>CAKJTW010000012.1:10240000-10887500 GCA_917880005.1 Nanger dama | reverse complement strand
CCAGAGACCCCTGGGGTCAGGTGACACGGCCTGAGGAGGACGGGTGGCATCCAGGTGGTGCCCCTTAGGGAAGCCCCTGGCATTGCAGCTGGTGTGCCCCCCACGCCCCCCACCTACCCCTGCCCTGGGGCCCAGGAGGCCCTTAACCCCGCTCTCATGCCTTCAGGAAGCCACCTGCCTCAGCCCGCTCATCCCAGGGCCAGCATGGACTGATCACAGGCAGACAGACCCCTGAGCCTCTGGGGACCGGCAGTTGTGCCCAGTCTGTACCAGGGGGCCCGCCTGCTTCTGTCACTGTCCCAGGGGATCCACTCGGCCAGTGAGGGGAGGCATGACCAGGGGGCACCCAGAGGGTGGGGGGCCCAGGTGGGGCCAGACAGCAGGGTGCAGAGCCTCAGCCCCGGAGCCTCCTGGGCCTCTCGGGGCCTCCCCGGCTTTCAGGAGGATGCGAGCTGAGAATCAAAACGTGTGTGGTCCCTGAGGAGTGTCCTGCAGCTGCTGGAACAAAGAACCCTTACAAAACCAAGGATTCACTCCCTCATGGTTCTGAGTTCACCTCTCTGGAGGGCCTTGGGCAGGGGTGGCGGGGGCGATTCTTCCTGCCTCTTCCAGCTTCCTGTGGCTGCCGGACACCCTGGTCCCTTCCCGAAACCTTCCTATAGGCACCCTGGTCTTGGATTGAAGGTCCACCCTAGTCCTGTATCACCGCCTCTTAACTGCTGGCAAAGTCCCACTTCCCGGTGAAGGTCATATGCTGAGGTTCCAGGGAGGACAATGCGTTTGGGGGCCACTACCAAACCCAGCACAGCCCCACATTCAGCAGGGACTCAGGCCCCAGGCCGGTCTGCACACTTTAGTACTCAAGCTGAGCTGGCCCCAGAGGCCCCCACAGCCCTGCCTGCTTCCTGCCACTGGCACCTTATCTTCTGTCCCAGCCATAGGGAGCTCTGCCTGCACAGCCCCACATCCACACTGTTTCAGTCTCCAAGCCTTCCCTGCTGTTCCCTCTGTCTGGAAGGCCCTTCTCCAGTTTTCCACGGAGGGAACTTCTGCCTTCAAAGCCCAGCTCAAGCATCACCACCCTCAGGAAGCCCTCCTTGATTTTAGGTAGGGCTCCCTGCTCCCCTGTGCTTATTCCAGCCACTGTGATGAACATGCTGTTTAGTGTCTGCCGAGGTACCCGCCAGACTCCTTGAGACACCAGGAGGGCAGGGGGCTTGTCTTGTTCAGGTCAGCATCCCAGCCCCTAACAGAGACCTGGGCACTTCACAAACTCATGATACCTGGTGGCAGAAGGGGTGATCAGACAGTCCCAGCTGGGTCTCAGAGGGGCCTTCTGGGGGCTAAGACGCTGGACCAGCACTCCACGTCTCTGGCCCTCCCAGAGCAGCAGCTCTCTGCCCCCTGGCTATGCGTCGCAATCACCTGTGCGTGTGTGCTTAGTTGCTCAGCCGTGTCCGACTCTGTGTGGCCCTATGAACTGCAGCCTGCCAGGCTCCTCTGTCCATGGGATTCTCCAGGCAAGAATACTGGAGTGGGTTGCCATGCCCTCCTCCAGGGGATCCTCCCAACCCAGAGACAGAACCTGCACCTCTCTTAAATCTCCTGCACTGACAAGCGGGTTCTTCACCACTAGCGCCCCCTGGGAAGCCCCTGCACGAGCCCCATCCAGCCGCTGGCAGCAGGATCTCTAGGGGTGGGGGCAGGGCATCGGAGGTGTTTCAGAGTCCCCGATGATGTGAACAAGTATGCGGGGCTGGGAAGCACTGCAGCAAGGCAAGGGAAAGGCTGGTGGACTCTTAAACTCTGCCCCCAACTCCAGATGGGGGTCCCTGGTGGTCGCAGCACCCACCCTTAGGGCAGTGCCCTGCACGCTCACTACGGTCCCTGCCGTAGCCAAGCCAGCGCCCCTCAGCTGTCAGCAAGCTCCAGACCCAGGGCTCCCCACCACCGCGCCCTCCCAAGGTGCCTCCCAGGCTCCCGGCTTCACACGCCATCTGTGCACCAAGGGTGCTGTGTGCGTAGCTGCAGACTCAAATACCCAACTGCCAACTGGATCTCCACTTGGTGTCTAACAGCATCTCTCAACGTGGCCAGAACGGAGCTCCGGCTCCTCTCCCTAGACCCGTTCCTCCTGGCAACGCCAGCCTCCGAGTCCCTCAAGTCACAGACTTGGAGATGTTCTCGAGTCCCATGTCTCTCCCTCCTCTGAGCCACCAGCAAATCCCGATAGCTCTGCGTTCCAAGTATACGCGAACCCGAGCACCCCCTCCAAAGCACCACCCTGGGCCCAGGAGCCGTCACGTCTTTGCCTCGACTGTTGCGACAACCACCCAGTGCCCCGCTTCTGTCTTGGTTCCTTTGTTCTCCACACCGAGGCCCAGCGGGTCCTGGAGTGGAGCCTGGGAGGGATGACACGGGGGGCCGGGTATACTTTCAGCTCTGGACCACCTCTTGACGGTGTCTTGTCACCACACCCCACAGACAGCAGTGGCTTCTCTGTGCTGGGAAGCTGGAGCAATCAAGAGAGGGCTTCCTGGAGGAGGTGGGGTTTGTGCTAAGTGCTGATTTGGATGGGCAGCCAGGAGGGAGATGGGCAGTCCCTCATGTCCAAAGACTGAGAGATGAGACGAGCAAGGGAAAGGCAGCTGGGAGCTGGGTCGTCGCCTCTGAGGGAGCCAGTGGTCAAGGGTGCCCTGGGCTGGCCCTGGGGGCCCAGGTCCTGTAGCCGTCAGCCTTTTGGCCCCACCTCTGTGACTGCACCAAACCTGCTTCCCAGCAGCCCCAGAGTAACCCCCCACACCCCCTCCTGCCTTCCTCCAGCCCAGTGATTCTGTCTGCGGGCTCCAGACCTGCAGCATCAAGGTTACCAGGGAACTTGCCGGAAATGCAGAGTCTTGGCCCCACCCAGCCTCACTGAGTCAGAAGTGCTGAGACAGCCTAGCACTGCAGATGTTATACACCCTCCAGGGGTACTGATGCTGCTGGAGTCAGAGAACCGTGGTCCAGCCGTGCTGGACGCTGACAAACATCTGGGACCCAGAGACTCGTCCCTTCCCAGTGGACTCAGGATACAGCTTTCTGTCCAGGGAATGCCCCCTGACTGTAGGACAGCTGGAGCGGCCGGGGCCACGGGGGCGGCGGGCGGAGGAAGAGGGCTGCAGACCCCAACACAGAGACACACCAAACCAGCAGCAATGGGGGATGCCTGAGGCTGTCCACACACCCATGCCAGCCCTTCCAGAACCACACAGGAGGGTAAGTAGAGCAAGTCAGAAATCCAGTGCTCTGACTCCATCCTCCCGCTGGTGAGAAAACAGAGGCCAGGAAAGTCAAAATAAACCACCGGGGTGGCCAGCGGCTAAGCTGGAGCGTGACCTCAGGGCTCCTGATGTAGGCTCCTGACAGTTTCCACCAGGGGCTGTTTCACCATCGGGGGATGGCTGGCGAGGGCTGGAGACATTTTGGGGTTGTCACAGCAGGTGCTGAGGGCAGCTCGTGGGTCACGGCTTGGGAATGTGGTTCAAGGTCCTACTGTGCTCAGGACGGCCCCACCACAGAGAATGGGCCAGCCCCGAACGTCAGCGGTGGCGATGCTGAGGAGCCCTGAGCGGCCTCCACATCAACGCGAGACCAGGAAATTAGTGATCTCCTAGGAGTCTATGTACCAGGCCCTCAAATTCCTGCCAAACTCTGCATGGCGGTGGGAAAAGGTCCAGCAAGGGTTTGCTGGGTGTCGTGTAGGTGGGCCGAGGACCCTCCATCACCACTGTCCCCTGGGACCACCCCCCCCCCCCCCGCCAGAGAGTGAGTGGGCATGCCTGGCCAGGCAGCTGACTGAGCCCTCTTTCCTGGGGGAGCCGGACTGTACGGGTGCCCTCGGACCTCACCCTGCTCAGAGGCAGGTCTGACTGAGCCCGCTGCCCACACCCCATCACGCCACTTGCTCCCACTTGGGGCTCCGAACAGAGCAGAATCACACTTTCAACCTTGAGAAATTAGGCGGCCCCTCCCAGCTCCCGGCTCGGAGCCCCCACCAGCTCCTCACGCTGGCGAGCACTGGTTCCAAGAGCGGTTCATATTTAATAATGCAATTTATATTCCACTCTCAACATAAACTATTGTAAAGGCGCTCTAATGTAAAAATACATCTGGCTTGTCAATAGTTTATCTTCTGGATCGGCATCTAAATCCCTGGGCCTTTTGACTTATGGCTGCACCACTGTCTAATGAATAAAAAGGTGCAAATTATAGGCCCGGCTTTAATGCTCATCATAAAATTAGACGATAGTTGCAAAGCTGCATTCTCCTGCCCACAGTGCTGCGATGGTGAGCCATAAATAAAGTGTATTTAATGTATCCCAGGGCTGTGCAAACCCGGGAAACAGTGTGTTATCGCTCGGCCTTCGATGGGTCCGCCAGAAGTTCAATGAAGTGATAACGGATCCATCATGTGAATTTATGTTAACTGTCTCCGTGCAAAGCCATGGCCTCAACACTGTAAATAGCCTACAATCCTTCTAGCAGGCCCGCCTGCCAATAAAACTGTCAGTGCCGGGCTGGCAGCAAGCACCTTCAGGACAGGGGGACAAGCCGTTAAGTTCTGGAGGCTGGCGGGGGCCTCACCCCCACCCCCCCGGGGCTCTTCTGCGGGCTTGTCAACCGCAAAGGGAATGAACCTTCTTTCAATCAGCAGACCCCATCCACAGGGGTCAACAGAGGCCGGCTGCGGTAGACGGGTCTGCTGGGGATGTGGCCGGCGGGGAGGTGGCTGTCCGCCTGCGAAGGGGCTGGGGGTAGGAAAGGGACCCAGTCACTTCCTGCTCCAGGTCACAGGCTCTTCCGCTCTAGGATGTGTGTCTGTAGCATCAGGACGCCTCTGGCACCTGGAGCCTGCTAGTCTCACGATGGGTTCATTTTGTAGCCATCTGTCCATCTATCCGTCCGTCGTTAACCCTGCACTCAGCCCTTCTATGTTCCAGGTCCTGTGAGGACATGGAGAGGACACAGGAAGACCACCAGCTGAGAGGCCAGGACCCCCAAGAATAAAACCCACCCCCTGCTAACATCATCTCTCTGGCTCTAATCCATGGCCATCTATTCCTTTCTCAGAAGCTTCGTGGCACCGACTCTCATGCCTTTCTTGTTCAGACTGTGAGCTGAGACCCAAGGAGTCATGAAGGCATTCTATGGAGGGGGTGAGAATCTTTCTTCTGTGGCACTCAATGGGACGGGGAACACCAGAATCACCCAAACACCATTTCGAGGGTGCGCATGTGCACGTAGGGTCTGGGTAATGAGGTAAAATGGAAAATTCATTCCGTGAGCTGCAGACACACGGAAGTTTGAGAAACGTGCGTCTGTACCACTCACTGGCAAGTGGCGCGGTTCCTGAAATGCTTCTTGCCACGTGGATCACCTGCTTGTCCTACATGAGTCCCATAAATGCCCTGCACCCTGCCCTGTGTCTCATTGGTCCCCTCCTCCATACCATAGCAGTCTCGAATGTGAGGGCCCGCCATGGAGATGCAAATGCCCACAGCCTCCACGGAGCTCTGCGAGTAACTCCTAGGGCTTTCTGAATCCTTTCAGAATTGCAATTCTGGAATCAATTCTGTAAGGTACACAGCCTGCTAGGACACTGGTGCATGGATGTAACACATAAGTAAACATGTTCTGAGAAACACGGGCTAAAAACGATTGGACTGACATGGGCTCGTGAAGTTTGCAGACGCCTGGGAGCCAAGGTGGACCACACCACCCCGGTGTCCCTGATGCTGACAATTAAAGATGGTGCTCTCAGCTCAACGGGGCTGAAGGCCTCTGTCCTTGGGAACAGTAGTTGGGGAAGAGGTGGCATCGATCCTGGTGTCCTCAGGGTGCCGGCAACGTCTCAGGGTGCCGGCCTTTCTCCCGGGGACTCACCATCCCGCTTCTGCAGCCCTCCATGGGCGCCTTGATTCCCACACCCAGCTGCTACCAGCAATGTGCTCTCTTTGGGGACACAGGAGGCAGCCTGTCTCTCTGCATCAGCTTCACCTTTAGGGGCTCAGAAAACAGGGCTCTCATCTGGGTGGAGCAGCGTCCCTGCAATGCTTGCCATGATGCAGGCTCCCAGGCCTGGCTGTGCACTCCCGGGTCAGCACTCCTTGGGGGCCAGGGACCCAGCAACTCCATGGATCCCAGTGACGTGTGACAGCCACCAACTGTCAGGCTGGGTTGCCAGGGCATGTTAGAAACACACAGGCTTTGAAACCAGACTAAGCGCTCTGACCCCAGGGGTCAGCCTGAGGCAAGCAGAACAGCTGGGGCTTGGAGAGGTGTTCTCTGTGGGTTCCTGGCAGCAGCATGGAACCTTCCAGAAGCCAGGCCCTCCACGAGCAGAATCTGACATCGTCCGTGTGGATCAAAGGCTCGGCTTTATGGGCTGTCACCGAACAAGCAGCAGGGTGGCATCGGGAGTCTGTGTGGCCTGGGGAGTGGCACAGGGCTGGGACAGGGCTGGCCCCCAAAGATGTGTCTGCCCTCATGTTACCATGTAATACACACAGAGCAAACCAGAAGGAGGCGTCTCTGCTGGGGGATGAGGGTGAGGCTCTGAGTGCAGGGGAGCCTGGGTTACCCAGGTGGGCCCTGAGTGCAACCGCAGGCATTCTTGCAGGCAGGGGGCAGACGGAGCTTGCCACCCACAGAGCGGAGGGCCACGCAGAGCCATAGTGGAGCACGCTGTAGAGAGGCTGGCCCTCAAGATGGGAGCAACGCAGCCACAGCCCAAGGCCGCCGGCCGCCTCGGATGCCGGCAAAGACCACAACAGATCCCCCTCAGGCCTCCAGAGGGGGCGCGGTGCTGCCTGCACCTTGATTTCAGCCCCGGTACCGATTCTGGACTTTCAGGGTGACAACGGGAGAATAAACACCCTGTTTTAACCGCAGAGTTTGTGCTCATTTGTTTCAGCGGCCCTGGGGCACTCATAGAAGGCCCAGTGTTCCAGAGGGCTAGTGCTTGGAATTCAGTGCTCTCTGCTTGCTGCCTTTAAACCCTTCATCATTCTTTTTTTTTTTTTCTTAAACCTCGCTGCTGCTCAGCTAGTGGGATCTTACCTCCTTGACCAAGGATGCAACCCGTGCTCCCTGCAGTGGAAGCATGGAGTCCTAACCACACAGGGAATACTCTTTCAACTTGTGTCTTATACATGAGGTCTGATGAGACAACAGTATGCATGGGGTCGGGCCAGCTAGGGGGTGCCTGAAGCTTTGGCTGAGCAGTAGTCCTGCCCCACAGCAGCAGCCAGCTGTGTGTGGGGAGCGGGAGGCTCCCGCTCTGACTTCTGCTCCATGCCTGGGGGACGGGGCGTGGGGGCACAAACCCAGGTATGGGTCAGGACACAGCCCCCCAGGGTCTGCGGGTTGGGCCAGCTCCATCTTTCTTGGTCCCACTACAAGGTGAAATTCAGCCTTGCCTTCCCATGGGCTGCCCCTTGATTTAGGGCAGAGGGCCCCTGAGGGATCACCACCTCCACTCCAGGATGCACTAGTGCGTGGGGTGGGTAAGAGGGCACTGCCCAGCACCACGGTCCTCCAACCAGCGGAATACGGCAGAAGATATGGCATGTCACTCGTGAGATTTGTTTAGAAGATGCTGGTTCCCTCCCTCCCCGGCACTTTCTTGCCTTCTTGTTTTACTCACTTTGACAAAGCATGTTTGTCGAGCCGCCACGTGGGAGAGGGCCATATGGCAAGGAACTGAGGGAGGCATCCAGCCAGCTTCCAACCAGGGATTGAGGCCCTTCGTCAATGGTCCTCAAAGACCTGAATCCTGCCAGGGGCTGTGAGTGGGTTCTTCCCCAGTGAGCCCTCAGATGAGATGGCAGCCCTGGCTGACACTGGATCACAGCCTGTGAGGGCCCCCTGAAGCAGGAGATCTGGCTGGGCTGTACCCAGATTCCTGACCACTGACACTGGGAGATAATAGATGCTGCTGGGAGCCTCCAAGTTTGGGGGTAATTTGTTCTGCGGCTATGGAGAGCTGATACACCCAGCCAGACATGCCTGGGGCACCTCCTCTGCAAGCACTGTCTTGTGGTTTCGCAGCCCACGCTCACCTGAGCTGGCAGAGCCCTGCTTCTCACCCATGATCCTTCCTCCAATCTCACCTCTTGTAGCTCAGTCTGGCCCTGACTCTCCATCACACTGTGACAGGCCCTGCCAGCTCATTCTCAGCTGTGAGGTTGCTCTCTGTCACCTACACGAGGCTCCACTCCTCCTAGGTCCACTCCAGTCTCTCCTTCATGGCCAGCTTCTCTGATCGGCTCAATCCCATCCAAGCCTCTGCTCCCTGGGGCCCCCTGGCATCTCTGGGCTCAGCTCAGAGAACGCCATGGCCACAGGAGTACAGGACACACGCCAGGCTCAGGGTCCGCTGGTGCATTCTGCCCCCGCCGTGGACAGCAAGGTCCCTAAGGATGGATAACTCTTAACCCACTCGACGCCAGACATCACAGGGCACTTGCTATGTGCTTCCAGGCTAGGCTTCCACACAAATGGCACAGGATTCTTGCCCTCTCTGGGCCAACAGTCCTCAAATCTGGGGACTGCAGGGCTTGTGAGAAAGTGGTTCCCTCAGTGGGTGCTCTTAATGTGCCCAGGCTCCAGCTTGAGAGGCCTGGCGGGTGGCACTCGCCACTGTCCCCAGGGGAGCTCTATGCAGACGTGACTGCGCGCGGACATGCGCCCGAGGCCCTGGGAATGCTCAGTTAAAGGGTGGTCATCTGGCAACTGGTAACCAGAATGTGCTCCATTATATGTAGACCGCCATCCAGGTGGAGAGTGCAAAGTTAAAGTATCCTGGTAGGGAGCTGGTGGCACCCGGGCTGGGAATTATGTTTTTGTTGGGAGGGCGGCTACCAGGCAGCCCCACACACGTGCTAAAAGGCTAAAGCCTAGAATAGGAGGTACGGACGCCCCTGGGGAAGTGCCCCAGGCAGGGCAGGACAGGACATGGCGTCCACAAGGGGACCGGGCACTGTGGGGCATGAGACCAGGACGTGCATGCTCAGTTGGCCTGAACCGTCTACAGTGCCATTTCCCAACCTGACCAGACTCACAGCCTGTCGGTTTGAGGACAAAGAATCCAGGCTAAATGCTGTACATCCCCAGGCCTCGACACTCCGCAGCCCCTTGTGTACAGAGTAGGTGCTCCATAAACACTCTGTAATGAGAGCCTCTTGCACACTCCCAGCGTCTCGCTCAGCACCAGCCTCCAGGTGCCCCCACCACACCACCCCTTCTCTCATCCAACCTGGGTGGTTCCCTGCACCAGCTCGTGGCCGCAGCTGGCTGCCCAGCGCGATGCCGGCCCTGGAGGGGCCACAGCTGGCTGGGCTGGCCGCAGCCTCCCCCAGCGATCCTGGGCCAGCTGGGGAGGCGCCGCCTGCCCCTGGGCCAGCTTGCTTGCCTGGCGTGGCTCTGCGGAGGTGCCCCAGTGATGGCCCCCTGGGGCCAACCAACCAAACCAGGCCCCCTGGGGTCTGGGCAGCAGCCTCTCCACCCACCCCGCCCCGTTCCAATGGTCCCAAGGACTCCCTAATAATAGCACTCCTAAATCCTCATGGCCAATTCGGCTCCATTTCTATAAATAATGTAGAATCTTTTTATTTACTGACAGGTTGTAAAAGTATCAGGGAGAATAATGTGAAATCAGGAGCTGCTGAATAATGCATGCCATTGGCCTCACTCCCTCTCCTGCCTGGGCGGGGTCCCCTGGCCCCCAGAGACTGCACCCCCTGCGGGGGCCAAGGAGGGGCTGCTCAGAGCTGACGCTGGGGTCCTGGGCGCCACTTCCTCCATTCAGTCCTTCAAGGTTGGGACTTGATCTTTAGGCAGGATTTCTGGGGTCACTCGGGGTGCAGGGTCAAGGGTCCACACCCATGTGCTCTGCATATTCAAACCAAACCTCAGGCTCAGCTGCTCATACAAACATACATTTGCATGGTCAGAGCCAGGGCTCTGCCGCACCCCCTTCCCAGACACACACAGACATGCGCCCACAATCACACACAGACATACACATAATCATACAAAATGCAAAGGTACAGACACATACACATCACATATACACACCACATACACACACCGCATACACACACCACATACACACATCACACACACACACACACACACACACCACACACACACACACACACACACACACACACACACCACCATACACACATACCACACACACATCACATATACACACCACATACACACACCACACACACACAACACATACACACACCACACACACCACACACACACACACACACACACACACCACACACATACACCACACACACACCACACACACACACACACACACCACACACACACACACACCACACACACACACCACACACACATCACATATACACACCGCATACACACACCGCATACACACATCGCACACACATCACACACACACAGACCACACACACACACCACACACACACCACACCATACACACACACCACACACACACATCACATATACACACCACATACACACACCACACACACACAACACATACACATACCACACACACACCACACACACACACACACACACACACATACCACACACACATACCACACACACACCACACACACACACCACACACCACACACACACACACACCACACACACATCACATACACACATCACATGGAATACACACATACAGACATACCCAGACACACGTGCACAATCATACACCAAGACACAGACACACACAAACACAAAGAGACACACAGATATATGCAATCATGCACACACAGATGAAAGACAGACAACCGCACAGACACATGTAGATACACCTAACACACACACACACACACACACACACACACACACACACACACCACCACCACCATACAAAGATATAACCACGCAGACACAGGATACACAGCCACACACACCTTGTTTTCCCTTATCTTTGGTGATCTCAAAATCTCGTCCAGAGTGGGGAGGGCTGGCTGAAGCTTTGGTGGATAATTCGTATTTTTCTTGACTTTTGAAGAGTGTGCATTAATTATTCAAGATGTTGGCTTGGCTGTGAGGGTGCAGGTGTTAGAGTGGCCACAGGGAGGGCGTCACTTGGCCCACTCCGCCTCCAGCTGCACTGTCCAGGCAGAACCTCTGGGGCTGGGTGGGGTGGGGGTCTGTCCCTGGCCGGAAATGACCTCTAACCATCAGCGAGGGGGCAGGGGGTGGGGGCTGAGCCTGGAAACTGCACCCATGAGGGTGTGGCCCTGGCTCTCTGCTGCCAGGGGTAGCTCCTGCGCCCAGAGGCTCAGCACACAGCAGGTGCTCAGCAAACACACAGGAGTAAAAAGCTCCGTGCTGCTGTTACCTCCACTTCACGCCTAAACACACCTCCACACGTGCACACACGTCTCCCTGAGCAGGACCAAATGGCCAGAAAGGGACACTGTCCATTGGCTCAGGAACCCGGCACAGGCTGTGAGGTTTGGTTCCCCCATGAGCTCTGACATCTGAACCACAGGCCCCTCACTTCTAGCCCATGGTGCCACTTTACAGCTGGAGGCACTGAGGTGCCAGGTCGCACAGCGATTTGCCTGAGATCTGGAATTTGTTCAGTGCCGGTGGCCTGGCAGCGGCCACACAGGTCATCCCTATCCCTGCCATGGCTGCAGGGGGCAGACAGGTCCCCGCGCTGCAGACACGCCAAGGGCGACAGCGGCTTCCCTGAAGACAGACAGCGATGTATCTGGGATGGGGTGCAGGCCAGCTGCCTCCAAGCCCCCTCCTCCTCACTGGGGTGGGACCACGCTCTCCGGTCGGCCTGGGTCCCTCCATCTGTTACAGAATGGTATTCCTAACACCCCACCCTGCTTTCCCAGCAGGCACCCCAGTTCTCACGCCTTAACTAGTTCAAGCCCGTCCGTGGAGTCAGCACTATTATCAGGCCCACTTCGCAGATGTGAACACCGAGGTAGAGAGAACGAGATCGGCACTTATTGGGGTCTGAACCCCACAGACTCCAGAAGGCAGAGCGAGGTACCTCTACAAGGGGCTTCTCCCCTGGGGGCACACAGGATCACCGGAAGTCTTAAAAACACATGGATCCCTGGACCCTTCCACCCTGAGATTCTGAATGAGCGGGTCTGCAGGGTAGAATATGGGCTGCAGGGTTTTGGAACAGTGATGAGAAGGGGTGGCCCCAGCTTCCTGGGGCTCCTCTGCTTCTGGAAGCCACACGCCTCCTTCTGAGAGCTGTCGGCAGAGGGTCTCAAGGGAGATACCTGAATTAAAATCAGACCTCAGGAGGGAGGCCCCTTCCCACGTCATTTCAGGCCTGAAGCCTGAGGCCAGCAGGTCCCCAGAGAAGCAGCTGCGAAGAGAACCGAGGTGGAGGCTGCAGGGTGTCCTTGGGCGGCCAGATGGTGGCTCGGCCAGCAGGCGGGCCACCCCGCGCTGCCTGGAGCTCTGGGGAGGCTGGGCTGAGTCAGAAACCCAGGCTTCCTGCCCGGAAGGTGACTTTGGAAGCTTGAGAATTTGGCCATGATGGCTCCAGAACCAGCCTGTTCCCAAGCCTCAGTCATCGGAGACCACACGCTCCAGGCTGGGACAGTGCAAGGGGACCCCAGTGCCAGGCCCCTGCCTGGGGTGAGGGCAGCATTGGGCTCACAGAAGAGGGTGGACACAGGTGAGAGAGACAGAGTGTGTGTGCAGAGGGCCACGTGTCTAGGGCCGGTAAGCTTTGATGTGTGGCTCTGGGTCCAGCACTTTGCCTCTCTGAGCCTGAAAAGGGGCGGGTGGGGTGGGGGGGAACCTGCCCTTTGCCAAGGGCCTGAGCAAAGGCATTTGGACCCCAGACCTGGTCGGAGGAGACCAAGCTTCACCTCTTCCCTTGCTCCCTGCTGGACTTCACGGAGGACCACGAGTTGGGGGGCAGTGTCGGCTTCTCCCCCTCTGCTGTCCACTCCGTATCTCCCCCACACCTTCTCTCTCCCAGCCTCACCAGCAGGATGGAGCCACCCTCTTTGCCCCTTCTCCTGCTCCCCACCCACCCCCACTCCGCCCCTCTCGGGGTCTCCCTCGTCCTGTGGCCCCAAGCCTCGTGGAGTCTCAGGCTCCCTGGAGGGGGCAGCCCGTCTCCCACACAGACAGGAAGCAGGGCCTGCTCACAGAGCCCCGCTGCCCCCGGCACTAAGGCCTTCCAGATGTGACCTCCTCTGACGCACCCTGGGTCCCAGTCCCACCAGGCCTGTGACCTCCAAGGGGCCCAGCCCGCTCGGGCAGCCCCCGGATGTTCATTCCCAGCTCTGAGAGGACTCGGACACGCCCTGGATGCCTTGAAGGGTGCACAGCCGAGCCCCCCATACCCCCATGTCGAGGAGAGGAGGGACCCGCCGGGCCCTGAGCCAACGGATTTCCTCTGCCGGCGCCTGGCAGTGGGCAGCCCGCCTCTGGCAGCGGCCTGGCGTCGGAAGGCGTTGGCAGACCATGGCCAGCTCTGCCAGGCGCCCCGGGGTGGCAGCTCCTCCCACGGGGAACTGGGAGAGGGTGCTGGGTGGCGGAGGGGAGCTTTTGCATCACAGGGGGCAGATAACCGGCTCTGTTCTGGAGTTCAAGCCGGGGCCTGTCTGCGTGAGGGCCCGTGGCCGGATATATCCTGTCTCTTGAGACAACATACACCGCCCACTCTCAAGTCCTTCCCTCCCCTCCCCACCCCCACAACCCAGGGCCTGGGCTGGCCCAGAAGAAGCTGCACTCTGTCACTCTTATCTACTCCCCGACCCCTGGCCCGCAGGCGCTTGGGGGTGGCTGGGGAACAGGAGGGACGGAGGTTCACACCCCACCTTTCTCCCGCAGGATCTGAGTGGGTTTTCTGAAGAGGACCATGAGCTGTTGAGTGCGCGAGGCAGACAGGCTGGGGCGGCCACCTCGGGCTGAGAGGATGGGTTCAATGGCCCTACTGGCACCTGAGTGAACATTCTAGAGGCAGGAAGCTGGGGCAAAAAGGAGAAAAACCCCCAGAGCCCTACAGGGAGCTCAGTGGACAAAAGAAGCCTGGGGACAGCCCACCAGCACCCCCAGGCCCCAGGCCAGGGGTCCCGGCCTGGTCTGGGGCGGCCCTGAGTCCTGCAGGACTCCCCAGGTGCCTCTTCCACAGGGCCTGGACGTTTGCAGTTTTCCCCTCCCTCTTGATCTATTCTGGGTGCACTCTGCTTGCAGTCAGGCTGGCGAGGGGCTGAGCTGCATGGGGGTGGGGTGGGGGAGGGGGCGGCGGGGGCCAGGCGGAGGCAGGCTGGATGATTTAGGAGCTGCTCTGGGCAGGCCCCTGGAGAGTGTGGGCAGGGAGGGCGGAGGTGACAGATGGAAGGCGCATTTATTAAGGGTGAGTCAAAACATGTGAAGGGTTTTCTTGGGAGCCCTGGTGGGAAGGGATGCTGGGAGCTGCTGCAGTGAGGGCTGGGCAGCATGCCCGGCCCAAAGCCGGAGCCACAAGAGCTCGGCACTGGCCCCTGGGAGGTGTCTCTGGCTGGTGGATGTGCCAACCCGTGTCCAGCCAGGCCAGACCTGCAGGCTCCAAGATGCCCCTCTGCATCTTCCTGCTCCACCCTTGGGCTACCCAGGCCCCGGCGCTGCCTCGGTTTGCACACCTGTAAAGTGGGAGACTCATGCTGCCCCTCACGTGGGGAGAGCCTGGTACACAGTAGGGACACGGTGATCTTAGTTTCTTCCCTTGCTTCCTCTGTAAGACACTCTGCAGTCCACACTGCCCAGAAGCCCTGGCTGCAACAGGCTTTAGCGTTTTCTGGGCTTGCTCCATTCCCCTTCTTGGACCAGGGGTTCAGGGCAGGGTCCACACTCTTCGCCTGGCACGGGCCCTGCCATTCGCGGGCCCTGCCATTCGCAGGCCCTGCCCCACGTTGCCCCCACACCCTCCCTCCTGCTCACCTCCCACCTAGCCGGGGCCTGACATCAGCCTCCCTTTTTCAAAGTGTCCAAGACCCCGCCATTCCTACAAGGTCACGATCCCCAACTGAGAATGGCCAGCTGCTTCCTTCCACTGGTCTAATTCTCATATACATCCTCCCAGGACTTTAGTGCCACCTCCTCCAGGGAGTCTTCCAGGGATGCTTCCAGTCAGGCCCCTTGAGTTTCTAGAGCACTTGGCCTGGTCCATGCTGAGACCAGAAACCGTGTGCCCAGGGAGCTGGGCCTGGCATAGAGGGTGTTCATGGTGCCGGGTAAGACATGCTTCCTGGAGGCATGCTTCCAATGGGACAGGGAAGGTTCACTTCGCTGTAGGAAAAGATGGTCTGGGGGAAGGAGGGAGGGGACTCCTTTTCAAGGAAGACAAATGAGCTAATGCCAACTCCCCCAGAGACTTTCAGAGGGGAAGCCCATGCCTGGCTCCCCCTGGCAGGGCCTGGAAGCTTGGGGTGAACCGCAGAGGGAGGAGGGGCAGAGACCTTCCAGGACAAGACCAGCTACAACGTAAGAACTGATGCAGGGGACTCAGTCGCCCAGGGACCCACTGAACCACTGGCTCAAAGCTCAAAGCCAGCCCCGTCCTCTCCACGCGAACATGAGGAAAGCAAGTCCCCAGCCTCCATGATTATTTAAGAATTCTCCCTCTCCACCCATCGTTAGAGCAGTGTCCAGCAGGGCTGCGGAGCACAGACAGGTATTAAATTTTAATGAGCGCTAATGGCTCTGCCCTACTTTGTGAATGCGGGCCTACGTTGATGAACGTTTAATTTCTCGGGCCTTGACCTCTTTCCCTCTCCTCTCCTGCAGCTCCCTCTCCGGCTTCCACCCTCACAGATGTTTGTGGGCAGCAGGTAGGCGTGAACCTTCCTGGGCCACCTGAGAGCACACTCAACAATCAGAACCCCACAGCCAGCCGCAACGGTACAGCCCTCTGAAGGACTTTCATTCATTCCTTCACTCCCGGGTAGGTAAGGAGAGGCATCAGGGGTCAGGGGACTGCGCCCTGGGGAGGGGCCCATTACACCGCCCCCCAAGACCGGAGTTCCCAAGCCCAGCTCTATCCCCAGGGACCTGGGTATGGACCACAGGGCTGGAGTAGTGGCCAGGCCCCTGCTGCCCCCTGGTGGCGATGAAGCCCACCTGCCCGGGCTGGCAGGGTGGGGTGGGGGTGAGGGGCTGACCACAAACCCATGGGCTCAGGCTGGGCCACCAGACTGGGGGACGGCCTGGTTCTGAACCAGGACTCCTAGAAAGCTCAGCGCTGGAGCCGGTTGCTATGGATGCCATGGTCCCATACTCATTAGCATCCCTTCCATTCCTCGTGGCCCGCCAGGCTCCTCTGTCCACGGGATTTCCCAGGCAAGAATACTGGGGTGGGTTGCCATTTCCTCCTCCAGGGATCTTCCTGACCCAGGATCGAACCAGCTTCTTCTGCATTAGCAGGTGGATTCTTTACCACTGAGCCACCTGGGAGATCCATGACATGGGATCAGTCAGTTCAGTCGCTCAGTCGTCGTGTCTGACTCTTTGTGACCCCCTCTGCAGCACACCAGGCCTCCCTGTCCATCTCCAACTCCCGGAGCTTACTCAAACTCATGTCCATCGGGTCAGTGATGCCATCCAACCACCTCATCCTCTGTCGCCCCCTTCTCCTCCTGCCTTCAATCTTTCCCAGCATCAGGGTCTCTTCCAATGAGTCAGTTCTTCGCATCAGGTGGCCAAAGTATTGGAGCTTCAGCTTCAGCACCAGTCCTTCCAGTGAATATTCAGGACTGATTTCCTTTAGGATGGACTGGTTTGATCTCCTTGCAGTCCAAGGGACTGGGATATAATTACACAAAAATGTAATTCTTTATCTCAAGTTGAAATTTAACCCAGCATCCTGTTTTGCTTTTCTTTCTGAATCTGGCAGCCCTACCCACGGGCCTGCTGTAGGCATTAGATGCATTAACTGCCTCAGACAGACAACGGTACTTGGCTGTTACTGTTATTTTAACTATTTGTATTGTCTTCATTTGTGTTCCCTGAAGCAGAGCCTGAGACAAGGATTGATTCACGGGCAAGGGGTTTATTTGTGAGGGGCTTTGGGAAGTGGAGGCAGAGAGACTGGAAAGCGGGGGGAGGGACCACGTTGAGTGGGTCTCTGGGGACTCGGGGAGAGAAGGGTCCCCGGGAAGGACAGGAGGAGGGGGGCTTTATCGGTGACACTTCTGTTCTTTGGTGGGATGTCAACTCCCTCATTGGAGCGGCAGCTAAGACTTTAAATCATTACAGGGGCTCTGTCTCTGCCGGGTAGCACCAGTGCAGGTGGGAGAGGTGTGGGCAGGGCCCCAACAGCACCCGCTATGCGCATCCCGGGCAAGAGTACTGGGGTGAACATGTCCCCCAAAGTCACGCCCACCTGGAGTCGATGAGTGTGAGTCCTTATAGAAAGAGGGTCTCTGCAGCTGTGACCTTGTTAAAATGAGCCTCGTGTGGGCCCTCATCTAGTGCCTGGTGTCCTCACGTGAGGAGGAGCACGTGGACACGGACAGGGAGACGGCCATGTGAAAGGAGCGACAGGGAGAGAGTGATGTGGCCGTGAGCCACGGGCGCCGAGGTGGCTGGAACCCGCTGGAGCTGGAAGAGACACGGAGGGACCCGCCCGGGGACCACAGCCCTGCCCACGCCGCGATCTTGGACGTCTGGCCTCCAGGACTGCAGGAGGATCCATTTCTGTTGTTTCAAGTTGCCCAGTTTGTGGTCCTTTGTGATGACTGTCCTGGGGACGTGAATACAGTGAGAAGTCGCTTTATCTCTGAGCCTCAGTCTCTTCCACTGATAAAAGGGATGAAACAGCCTGTCTCCTGGGGTGGCTGTGTGTACACGGCACATTCATAAACCCAAGGCACTCAGCATGCCGCCCAGAACCACTAAATCCTGGGCAGTGTGGCGGCGGATTTGTCTGCTCTGTCCCAGCCCCTCTGGAGGGCTTGGGGGCTGACAGCCGCGAGGGCCTGGAGGGCTGACAGCATCAGACCGTTTGCGCAGCCCGAGCCGGGGAGGCTCGCGCCCTTGTTCTGTCAACTCCGGGGCACCCGCGGTGGGGCCAGGCTATCAATCCCCACCCGCCTTATCGTTCTGCCGGCATCTCAGGACTCAAGAGCGCAGACACAAGGTGTAATGTCATAACACCCGTCGTCCAATCACCTTTGCTTCCAGAGACAGCTCAGGCTGTCAGAGGAGCCGGGAGGTAAATATTTCAGCAGACGGAGGGCAGCCACCCCACCCCCACCCTGGGGTGGGCGGGAGGGGACAGGCACCGTCAGGAACGCGGGCATCAAATCTCAACCCATTTAAAATATTCGCACAGTAAATCCAAGGCGAGTAAGCAGGAGAGGCTAAAGCAAGGATGAAATATGAGCATATATAAAGCCAGACACCTTTATTGTTCTGAAACATCTTCCAACAAGTTATGGGACCAAAGCTTGACCCTAAGCTATCATACTGTTATACGGTGGGACACAAAGCGGACTCTTGGAATTAGGGCTCAAAGGGGGCTCCTGGGCCCGCCTGTCCACCTGGCCCCAGGTTCCCCCCTGCTTGGTGGGACTCTGACCCTGATGTTGCTGTGAAGAGCCGCCTGTCCTGCTGGGTGCCTCCCTTGGTCACTTGAGGGCATCCTCCTGCCTCGGCAGGGCTGTACTTGAGACCTCACAAAGCTACAAGTGCTAAGAATTTACTGAGCACCTACTATGCTCCAGCGGCAGTCCTGGGCCCTGGGGACACGCAAGAACAGGGGCTCCCCCAGCCTGATCTGAGGACGCACCCGAGCTCATCCCAAGTGCAGCTGGTGACTTATTCTCTGTCCCTCCTTGGGGCCTCCTCCCCGCCCCCATGGCCTCTCGGATAAAAGGGGCGAGGGGCTCGGCTCTCTGGGTGGAGTCTCTGTGAGCCTCAGCACCCCGGCCACACAGAGTGCTAAACTCGGGGCTACCCACCACGCGGCTGCTCGAGAGTGACGCTGCGCTCTGGGACTCAGTTGGCGCCTCTCGAGGCAGGGGCCACAGCCACGCCTCCCCGTGGTGGCAAGGGCTCAGGGGCTCACACAGTAGGGGGCTTCAGCAGGAAGGGCTCTGTGCTTTGTCGAGATTCTTCTTAGGGGCACAGAAGGGGAAGACCCTGGAGGCTCAGCCGGCAGAGCGGGCGCCCCCTCCCTGGTTCAGGGCCCACAGGACAGTGACAAAAGGTGGGTGGGGTGCAGGAGGGGAGCAGAGACAGCACCCCTCAAGGAGCTCTGAGCCGCCATGCAAATCTGAGGCAGGGTCTTCCTGCTCCGTTCTGCAGCCCCAACCGCCCACCCTGGGATGAGCCCAGCCGCTTCTCAGAGAGGCTGCGCTCAGTCGCACAGCTCCAGGCAGGCTCCTCTCCCAGCGCGGGGGCTCAGACCTGGCTGGCAGGCCTCAGGACCGAGGTCCCCATCTTGATCAGATGGCCAACCCCTAGGTCCCGAGAGGACCCTCGACGTCAGGGAGACTTTCTCCACCGTTTAGAATCACCACACACCTGTGCCCTTGCCTGGAGATGCTTCCTCTAACCCACTTGCCCACCCACCTTGTCACAGCCCAGCCACCAAAGCAGAGCGTCTCCGTCAGCGGGCAGACCTGGGCCAGAGGCAGGAAAAAGCCTGCCTTCCTCTCTTCTTTCCTTCCTCCCACCTGCGGCCTATCCATCTACCCGAACACTCTCCCTGCCTGCCTCCTTCTATCCACTCATCCACCCCTCTGTCCTTCCATCCATGCATTTGTGCAACTAGTTATTTTAGCTGAGCACGTACTATGCACCAAGCACTCTCCCCATTCTGGGGACACATGGAGGAACAAAAGAGACGCACAAGCTCTCACGATAGCCAAGGGAGACACTAAAAACCATGGAAATCAATGAATAAGACAGTTTGGGGTGATTAGTGCCAAGAATGAGGAAGAAACACAATCAATGTATATGAGAATGAGGGGTTCCACAGGAAGGAGATCAGGTCGGATGATCCAGAAGGGCCTCCTGGAGGAGGTGACACTGAAGCAGACACCTGAAGGGGTGAGGGAAGCCAGTCCCACAGAATGCGGGGCCTGAATGCTCCAGGCAGGGGCAGTGGGAGGGAAGCAAGGGCAAAGGCCCCCTCACAGGACCAGGAAAGAAGGGGGTGAAGGAGGTCGGGCGGTGACAGGGCTCACCTGCGCTGGGTTCGGGGAGGAGGCCAAGAGCTGGGAAGGGGTGATTCTAAACCTGCAGAGGTGGGGCTCAGCGGGGCCCGGAGGCGGGGGCCCTCGGGTGCTAGGGGAGCCAACACCCTCCTTCCTGAAGGCCTAGGCAGCTTGCATGTTGAACCTGCCAAGTCCTGGACCGGAAAGGGCACCCCTGAGACCACAGCTGTCAGACAGGAGTGAGGACAGCCCCGGCAGGCCTCCTGCAGTCCTCAAGGGGCTCAGAGCATCCCCTCTCAAACTGTCTGGAGCTTGGACAGTGGAGGGGCTGGGTGAGGACCCTACTCGTGACGGCCTGGGGGTTGCCAAGCCTTGGTGCCTCGGTTTTCCCTCCTGGTGTGATGAGAGTCTGGCTCATGTGCACCGGAGCCTCACCATCAGGGCCCGCTCACCATGGTCCCTCCCTTCTGCCTCCCCGGTACGCTACGGAACATCCCAGGAGGGCGGCCCAGGGTGCCTGCAGCTGTTCTTAGTCTCCAGGGAGCCACACGGCTCAACTGGTCAAGGGCGAGGAGGCGTATGGAGGGTTCCACCTGCAGCCACCCTATCTGAACAGAGCAGGGGATGAGGGTGGTCTCTACGCAGGCATCCTGTCAACCCTGACCTGCCCCAGAGGACTTGAGTGAAGGGACCGCTGTCCCATGGTCACAGGGAGCCCTGGACAGGCCTGCAAAGTGACCCCCTGTTGGGTGTCCTCGAGGCTGGCGGGGTCTGCCCTTCAGTTGGGAAGACCTGCCCTCCCCTGGTGCTCCCCACTCCCAGGGGGCACGCACCAACCCCAGAGCCGCTGCTCTGCCCTCTCCCACCCTCGGCCGCATTTAGGGCGCGACATTCCCGTCTGCGGCTGGAGCCAGAGCTGGAGCCGGCCCGGCCCGGGGTCACTGGTGGTCATCCTTAATGGCTCTACTCTCCTGTCCAGCTCCAGCTCCGAGAGGGAGTGATCTATGACCCCATTACTGCCGAGGCCTCTGAAGGGCTCCAGGATGGATTACTGGCTGCCGTGGGGAGAGCAAGGAGGCGAAAACACGGGCAGGTGAAAAATGAACTTCATCAGACTCCCCGGGTCTCATTACCATCCATCAGTGGCCAGCCCGACCCTGGAGCGGGGTTGGGGGAGCTGCGGACACCCCTCCCCCTGCAGTCGGGGCTCCACCTAGGCTGGGAGCTCAGCTCAGCTGTGCCTCCCGCCTCGTTCCCAGAGACCCTGAGGAGGGGCCCAGCCCTGCCATGCTATGGGAGCCAGAAGCGAGCATCTCCCTTCAAGTCCTGACTCCACAGCTGTAAGTCTGTCCAGGCGTCTGGCCAGCAGGCTCTGACAGTGGGGACCGCCCTTCTCTGCCCTTAACCCTTGGCACAAACCGGCACCAACTCCCAACCCCTACCTGGCTGGGCCCCATGTGGGACAGGGGGCCTCCTCGGCAAGAAAGGGTTCATCTCCCAGCTGGCAGAGCACCCAGGGCCAAGGACAGGGGCCAGGAGACGGAGCCCTGAACGAGAAGAGGCCACGCGGGGGCCGAGTGCCCAGCTCCCTCCCCTGGCTCAGTGGGGGCTCTGAGCGGGCCTGCTCCAGAGGTGGGTCTTCCCCTCCCCTGGTCTCCCCAGTTACTCACCAAACAGCCCCCAGGAGAGGGTTCAGGAAAGGCCCACGAGACTTGGACAGGCCTATTATTCCAGGGGGCCCCCGAACCCCTCCACTGCGGGACCAGCTTCAAATCAGTCCACACATCCACCCACGGCTGTCCCTCAGGAGGGTCGGGGCCTAATTCAGCAAGAGCTCCTCGAGGTCCCCAGAGATGAGGGCCACCCAGCACACGTTAACCCACCACCCCCTCTGCCCGGCCGGGAGCTCACGGCCTTTCTGTGGGCTGAGCAGCCCCTGCACAGGCCCCAGCTTGTCTGAGAAGCCAGAGCAAGACCAGGGGACAGGTGGACAAACGGAAGCTGTTCTGATATTACTGGAGACCGCTGGTTCGGTGCCAATTCTGCTGGCCCTGTGCTGAACAATTGGGATCAGCCCTTGCTGGTGAGGCTATTGATGTGGAAAAGTTCAGAGAGGTTGAGATAATGGTCTGAGGTCACACAGCAAGCAAGCAGCAGAGGCTGGGAGGGAAGCCAGCACCCCGTCTGGGGGCCAGAAAGAGGTTCTGCAAGCCAAGCCTGGCCCTTGCAGGGGTGAAGGACCCCCTGAAACCCCCACTACGTCCTCAGAGGCGGCTCAGCTGGTGTGCGGAGGCTTTTTCCCCATTCTCCCAGGGAGAGGGTGGCTCTGGAGCCCTGGAACAGGATCCTGGGCTGGCACATGGCTACGCTCCCTCCTGTGAGCCTGTCTTCATCTGGAGGGAACCAGCAGGGAGTGAGTTCTGGGCGGGGACATGCTGTGAAGCGGTTTTGGCAGGAGGGGTGGTTGGCATTGCCTGGATTCTGAGGGGAAACCAACCAGGATCTGAATCAAGGCTGAGGGTGGCTGCCAAGCCCCAGAGGGGACAGCCAGGGACAGACGACAAGCAGCTTCTGGGCCAAAGACACAATCCTGCGGCCCAGAGACCAGTGGTCCACTCTGACCCTGGCTCTGCAGGTAGGAGGGATGCGGGGTCCTCCCAAGGGCCCTGCCATTCTTGATCTGAGGATTTCCTGCCCTGGGCCGGGGGTCCTTTATGGCAGATCCCTCTTATCCCAGTCTGGCCTTCAAGACCCTGAGGTTCAAAACACCCCTGGCCTTGGCTCCCTTCCCCAAGCAGACAAACACCCACGAGGCAATTAGAGGGAAGCATGAATAGTCAATTGTGGGCAGCTTCTGAGGAAACTCACAGTCACCCAGGCTGGCCCTGGGGGAGGGAGGTGTGTGTGTGTGTGTGTGTGTGTGTGTGTGTGTGTGTGTGTGTGTGTGGGGGTGTGTAAGAGAGAGAGGGAGAGAGAGCTCACGTATGAGTGTGTGCGTGTGTGGGTGCTGGGAGCACTGAGTATGTGTTTGAGTGTGAGACAGACTGAGTGTGCACGTATATGAATACATGTGTGATCAGGCATTGAGGTGCTCTGTGTGTGTGTGTGTGTGTGTGTGTGAGAGAGAGAGATGCCATGTATACACGTTCAGAACTGTGTGTACGTGTGTGCACGGAGCTCTGGTTGCCCAGAGCCAGCCTGCTAGGCTATGGTGGACGCCCGAAGCAACCCCAGGCTGGAGAGTGCTGGAGTCCGTCCCTGCCCCAAGACGAGCCTACAGGGAGGAGGAAGGCTTCTAGAACTTCTACTTGGAAGCACTTTGACCCACTCGATCCTTCTAGCTCACCTAGGGTCCACTGTGGGCTCCCCCCGCCCAGGCACCAGCCGAAAGCCCCGAGCAGGGCCCCCAGGTGTCCAGGCCTCTGTCACCGGGGATCGAGGGGCTGGCCATTTGGCCCAGGGGTCCCTCCAGACTGTGAGACTGGGAGAGGTTTTACTCAGTTACCCACACTGCAGAGATGGGGTCTGAGTGTCTGGAAGATTTCGGGTCACCACGTGTCTTGTAGGATACCAATGCTCCCAGCAGGGGCCAGTCCTGAGGGTCCAGGACCACAAGGCTCTGGCCTCCATCCTCTGGCTTATGGGTAAAGGGAAGGGCCCGGAACTGCAAGATAAAGCCAGACTCGGAGGGACTGGGGAGGGACTGTGAGCTGGGAGATAAGCCTGCCTGTGCCCCGGCCCCCACAGGGCGTGTGGCTGGGAGATAACCATGCTTCCGGGGTGGCCGCCGGGCCTGGGGCTGTGTGATTGATGCTCAGGAGAGGGACAAGCCAGCCACTCACAGGAGCGGGCACCGGAGGCAGCAGGGGCTCCACAGAAGCCCAGGGGGCCGGGGGGCCAAGCGGACTGAGGGCCTGCACTGCTGGTGTGGATGGCTTAGCTGCCGATAGGGCTCTCGGCACCCCGTGACAAGCAGGGAGACGGGGGTCACACGGGGCCAGCCCCCAGGTCAGCACAGTGATCCCAGGCTGCTGTCAGGAGGGGGAGCCAACCTGGCGAGGTGCCCGGTTCTCACTCTTGGTGACACTTCTCTCCAGTTCACCCAGAAGCCTCTTGAGAGGGTGAGCAGGGACAGCTGCCCCAGACCAGGCCGGCGTTCTGGGTGACCCTGAGACGAGGGGCCACCATGGCAAGGGCCAGAGGGAGCTGCCAGCCTTGGTTCTGCATCAGTGGGAAGCGCCAGGGTCCGACTGCCTGGTTCTAGTCCTGGCTAACTGCTGAGCCTCAGTTTCCTCATCTGTAAATGAGGGCTGACACCGCCTTCCTCTTGGGGGCATCGTGAATTTGAAACTGCTCCTAGTCAGAGCACTATACACGTTAACGAAATAAAATTAAATTCACAGTGTGACCTAGCAGGTTCCACTCCTAGGTATACACCTGACTCTTGACCAACACGGGTTTGAATGGCACGGGTCCACTTATGCATGGGGATTTTTAAATAGTAAATAGGACAGTACTGTAGGATCTGTGGTTGGTGAATCCCTGGATGTGGGTACCTGTGGGTGCAGAGGGCTGACTATAACTCATAAGAGGATTTTCAACTGCTTAGAGTGTTGGCGCCCTTAACCCATGCACTTTCCAAGGGCCGACCGTATACCCCAAAGAACGGAAACCAAGTGTTCCAAGTCAGGCTCGCGAACAATTGTTCACAACAGCATTCATCATAACAGCCCAAATGTGGAGACAACCCAAGTGTCCATCAGTAGAAGAATGAATACATAAAATGGGGCACAGCCAGGCAGTGGAGTATTACTCAGCCACGAAAAGGGACGGAATTCTCTGATACAGCTGCAACATGGAAGGATCTTGCAAACAAGCTCGTGGAGGGAAACCAGACACAAGAGGCTGCACACCATCTGAGTCACGTAGGTGAAAAGCCCAGAAGAGGCAAATCCATCGCAGCAGAAAACAGGCTAGTGGCTGCCAGGGGTGGGCGGCAGGAGGAGCGAGAACCACTACACAGCACGGGGGTTCCTTTGGGGGCGATGCACTGGTAAGAGGTGGATGGCCGCTCAATGCCATGAATGGACCCAATGTGTTAGTCACTATAAAGCGGCCCGTTTTATGTTACGGGAATTCTATTTCAGAAGTTTAAATTAACACGCATTGTCAAGACTTTACCAGCAGGCTCGCACACCCACCCAGAAACTCACAGGTCGCCAGATGAAATGCAAAGGCTGGGGGAAGGAGGGCCTCCCACCTGGGCAGGACAGCACGTGCCCTGGGAGGAGCCGTTGGGAGGGCTGGTTGTGAGGGTGGATGACGGATGCCCACCCACCCAGTGAGTGCTAGTTGGATCCAATCAGATTTGGGGCTACACCAAATGGAGCCGATTTGTTAAACGGGTCTATGTCACGATTTCAAGCCACCACTATCCAACACAGAGCACAGACCAAATGTCTGAGACTCGAGAGTAAGCCCAATCATGGTGTGGGGGGTTGCTGGGAGGTGGGGACACCTGGGCAAGAGAGAGGGGGATTGCTCCCCTCACTTTGCCCCCACTTCTGTCTTGCTTGTGACCTTGACCAGTGGCTAACCAGGCTTTAGTTTCCTCGTCTGCAGAAACAAGGGGCTGACTCTGGGATTCCGGGAGGAGATAGGGGAGGATTCAACCTCCACCCAATACAGATGAGGCCCTGGAGCACCACCCCTTCCTGAGGGAGCAGTCTCCCTCGGTCTCCAGTGAGGCCCCCACCACCCTCCTTTGCATCTTGGAATCCTTCAAGTCATGGTGCTGTCTCTCCTCCTCCACAAAGCCCTCCCAGACTTCTCCAATGCGTGCCCTTACGCTTTGGGGTGCCCGGCTGGACGCTACGATCCCTGAAGACAAGGTCTCTACCTCTGACTTCCTGCTGGCATTCAGGGAGACAGCAACTATACATGTTAGGATTTCCTGGCCAGTCCTGTAGTTCTTATAATCCATAGGAATATTCTGGAAATCACGTTTTGCCTTCCCAAGGCCAAATACCTGCCTGAGGGCTTATCTTTGGGTTTGGAAAATAAGCCCCTGTGCCATCAAGGCTGGCATGGCTGGGGCGCCCAGGAGGCGTGGACTGGGCGGGAAGGCCGGGAGCAGTAAGTGCCCAATACTCATGAGTTGTTGCTCGTATAAGGGGGAGAACCGGGTCCCCCTGCTGTGAGCAGGGCATCAAGGAGGCTGGGTGGCTCCCCATGGCTCATCGCCCTGAAATGGGCTTCCCAACTTCGACCTTCCCACGCACATCTACTCTCCAGATGAGCCCTGGGAGGCCAGCCCAAGTGGACGGTGGCCCCGTGGAGGGTGCTGGGTAGGCGGCCTAGGGAAGGGGCTGGTGGGTCCTGAGTGTCATGAGAGCCTGGGGCCGTGGTCCTTCCTAAGACCCCCAGAGCGCCCGTGGAGGAAGGAGGGGGGGGGGCCACGTGAGACCAGCGTGGGTGCGGCCCCTGCCCCACTCCAAGCTCCCTGCTGCCTGACCACATGTTCCCAAGTCGGCTGGGGCGTAGACGATCAGGCCGATAAGCCCCTCTCTTGGGGACAGGGCTGTCTGCAGAAGGCCTTGAGATAAGGCTGGCGGCAGCGCCAAGCCTGTGGTTTCCTTGTGCTGGGGAGGCGGGGGCCAGCATGGGCAAAGGGGCTGGGGGACAGGGGCTCAGGCCTGCCCCCATCCGGCCCCCAGAGAGGGAGAGAGGGAGGCCGCCCCTGCAGCCCTGCAGCTGTTTATGAAGCCAGGGCTCGCCCCCACGCCAAGTCTGGTGCCAGCCACCCCTGGGGGACAACGGAGGTGAACCCCAGCCTCCTAACTGCCAGGGCCTCCAGGTGTCAGAGCAGAGAACAAAGCTGGCAGCTTCTATGCAGGGCACATGGAGTGAGGCAGCAACTGGCATTTTCTGCATGCCGTCCTGTCTCTAAGTGCTTTTCACCTCATTCAGTCTATGCACAGCCCTGCAATCCAGCCTGTAAGCTCTGCTTTTGAGATGAAGCAAGCGCACAGAGAGGCTAGGTGACTCGCCCGAGGCCACACAGCTCATGCACCTCTCTTCGGTCGGTGTCTCTTCTTCCAGGCTGTTTGGCCCGCGGCCTGCAGTGAGCCCGCAAGCTGAGACGTTATACATTGGCAAGGCAAGCTGCAGGGAGAGGGGCAGGGCAAGGCGGGGGCAGGGGCCGTGGAACCCATGGGGTGCAGACGCCATGCGGATGCCCCTGGGGAATGGGAGGCATGGGACACTCAGAACACGCAGATGCCACTCTGACCTCCGAGGGACAGACATGGCTCTTGCAACCCCCCAAACCCCATGCCGCCCACAAGAGGTGGGTGCCCTGTCACCCACGGTCATTCACATGCCCCCGCCCACAACCAGCACACCAGACGACCAGAGCTCCAGAACCGAAGATCAAGACCTGGTTGGTGGAGAAGAGGGTGGGAGGCCCTAGCCACAGCACACTGAGCGAGTCTGCCCAGAGGACCCCCTAAGATTGTGCAGTGCACAGCCTGAGCAACAGCGGGAGCAGTTCAGAAGCCCGCAGGGCCCGCGGTTCTGGTGACAGTCGCCATGCTCACCAACCTGTCGCCCTAGACACCTCTCCCGCTAGAAGACCCCCCCCCCCGCCTTGCCCAGCCCCAGTCCTCCCCCAGAGCTGCGGGGGGCACCTGTGGCTTGGCAGGGCCGGGCACTGAGGGTGAAGGAAGGCGCAGACATCCGCCACCCTCCCCCACTCCCGGGCGCACCTCCAGCTCCTGGCTCCCGCGGTGACAGCCCGCCTCCCACAGCTCCGAGAACAGAGCCAGGCTGTGTTCATGTGTCCCCCGCCGGGACCACACCGCGGCGGGCAAGAGGGCAGGCGGGCGGGGGAGCGGAACCGCTGCTCCACACTGCCAGGCCACAGGCTCTGTCTGTGCCCAAGCCTGCCATCAGGGAGCCGCGAGGCGGCCAGGCCAGCCCACCCAGCGCTGCACTCACCCCCGGACCAGCCCCGAGGGGCCAGGGGGTGCCTCAGCAGCCTGGCTCCCCCTCGCTAGGGAAGATTGACGTCCTCGGCTGTGCCCACTGCACAGAAGGGGAGACGGGTCAGATCGGCCTAGGGGACTGGCTCCTGAGACTGCGCGTCAGCCATCGCATGGGGCTCTGCTTCCTGGGGAGGGGCTGGAGCCGTGCCCGGGGATCTGAACCCGGGCCAGCCTGGTCCAGAGCCCCACTTGTCACCCCACATCTGGGGAGAGGGGGATGCCTAGAATGGTCTCCTGGTCCCTCTTGGGGAGGGTGAGAGCCGCTGTCACTGGAGGAGGGGCAGGGAGGCTGGCCCTCGGTCACTCGTCTTTCCCCACCCCACAGAGGCTGAGGCAGCAGTGGGCGGCCCTGAAGGAGGGGGCTGGGGTCCCAAGAGCCGGCCTCAGGGACGCTCTCCTCCACGGCCCCCACCAAACCAGCAGGTCAGACCCATGTCACGTCCAGGCCCCTTGCAGCCTCCAGGGACAGTGGGCCTGGCCAGCTGCCCAAGCCACTGTCTGCACACTAATTCCCTCAGCCCGCCAAAAACTTCTGGGAGTGCGCACACGTGCATGTGAACATGCACATGGAACCACGCATGTCAACACCCCACACACACACACACCACACACACACAGACATAGCCGCGTGTACTCAGACACACAGACAGACACACACACACAACCTCCAGGGAGAGGAGGTAGGGAGCAACTGATCTGAAATCCACTTGACCTGTCCGCCCGTCCTGAAAATCTAAGGGAAGGAGGGAAGCCTGGTGGGCAGCCAGGGCCTGTGTTCTGTGAAAGAGATGCAGAGAGTGTGTGGTCCTGCCATGGTGACGGGTGGCCACAGAGGACCGTGGGAACAAAACCAGCCATTCCTGCTCGGGGCTGTTTGCTCCCTGTGGGCTGGGGTCTCCATGCTGCCTGGGAAGAGAGGAGACCAGCATTCATTCATTTTTCATTCAGTCAAGCATCCACCCACCCATCCATCCTTCCATCCACCCACCCTCCACTTCCTATCCATCCTTCCATCCTCCACCCTCTATCCATTCATCCATCCATTCATTCTCCACTCTCCATCCATCCATCCTTCTAGAAATGTTACTGAGCACCTACTGTGCACAGACCCTCTGCCAGGCAGCAAGCAGGACGTCGGAGGCCCTGTCTGACACGGTGTGCTGGAACAAGGACAGCATGACTGAACACGTGCTACGCGTGCAGCCTCATTTAACCCCACGGTGACCCTGTGTGGCAGACGCCACCAGCATGCCTACTTTGCAGATGAGAAAGCTGAGGCTCCACTGAAAAGCAGCAACACAAGAGCCTGCGCTTTTGACTCTTTCCCTTCCCTCCTGTCCCCTTTCCATTTCTGTCTGTCTTATTTGACAAGAAAGAGAAGCAGAGAAGTCAGTACCCCAAATGGCCAACAATCGTGGTATAAGCTGGACTACTCTATGTCCCTGCTTGCCTGGGACAGTCCTGGTTTTCAGCTAATGTCCCCACATAAGAGGTAACAGTGCCACCTGTGTTCTCACACATGCCCTGGTTTAGACCTGGGTGAAGTTAAGCAAGTTCCCTTCCCACTCTGGAACTGAGAAAAAGACATAGTATTGAGGGAAAAGGGAGGGTCTGAGGCCAGAGCAATCCGTGAAGGCTTCCTGCAGGAGGTGGAGCAGAGCTGCACCTGGAGGAAGGGGCACACCACTCTCCAAGACCCCACACCCACCATACAGGCCAGGGCACAGCTCTGCTCCTCTGTTTAGGGATGTTCTGGTCCAGGAATCCCAGAAAGTGCAGATGCTGGGTACTGGGCGGTGTCGGGGGCAGGGCCTGAGGCAAATGTGGTCCCTCTGGCTGCCAGGGGTATGAGGAAGGGGTTGGAGTCTGGGCAGGCTGATGGGATCAAAGCCCCCAGTGGCCCCCTGGCTGCCCTCCCAGCACCCACGAGGCATGCTGGGCCAGGGCCTGCTCTAGGCACCCAGCACCCTGCCCCCTTGGGAGGACAAGCTGTCCTGCCAGCCATCACCATGTGTGGCCTGGCACCTGCCCGTCCAGGCAGGACTGGGGCTGTCCCCGGCCCTGGCAGAGGACCTGGGGCCTCCCAGCAAGGTCTTCCCAGCCAAAGCCCCGCAGTGACCCAGGCGAGCTTTCTGGACTTCTCAAAGCTCAGGGAGCATCTTCCTAAATGGGAGTGGGCCGCCTGTGACTGAGGACACGCCTTACCCCACGTGGTGGGCCAGGACCCAAGCTCTGTGCCTCGCTTTCATTCCAGCTCTGCCACGCAGCTGACCGGCCCAGAGACCGCCGGCTGCTCGCCTGGAACATGGCGGGAGGAAGGGCCCCGGCACGCAGGGCAGAGGGGGTTTGGTGAATGGGCGCCTACCACAGTGCCAGAGGGCCTCGGTATAAAGGAGATCCTTGCTGCACAGACGGGCACATGGAGGAGGTGGGCCCTGGAACCTGAGACGTGATAAGAAGACTCTCCCTTCTGACCTCTGCTCCTCCAAGACCTGTCCAGTAGGTGGGAGGTTCCTGCTTGCATACCACCGAGGCTGGGACTCTCACTGCCTCGCAGTCACCCGGCCTACGGATGGGAAGAGGGGGTGTGCCCTCTTTGTCAGCGCATTTACTGTGGTCAGACTAAATCCAAGGTGGGAAGTGGGAGTCGGGACTCTAGGAGACAAGAGGTGGCATGACGGGAGGAGGGCAGGGAGGGAGCCTGTGCGTTCCCCTGGTGTGGGATGGGGAGCTCCAAGCACTCCTGTGATCCCGCCGGGGCCTCCTCAGAGGCTGCCCCTGGCCCCTCCACCTGCTCCTCTGCTCCTGGGTCTGCCTGGCTCCTCTTCCGGTCCTCCTGCCGTATTCTTCTCTCACTTCCAGAAGCAGGAAGGGACTTAGCAAATGAGTCACCAAGTTCTAGACCCTCTACCAGGCTGGGGACAGCCCTAGTCCTGGCAGGACAAGCAGGTGCCAGGCCACAGGGCACCTGCAGTGCTGGGTGGCGGGGCAGCTTGTCCTCCTGGGGGCGCCCTGGGTGCCCAGAGCAGGCCCAGAGGAGCCCCCTGGCAGGGACATGCCCTCCTGTGAGCCTTGGTTTCCCCTCTGCAGGAAGGGGCGATAGGAGTCAGTGTCTCTCTGAGCCACCCGGCTCTGCGCTTCGCCTACAACAGCTGGGAGGACAGCAGGCTCACCTGTGCACACCCTCGGGTGCCCAGCGCCAGGCCTCGTGCCTGCCTGGGCTCCGTGATGGCATGCTGGGCAGAGAAGCCGCCACGGTGAGGGCAGAGGGGACGTGCCAGGGGAACCGGGGCTGCAGCACTTGTTGCCACGCTGCAGAGCTCCACTGCACCCTGTTATGGTCCCAATTCCTGCCCCTGGGCCCCAGCTCCGACTGGGGCCACTGGGCCAGCCCCTGGAGACTCTCCATCTCTCCCCTGGGTCATGCTGTGTTCCACATACACACACCGCAGTGTCCCTGCAGCCAGGACGCACACCCCTCACCGAGTCCCAGCTCAGCGTCGGCTCCCCAATCTTGGCCTTCCACCCTGTGAGTCTGGGCACCGACCCAGAAACCCCCTTCCCAGATGGGGCTGCCCCAGGGACTCACCCGGCAGCAGCGCTGGCCGCGTGGGGCTCTTCGGGTCCATGGGAGCGGCCTTTCCTGCCTCCGGTCCTCCGGCCTGACCCCCAAGGGGCAGCTCCCTTTGGCCTGCGGGGATGGGGGCCGAGGGGGCGGGGCAACAAGGCGGCAGCGGCAGCAGAGGAAGCCTGCCCAGCGTCTGCAGACCGGCTCCGACCGGACCAGAGTCCTGAGACGCCAGCGGAGAGGTCAAGGGCGGCAAGCCAGGGCTGCCCAGCGAGGCATGGATCAACCACGCGGCCGCCCTCCCCCGGCCCCCAGCCTCCCCCCCCGCCGGCTCACGCCCCAGCCACTGCAGACGGGAGCCGTGCTCTGGAGGGTGGAGGGTGGCAGCCACTTCCTGCCTGCCCCTTGCGGTTCAACTCCCGCAGGACCCAGGGGTCGAGGGATTCCTGGCACACGGAGACTTCTGCCCTGGGCAGCAGGGCCGCCCCCAGACTCCAAGGGGGTCACAGCCCCACCGAGGTGGCCCTCACTGGTTCACACCCTCACTCGGCCGTCTCCCCTGAGCACCTGCCCCCTACCAGGCCCTGCGCTGGGCCCCGGTCCCCAGAGCTCCAAGCTGTTTTCCAGGCAGCAGGAGCCGCCCCCTGTCCCCAGGCACTTCCGGAGAGAATGGGCCAAGGACAGCCCAGCTCAGGTGGGGGGGAAGGGCAGAGGCTATGGTCTCGGGGACCCACAGAGACGCTCTGGCATGAGACTCGTGGGGTCAGGAAGGGGGATGGAGGGGAAGGAGAGGAGCCTACTGTCATTGGGGTCTCAGTTCCCGGGTCTCCTCCCTACAAGGGCCAGATGCCCAGTTCAAGCGTTGCCTCCTCCCGAGAGCCCTTCCGGGTGCTCTGCACTGGCCTTGTCAGAGCCCATCTTGGTGTGTTTGGAGAGAGAAGGGTTGGACATCTGTTGGTGGGGGAGGCCATGACTCCACTGCCTTAGGGGACCTGCTGGGCCCAGAGCATCACCAAGACACGCCCAGAGGGTGTGACACAAGCTGCTTGCTGGGGCTGGGTGAGGGTGGGAGGCTGAGGGGGCAGGGCCTTGTCAGGTCTCTGGGGTCAATCCCTTCCCTGTGCCTGCGGTGGGCAGAAGGCCGGGGGACTATGGCTGCAGACACCCCGAGGACTATGGTTTAGGCCACGTTCACAGTCACTTCCTGGGCAAACACCAAGCTGCACCCAGAACCTCCTGGTATGGGTGGGAATGCAGCCCCTCCCAGGCAGGGTGGGAACACCCCCATCCGAATCCTAAACACAGTGGTTAGTAACTGAGGTCACCTTCATGCCACATCCCCGCTTTTGTTCCAGGGAGGGAACTGCCCCAGGGTGACCTACCCAGGGTGACCCAGCACACACCTGCTGGGTCAGGTACTCCCCCTGTAGCACAGCCACTAGGCCAGAGGGGCCAGCCCCAGCCAAGTGGTACAGAGTCAGCGCTATGTCCCGATGCAGTCCTCACCAGCCAGCCTGTTCTTCAGCTGTGGGCATGGCCCCCACGCCCCATGGGCAGCACGTGGCCAGATCAACCAGCAACAGGGATGGGTGTGGAGGTCAAAGAGTTGTCCCCAAAGACAGCCAAGGCCTCGTCCCCAACACCTGAGAACACGTCACTTTACAGGACAAAAGGAACCTGTCACTTTACAGGGCAAAAGGGACCTGGGAGATGTGAGTAGGCTGCCGACCCTGAGACGGGAGCTCAATCTCAATGACCCAGGCAGGCCCAGCGCGATCACAAGGGTCCCTGTGAGAGGGAAGCAGGGCGGGAGATGTGATGCCAGAAGTAGGAGGCTGGAGGGACGTGGGGCCGCAAGGCAAGGAATGCAGGCACCTCCAGAAGCAGAAACAGAAGGACACATTCTTCCCTGGAGCCTCCGGAAGGAGCCAGGCCCGTGACACCTTGATTCTAGCCCAGCGAGACCTGGGTCAGGCCTCTGATCTCTGGCCTCCAGACTGTAAGGTGATAGAGCTGCCAAGTTCATGGATGTCTGTTATAGCAGCCACGGGAAAATTACACAGCTAGGAAGACAGCTGTTCCCAGCCTCACAGCACCTGACATTCAATGGCTGGTCAATGAACGCTCTTCTCTGTGTGGGAAAGATTGAAGGCAGGAGCAGAAGGGGGTGACAGAGGACGAGATGGTTGGATGGCATCACCAACTTAATGGACATGAGTTTGAGCAAGCTCCAGGAGATGGTGAAGGACAGGGAAGCCTGGCGTGCTGCAGCCCCTGGGGTCACAAAGAGTCAGACATGACTGAGCGACTGAATAACAACTGTATGTTTGATCCAGAGACCTCACAGCCCCTGCCTAGAGTCAGCCAAGTCCAAGGAGGGAGAAAGGACCAGTCTCTCACAGGTGACTGTGAAGTGTCCTTGTCCCCATGTGACTGCACTGGGAGGCCTCAGGGAAAAGCAGATAGCCTGTGGTCACTGGAATTCTGTATTTCAGAGCAAAACCCTGGAGAGGGGAAGAAAGGTTCTGGAATGGAATGAGGATCTGCTTGGAGCATCGACCCTGGGGCCAGGAAGCTTGGGTAAACGCACGTTCTCGATGTCTATGAAAATCTGACTTCCTCTTTACCTTCCCCTCATCAGGTCCCCAGCACCAGCCGACTTGAAACTTGTATTCACTCAACAAACATCGACTGAGCATCTACTGTGCAGTGGGCCAGGTGCTGGAGCCATAAAGAGGACAGTAAGATGTGTCTCCTGTCTTCATGGAGCGGGCAAGTGGGCAGCCTCGGGCGTGCGCACGTGAGCATCCTGTGGCTGCGACTCTGCCCAGGGTCCTCTCCTCAGCAGGGCCTTCTGGGACCAGCCCACCTACGGTCACAAGCTTCATCTCTGTGTTCTTCTGCCCTATTTTGCTTCATGGAACCTGTCTCCGCCTGGCATCACACATGCTACCTAGCACAGTCTTTGACACACAGTAGGTATTCAACAAACAGTTGTGAACAAATGCACTCACAGGAACGGCGGCCTAGAGGTGGAGACAGATGTGAGAACAGGCAACCACAGTTAGAGACACGAGCAAAGGTCTGTTGGAGAGATGTCTGTTTTTCAAACGGCTTTTGCTTCTAAATTAGAAGGTTGTGGGTGAGAGCTGGTATGGACTCAGGGGAGTCTTACACACAGTGCTCTTGTAGCCTGTTACATCAATACGGTGAGCCAAGGTCCCCCGAGTGCTGGCTTACTTACCAGCTTAAAACCAGTCTTGGCAAAAGCAGGGTGGCGAGTGGGTGGAGGACACGGCCAGGACGGCAGGCAGGTGGGCCCCAAGTGCAGAAGCCCTTGGTGGGGTGGTCTGTATTGGTTTTTAGCTCCTTGGGGTCCCCAACACTGTCCCTGAGATACCCCACCTGGGTCTCAGAATGGCCATTTCTACGGCTCAGCTGGATCTCCTTTTTTTCTACCCTGAAATCTTGATCACAGACTTACTTGGACGGAAAATAGATTTCGGGGCAAACAGACCCACTTGACAGCAATTTTGCCAGGTCTAAAAGAGTTGCTTTTATCTTCGTGCCGTTTTGAACTTTGGTGAAGGCAACGCTTAGTTCATCATTTCATGAAATTGCCCAAGTTCTCCTTTCTTTTCCATGTCACGGAAATCTGAATCAGTGACAAGGACCCACCGAGTCACACCCTGGCCAAGGGACCAGCTGAAAGCAAGCAGAGCCTGGCGAGCGGGGAGAGGCCTGAGGCCCAGTCCCGCGAGCCCCCGCTAAACACTCAGAGGCTCCTGGGGAAAGGTTACCGAAAAGCCCAGAGGCTCGGGGCTGCCTGGGCTTCTCTGCCTCCTGCCTCGACTTGCAAGCTCCGTGCTCCCCAGGGAACAGTAAGTTCCTGAGAAGATAAACAGTCTCTGGTTGGAGAGAAAACAGACTTTGGATCCCAGCAGGGACACACTGCCATGGCACAGAGCGTCTCCCCCATGGAGCCGGGCGCGGGGGCTGGGGGGCTGCAGCCAAGCCCAGCCCCCTGCCCTCCAAGCAGCTGCTGCTTGGGCCGCAGGGAACAGGATCCACCCAGTGCCTCCCACCAGAGTACTCAGCACCAGCACCCGCTCCAGGCGAGGCCTGCCAAGGACGTCTTAGGACCCGAGCCAAGTACCCAAGCGGAGGCCCTGCCATCCTGGCCGTGGATGCCCAACCCCACTGGCCAGGAGTCCACCTGCCCAACGAAGGAGCGACAAGAGCCGCAGCAGGGCCAGGACCCCGGCGGGCACCAGCTCACTCTCCTCGCAGGGCCCTGCCAGCCTCCCGCATCCCTGAGCATCAGGCGTGGTGCTCAGCGACAGATGTGGGTCACCTGGGGTCTCACGGCATTTGCGGGGGAGCCAGGGCACGGAGAAGTTGTGCCTGGAACCAGGGGCTCAGAAGGGGCAGAGGCAGGATGCAGATCTAGGATGTGCCAGGCTGGACCTGAAAGCTTAAGAGAGGCCCACACCCAACAAATACTGATTGTATTTAAACCTAGGGCTTCCTGGTGGCTCAGATGGTAAAGAATCCACCTGCAATGCAGGAGAACGGGGTTCCATTCCTAGGTTGGGAAGATTCCCCTGGAGGAGGGCATGGCAATCCACTCTAGTATTCTTGCCTGGAAAATCCCCAGGGACAGAGGAGCCTGGCGGGCTACAGTCCATAGGGTTGCAAAGAGTTGGATACAACTGGAGCAGAGCACAAAGATGTATTTTTAAGCCACTGCAGCAGCAGTAGACACCAACCCCAAACTCTTCCCAAACTCCTGTCATGGAACCAGAGTAGGTGAACGGAGGGGTCCTAAGCCGGCCCGGGTCGGAGACGGAGGATGCGCTGCGTCTCCCACAGACACTCCTAGCCCAATGGCCAGACCTGCTCCTGCCCGCCCCTCTCTGGGGACCAGGGGTCCCCCAAAGCCAGGGACAAGCACACATGAGGACGGAGGCTTTCTGGGTGGGAGCAGGGCGGCAGCGGTCTGTTAGGACAGGAGCCTGCAGACCACCCCTCAGGGTTGGCAGACCCTGGCACCCTGATGTGACTGGAGGAAAGGCAGGAGCCCAGGGGACAAACCTAGACGGCATTTTAAAAGCAGAGACCTCGCTTTGCCAACAAAGGTCCGTAGAGTCAAAACTACGGTTTTTCCAGTAGTCATGTACAGATGTGAGAGCTGGACCATAAAGAAGGCTGAGCGCCAAAGAAATGATTGTTTTTGAACTCAGGTGCTGGAGAAGACTCTTGAGAGTTCCTTGGACTGTAAGAAGATCAAACCAGTCAATCCTAAGGGAAATCAACCCTGAATATTCACCAGAAAGACTGATGCTGAAGTTTAAGCTCCAATACTTTGCCCACCTTATGCAAAGAGCTGACTCACTGGAGAAAGACTCTGATGCTGGGAAAGACTGAAGGCAGGAGGAGAAGGGGCAGCAGAGGGTGAGATGGTTGGATGGCATCACTGACTTGATGGACCTAACTTTGAACAAACTACGGGAGATAGTTCCCTGGGAAGCCCAGTCAGCTGAATGACTGAACGACAACAGGAGCGTAGCCATGATGGAGGAGTCCACCTTGCTCCGGCTTTTGGTGACTGCCCCCCCCGCAAACCCATCAGTGGGGTCTGCGGCTTCAACCACGTCTACCAACAAAGATGATACCTGCCACTTTAGATGCTGCTCCAGAGCTCAGAGAGGACGTCCAAGGGCCCACGGGGCAGAACACAGGGCCGCTGCTCAGCTGGGCGGCAAGGCAGCCCCGAGGCCACGCGGGGGCCTGCGCCCAGAGGGGGCGGCCCTGGAGCCGTGTGGCGGGCAGCCTGCCAAGCCTTGCCCGGCAGCCCTGGGGGCCCCTGGGGGCTCCTCCCAGGCCCCTGACTCTACCTTGAACAGTAGCCAGGGAGGCTTTGCTGCTACAGCTTCACACCTGCTCAGCAGCTCTGGAAGGTTCTGAGCCTGGCAGAAGCTCTGTGGAGGGACACTGGGCCTAGACTCCAGCCACTCCCTCGCCTGTCTCCAGACAGTGCTGCCCTTGGCCCGCACAGAGGCCGCTGCTCGGGAATGCCGTCCCCGCGGCTACTGACGGATCCTGAGTGTCCTCTGGCTGGATTCTATGCCGCCTGCGAGAGGCGCCTGAGAGATGGACTTTGCTTTGGCTAAAGGCGTAAGAATACTGGAAGGAGCTGGGCCTTGGTGGGGGAGGTTGCCACCTTCAGGGACAGCCACCTCGCCATGAGGTTGGGACAGCGCCCTTCTCCCCCGCTGCGTGACCAGCCCAAGGTCTGTGCCTTGCCTGCCAGAAGAAGCCCAGCCCGGGGGTCCCTGCCTTCCCTGCAGCCCCAGAGCTCTTCTCCAGCAGCCAGCCAGCGAGCATCCCCCAGGCAGGCCTTCCAGATGCGGTGCCTGACAACCACACAACCACCCCCCACCCCCCCGAGTCTGGGAGGGACGCAGACGGCTAGGCCATGCCTGTCCCCGGGTGCACGGCCTCCAGCCTCCCAGTCCAGAACTAGGGTGGCAGCGGAATAATGACGGGCGCCCGGCGAGGGCCGCTGTCCCCACATGTGCAGGGAACTGGGGCTCAGAGACCGACAGTGGACAGTTGCCCCCCAAGACAAGGGGGCACAGCCCCCCAACCTTCCGATAGCCACCCAGCCCTCTGAGAAAGACCCCTGCCCCAGCCGGCATAAGGGAGGGGGGCTGGAGCCCATCACCACGGAGGGACAGCGGGGAGACGGGGAGGGGCGAGGAGCTCCAGGGAGGGGCGCGCGGGGGGCCGTGTGTGCGTGAGCCTGTGTGTATTGCACACGCACCCTCGTGCCTGGTGCGCCTGCCGGGTGTGTGCGTGTCCCCCATGCATCCCCACGCAGCGTGTCCATGTGTCTGTAGGCGCACGCCCTGCGCCCGCCCCGCCGCCCAGCTGGCGGTGCACAGCTGGACCCGGGAGGCCGTGCGCACCGCCCGATGCAAGGTGGCAGGTGTGTAATAAACCATTAGTCACTGTCATGTTTCCAAGCAGCAGCCTCCCTGGGAGGGGGCTGCCTGGCGGGCTGGCGCTGCCTGGCGGGTCTCCAGCTGTGAGCTGCGTGTCCCCCATCCCCCGGCCGCCAGCAGGGCTGCCGCCTGACAGGGGAGCAGCTGGCCGGCGTGGGACTTGTGCTCCTGCCCTGCCCCAGGGGCCCCAGGGCAGGCGGGCAGGGCCTCGTGTGTGCCCAGCAGGGTGGGGAGGTCCTTGAGGGTCACGGCTGTGCAGCCTATCACCGAGAGCTGAGGGCGGGCTGGGACAGCAGCCTCAGGGATGCTCTGGGCTGCCTGGAGGAGGTGCCAGCGGTGAATAGGAATTACAACCAACAGCGGGGACACCAGCCAGGATGCCGGGCTCTCAGAGGAGGGGGCACCAGGACTGTACTTGACCTGCCGAGTTCCACTCTCACACCAGCTGGTGAGCCAGGCACTCCCACGGGCCTTCCTGTCCGTTCCTCAGATGAGGAAACAGGCGCAGTGCAAGGAGGCACTTGTCCCAGGTGTCCCTGCCCACCACTTGCAGCCCCCATTGCTGCCAGAAACCCCGCCCACCTCTGCCAAGGGCCTGGACGCCCCCGGGAGGGCTGGTGGCCCATCAGCCCATCAGCCAGCGCCTTCCCTTGCTGAGTGCACACTGCAGAAAGCAAGAGGTGGGCACCTGGGGGCGTCCTGGAGATGGACTCCCAGGACCCCAGCACCACGAGCTGCCAAGCAGTGTTTCCACCAGCTGCCCCTGCAGTGGCCCAGCAACGGGGCAGGCTGCGCTGGGGGCTGTTAAGCGTCGGTCCTCGTAGGGGCAGAGCACACTCAGGGAGCCACCCCGCGGGGTCTTGGCCTAAGGGGCTGCTGCACGGCCCTCCCGAGGTTAAGAACACAGGTGTCCACCACCGTTCCCATTCCAGGGCCCACATGCCACACAAGAAATGCCTCAGACTCCACGCTCACAGGCCCAGCAGCCAACCTGGGGCCAGCCTCTCCATCACCGGGGAAAGCAATGCGCCCAACAGGGAAGGGACGGCGGGGACAGGGTCTTGGTGGCTGGAACAGTGGGAGTGAACCCATGCCGGAAAACGCCAGGCAGCACCTCCCAGGGCCGGACCCCCTCGTCCCCTCTGTCCCAAGTGAGGCTACACTGGGAGCCATGTGCCTGGACGTGAGCAGTGCGCCCCACGGCGGGAGGGCGGCGAGCCCCGCACCGGGCAGCTGGACATCACGCGGCACACGATGTGAAATGAAGCGAGACGGCAGCTGTGACAACAGGCGGCCTTGCAGGGCTGCGCGGGGCCCCGGAGACAAGGCTCACACCCCAGACCCCAGGCTACGGGGTGCCAGGCAAACACAGGTGCGGCGGGAAAGCAAATGGGATCCTGGCGAGTTGCTCTGGGGTGACAGGGCATCCAGGTAGATGGAGAGTTCTAGGGTAGGGTTTGGTGGCTCATGGAGATAGATCCATTATGCTATTTTTTAAATGAATGAGTGAACACAATGGAATGTAGAGATTAAAAAAAAAAAAAAACCAACAAAGGCTGTTTGTGAATTGACAATGAGAGGGAACCGATCACATTCAAGTCAGGGAGATCCAGCCTCCTGGCTCCCCAATAAAATGTGGCAACCCTGGGGTGGGAGTCTGCACCCCAACTTCTGGGAGGCTTCTGGCTTCCAGGAGCTGCCAGTCCACTCCAGTAGCCAGAGATGGTGAAATGCTGGCACCTACCTGTGCCCGCGAGGTCTGGTCCGGCCCCGTCCAGGTTGCTCTGCTGACACCGGGCTGGCCCCTGCTCCTGGCCAGCCCTGGGGCCCCTGGGCAGGCACTCTGCTGGGGCACCTGGCTGAGGTCTCGGCTCCCGGGCGGGTGTGTGGGTGGCTGTCGATGTCTCAAGAGATGCAGACGTGACCTGGAAGGACAGGAGGGGGACGTGGTGAGTCTTGGGCACGTCTGCTTGGAGGTGGCCCAGGGTGCTGGGTCCTGCCCCTCGCCCACGGTGGCCTGGCGTCACTGTCAGGGACCTGGAGTGGCTGGCTCTGGGAGTCAGAGTGCCTTCCTCGTCCAGCAAACGCTGCCCAGAGACACCAGGCTGACCTCCAGGTGCTGGGGTCCCACCCCAGGACCCACTGCCGCCTGGGCCCCGCCGCCCCTGCCCAGGCCTCTGTGACAACTGCCAGCTGGCCGCACGTGTAATGACCACTCTGGCTAATCTTCAGCTCTCCCTGCAGGGCAGCCATCCTATCCCCACCCTTGCCCTGTGTTTTTAAAAAATACTGTATAGTAAAATATGTCGCTGCTGTTATTTACTCTCTAAGTCGGGTGCGACTCTGCAATGCCAGGAACTGTAGCCCACCAGGCTCCTCTGTCCATGGGATTTCCCAGGCAAGAACACTAGAGTGGGTTACATAACAAAAAATTTACCATCTAGACCATTTTAAGGATACAATTCAGTGGCGTGAAGTCCAAACATGTGTGCAACCATCCCCCAGATCCATTTCCCGGAACTTTCTATCAGCCCAAATGGAAACTCCATACTCATTAGATACCACCTCTCCGCCCCTGCCCCACCCCGGCACCTACCATCCCCCGGCCCACAGGGGCCCAGGGACGGGGGCTCAGAGATGGGCGGCGGGAGCCTGAGGTCACAGAGCTGCCACGGCTGGCTGACACAGGCTCGCATCCTGGGCTCCTAGGCCTGAAACCCCAGCAGCTCCCTGGGGGCTGGTCTCGGGGCCTGGCGACCCCCACTCCCTGACTACAAGCTCTGGGACTGCACGGCTGTCAGAAAACAACTTCGAGTTGATCCCGTTTTCCCAAGGATTAGGGCTATAAAAGCAAAGTGCCTGAGAGAGATGGATGGTGCTCCATCCAGGCTCCGCCAGCCCCACACGCGAGAGACGGGTACATTTACCATTTGTTTCCGGGAGCGCTTTAATTTATGGGATCCATATGGTGACGCTGCCCTGACCGCGGCCCCCCACAAATCCCGGCAGGGGTGCTGGCAGCTTAGGCTGGAGCCAGGAGGGGGTGGCGCCTGGCCCCAGCACACTTCATCCACTCCTGGCCTGCTTAGGGCTGGGAGCCCACCACACGGCGGGGAGCCTGGATCCCCTGTGGACCCCACTCTGTAGGGTTTCTGCTGCTCTGGCAAACCCTGCCATCACCACTCGGGGAAACTCTTGCCAGACGCAGGGCTGCTGTGTCCCCGTCATCACAGGATGACTCGCCCAGCCAACCCCGGGGACTGTCTATGGGGTGGCACCAGGTCAAAGAGGGCAGTGTTCTCCAAGCCCGTGGGGGGCGGGGCTGGCACTGCCCTGGCCTTGACCCTGCTGTGCGCTGGTGCAAAGGAGGAAGGGGGTGGGGCCCGCCCCCGCCCCCCCGCCTCCGCCCCCCGCCCCCACCCCCCGCCCTGCTCCTCCTCCTGGAGCCTGGGGACCAGGCTCCTGCTGCAGGGAGGTGGCTGGCGATGCCTCCTGGCTCCTGGATGGGACATGAAGAAAGCACGGAGACACAAGGGGATGAGCGGCTGCAGTAACTGGAGGGGCGTGGATTTGAACCCTAGCAGTTGAGAGAAGACTGGGCTGTTCCAAAACAACCAGGGACATAGCCTTTAAGCACAGAGCAGCAGATGGAAGAGGAGAATACTTCCGGATAGGAGAGGGTGCAGATGACAAAGACTGCAGGAGCTGGAGACTAGACTCTTCAGGGGCTGGGAAAACCTAGGCAGGCTTCCTGGAGCAGGTGGAACTGTCCTGAACTAGACCTTCAAAGAGAGCAGGTTTGGAAAGGGAGGGGGGACAGGAAAGACAAGAGATTCAAACGCATATCTCTGCCCCCAGGAGTGTAAACCATTAATGAGGTACTGGGTAGGTGACACTGGTGGGGGGGATAGCGGGGGAGGCGGGTAGCACCAGTCCACCCGGCGCCCTGTGGAGAGGAGCCGGCTCCATCCCACCAGGCCTGCTCTTTCAAGAGGAAGCGGGGAATCCATCTTTAAAAGCGACACCCGCGTGATTATTAGTGTTGAAATACCCTCACACACTGCTGGTGGGGCTGCAAACTTGTGCAGCTGCTTTGGAGACGGCTTGGCAATTCGTCAAGACCCAGAGACACAGAGTCGTACCAGTACCCAGCGACTCCACTCCTATGCAGGTATTCTCGAAAGACAGAAGCAGACGTCCACACGAAAGCTTGCCTCTAAATGTTCATAGCACCCCTCAGTTCACAGACAAATGAATGTGGCGATGAACTTGGAGCAGGTTCTTCCCCCATCGAGTCCTGCCAACACTCTGACCTGCAGTGGGCCCCCCGCTGAACATGCAATGGTAGGTGTACAAGCTGCTTACGCCTAATCCTCTGTTACACAGCAGTGGATAACTAAGACAACCCGAAAGCTCTAGAACAGGGCCCGGCCCAGAAACACACACTCCTGGCACCATCGTGTGCCAGACACCCCTCCCTCCTCGGGTCCAGCTGTCCTCACCACAAGGATTTCACCCCCTTCTCTGGGGTCTGTCAGCAGCTGCCCGGGACGCCAAGGAGGCTCAGTCACTGATAATTGCTGGGCGAGGCTGCCAGACACACGTGGGCGGGAGTATGCGCTATCTCATGCTAGCATCATCAGAGGGAGGAGGCGAAGGTTCACGAAGGTTCTTGGCCAGACCATCGCAGGGAGGCAGAGAGCAGCCTTTCCTCACCCTTCAAGGCCAAATTTACAATTCCCGGCTAATAAAAAGCAGACCCTTGAACCAACACATTCACTGTGTCTTCTCGCTACCAGAGCCCAGAGTTCCAAGCTCATGCTTGACTTAATGTGCTATTGGGAGGGGGGGCCTGGGCCATACATTGCTCCCTGCCCTGGGGACCCTGGAAATTGGCAGCATCCCAGAGAGTCCATGGGGCCCTGTGGAGCAAGGAGGATAAACTTTATTGTTCCCTTTATTTCCCTGGACTGGGGCCACCACATTTAAAGCATTAGTTAACAGGGAAAGGAGAAAAAAAAAGGGGTGGTGGAAATTTCCAGGGTTCTTTACCATAAAAGGGATCTGTAGCCCACCACTGAATATCCTAATGAGATCTTGCCTTGTTACACTTTCTCTGGGGAGCTAAGTGATTTCTGCAGAGCTCCGATTCCAGGTAAATTCGCAGGTAGGGATGATGGTGGCCGAGGGCGTCGGGGGGTGGGTGTGGGGAGAGAGCAGACACAGCATCATGGCTACAGAAAGGAGAACCATGTATCAAGCTTGTCAGCACCAGGGTATCTGATGGATCGTATTAGTCCTCAGGCTCCCCAAGTCTGGGAACTCCTGGTCTATTGTTCCGTAGAATTGTTTCATTGAGATAAAATCCATATACCATACTATTCACCCACAGAAAGTATACAATTCGGGGGCTTTGAGTATAGTCACAGACTTGCATGACCACCAACAGCATCCATCTAGGACATCCCCATCACCCTGTCCCCTCCAGCCCCGGCAGCTGCTCGTCTCCCTCCATCTTCACAGGCGTGCCTCCTCTGGACACTGCACATAGACGGGATCCTCCACCATGTAGCCCTCTGAGTCTGGCTTCTTTTGCTAGGCATAATGTTTCTCAGACTTGCCCACGTGGTAGACTGTAAATCATGTATTTTTAAAAACAAAGGCAGTTCCAGTTTGAGGGCCCACAGCAGCCCAGAGGCCACTGGACGAGACGCCAGGACTTCCTCTCCACAGCCCCGCCAACTGACTGTTCCCAGGGCCCACTTCCCTCTCCGCACCACCCCACCCCCAACCCCCGGCACCCAGCCAGACTCCACCTCTCCGGCTTCCTGCAGAGCAACAGGGCCAGGCACTGGGTTCTGGGTTCTCTCCACTGGCTTCCAGCTGGGAGATCTTGGCAAAGTGACTTAACCTCTCTGGGCCTGTTTCCCCTTCTGTAGAATGGATTAACAACCCAGCGAAGTCTGACTGCCAGAGGCAAGTGGAGAGGACGAGTTCTTTCTGCTAAAGCACATAGTAGGTGCTCAAGAAATGGTCGCTTATCTCAAGACCTAACCACATAAGCATCAGGAACAAGAGCCAAAGGGGTGCCGGGGCCGGGGACTCCACAGAGCCTGGAAGGATGTGTGCTGGAGAAGGCGTCAGAGCCTTGGCCTTGGGAGGGGCCCAGCTGGCCTCTGGGAATTTTTGGCCTCAGTTGGCAGGGCCGCCTTCTAGGTCCCCTCGACCACTGCGGGCACAGAGCCTGAGGCAGTTCTGGGAGTCCCTGAAGTCATGGGGTAGGATCTGGCGTGTGAGACTCCCATTCTTCCTGATCACCCCAAATCTTCTCTTTCCTCCAAATCGGCTCAGCATGCACTTCAGGAAGCCAGCCTTGCCAATCCCGAATAAAGCAAAGATGGGCCTGAATCCTGGGTGCTGCCTGCCTGCAGCCATAACTAAGAGTAACAAACGAGTCATGACTGCTCGGACTTCAGCTTACGTCTCTCGGGAAATGGGCCAGTGATGCCCTAGCCTAGCTTCACAGAGCGCTTGCCCTGTGCCAGGAGTCCACTGAGCACTTGCTGTCAGTAGCCAGCAGCATTCTCCCAACAGCCTTCCCTTAATGCCTGCTTTGCAGGGGAGGAAACCGAGGCACGGAGAAGTCGAGTCAGCTGCCCAAGCTCACCCAGCTGGTCACGGTCAGAGCGCCCACAGCGCAGGCACCACGGGGTCCTCACTGAACAAGAGCAGGGCCTGACTCACAGGCAGACACACGGCAGCCTGGATTGCGGGTGAGCGGGTGGGCTGGGAGGGTCTATCTCAAGAGCAAGGCTGGGAGGGGAGGCAGAACTGAGCTGCCGGAGAGGGACGAGGAGACACCAGCATGAGACAGCGCCCACAGACACAGCATCACCAGCCCTTGGCCCCGAGGAACGATCAGACACGGGCGGGAGGCCCGGGCCAGGGGAGGAGAGCCACCTACCCAGCAAACAGGAGTGGCTGAGGGCCTGTGTTGGCTCGAGGGTGGGTGGGCACAGCCCGGCTGGTGGGAGACCCTGCCACCGGCCGGGGACCTGTGGGTCACAGGCCTGGAGCTGTCTGTCTGGAAGGGAATAAGGGCACACAGGCCAGCCCTACCATGAGGACCCTCCCCCATTTCCTGGCACCCCCACGAGAGCCTGACCACGAAGATGCACTCAAGCCTCTCTGAGGGGGCTTCTTGTCCTGTGCTGCAAGCTGGGGCATCAGAGGCCTAAGACCAGTATTTTATGCCCCTTAATTCCCTGTAATAGCTCCATAATGGTGAGCAGAGAACTCCAAATACTTCAGGAATGGGGACGATAAAGCTCCAGGGTCAGGGGGAGACAGAGCTGCTGCACGCACAGTCCCCGACAAGCAGACAACGAATGAGTTATTAAACGTGCGGGGCAGACCGGGCGTAATTGGAAAGTTATTAGATATGGAATACACACAGCACCCAGTAAATGAGTAATCAGGGGCTAATTAAGCTCACGCGACACGGCAGATCGCGCGGGAGAGGCTGGTGGCTGCCACATCTGTGGCAGCAATTAGGGGCACTCCGGCTGCGGCGCCCGCGGGGAGTGGGGGTCGCCTGCTCAGGCGGATTCCCAGCCGGGGGTCCCGATCCCACTCTTCCCCCAGCCAAGTCCCGCCAGGTGTTCCCACGTCTCAGGGGCGGGAGGCGGGATGGGGAGGCTCATCCAGCCTTGAGGACACAAAGTCCAGGACTCAGAAAAAAAATAAAAAAGAAGGTTTTTGTCCCTGGCTGCACATCTGGACAGGATAGGACTTGCTGAAGCCTCCTGAGGGGACAGACAAAGTCATAAGGGTCCCTCCAAATGACCTGCAAAGTGTGTGTGCAGAGTCACTTCTGAGAGCTTCGCTGGAGTTTTGCCAGGGGGCCAGCCAAGGAGCATGACCAGTCCATTTTATAGATGGGAAAACGGAAGCTAAGAGGACCAGAAGGGGATGGAACTCACCCACCCTGGTTCCCCTGCAGCAGGCACGGACACCGCCTCCCAAGTGTCTGGGAAAGACGGGGGCACTGCTGTTTCTCAGGAGACTGGAGCAGTTACATGGACAAAGGGAGCGACCGTCTGGGTTCCTCCAAATTGGGTGACCTTGTGCATGCTTCTGAACGCCTCTGAGCCTCAGCGTTTTCATCTGCAAAGGGGGTGCTGAGAGTCACACCCACAGCACACGGCAGTCGTGAGGATTCCAAAGTTAGCATTTGTGCAGTCCAGCCCAGGCCTGACACACGGATGTCATGAATGCATTTGCTAAAGCCAGGAAGAGAAGAAACCCCACTCCCAATGCCACAAAGAGAACCAGAAGGTCCCTAGTTCAAGACCCGGGGCCTGCCGGAGCTGAAGAGAATCCTAATTCAGCCGAAGCTGGGCACTCTTTCCGAGCCAGGAGCCAATCTGTCCCTGAAGGGTCCCAGCAGAGGGCAGGAGACTTGGGACAAAAATGTCTTTCACTGGTCACAGGTATACGGTGACTGCACCTACTGAGTGCCAGTGGCGGTGGTGATGCTGGGGGAGTCCAGCTCAGGCCCAAGGCCAGGGATGAGGCCCTCCAGGGTCTGGGGGGCCCCTGGAAGCCAGCAGGGGGAGCAGGCTGATCTCAGACCAATGACTGCCCAACCCCCGGCTCTCCGGGGCTCCCCCTCCTACTCCTGTGGTGCTCTCTCACCTCCTCCTGCCTCCCAGGGAAAGAGTGTCCCACCAGTTTCTGGGCACAGAGCCCTCCTCACATCAGCCCAACCACGCCTGAGCCTGAGCCAACTTTCCAGAATACCACACTCAACCAGCCTGCACAAAATCCTTCCTGACCCCTCCGCGGGACATCTGAGAGCCATGTGATTTGGGCCAGCCTAGCTTCTCACACGTTATGCTTTCATCCACCTAACCACCTGACCAACCCTGCCTCCATCCATCCATTCTTCCACTTGTCTATCTGATTGTCCATCCATCTATCCATCCAACCGTCCAGTCAACCATCCATCCATCAAATAAACATTTATTAGGCACCTACCTGAGATACAACAGCCAACAGAACAGGTAAACATCCCTGCCCTTAAGAAGGTGACATTCTGGGGACTTCTCCAGTGGTCCAGTGGTTAAGAACCAGCCTTGCAACGTTGGGGGTGTGGGTTTGATTCCTGGGTCAGGGAACTAAGATCGCACATGCTGTGGGCCAACTAAGCCTGTGTGCAGCAACGATTGAGCCAGCCTGCCCTGGAGGCTCCACAGAGCTCTGTCTAGGGCCACAGCTAGAGGGTCCATGCACTGCAATGAAAAGACCCCGCAGGGCACAACCAGGATCCCATGTGCTGCAATGAAGGTTCAATACAGCCAAATAAACGCATTAAAATAAAAAAAGAGTACAAGGGAGTTCATTACAATATTCTCCCCCTTCTGTAGACTTTGTTTTAAAAACTTAAAAAAAAAAAAAGGTGACATTCTGGTTGGGGAAGACAGACTCAATAAATCCATACTGACGTGTCAGTTGGTAAGAGGTACCAGAAGGACAAAGAGGAGAAGGGGACAGGGAGGGGAGGGTGGCCAGAGTTAGAACTTCCCATAGGCTGGCCCCATTGAGAAGGGACATTGAGCAAAGACTTGAAGGAAACAAGAAGGCTAGCCATGGAGATAGATATCTGCAGGAAGAGAGTTCCAGGAAGTCAGTCAGTTCTGTCACTCAGTCGTGTCCGACTCTTTGTGACCCCATGGACTGCAGTATGCCAGTCCTTCCTGTCCATCACCAACTCCCGGAGTTTACTCAAACTCATGTCCATCGAGTCAGTGATGCCATCCAACCATCTCATCTTCTGTTGTCCCCTTCTCCTCCCGCCTTCAATCTTTCCCAGCATCAGGGTCTTTTCCAGTGAATCAGTTCTTCACATCAGGTGGCCCAAGTATTGGCATTTCAGCTTCAGCATCAGTCCTTCCAATGAATATTCAGGACTGATCTCCTTTAGGATGGACTAGTTGGATCTCCTTGCAGTCCAAGGGGCTCTCAAGAGTCTTCTCTAACACCACGGTTCAAAAGCATCAGTTCTTCAGGACATCAGTGTTCCAGGAAGAAGGAACAGCAAACAAGACGCCCTGGGGTGGGGAGCATGTGTGCAGACCTTTGTGAAAAGGCCAGACTGTATGGGCTTGCTCCCTTCTGCTCCCCTGCAGGCGTTCTGCAGGGCCTGGGAGCTGTGTGCCTTCGTGCACTCACTCTGCGTCTCTGGGTTTTGGCTTCCCCATTTGTAAAATGGCAAGGGCTCATTAGGTTCTAGGTTCAGGGTGAGCACAACACAGGAGTCTGCTCATAAGCCACTGTCATGTCCATGAGTCCCCCTCTCACCCCAAAATGCCCTCTGCTCCTCCCCCAAATCCCTGCCTCCTTTCCAGCCAAGAGTCTGCGCCGATCCCCCGGACTCTCCCCGACTCTCCTTACCAGGCAGAGGCAAACCCTCCCCTGCACCACCTCCAGTAGAGCCCTCATCTGAGTTCCACTGATTCAGGGGTTATGCTTCTGGCCCCTCAAGACCGTCCCCACCCTGAACAGCACTTGGTAACTCTAAGGCCTGGCAGTATCCCCCAACACAACACAAAGAGGAGACATCTAAGTTGTGGAAGGAGCCACGTGGTGGTGTGGGGAACCACGTTTCAGGCACAGGGAACAGCTGTGCAAAGACCCTGAGGCAGGAGAGTGCCCGGTGTGACTGAGGGTCAGCAATGGGGACCACGTGGCTGGACCCCTGACGGACTTGGGCTCTCATTCAGAGTAAGAGGGAAGCCAGGAGGGTTCCAAGTCAAGGACAGATGTGATCTGACTTTTGTTTTAACTTTTGACGATGCGATGCTTCTAGATTCACGTGCAGTCATAAGAAACGATACCCGGAGAGCCTGCGTACCCTCTGCTCACTTTCCCCAAAGGTAACATCTTACAAAACCAGAGCCAAGGTCACAGAAAGGAACTAGCAGGACAACCTGCCTCTATTGTGCACGCTTCCCAGTGGGACCTGGACTTGCACAGGCGTGTGCATTCTGTTCTCCAGAGTGTTATCTCCAACATCGGCTCCTACAAACACCTCCACCACAGGAACAGGCAGCAGTCCCACCCTCAGCGTCCCCCGGGATGCTCCCTGATAAGCACACCCCCCTCCCTCCTGCCCCAGAGGCCCAGCCCCGCCAGCCGCTGATCTGTTCTCCATTTCTATGTTCTGCCGTTCCAGGCATGTTATGTAAATGCAATCACAGTCTGTAACCCTTTGGGGCTGTTCCCGCTCAGCACGGCTCCCTGGAGGTTCATGAGGTTGGTGGGCATTTTGGTGGTTTGTTCCTTTTTATTACGGAAGTCATCATCCACGGTGTGGCCATCCCTCGTCTTGGGGGCCTGTTGCCTGGTTTCAGTAGAGAGGAGCCGGTTCCCTGCAGGTTTAGCGGCTTCTTCTGTCCCATCCCAGGCTCGCGTCCCCACCACAGCCCCGCCCCTCCTCCCATCTTCAGAATCTGCACCTGGTTTACCTGCCAGCTCCCCATCCGGGGCCTGCCCCCTCCATCTGGGAACCAGCACCCTGCTCATCAGGTATGACATGCTCCCATACCACCCCACACAGCCTCTTTAGAGGCCCCAAACTGGGGAAGTCAGGGGGCCTGTCAACCCAAGGCTTCTGGAGCACTCCTGGTTCAGATGTGGATCAGAGATGTTTAGCAACCTGCCAAACGTTGCACAGCTGGAAAACGGGCCGACGCCCACCCTGGCGTGCTTCAGTTGCATCAGAGATGGGTTCTGAGGACAGGGTGACAGAGCGGGGTGGTGCGAGGGCTGCCCTGGACTCTGTGGGGGCTCAGCTCGACCCCGTGCCTCCACCGAGGGGCCTTGGCGGCTGCAGGTAAACGAGTCATAATCCCCATGGGGGGGAACCGTGCTGTCTCACCCGGGCAGTCAGTTTATCAAGCGCTGACAGTGCATTAGCTAAGTGATCACTAGACTATTAATTCTTTTCCCCAGCCCTTGCCAGGGGTATTACAGTGAAAAATGGCAGCTTAACCGCAGGGAAATTCTTCAGGGTGACAAAAATAAAAATAGCTCTAATTGAAGTTGATAGAAATTATACCCTTTAAAAACACACGTCGGGGTGCACTGGCTGTATTGTAAATTAACACGGGGGCAGGGCTTCTGACACAAGACGGTGGCAACACAGTGACAGCCACAGCAAACAGCCTCCCACCTGCCGGGCCGCGGCTCAGCGGCCTGTGGGGCGGAGGGCCTGGCTGGAGGCCGGCGCCCGGGCAGGGGCTGGCAGTCGTGGCCTCGCTCGCCACCCAGCCCCTGCCAAGGGGCAGCCGGCAGGATGCGGCCAGGGCCACTCCTGGGGTGCTGCAGGCCCGCCCGGGAGCAGAGGGGGCCAGGCCCTCAGCAAGCCAGGCCGGCGCTCCAGCACCACGGCCACCACCGTGGGGCCCGGCTCGCAACTCGCCCGTGAGAACGTGTTCATCACGGAGGCCCCGGCCCATCAGATGGAGCCTGCGTGCTCTGGTTTCGGCGGAGAAGCGCCAAGGGGCTTCAGTGCAGCGCGTGAAAGAATGATAAATATAATGGAGATAAAATACTAATAATCACAGGCGGAGCATCTGCTCGGTGCACCACACTGTTTCAAGTACTTTCCACATGTTTTAATTCACTTAATCCTCGACACAACCGGTGAGGCAAACACGGTCATTATCATCATCGCGTTCCAGACGAGGAAGCGCGTCTGGAAGCCCAGACAGGCTGTGTAGCCCGCCTGCAGGGACAGTCACTCGGCCCCCTCTAGGCTGGCCCTCCGAAGCCCCCTGCCTAGGGCCCCTGAGCCCAGCAGAGTATGGGCCCCCGGCCAGCAGGTCTCCGGAGGAGCTGCCCTCAGAACGTGGCACGGGCAGCAGCATCAGTGCGCGCCCTGCACACGCACGAAACAGGAAAACCAGACTCCATATCACGCCTGCTTACTCGGCTTTCACCTTCGTGTTCCATCGCTCTGGCTTCCGGTTAGAATGCTTCCGGTAGTCTGAAATAGACAGGATACCTTATTCTCAAAGCTCTGGCCTCGAGGGGTCTGACACTCTTCCTTTCCTATAGAGACGAGCAGTTGCAGAACAGAGAACAGCACTTGCCCTGCTGGAGGTTTACAGGAACATCACGAGCTGACCTCCATGGACAGAACGTGCAAGAACAAAGGATTCCGACACCAAGAGGTTTGCAACAAGCCAAGCCCTTCCCAAATCTTGACTTTACTTATTCATTTATTTTACTCTTATTTATTTTTTTTGCCACATCGAGTGGCATGCGGGGTCCCAGCTCCTGACTAGGGCTGGAACTCATACAGCCTGCAGTGAAAGCCAAGTCTGAACCACTGAACTGCCGGGGGAATTTCCCACCTTGACTTGAAAATGACTACTGAGACCCTTCGGGAATTTAGGGTTTGGAGGGCATGAGCCACCCGTCTCCTTGCACGGCCCAGCAATAAACCTTTTCTGCTCCAAACTCAGATGGTTCGGTATTGTTTGGTGTCACTTGCATGCTGCATGCAAAAACCCACTTATGGCAACACACACTTATTTTCACACGGCTTGTGCAATTTACTTCTATTTTGGCTTCACCTTTACTGAGGCTGAGAATTTACTTAAGCTTCCTATAGCTTCCAACAACTTAAAACTGTGCTGGGTATTATGCATTGGTCAGGGGTGGAGGTGGGGTTAAAGAAAAAAACAGACTTAACAATTAATTGTGTAATACTTATCAGGCCCTTGCTCCAATAAATGCCAGGCACTGTTCTAGGCACTGGAGATTCATAGCACAATGAGGAAAGTTCCAGGCCTCTTGCCGCTGACGTTTGAAAAGGTTGGAAGAAACAATTACAGAGCCACTCATTCCAAGTCCACAGGCAAAGACAGAAGCCACCAAAAATGAAAATCCAAACACCATCTTATGATGGAAAGACACAAGTCAAAAATCTAAGAATCTGACCTGCAAAGGATTCTAAGCTTACTCTTTTAAAAAGAATAAAGAGAAAGATTAGAAGGAATCTCTCATTTTCTCTCTCTCTCCCTGAGCGTGTGCGTGTACACACACACACACCATTCCAGGGAGAGAAATCTAATAATGGGAGAAACCTCGAGAAGAGCAATTTCCGTGGCTCTGCACTGCTGTCTTCCCTGAAAAGATCTGGAGGGAATAATTGACTGGAGTGAGTCCTGATTGAAGTGGAAAAGGGGAAAAATAAACGTGGGAAACGCAGACAGGAGCTTCCGGAAAGGGCACGGCGCATGGCAAGTCCTGCAGGGCCGGGGCAGCTCTGCCCACGGTTGGTCCAGAGAAACCTCGGGAGGCATGGGGGGCAGACCCCGGCCGGCACAGACATGCACGCTCCTCTCCCAGGAGAGATCGAAGCCCCAGGATGGAGGTGACAGGACTGCTAGCCTGGCATCACACCCAGGTCGACCCCAGAACACATCATCGGGTGGGGGCGGGCAGTGACTCCGCAACGGGAGCTTGTGAAGAGCACCGGACGACTCCTGGCTGGTCAGCGGGAGGGGACGTGATGGCCGAGCCGGGAGAGGAAGCGGCTGTAAGAGACCTCCGTGACCCCGCACGATGTTCACTTGGGCCACAGCAGCCACCTGGGCTAGCTCCAGTCACCTGGGGGCACAGGCACCCCCGTGCCTGACCTCACGGGGGCCCTGCTGAAGGATCAGAGTGGGATGCCACTGGGAAGAGCTGTGACCCAGCTCTTGACCCACCACATGCCTGGCCGCACTCTGCACATCACCTTATTTCATTCTTAAGCCACCGTATCAGTAACAATCGACAGTAGCCTCCACCTATTAAAGCTTGCCTAGAGTCAGGCGTGTAACGCCTTCCCTGTGGGCTGTGTGGTCCAGGGACGTTACTAAACCTCTCTGGGTCCCAGCTTCCTCACCTGTAAAATGGTCATAATGACAGTACCAGCTTCATAAGAAAGAGAAAAAAAAGACACAGGTACGCCACCTGGCCCTCAGGAGCTGCTCAGGAAAGCTCGGATGATTTTATTTTCCTTGAGATAACTACTTAATGTCATTTGACTTAGGTACCAAGCACTGTTCAAACACCTGATACATCTTGACTGGTTTGATCCTCCTAACACGCCTATGACCACTTTATGGATGAGGAGACTAAGGCACAGAGCTGGTAAGTCAGCTGCCCCAGGTCACACAGCACCAGCTCTACACCCAGATGCTGTCACGCTTGCCGTCATCCTTGGTCTCTACCATTAACCTTCTCACAACACCATCCCCCAGAACACCCCGGGAAATTCAGAGGGCGCTCAGGGACCCCCACAGTACAAACGACATTAAGCAACTTCATACAAACAGCTGGTTAGAGGCGAGGCAAGAAGATGAAGGCAAGTCTGGAGACGCAGAGGGGTGAAGATCTAATAGTGTGATGATCAGGAGAAAAAGCCAGCATAAGATGGGCTGGGGTGCGGGGGTGAGGGTGCGTCACCCCTTCTGTGGGAGGCAAAAGGCCCTGACTCCCTGGACGGGGGGAAGGACGGGGGAGCCTGGGAGCGGGAGGCTCCGGGAACAGGAGGGGCGCTTCCTCAGTCCCGCACCGCTTTCCAGATCTTTATTTTGATGCTGCGTTCCTTTTGATCATCATGAAAAAGGAAAACTACCACTGGCACCTCGCGAGTGGAGGGGCTGGAGTGATCGGGAAGGGCTGGGAAGGCGCAGGAGCCGGCTTTGTTTGCGTAATCTCTGTCTCATTGCAGAGATGAATGGGAGCTTGGGGAAGTCTCCAGCACCCTCAAACCTCTGAGGGAAGAGGAATCTGAAATGTCATCCGCCTCCTCCTTCTCAAACTCGGGATGTGTCCCACATAAGAGCAATTTTTTAAAAAAAGGGAATGGAATAGGAAAAAAGAAATATTGGCATGCACCATATGTAATAAAAATACCATTTTGTGAAACAGGTTTCAGGCACTGATGCATGTCAGCGTCGCCTGGGACCCGGGCACCGAGGACCCCCACACTCTGTATGTACAGCCCACTCTTCTTCTGGCCCTGCCCCCAGGAGGCTCCATGGGCCACACCCCACCGCTACTCTGTCCTCAGACCCTGCCCCTGTTCCAGGACCCTGAGGTCCCTGCTTGTGTGCCCGAGTCCACGCTCAGAGCTATGCAGGCCTCTCCCTCCAGTGCACCTCCTGAGAGGACCACCCCGTGAGTGAGCCCCCCAGAAGGGCCATCAAAGGGCAGCAGGGCTAGAACTTGGGCCAGCAGGCTGGGTGTCCACATGTGGGAGCCTCGTGTCCTGTGGGCCGCAGTGCCGGACAGAAGATGGGATGGGCACGAGTTTCTGTCCACTGTCCCCAACCCCCAGGTGCTGGGGGCAGACCTGGTGTGTGTATGCATGCATGTGTACATGTGTGGGTGTGCAGGCAGAGGCATGCATCTCCATGTGCATGCCTGAGTGTGCACACACATGCCTGTGTCTATGTGGGCATGTATGTGTGCACACGTCTACATGCATGCACCACTAAGCATGGGTATACACATGAACTGCACCGTGTAAGCATGCAGGTGTGCATGCACACATGTGTGCATATATGTGTGTGTGTGCATGTGAACCAAATGCGTGGCTCTGGCGTGGGGTTGTGTGTGCCCATGTTCCTGGTATGTGAGCATGTGGTGTGCTCCTGTGCACTCATGTGGGCGTGTGTGGGCATGCACGTGTGATGCACTGCCCATGTTCAGCAGCGCACAGTCCAGCAGCTGGAGAGGGCCGCCTGGTCCACCCCGGTTCACCAAGGGGGTGGGCACACTGACCCTGCCCCACACGTCTGTCCTCCTTGGGGGACTCCCTTACCAATGGCACCTCGGATATTCTACCTTCGAATTCAGACACTCAATCTGAAAGTGTCCTGAGCGAACCCTTGTCAACCTCCCAGCTCGAGAGCCAGGCTTCGTAAACTGGTTGAATGAGAACGTGAGGAAACACAGGCTCAAAACCCAGCGGCCCAGCCCCAGGCACCATGGAGTCCCACAGAGCGGGATAAAGGTTCACAGACGACCCCAAACACCCCAGTGGCTCACCAAGGCCCGAGGCACAGCCCAGAGGCTTCTAGAAAGACCCCAGCCACACATGAGTCAGGAGCACTCCCAGTGCCCCATTCTGACACAGCCCCGAGACACTGGGGTCCCAGGAAGACCTCGGTCTTGCCTTGTCCAGGCCGTGAGCCCCACCCTGGCCGTCCTCCCAGTGCCGCCCCAGAATCCCCCAACGCGGGCCAGGGAGCAGGTGGGGGCTGTTGATGGGAGGCCTGAGGGGAGCAGGAAACTCCACCCAAGCACTTCCTGGTCGTGGGGGTGGAAGGAAGTGCCCACCAGCGCCCAGCGCGCCTGAGGCTCACACTCAGCCTCTGTCTTCCATGGGCCTTGGGGTTTCCGACCCTAAGCTGGGGGGTGGTCCTTTCTCCCCTTCCTCCTCGTCTCTGGCAGAGCTGTCATTACTATGGCTGTCCTTCAGAACAGACAACCACCTGAAAGCGGGGGGCTCCACGCATCCCTAAGGGGTTACCCGTCCACTGGAGAGGGTGCCGCCTGAAAGTTGAGCTTTTAAACTTCACACTCAGATTATTTAGGATGCCTGGTGGGGCTGATGGAGAAGACAAACTAATAGTCCGAGAGCCTTCCCTTGACTCTGTAGCTCACTAAGACAGGGGGCCTGAGGATGGAGAAGCCGCCCTTGGAAACCAGGCCTGGCCAGCAGGGGAGGCTGCCGGGTGTCCTGGAATGGAATGTGTGGGCAGCTCTGGACAGTATGAAGCAGGGGACGCGCTGCTCAGGGGTCGCCTTCTCCTGTAGCCGCAAGGTCACCCTGCTGATGAGCAGGGCCCTGGGTGAGCATCCGGAGCAAGCGTGGGGACCAGAGGGACTTCACCTTGCTCTGTTCACCCCACAGGCTGTGTCTCACACTGGCCTCCTGAGTGAAGGGCAAATATACCCACTCTACAGATGGGGAAGTTGAGGCTGGAGAGTAAGGTGGCTTCCAAGGTCTCCTGGCTCCAGGTGGGGGCAGAGGAGACAGGTACGCCCCTGAGGCTCGTGGCTCCCTGTCCCTGGTGACACATCCCCCCCAAAAACAGGCACCCAGCATCTTCAGGAGCATGGTCTGCACGGGAGCCGCCCTTGGAGAGGCCCTGCTTGGTGTGCTCAGCCAGCCCATAGCTGCCAAGGTGCCAACTCACTGGCTCCCTGCTAATTACTCATTTTTGCAGATCAAAGGCCTTGTTTATTAGAAAAGTGGGTTGAACTTGTCCGGTTCCCTCCCTCAGAAACAAAGCTAAGACAGCCTGGCCTCCGCCTACAAGCCCTCCCTCTGCCCACCCGGGCTTTTGCAGAGCGAGCCCGTCAATGCTGCTTGTGCCTCAGCGGGCTTGGGGGCCCCTGGAGGGCCCATCAGCTCGGGCAGGGGCTCCCTGGCACCTGGTGCCTGGAGTTAAGGGCTCCTACCTGAGGGGCCCACCCCACCCCACACCCCTGCTCATCGAAGCTCACCCTCCAGCTCAGCCTCCTGGGATGAGCAGGACTCAGAGGAGCGGAGACAGGAGGAAAGGACCCCGGGAAAGGAGGCTGAGAAGAGGGGTCATGCTCACAGGCAGGGACCCACCCAGCCAGGGGTAGGGGAGGCAGTGACAGGGACAAGAATACAGACTAGCCCTTCAGGAGGGGCTGAAGGCAACAGGGCAGTGACTCCTGCAGCCCCCAGGCAGCTCCGCCCAGGCCCCCAGGAGAGGATAGGGTGGGGAGTGGAGGGGAGGCAACAGAGCCGCTGAACCCAACAGAGCCGCTGAGAATCCTCCTGTGAGACCTGCAGCAAGTCTCTCCACCTCTCGAGCCTCCCATCTGGAAAGTGGGGCCAAGGGTCGCCCTTGTTTTGCAGAGACGCTGGAGGATTCCGTGAGTTAGGTACAAAGTACACAGCTTCCCAGGTGGCGCAGTAGTAAAGAATCTGCCTGTCCATACAGGAGCTGCAGGAGATGCGGGTTCCATCCCTGGGTCGGGAAGATCCCCTGGAGAAGGGAATGGCAACCCATTCCAGTAGTCTTGCCGGAGAATCCCGTGGACAGAGGAGCCTGGCAGGCTACAGTCTGCGGGGTTGCAGAGGGTCAGACTTGACTAAGTGAGCACACGGCGTGTACTCATCACACACCCGGGCTAGTTTTAACATTATTTGGAAGTTGGAGAAGGAGTTACACACGCAGGTCCATAAACCCAAACGCGGGCACACAGACCCAGGGGTGCACGGAGCAGCAGCTCCATCTCGTAGCCCATGGAGACGTGGCCCCAGAAGACAGTGTGTGGCGGGGTTGCGTTTTCCCACCTCTAGGTCAGTGTCCTGTCTGCCACCTGCCCCACCAGCTGGATGTGACTGAGAGTCTGGATCTTTCCCGACCAGGTCCACGAGCCCTGGAAAGGGGTTATAGTGGTCTCGCCCAACCCCCAGGCCCCGGAGCAGAGCAGCTGAGAGAATGCAGAGGGAGCCAAACTGGTCCAGCCTTGAGGCTCCATGTCAAGGCAGTAGGCACCCGGGGGCACAAGGGGGGGCACCCAGGGATTCACCGTAAAGGTGACTCAAGCGGCCGCACCCCCTTTCATCCAGAGGTCCCAGGGCCTGACACACACGCTCATTAAACCTCAGGTGTCTAGCTGACAGGGGAGACCAGGAGTCCGTACTTCCCGTGCCTCACAACCTCGAGAGATGCAAACACAGGAGGCCTGTCCTTGTTTTCTGTGAGAGAAGCCTGAGCTCAGAAAGGTTAGGTGCTCGGTCAAAGGTCACACAGCAGGCTGGGAACTTGGTATCTCCGACTGCCCTCTGGTTGGCTGGCTTGACCCCTGCTCTGCAGCCAGGCTGGGAAACGTGAGTGGTTGACGGCTCCCTAGTGCCCTGGGCGATCCAACTCCCTGCTCTGGCTCAGCCTCCCTAAGGACCTGATCCAAGCAAGGGAAGGGGTGGCCCCGGGTCCCCAGGGCTCACACACTGCCGTTGATACTTGCCAAAGAGGGACAGGAGGAGTCTGAGAAAGAGTACAGAATTCAGGACCAGGCACATGTACCTTCCGAACATTTTAAATAATGAAACATCTCAGACACAGAAAATAATGTAGCAAGCACACAGGCGCCCACCTCTTGGCCACATGTAACCCCTCCCCAGTCCAGCAGAGGTGGACGCCACTGTGCAGCCAGCATCCCTGCCCGAGAGCTTTGAGAGCCCTGACCGGGCCTGCCTGTCAGCCGTGCTGGCCAGGCCTCCCTCGAGGACTGGAGGGGAGGGACCTCCCGAGCAGGGTGCTGGCCACTCGACAGAGGCATCGGCAACGGTGACCACAAACTCCGTCCTTCCAGCATCGCCACTTCATTCTCTTATAGTTTGGAGGGCGGGCATCTGACACGGTCTTCCGGGGCTAAAATCAGGTGTGGGCAGCCTGGCTCCTCCAGGGAGACTCCAGGGGAGAATCCGTATGTATGGTTTCCACCTGCGCCCGCATCCTTTGGCTCAGGGCCCCTTCCTTGCGTCACCCCAACTCTGCCTTCTGCCATTACACGTCCTACTTCCTTCCCTGCGAAATCCTCCCCCACCGCCTCTTACGAGGACCCCAGGGTGACACTGGTCCCAGCTGGATAACCCAGGATCCCCACTGCCAGATCCTTAACTGAATCACACCCAGGACGTCCCTTGTGCCCTGTCAGATCACATACACAGGGCTCTGTGGATGGGAGCACGGACATCGTGGGGCTGTCGTTCGGCCTGGCACAGCAGGCATTTGATGGAAAAAAAAAAAAGACCTGGGACTTCCCTGGTGGTCCAGTGGTTAGGACTCCGTGTTTCCACTGCAGGGGGCATGAGTTTGACCTCTGATCAGGGAACCAGGATCCTGTATGCCCCACAGTGTGGACAAAAATCCCAAGCCACTCCCCCCCCAAAAGATCCCAAATCCCCAAATGTGACTTTGCCCTTGTTATTTCCCACCCCTCACTGTCACAGGAAGAACACGCGGACCCCCAGGAGACAGCAGAGCTCCAGTAGGTGGGGGGCAAAAGCGAAGGAATGATACCTGGGGGTCCCAAGGGCCAGGCCTGGGCTCCTGAGTGAAGCCCCTTGGAGAAGGGGGTCTGGCACCTGCGTTTTGAGCCCACGATGGAGAGGGGCATCTGTCACCCTTCCCTGGGAAGGATGCTACGCCCTGGGTCCTGCCCACATACCGCCCAGCCTCCCTCCCCCAGCCCTTCTTCCCAGGCAGCCCCGAGTTACAGTTTTAATGAGTTCCTTGCCCTCTAATTAGCAGGTGTGGCTTTGAAAGGAAGCGCCTGGTGTTTACCTTGCAAGGAGCCTTTAATAACCAAACCCAAGGAATCGCGGGGCTGGCTCCCGCCTAATCCCCATCTGAACGGCAGGCTTAATGAGCCTTGGCACCAATGAACTGGAGCCTGCCCTCTCCCAGGCGCCCCGCACCACCCCTGGGGCTTGTTACGGAGCAGCTTCTGCCCTGTCTAGAGATGCCCTGGCAGCCCAGGGGGACTGAGGCCTGGGGGCCAGCTCCGCCCACAGGCCACTCTGTGTCCCTAGGCCGGGGACACTGCCTCAGCACCGACCAGGAGCCCAGGCTGAGGCCTGACCCGTGCAGTGGTGACACCCTGACCCCAACCCTACTGTCGTCCTGTGTCATCCATGGGCCCTGGGGAAGCCCAGGGGAGCTGAGACCTGCATTCCCAGGGACCTGGGCAGGGCAGACACCTCCCGCGTTAATCTCACTCACTGGCCCTGGAGGCCGGCAGGATTGACCTCCACTTTACAGATGAGCAAACCACGGTGCACAACAGCTTTCGCTGGTAACCAAAGAGACGTGCTGGGACTTCAACTGGGGTTGGTCTGATTCCCCAGGCAGCAGCTCTTTCCAGGGATCCAGGGAGCTGGGTGGGGGCGGGGAGCAGGGGCAGAGGGCAGGGCTCAAGTGTTAAAACAGCGGTGCCCCTCGAGCCTCTGGCCCCCATGAGGGGCTGGGACAACGACACCACTCTGCCGGGCTTAGACCATCACCGAATGCCTGTCCCATTTGGAGGTCAGGATCCTGGAGGCCCAGCGTCTCCTCTGTGCAGCTGGGGGCAGGGGCGGGGGTGGGCAGCAGGGGACAGTCTCCCTGGTGCCCATCCATCCGGTCAGGTCAGCAGCAGGAGGCCTGGGACGGGGCTGGATCCCCAGAAGGAACAGGCAGCTGTGCGCCTGGAGGGGCAGCCTCGTAAATCACAGGGGGAGGTGGGCGGGGCCCATGGGACCCCCAGGGTCGGATGGGGAGGCCGGCATGGGCAAGGCTGGTGGGGAGCCCCATCACCTCTCTCTGGTCTCCTCCCCAGCTCACACCCTGCAGGGCCCAGAAAGCCACTCCCCACCCCCGCCACCCCGCTCTCTGAGCAGGAATATTCTAGAACGTGGGGGTTTTGTTTAGTTTTCCTAAAGTGAATGGACGTGCCTCAGGGTTGCTGGAAGGAGGCGGAGGCGCCTCCCACCCCATTCCGTGCGGTGGTTACCTCCTCCCTTGCCTCTGAATAGCCTGCCGTCTGCCGGGAGCTTGAAAGGCTTTTGGAGTGTTTGGGCGGGAGAGGACAGGCCTCTGGGCCTCCTTTGTGGGGAAAGGGCCCCTCGCTGGGCCTTTATCCGGCTCTTCCCTAGAGCCGCAGAGCCACCTCCAGCGGGTGGGGGTGCTCAGGAAGCCAGCCCTCCAGGCCTCCGGTCCCCTCTGGGTTGGGGTGGGGCCCAGGCAGCCGGCACCTCCAGGCCTTTCTACTCCTGGGGGGCTGGGGCTGGACTGGGAAGAGGAGGCACTGCTGAGCCCCGGTCCCCGCCTGGCAGGCATGGGTCAGGCATGGGCAGCCGGTCAAGCAGTGACTGAGCGCTCACGGTAAGGTCAGCAGGGGAGAGAGACACCAGAGGCCGAGCGGCCCTCTAGGACCTGGCCTGGGGGTCAGGGGAGGCAGCTGGCCAGGAATCTGCTCCGGGGGGCGGGGGCGGGGCACAGTGGGGGGCACAGTGACAAAGGTGACGCAGCCCCTCCTCCCCAGCAGGGGAAGTCTGTGACCTTGAGCTTCTTCCGCTTTACTCTCTCTCAGAGCCTCTGTTTTCCCATCTGTGAAGGCGGGTGTGCAGTGGGGCCCAGTGACCTGCACGAACCCGTCCAGCCTTGACCCTTCATGCTGCACGAACAGGTTCTGTTTTCCAAACGGGCCACAGTGGTCCTCCCCACCCCACAGCTCTTCCAGAACCTTCCGGTTCTGCTCCCTTCCCTTGGACTGGATGGGCAGGGGCCTGGGGACAGCTGCCACTGATGGACTCTGGTGGGGGGTGGTGCCCGGTGACCGGGTGGTGGGAGGCCCGGCAAGGGTGCTGCAGCTCCTGCCCAGCACCCTCCCCCGGGCGCTTGGTGCTCAGGCGCAACCAGGGTGCTGAGCGGAGCCCAAGCCACGCGGGAACCGACACCAGCTCCAACACCTGCCCTGGGGGTAGGGTTAGGGGAAGAAACCAGTCCTCCCCATCAGACATCATCCAAACCGTAGATCTGTGAGCATCAGCAACCTGGGGGTTCTTTTCTGTTCTGAGCTTTGGAGCTGTTGGTCACACAGCAACAGACAACTATTGGGAGAAGCCTCTCCAGGCAGGGGCTAAAGCCCCTCCACCTCTCAACTGGGACCCCATACCAGTTAGTACATACCAGGCCCCCACAAGGTCTTGACAATCAGCTCTAAAACATGAGACAAGTCTAGATGGTAAGGACTTTCCAAGGGCCAGGCAGGCACTGTTCTAAGCATCAAACTCATTTTATCCTAACAGCATTCATTTGCATGTTACACAGGAGGAAATCAAAGAACAGAGAGATTAAGGAACTCTTTTTGAGGTCACACAGCCAGGAAGTCGTAAAGCTGGGATTCAAACTGGACCAGAGGTTCCAGAGTCCTCCCCACTAACCTTTCGGTTTTACTGCCCCTTCCCACGGGTTGTGATCGTCCTGAAAAAACCAGGAGGGACCTGATTCCAAACACTGCGTCTTTTCCAATGAAATGATGTTGTTAAGTACAAACTCTCAAGCCACTTTTCTGTCCTTGTAAATTTTTTCATGCGAAAATATTTAAAAATCAGTTTTAAAAATATGCTTTATCAGATCACAGGGCTTCCCAGGTGGTGGCTCAGTGGTAATGAATACTCTTGCCTGGAAAATCCCATGGATGGAGGAGCCTGGTGGGCTGCAGTCCATGAGGTTGACAAGAGTCGGACACGACTGAGCGACTTCACTTTCACTTTCATGCATTGGAGAAGGAAATGGCAACCCACTCCAGTGTTCTTGCCTGGAGAATCCCAGGGACGGGGGAGCCTGGTGGGCTGCCGTCTATGGGGTTGCATAGAGTCGGACACGACTAAAGCGACTTGGCAGCAGCAGCAGCAGGGAAGATCCCCTAGAGGAGGAAATGGCAGCCCACTCCAGTGTTCTCGCCTGGAGAATCCCATGTACGGAGGAGCCTGGCAGGCTACAGTCCATGGAGTTTAAGAGTCAGACACACCTGGAGCGACTTAGCATGCATGTACGCATCAGATCCTAGGACCCAGGTTTTGCTTGAATATCATGATCGTGATAGAGTGACCTCTCAAGAGGGGCAATAATAAGCAAAGAAATAAAATGTGCAGCCCAGGCCCAAAGCATGCTCTGGCCACTAAGCCTTCTTGAAAAACAGAGATGTAATTCATGTACCGTGCAAAATGAAGTCACTCAGTCATGTTCGACTCTTTGAGACCCCATGGACTAGTAGCCTACCAGGCTCCTCCCTCCATGGGATTCTCCAGGCAAGAGTACTGGGGTGGGTTGCCATTTCCTTCTCCAGGGGATCTTCCCAATCCAGGGATTGAACCCAGGTCTCCGGCATTCCAGGCAGACACTTTAACCTCCGACCCACCGGGGAAGCCCAAAGGCACCCTTCAAAGCACACAACCCAGTGGCTACTAGCGTGCTCACACATCAGCACTACTTCACCCAGGACAGTGCTGCCGCCCCAAACCAAACCTCGTCCCCTCCAGAGTCGTCTTCCTCTCCCTCCCTGCTCATCGCCCACCATGGCTCCCAGACACTCATCTGCATTCTGGCTCTGCTATGCCTCTCCCCTGGACATTTCACTCAATGACGTCGTGCAACGCACAGCCTTTTGTGTCTGGCTGCGAGTTTTCAAGGTTTCTCATCTGTGTGATAGTGCAAATCAGCACTTGGTTCCTTTTGAGAGTCAAATAATATTCCATTGTCTGGATGGACCACATTTTTGTTTTTCCACTTGCCTGTGGAGGGGCGTTTGGCTTGTTTCTGCTTTTTGTTTATTGTGCCTGCTGCTGTTACGAGCATTTGCGACAAGTGTGTGTTGTGGCTGTGTTTTCAATTTGTGTGGGAGTGGGAGTGGGCCTGCAGGGCTGTGCAGGGACTCAGTGTCCAGTTGTCTGAGGAGCCCCCAAACTGCCTCCCCAGCAGTGACCCATCTCACACTCCCGCCAGCCGTGGTTGAGGGTTCCGATCTCCCCACATCCCCACCGACACCTGTTATTGTCCGTCTGTGATTCTAGCCGTGCTAGTGGGGTGATGTGCCGTCTCACGGAGGTTGAGTTTTCATGCAAAAAAGAGGTCGAGGGACACAGGCAGTTCACAGAAAATTCTCCTGGGCCCAGGACAGATTCGGGGTGAAGGCATTACTGGACATGGAAGCTGTGGGCCCCAAGCCAAGGAACCAGCTTCACTGTGTCAACGGACCTCATAATGCAAACGAGAGGCAAGTGTGTGACAGACACACAGGTCCACGTCATTGGTGGGGCCCAGCACGAAATGAAAACGGGGAGAGAGGGGTTTAATCAACAGTGATTAAGAACGTCAAGACAGCAACTGCATTAAACTGGGTGGGGGCCCTGGACATGTGGTCAGCCCACTTGGGCAAGGGCTCCCCTCCAGGCGTCTGCCCTCGGCTCAGCCTGGCAGGACCCGGGATAAGTGTGGACCCACAGGGCAGTGCCTCTGGGAGCTCTGGCAGGTGCTACTCACAAAGGCCCGGGACTGCCCCCTCCATCCATTACAGGTCTCATGTACACACCCCTGCTCTCCACAAGGGGCCAGCCCGTCTCCAAGCACCACCCTCCCTCCCAGACTCCTTGCTTCTAGAAAGTTCTCTTCCTCTTCCAGAATGGGCTCAATCTGAGAGCCTCCTAGGAATTTCACTCGCACAGCTCTGGCTGATCAGTGCCCGGGTCCCCAACCTTTCAAACTTCCTAAGGGCTACTGAGGCTAGGGGTCTCATATTGTGTGGTCACTACCCACTCACAGAAGGTTCCAGAAAATGCTAAGCCTCTTGCACCAAACACTCTCCCTGAGACATCTCCGGCTCAGAGATGGCTCAGAAACGCCCGTGGGCGCACGTGAGCCCATGTGTGGTATGGAGACTATAGCCTTGGGGCCCAGGCTTACCTGAAATGGGCTTTCAGGCCACCTCCCAAGGTCTGTCTCCCTCAGGAGCTGCAAATAGGCCACAGTGCCTGGGGTGATTCGAGGGGCTGGAGGCCACAGGAACAGTGTGACCTTGGCCCTAGACCAGGGCCCCATTGGACCCTGGGGCCATCAGAGCCTCGGCTTCCTCGAGGGTAACCTGGAGATGGCAGCCCTTGCCCGTAGGGCCATCCTGGCCGGAGCCCTGTCCTCAGGATCCAGACCAGCAGACCCCACGGGTGGCGGCGGCTGGCACAGCAGCAGGATAAACAGCCCCTGGTCAGCACACGCAGCAAACTCACCTCTGATTAGGTTTGTGTTTATTTTTCTGTGCAGTAGGTTGTGGAAACACAAACAGTGTGGCCAGTTACAGTGTTTCCAGAAGTCTTCTGGAGTTCTCTTGGCTCTGGGTGGGCTGCCCCCACCTGCCCCCACACCCCTGGCTTTCAGGACGCTGACCCACCCATCAGGTGTTATCAAGCAGGACTGGCCGCCGGGGATGGCAGAGGACGCGCTGTTTCTTGGAACATGCGTCACGTGACTCTGGCGGCCAGCGATGTTGAACTTGGAAAGTGACCCGGTACTCTGTCTGAACAGTGCATTGCTGGGTGCAGAGACCCAGGCGCCTCCCATGAAAGCCCAGGGCCGGCCCAGAGCAACGGGTTCCGCGGCTGTCTGGAGAGGGGAGCAGGGGCGGTCAGTGCCGGAGTGGGGACACCACCCTGGGTCAGAGAGCAGATTTTGGGGCTCGCTCTACCCCAAAGGGCTCAGGAGCCTGGCCTCTGCCTGGGCCACTGCATCCTCACCTGTACAGGGGCTGTCAGTCTGCCCGGAGGCTCGATCGGCTGCAGGCCGCAGGACTCTCCCCATTCGCCTTTTAAATGAGGAGTAAGTAAGACAGGTGACAGCAGAACAGCCCAGGCTTGGCGGGACAGGGGGTGCGCTCGGACCCTCTTTGTCACACCCGCCTTTCTTCTCCATCCTGAGGCCTCTGCGGCCCCACCGCTGAACACATCATTATCTTAAGGACACCATGGCATCCTTAAAACCCATGAGCACTCAGGCCACAGACTGGCTGAGCACCTACTGTGTGACACGAACTATACAAGGGGCCAGGGACCCAGCTGTGGACAAGAGAGACGAGGCCCCTCGTCTTCCAGGCTCTTGGAGGCAGCGAGACAAAAACCAAACCACGCAATATGCAGAGGGTGAGTGGAATGAAGGGAACTAGAACCCCAGAAGGAGGACTGAGGATGAAGGAGGCCCTGGAACTCTCTGCGTCTCCAGGTGGGAGGGGGGCAGGTGCAAAGGCCCTGAGGCACGAGCCCCGCGGGGCTTTGGAGGAAGAGCAGGAAGGCCGGAGTGGCAGAGGCAGCCAAGGAGAGTGGGAAGAAAGGAAGTGGGAGAGCCGGCTACGGGGTCAGATCCCACCCTGGCTGGCCAAGCGCACAGCACCGATTCACGTCCTCCAGGAACCTCAGGACCACACCGCATCAGCAGATACAGTCTTTGCAGACACATGTGAGTTAACGTGAGGTCATGCTGCACTGGGACAAGCCTAAAATCCAGAAAAGGTCTTTTTATAAAAAGAGGAGAGGACACTGACGCAGAGGGGAAAGCCAGGCAGAGGCTGGAGCGATTCGGCCACAGGTAAAGGAACTCTGGGGACCCCTGGAGCCCTCGGTGGGGACCCTGGCCCTGCCCACATCTTCATTCTGGGCTTCTGGCTTCTGGACTGTGAGAGAACGCATTCCCGTTACTCAGGCCCCCAGTGTGTGGTCACGTGGCATGGCAGCCCCCAGACACCAAACACCCAGGGAGGGACTTTGGTTTCATTTGGGGGTGAGATGGGGGTCAACATGGACATGGAAGGGGAGCATGGCATGAACTGCCTGGCATTTAGAAGGCTGAGGTGACATCACATGGCCCCCCTGCACCAGGCTCCTAGCCTCAGAGGAAGCTAACGGGCCCAGCATTCTGGGGAAGAGAAAGATAAACCTCGTGTGGCCCATGGTCACCTGAGCAGAAAGGTGGGCAGGGCCCTGTCTTCCAGAGGCCCGCACAATAAAATGGACTCACCGGCCCCACTTGGTTCTCCTGTTGCCTTATTTAAAGATTCCCAGACAGAGTTTCCCCTCTGAAAAGCTAGAACCTTTCATTATGCATCTGAGAACCTATAATTTTTTTTTTTTAAGAGAACACAGCCCCGAAGGAGAAGTGAGTCAGCCAGGTCTGTCAGCCACATGGTCTGCCAGCTGTGGGCCCTAGGACGAGGTGATGGAGCCAGGGACACAGGGGGGAGGCCACCCGCTGTCCTCATGCCTGCCAGGTGCTGGGTGCCCCCACGGCGCAGCCTCGACTCGGACGCTGTTTGGACTGAGTACGACCCGTCTGTGCAAAGAAGGTCTTCCAGGAAGGTGAGGCAAGAGTACACTCTGAGGCCGGCCAGGAGCTGGGGTACCAGGCCAGAGTGTGGAGGGAGACAGGCCTCTGAGAGGTCACAGGGTGCTGCGCAAACATGAAGTGAAATTAACACCGTGTCTGGCACTGGAGGCTCCTGGGCGCCGCTGGCTCACGTGTGCTGCGCGTTGGGAGCGGAGGCGCCACTGGCTCCCGTGAGGCGCGGCTGTGAGGAGGCCGCCCCTCCCTTGCTTGACCGCAGAGCTCCCCTGGGACGTGCAGCTCGTCCCAGGACGCACCCCACCCCACCCCACCCCACCCCGCCCCGGCTGGACCCAGGGGAGCCGGACGCTCCCTGAGACGAGGCCCGGGAGAGGCACTCCCACACACCACTGCTGCGGCCCGTGACGAAGTCATTCGACCTAGAAACTTCTGGAAGGAGTCCGGCAACCCTGCCACCGGCTCTCTGACACTGACCACAGGCCTCGGTCACATGCCCGCTTCTTCAGCACGTCCTGCACAGATTTCCAGCCCCTGAGGGAGAGGAGCTGCTGTCTTCATTGGCTTTGAGACCCCAGCCAGCCCTGGGCATTTGCCTCCATGTCGGGGTAGAAGAGGAGGAGAGGAGAGACATGGGATGTTTTAAGTGCCTACTATGCGCCAGGCCCCAGGGTTCCATGTCAGACATTGCCCTCGCTCCATCCTTCTGAGCCACCCTGGAAACTTTTCCAGCCAAGGACTTGGCACCCAGACACTGGGCCACGGGCCATCCATCCAGCCTGGCTGGACCCCTAAGAACGCCGCCCTACTTACAAGCCACTCATCAGTCATGTTGATGAAGCAGGGGGGCCGCTTCAGAAGTGAGGGCATTCAGGTCCAAGGTCACTTAATGACAGCTCAACATGATGGCTTCAGTCAGCGGCTAAGGAGGCTCAAGGACCGGCAGTTCCAGGAGTCCCCCGCCCCTGCCCTGTGTCTCAGGCACCAGCTGGGGGAGGCAGAGTGGGTGTTCAGGAGGGAGGAGCCCAAAGCCACATCTTTTTTAAAATTTTTAATTGGAGGCTAATTACTTTACAATATTGTAGTGGTTTTGCCATACATTGGCATGAATCAGCCATGGGTATACATGTGTTCCCCATCCTGAGCCCCTCACCCACCTCCCTCCCATCCCACCCTCAGGGTCATCCCAGTGCACCAGCCCCGAGCACCCTGTCTCATGCATGGAATCTGGACTGGCGATCTGTTTCACATATGATAATATACATGTTTCAATGCTATTCTCTCAAAACATCCCGCCCTTGCCTTCTCCCACAAAGTCCAAAAGTCTGTTCTTTACATCTGTGTCTCTTTTGCTGTCTCACATATAGGGTCATCATTACCATCTTTCTAAATTCCATATATATGTGTTAATATACCATACTGGTGTTTTTCTGACTTACTTTGCTCTGTATAATAGGCTCCAGTTTCATCTACCTCATTAGAGGTAGATGATTCAAATGCATTCTTTTTAATAGCTGAGGAATATTCCACTGTGTGTATGTATCACAGCTTTCTTATCCATTTGTGTGCCGATGGACACTTAGGTTACGAAGCCACATCCTTGCTGGCGGTTTGGTCCAGCATCCGCCCTACGGCCTCCGCCTCCCAGCAGCACGGACCCTGACAGCGGCCCTGGTTCTCTGGTGTGCCCCGTGCCCACCCCTGCTGTGCCTGCTTCCACTGGACACCATGCCATCAGCCCCGCCAGACACTGCCCCATTCTGCAGATGAGAAAACGGAGGCACAGGGTGCCTGTCAACCCCCAGTCTTCTGGGGTGGCCAAAACCCAGGCAGAAAAAGGCCCCTGTTCTTCTGCTTGCAGAGTGCGGGCTCTCCCAAGGGGCCTGGCGGGGCGCCCTGTCTCATGGTGTCCTGCCCGCTCAGACCCTGGTCCCCGACTCGCTGCAAACCTTGCCAGTGCCTCTGCCGGGGGCTCTGCAGGTGCTGGCCTCCTCACCACGCAGCCAGCGGCCCCTTTCCCAGCTTTCTAGAACCTCCTGGTTCTTCTGCAGCCTCAGGTTGATACTCAAATACCTGGCAACTGGTAAAGCAGGCTTTCCGTCTTATCAATAGTGTGGGGTCCCCAGAAGCGGACCCTGAGGCGGGGAACCCTGAGGCGGGGACTGGAGTGGAAGCAACTGACTGGGTGGGCAGGTGGGCAGGAGGCTGTGTGGGGTGAGATGAGAAGGGAGGAGCCAGCAGGCGCCTACTCTTACAGGGCGACATCACGGGGTGCTGTGTGGGCTGGCCGAGAGCTGCTCCCGGGACCCTGGTCCCCAGCAACGCAAGCCCACTGCATACTGCAGGTGCTCAATAAATGCTCCTGGCTAAGTAAACACACAGCAGCTGGAGCGAGAGGCCTTTCCACACAGGTAGGGAATAACTGCCGCTACCTTTGTTCCAGTGGGAGATGGAAAGCCCCGGGGCAGAGGAGCGTGGTGCGCCCTGTGGGGCCTGCCCTTCACCCCCACCCCCTGCCCGTGGTCTGTGGCAGCTGCTCCCAACGAGCACCAGGGTGCTATTTCTGGGGTGCTCACCCTGAGGACCACTGACTCCGCAGCGGCTCATTCCATACTCAGACTCCGTGAAGCCCTCCCCCCATGCCCTGCCGGGCCGCAGCCCAGCCAGCTTGGGGCCCCGAGCAGGGGGCGCTCACACGCCCAGGTCCAGCTCCAGCGCACCTGGGATGAGAGCACGGGTCCTCCTGCCAGCTCCCAAGGCATGCGGGGCAACACGCCACGGGGCCGGCAGGGGCCGGAGCCCTGCAGAGTGCCACGGGGATGGCGGGGTCCCCAACTGGCCCCCTCTGCGGCGAGACCGCTGGTCACTTCCGTGGCTCCTCTGCTGAGGACACTGGTGGTCCTGCACCCTGGGCTGTGGGGAGACTCGGGCACTGGCCAGCACTGCCCCCTACTGGCTGATGGTCATGAGCTCCTCTTTTCCTTCTGGAGTCGGCGATGAAACCCCAGTCAACACGAGGTTTCCACCCACCAGGAGAAAGAAAGTGTCTGGGGCAGGATTTGGAGGTGTGGGTCCCAGACACGCCTGTCCAAAGCGGCGGCCACAGGCCACGTGGAGCTATGGAGCCCTTGAAGGCGCCCGGTGTGATGGAGAAGTGGACTCACCGGTTTCTGGAGAGTTGCTACAAGGTAAAGAAAAGCGCACTAGCCATTCACGACACTGACTGCATATTCAAACAACAGCGTTTTGGGTATACTGAGTTAAAGAGAATGTACATCAAAACGAATCTCACCTCTCTCCACCCCCATTTTATTGAGATACAACTGACATATAACATGGTAAAGTAAGCAGCATAATGATTTGATAAGTACGAATATCATATTTATTGATTACTACAATAAGTTTGGAGATCAGTCCTGGGATTTCTTTGGAAGGACTGATAATGAAGCTGAAACTCCAGTACTTTGGCCACCTCATGCGAAGAGTTGGCTCACTGGAAAAGACCCTGATGCTGGGAGGGATTGGGGGCAGGAGGAGAAGGGGACGACCGAGGATGAGATGGCTGGATGGCATCACGGACGCGATGGACGTGAGTCTGAGTGAACTCCGGGAGTTGGTGATCGACAGGGAGGCCTGGCGTGCTGCGATCATGGGGTCGCAAAGAGTCGGACACGACTGAGCAACTGAACTGAACTGAACTAAACTGAACAATAAGCTTAGTTAACATCCATCACCTCGGGTAGTTAAAGATTTTCTTCTTGGGATGAAGTGTTTTTACTTTTTTATTAACGCAGTGACTAAGAAATCTAAGATTCCATAGCTGGCCAGCACTGTCCTTTTATTGGGCAGCGGCTGGAGTTTCCAGGAAGCCACTTGGCCCTTTGGAAGCTAGCAGGCAGGCCCGCCGGCCAGGTGGCCGTCTGTCCAGGGCATTTTGGGGCCCTGAGTGCCACCTCTGGAGGAGTCAGAACACAACTTGGCAGGGACCACAGGCCCCCAGGATGTAGCCGATCTCCTCTGGCCTTAACCCCAGAGGTGCCTTCTCCGCAGACTCTTCTCGGCACTCCACTTAACACTGCACCTCTGCATGGTGACCAGCTCTTGCCCTTCCCTGCGGGGAAGGCTCCACATTCTTTGCTCCCTACTTAGGGTTGCCGGATGCGGCAAGTAAAAATCCAGGGTGCTCAGTTAAGTCTGTTTTTCAGATCAACAACAAAACTTTTTCTAATGTAAGTATAGCCCATGCACTATTTGGGATATACTTATATCAAAAATTTGTCACTGATGGAAACACAGATTTAACTGGGCTCCTTGGATTGTGCCTGGCACCCCCACCACTACTGGGTCTGAAGTCTTGTTTTGCAGGTTGACTGGAGTCCCCCAGGCCGGGGTGACAGCTCCCCACGTACAGGGGCACTGGTTTCAGTTACTCTCGGACCCTTGGCATTTAGTTCCGTCAGGCATGTGATCCGTGCTCGACGAGTATTTGTGTAACAAATGGGGGAAACCAGCATTTGCTCCAGAAGACACAGCTGACCTAAGACCCCCTGACCCCTTCCTGACCCTGACACACTTAGGGTGGGCGTCATGGTCCCAGAAAGCCTGACTGCTTGCAAACATCCTCCAGTCCTGAAATACCCGCAGGACAGGCCTCAGCAGAAACAAGACAGCGAGAGACACACAGAGTGGCCCTGACGGCTGCTGGTGCCTCCACGCTCCGGCCTGGCTCTTGCTTTAAAGACGCGGCTGGGCTTTGTGACCCTCAGTCTGGGCACTGAGAGAGGGTGCTCACCAGCTTTCCGTCCCCTCTCCGTCAACCAGTCCCTCTGTGTTCTTCTCAGTTGTTACACGCTAACCCTGGGAGTTCTTCCTGGGGGAAGATGCTAAAGCCAGGGTCACTGGGCACCGTGGCTGCCTCTGTCCAGAGCGGGCAGGGCTGGGCGCCCACAGATCAGCTGGGCCTCTGCTTTGGCCCAGGACACACACAGCAGATTTTCTGAGCCAGCCTTCATGAGAAGCACTGCGACCAGGTGTCCCTCCAAACCATCCAAATGTCCTCGATGTTCTGCTACATCAGCAAACGGCAGAGGCAGGGGCTGTTGCCAGTTTGCATCTTGATCAAGATACAAAGGACCCAGAACTCCTGGCTGGGATGCAGGGGCCCTGAGCTGCTCTCTCTCTCCCACCAGATGCCCTGGCAGATAAGCGAGAAACAGAGTCCACACTGCTGCCTGCCCTCAGGGAATCTTGTCTGGGGAGATAAGACTCTGGGAACAGCAGAAAAATGCAAGCTGGAGAAAACCAAGGGCCAAGTGACGGGCCAGAAACAGCTCAAGGTGGCAGGCTTTTTAAGAAGCGACGACCCAGGCTGGCGGGGCCACGAGAACACACTGGAGGAGGGGAAGAGGACCGAGGGAGCCCATGCGCTTACATGCACGTGCGTGTGTGCACATGGGGAGCGCATGCACACACATAGTTATTCTCAAGCAGGGCGCAGCCAGCCTGACTCCACTGTGCCTGCCACTGCCCATCTGGCCCCCAGCTGACCTTCCCCAGTGCTGCGCCAGGTCCTGGCACACCGTGAGCCTCACCTCCACCAAGCTGTAAGCTTAAAAGGAACTCCCGAGTGGTCTCAAGACTTTCCAAAGGGCTCCTGGCTGGTGGCAGGACTCATGTCCCCTACTGTGGCGAGCTGTATGTGGTGAGCCTTGGGCTCTGGGCTGCTCTGTGGCCCCAGCTAGTGGGATGCCTTCTTTTCCTTTCTCTTCCTTCCCCAGCTCCATGAGGCACAGTTTGAGAGGATGAGGTGGGAAAGAGGGGGCCCTCTCTGAGCCAAGGTATCACACACACACACACACACACACACACACACACACACACACACCTGTTGGCTGGGACTAGTGCAATATCACATCACCCAGGAGCTGCTCGCACCTCTTGGGTCTCCCAGCCTCCCAGCCCTCCAAGTAAGTAGGCAGGGGGTCCACTGGACCCCAGGGGGATGCTGTCAGTCCAGCCCAGCTGGGGGTGGCAGAAGCTGGGTCTTGACCAGGAGAGCAGCTCAGCTATCCCACCCCCAGACCGTGGGGCCCTCGGTGCCTGCTGAGCCAGCCCCGGAACCCTGCTTTGGGCCAAGGCCTCACGGCCCCCGGCTTGAGGCCCCCTCAGCTGTTCTGGGGTGACTGACAGGGCAGGAAACCCTCTTATGGCAAAGGGCAGGATACAGGGGTGGAGGAAGGAGAACTGGGGGAGGGGGGATTATTCTGCTTGGCTTCCTCAGCATGGACGTGAAAGGGCCCGTTGTCCACCAGAGAGGGAGAGACGGCCAAGAGGGCCTGGCCTCAGCCCAAGCAGGCAGGCTGTCCCGGGACGTCCACCAGGGTGGTCTTAGTGCAGGGGCAGCCCCCCAAACACGGAACCGCAGGACGAGAGTCAAGCAAGGGAGAGACACGGGGAACAGGGGCATCAGCCACGGGGAAGCAGGGCGGGGGGCAGGAGCTCTCTGGTCCCTCCCCTGCAGGCGATGCTGGACCAGCTCACTCATGGGCGGCCCTCATGCGGCTGCTCCCGGGCGTCTGCTCCCCAGACCAAAGACAGGGTGGCCCAGCAAGGCGCAGAGCAGGGCCTGGAACCAAGAGCCCAGCAGTCTTGAGACAAGAGCACTGGTGGGCATCCAGCAGGCACAGGGCTTCGCTCCTGCAGGGGTGGTGGCAGGGGCTCTGCCTTGGCCCCCGATCCCTGTGGTTGGGGATCCAGCAGGCTGGCTGCGCACCCAGGCATCAGTCCTTGGGGCTTCTGTGCACCTTTATGGACAGCAGCTCCTGCTTCTCCAGAGGGTCCCAGGGACCCACAGCCCCCACTGGCCAGATGCCTGCTTCACCCCTTGCTGGGCGGCCCAGCACCTTGGGACATGCTATAGCCCAGCCCGGCCTGGACAGCGAGGGGGAGGGGGCTATGGCTCCCCTCTGAAGCCAGCTTCGGTCTAGAAGGACAAGACCTCCCCTCCTACTCCTGCCTGTACTGGGGAGAACAGTGCTCCCCCAAAATGCGTGTCCCCCTGGAACCTGAGAATGAGACCTTATTTGGAAAGAAGTCTTTGCAGATGGAATCATGTTACGGTGAGATCAGGCTGGTCAGGGTGGCCCTACAACGATGGCAGTGACCCAACAGATAGGCGCAGGAGGGGCCGTGTGACCACAGAGGCAGAGGTTGGAGGGGTGCGGCCACAAGCCTGGGACGCCAGGAGCCAGAGAGACACCTGCCTGTGGAGCCCAGGGACCCGCGTCCCAGGAGGGGCACCTGCTCTGCCCTGGGCCCACCCATCTTTTCCCAGCATCGCTGGGACTTAGGTGTCGACCCACCTGTGCACGGAGACTGGGACACTGAGAAAGAAGGCTCTGCTGAGCCCTGGAATCTGGTGCAGAAGCAGCCGTGCCGCCCCTCCCAGCTGTCCTCCGCGCTGTCAGAGCCCCTGCCTGCGGGCAGACCAGCTAATCGGTCTTGACAGCCCACCACCATTCCTGGACCTCCGAGGAGAGGCTGGCATGGCTATATTTAGCCTCCAATTGCTCTGCTTGGGGAGCTGTGAAGTACCAGGGGCGTGGGTGTGGGGCTGAAGGATACAGGGTCAAGGCAAGGAGCAGGGTCCCGGCCCCTCTGTGTGCGTCCTGGGCAAGTGCCCCAGCCCCCAGAGCAGACTTTCCAATTCAGGGCTTTGGCTGCAAACAGTGGGAGTGGGGGCTCCCCGCGTGGTGGACCACAGCCCATCTGGGCCAGCTGACCAGGATAGAGGGCCTAGTAGGATGGGCAGGCCAGAGTCAGCCCTGAGCGCCCTCCCTGGGAGCCCTTTCCAGACGGGGCTGGAAGCTCCATTCCTCGGCCGGGCCTGCTCCTCCAGTGGCCCCCTTCACCTGGCAGGCCTGGGCAGTAACACCCTGGACTCTGCACAGAGGGGCTGGGGAGCGATGACCAGCGCCTGGGAGCAGGGAGGAGGGAGACAGGAGCAGGAGCCAGGAGAGGGTGCAGGTGAGGCGGGGGGAGGCAGGCAGAGAGAGACAGGAGGGAGAAAGGGGTGGGGGGAGAGGAGGGCAGGCCCATCCCAGTCACTATGGAAACGAAGGGCAGCATGATGCAATAGTAAAGGGAACGATGATTTAGGGACTTCCTGGGGGTCCAGTGGCTAAGACTCCATGCTCGAAACAGCAGGGGCCCGGGTTCAATCCCTGGGGAGTGGTGAACTAGACCCCACGTGCCACGACAAAGACCCTACACAGCCAAACAGATAAAACACAGACCTGTTGAAAAGAGAATGGGGGTTGGACAAACATAGCTACTACTTCTTGAGCGCTGCCACCCAGTGGGTTGGCCATGGCTCATATTCCCGCCTCCTCGATGGAGGAAACAGAGGCCCCTGGCAGTGAGGGGCGTCCGACAGACGGACGGCACGGTGGCCTGGTCCTCCTCAGACGCCCCGTCAGCGCAGCTCCGCGTGGGCCGCCCCGCTGTGCGGGCAGCTGGTGGGGGAGGCGGCGGGAGGCACTGGCCAAGGCCAGCACGCGGCCCCCCTCACCCGCCCCCCGGCCCCCTGGCCCCCAGCCGGGCCCAGCTGAGTACCCGATGGTGGGTCAGGGGTGAGGCTGCGCTAAGTGGCTTATGCCTCCATGCAGAGGCCGACTGACAGACGGTTGGATTAACAAAGACGCACTCTGTTCCCCGGCAGGTCATGTGGAAAGCACAGCCACGACCCCTGTCACTTCTCCTTTTTTATTTTTTGTAAGAAGAGATGTTTGTTCCCGAGCCGGGGCCGAGGAGGAGGAGCGGGTGGGGGGCGCCAGCTGTAAGCACATCAGCTGCTGTGGGCACAATGGGGGGCTTCTCTGCGGCGGCCACCCCTCAGCCAGGGCCGCCAGCCGGCCCAGCACGCGGGGACCAGCCTGCTGCCCAGCTCTGCGGCAGAGCCACGCTCCTGAGTGCCAGTGTGCAGGCCGGCCAGGGAAAAGGGACCATTAGCCCCAAATGGAGCCTGCAGAGAAGGGGGCGGCAGGCAGGCAGCCGTGGCAGCTGCAGACACGGTTCCCCGCCTGGAGGACCACAGAAGGACACGCTGCCTCCTGCCCGGCCCAGCCAGTCACCTCCTGTGACCGTGCTGTTTCAGACAGACCAGGGAAATAAAGCCTACCCTTAAGACTAACCTCACCTTTTCCTTTTCACCTCTAAAACGTGACTACTCGATGCTGTGACGTTCCACGTGTGGCTGGCGTCCCACTTCTGGTGGGCAGTGGGTCCAGGCCCACAGTGTCAGCTTCCCCTGCAGTGTGCTAGACACGCAGACTCCCGGGCCCCACCCAGGCTCGCAGAGTCACATCCTAGTCCCCAGGCCAGCTCCAGAGCCCCACCACCGCTGTGCTTGTGACCTGTCTCCAGACCGAGTCCAGCCTCCCACCCCGCCACATGGCTTTAAGGGCTCCTGCAAAGCATCCCCCAAGTCAGCAGAAAGGTCCAGCCCCCCATCCGAGGCAGCATGGGTCCTAACTGGGGAGAATTCCTCTGGTGGGTCATGGTGGCAGAAAATATAATCTTAGAATTCTGAACTTGCCCTGATTCCTCCAAAGGGCTTCTGGTCAAAACCTCTCTGATTTAAATTGAATGGAGAGGGACTGTCTAGTTTCCAGACTTGCACTGTTTACCAAGAGCCTTCCACAGGCCAGATGTTCAAAATACATGTACCTCAGGTTCTGTGGACATACAAAGCAATGCAAGCTGAGCTTGCCTTTCGAGCATCTTTCGAGGGGTTAGTTTTACTAAACAGATAAAGATTTCCCAACCCAAGTTCTCTCCAAGCTTGCCCCCACATGGCCTCATCCAGGCCCAGAGGGAGCCCCCTTTCTGGCTGGCCTCAGATGACTAGAAAGCGCCTTCCCCTACTGAGTCACAAAGTCTTCTGGAACCCCGCCTGGAGTCTGCGGGAGCCCCTGGCTCCATCCCAAGTAAACCTACTTGCCCTTGACACCTCCCATATGCAGGAACCACCACCAAGCAGCCCGTGATTAAGCGTGTCCAACCCCCCTCACCTCATCCTGGGGCAGCGCGGCTCCCAGAGCCCGCCGTGCTGGCCGCCTCTCTCCCCAGACCTGCTTGGCTGGGTCAGCGCTCCAGCGTGTCACCGCCTGCCCTCCTGTTCCCTGCCCTGACACCCCGCGGAGAGGGGAGGATTGAGAAACCACGTTGGGCAGGAACAAAGCCAGAGCTGGGGGTGGAGTGGGGGCACTGGAAGCCAGTAAATTACCAGAGAAGGCTCTTTCTCTTTTCCTGCAGCAGAAATTCCTGCCTTGGATGACAGAGGATGAGCTGGTTGGATGGCATCATCAAGTCAATGGACAGGAGTCTGAGCAAACTCCAGGAGATGGTGAAGGACAGGGAAGCCTGGCGTGCTGCAGTTCGTGGGGTCGCAAAGAGCCGGATACGACTGAGGGACTGAATGATGACGGCAACAACAGCTGGCGGCCCAGCGTCTCCAGGGCACTTCAGCAGATACTGACGCCCGAGGCCTCTGCCAGGTTTGGGTTCAGCTGGCTGGGTGGGGGCCAGGCATCAAAATTTTGTTAAAAGCTCCCAGGTTTGTAAGGTGCTAGGGAGTTTAGGGTCACTGCTGGCCCCCAGCCCATGCTGGGGGTAGGAGGAGAACGCAGGACCCCCAGGGAGGAGTGTTGCCAGGGCAGGGCCCGCCACCTGCACCTCTGGTGCATCTGCAACGAGGGGCCTGCACCCTGAGGAATGCGGGTGCCCTACGACAGGGGCCAGGCTGGAGGAAGGGGCAGGCTTCTAGCAGGACCTGGGCTGTGCAGCTCGGCCTCTGGCAGGCTCTAAGGAAGTGAGTCCCCATCTGGGTGCAGCCCTAAAGCAGGGCGTGTTTAGTGATGGGGAAGCTGAATTTCTTTCTAGGAGGCTAGCGTTGTCCCTTATAAGAGCACTGCATGGCAGTCGTGATGCTGGCGGAAGTGGGGACGTTCAGCCTCCCTGAGGTGGGACAGTGGCTGCCTGCGTCTGGCGAGGCCCTGTCTGTAGCCGGTGAACTTGTGGCCTCGGTGGCTGTTCACTTCAATCCCGAAAGCCCTCTTTCCATTTCTGTTCTGAAGATACAAGCGCATCTTCTCCTGACGTGGAACCGGGCTGCCCCTGGGAGGAACTCAGCCTCACGAGAGGGCCCGTGGCCTCCACCTCACCTGAGTGCCCATCCCCTGGCTGTGGCCGTGCAAGACGCCCGGCCTGGGCATCAGCCCGGGGCCACCCTGAGCTCTGAACGGAACAGCAGGGGGGTCGGTGCCACCCTCCTCCCGTGACTCAGTTTCCCCACATGGGACAGGAAGGCTGCTGCTGAGGTTCTTCTGTGCTTTCAGAGTCCATGATTTGGGGTGTCTGGTGCAGAGAGGTCACACAGCAGCCGCCCTGCCCCTAAGCTTGGACAGTCAGTCACCCTGGGGCCTCCGGAGGAAACTTCTGCCATCTGCCTTTGTCCAGGCCTCAACTGTGGAATCTGCTTCTGCCCTCCAGGACCACTCCTGGTCCTGCTCTCCTTGAAAGATCACTGTCTTTGCCCAGAGCAAGGAAGCAGGACCCTCCTGTGGTCGATCAGCTGGGATGTCCTTGGTCAGGCCCCGAAGAGTGCATGGAGCTTCCGAGGGCCGAGGGTCTGGGAAAGCAGGAGCTGCAGCGGCCCAGGCACTGTGCCCCTGGACACTCACCCTGGCTGGGACTGCACGCATGTTCCCTCACTTCATCCTTGCCATCATCCCAAAGGGTGCATGCTGTTCCCACCCTTGTTTTAGCCTTGGGGAAACTGAGGCAAGGTCAGGTTAAAGTCACTTTTCCTAGGTCCCCAGAGCATAGGAGGCAGGGCCGGCTGTGAACCCGGGCAGCCAGGCTCCACAGCCTGGCCTTCTGTAACCTGGCCTGTGGCTTGTGAGCTGGGTGGTCTTGGGCGGGCCAATTTACCTCTCTGGGCCTCAGTCTGTCTGTCCAATAAAATGGAGTCAACAGTAGACCCCACCAGCCCCCAGTCTGCTGTGAGAGTCAGATGAATGAGTCCAGGAAGAACCCTGGGCACACAGCCAGAGCTCAGGAAGGGCCACTTTCTAGGATTGCCACGAGTTCAGAGGACAGGGCGCCCTAGCACCCTCTGGTGACAGGGAGGTCTCCTGCAGGAGGAGGTGGGCAGCGGGATCAGATGACAGGTAGGGAAGGACCATGGCTGCCACACGCTGACCACGGGTGACGGTGGCATCAGGGTGGGCCCTGCTCTGGGGACATCTGGCTGTGACCCAGCACTGATTTGGTACATGGGTCTCACACCCAAGGCACCTCACTTTTTGGGTGCTCCTGAGCCCCAGAAACAAGCTAAATCAGAGTGAGCACCACAAGGCAAGCCTCTGGTCACTTGGCCACCTCACCTAAATGCCAGGCATGTGCTGAGAACCCTGCCAGGCCTTGCATGAGGCAGAGACCAGCCAGCACTCACCAAACAGGACCCATAGCTCTGGACACACAGCTAAGCAACATTTTCCACCTCTCAGGACTTGAAGGTTAACAATGAGGGCTCTGAGGTCCCAAGAGACAGCAGTGCCTGGAACCCTGAACACCTCAGGGAAGACCTCCTGAACACCCTATTGGACTATGATGCAGACGAGACTCAGTTTTCACTGCATTAACCATGAATGATTGGGGGCTGTTTATCACAGCAGCTAACATCACCCACCCTGTCTAATACACCAAACCTGAACAATGGCTCAGGCAAGATCCCACCTCAGGGAACTCACAGGGCTCTCAGGGAAAGACATATGGGCCTTCCATCTCAGCGTTACCAGGAGTTTGTTAAAACGCAGATACCAGGGCCCAGCTCATGCCGTCTGAATCAGGAGCTCTGAGGAGGTACTGTCACCCACAGTTTAGACCAGCACCCCAGGCGATTCTGATTTACAATGCACGTGAGAGCAGCTGGCATTATAGCAGAAAATCACGACTCTCATTTGGTGCTAGAGAAGGGGACAGGCTAGGTGCTCCTGCCTGAGCCCAGCCTGGCCCCCCCGCACTGTCCATGAGGAGCCTCTATCGCAGCCCCGCACGGAGGTGGGGGGCCATGAGTCACTCGAGGCTGATGGTCATTCAGCACACTGGGCAGACAAGAGAGTCATTAGGGTCCTTGCTTAACGCGATGACGAATTCATTGAATTCTGATAAGGTCGTCTCTTAGCAGGTGGGATAAATCGCAGCTGATCTCTTGTCAGGACGACTCTGAGTCATCCCGGATTAAATTAATAATGATTAATTGGGGCTCCTGAAAGCTGAGCCGCCAAGCGAAGATTAGAGTGTGCGTTCGAGCTGGCTCTCTCTCCCTTTTATTTCCTCTCTCCCTTCCTGGGCTGTGCCTCCTCCCCCAGGTGACATTCTGAGACGGGAAACTGGAAGTGGAGGATTTGGAGATGCGGAGCAGCCATTAGCAGCTGCTCAGAGGGCTGCGGGCAGCTTGGCAGGGTGGGGGTTGGGGGTGGGGGTGGAGGGCGGCTGCCTGGAGAGCTCTGCTATTTCTGCAGGCTCTTCACGCACCCAGGAGGCCAGCCATCCCCTTGGTCACGGACCCCAGATGGGCTTACTCCCTCCCCCACCCACTGCACCCTGATCCCCCAGCGGGTCTTGGCTTTGGGGCCTGGGGGTGATAGGCTGGTGGGGGGCAAGGTTGCAGTGTATGCTTTGTGAGACAAACAGCAAGTCTGGACACCCAGGGCCTCTGGACCACGTGGAGGAGAGGGTAGGCCCATGTGGACTGCTGCCAGTGGGGAGACCCCTCCGCCCCTGCCCTGGGAGAGGACCCAGGCAGGGGGTGTGCAGCCCGGCTCCAAGGTCACAGAGATGAGACACAGCCATGGAGCTGAACACAGGGCAGACGGGCCAGGAAGCAGTTTCCACGGAGGACCCACAAAGCACACAGGTCCGAGATCAGCGCCCTGACATTACTTTGGTGAACTCCCTTCCCAGTGCCTACTGAGGGCAGCTGGGACTACCCCAATCTCCCCTCACCCCCATGCTTGTGGGGCTTGTACACGTGAGTGCAGACAGGCCCGTGTGTTCCAGGACAGACTTTAGGAGGTGACTATATTCTCTGGAAAGCGCTCATCATCCATGGGATCCTTCTCTCAGGGGCCGCCCCATTCCAGGGGCTTCTCCAAGCGCCCCCAGGAATTCCAGGCATCCCCCAAGCAAAGGCCGCTGCTGCCAACTGCCTGGGTTGTCAGCACACATTCACAGAGGGCACCACTCTGCTGGGCCCACACAGCTCATAAAGTCAACAGGGTCTCGTCTTGGGAGGTTTAACCATAAACATTCCTGCAGCGGGCCTGGCGCCATGTGAGGTGAGAGGGAAGTGGGGAGGGGTCCCCCGCCAGCTCTCTGGGTTTGGGAAGGTTCTGTGCCACTTCAGAGAGCTGGCAGCTAGCACTGCAGGAATTCTGAACAGTGGGAGGGTGCAGGGGAAGGAAACCCCCTGGAGGGTGGTGGGGGAGAACAGCTGGACCCTTTCCCCCAAAGCTTCCATCCCAGTCCCGAGGGGGCCAAAGAGGTGACTGAGCCGTGCGGCGCCAGCTCACGGGACCAGCTGTCACATCGCCACCCTGCCCGAGTCTCCTCCAGGCCCTCAGCACCCCCGAACACCAGGGAGGCCAGCCTGGGGGCTCAGGGTGCAGGGCAAGGCGTGCAAGCCCTTTCCAGGCATCCCAGCTCAGGGGGATGCTAGGTGGGTGGTCAGGGCTGAGCTGGTCACCTCTGTCAACGCTGTGAGGCAGGGATCTAAAGCCCAGGCTTGTTGTGAGAACTGAGGTGGGAGCCAGAAGCACAGCCGACAGCTCTGAAAATACTGTCCTTAACCGCTGAGCGGATGAACAAACTGTGGCCTCCCCACACCACGGAGCAGTGCTCAGCCACGGAGAGGAGCTAAGCACCGACAGCGCCATAGCAGGCGTGAACCTGTGAAACACCACGCCGAGCCAGGCTCCAGACAAACGGGCAAGCAGGGGTGATTCCATCTGCAGGACCCGCCCGGAGCAGGCCTGCTCACAAGGCAGGAGACGGACAAGAGGCACCAGGGCTGGCTGGAGGGGGTGCAGTTTCCGTTTGGAAAGATGAACGAGTTCTGGAAGGAGACAGCGGTGATGGCGGTACACTGTGAATGTGCACGATGCCACCGAACTGTCCACTTAGCAATTACAATGGCGGGTTTTCGTGATCTCTACTGTAACACAGAGGCTAAACATGATCGTCAAGTCTGCAGTGAATTTCTGCGGAGGAAGGGATGGGGCAGAGGCCTCAAATGGGACGTGCTCCCCTTGAATCCTAAGAACAAGAAGAGCAAGCTGGCTGGAGGCCCTGAGGCAGGTCCGCTTGAGGACGCACTCCTGTGCCTGTGGGCAAGTCTCGGCCTCCCGTCTGCACAGCGGGCCCGGGAAGCCTGGATCCTGCCTCCAGCGCGGTCACACACCAGCCTGCTGTCCTGAAACCCACTTCCCATACGGACACAGGAATTCGCCAGACTCAGCGCCTAGGATATTCAGAACCGAACCCATCAACAAGGCACTACTGGGCCAGCACACTCCCTAGACTTGTCAGGTGAAGTGAAGTGAAAGTCACTCAGTCGTATCTGACTCTGCAACCCCGTGGAGTTCTCCAGGCCAGAATACTGGAGTGGGTAGCCTTTCCCTTCTCCTAGGGATCTTCCCAACCCAGGGATCGAACTCAGGTCTTCCTCACTGCAGGGCAACTCAGCTGGGTCACAAGGGAAGCCCAGACTTGCCAGGTCAACCCCAAATGCATTTTCTCCCTGAAGATGAGATGGTACAAGATTTGATTGGAACCGTGATATACGACGTTTACTAAACAAATTTGCTGCCCAGAAGACCATGCCCCACGGCAGGCTGGGAAACAGGTCTGCAGAATGTCAGGCAGGCAGGCAGACAGACAGACAGACAGACAAACAGACAGAGGAGGGGTGTCCACAACCATAGGTGGCTGGAGGGACGGGCTTTGCTGGCCAAGAAGGAAAACTGTCCAATACCATGTACACAAATACCCAGGGCCCCTCTGAGCCATTTGATGCCATCGGCAACCAAGTGTCCGTGTCCGAGCCATGACGTTAACTGGGCTGCGCCTGTTTAATTAATGTGAGAGCTCTTCTATCAGGGCTAGACAAAGAGAGACCCCTCCCAGAGGCCCTTCTCATGGACCAAGGACATCAACCAGCCAAAGGGGGTGTTCTTGACCCCAAGGGCAACACTGGAAAGAGGCTCCCCAACAAAGCAACTTCCTGGAATTTGGGGGCCTTCATTCACAGAGGGGTCCCACTGCCCAGGCTGGCTGCAAAGGGCTGCAAAGAAAGACTCTCTTTGGGTTGGCTGACCTTGAGAAGTGGAAACACGCTCGCCCAGGGCTGGGTCCCCGGACTCTGGTGTCTCTCCTGATCCCCTGTTGCTGGCCTCCACCTTCTGGCCAACTGGTCACTCAGGGTGTGGCAGGCACAGTAGTGGCCCCCAAAGACAAGTCCACCCTAATCACCAGAACCTGTAAATACATGACCTGATGTCACTTAAGGGACTTCACAGGGGTGACAAAGTTAAGGGTCTTGAGCTGGGAGAGGATCATCAGTTATCTAGGTGGTCCCCAATCGTGATGAGTGGAAGCAGATCAGAGCCACACAACACTGCTGCTCTGAAGATGGACGGGACCACAGCCAAGGAGCGTGGGCTCCTCCCAAGGCTGGAAAAGACAGGAAACAGACTCTCCCTCCAGAAAGGAACCAGCTGTACCAACGCTTTGGTTTTAGCCCCATGAGACCTGTGTCGGACTTAAAGACTGTAGCAGAATAAATGTGTATGTGTGGTTTTAGCCACCAATCATTTTTAAGCAGCCACAGAAGATAGTGCCTGGGCTGGGGGCTCATCTGGAGCTGCTAAGATAGAACAGAGTCACTGGTTGGCTGGAGAGCAAGGGTGGGGGTGCCCTGAGGAGACCCCTCTCCCCAAAGGGCTTCCCAAAGGGCAGGCAGGGACCAAGGCATGCATAGCCCTGGAATCGGCCACGCTGGTTCAGATTCCGCCCCCAGCCTCTGCCCTGCGTCCCAGCAGGTCTGCAAGGTGGAGCGACAGAGCAGAGGTGGAGGCTGTCTGTTAAACACCAGCCTGGGGCTGGACCCCTGCAAGCCACTGAGAAGCGTCCCCGGGAAGAATTCCCCTGGTGTCACTTGCCTGTCAAAAGCAGTCACTGCTGCCTGCCACCCACAGAATCAACGCCAACCACCAGGATGCATCCAGTCCAACGGGGCCTCTGCTCCTCCCATGGGGGCTGCTGAAACATCACTGTGTCCTGGCCCCACTGTGGGGCCAGGTCCCACTCAAGTCCAACTTTGAACCTCTACCCCCACAGCATCACCTCCTAGGACCACAGGGGCCACATTCCGCCCCCCAGGTGGGCTCCCAGGGCCAGCCTTGCATCCCAGACACTCCAGCCCATCCTCTGAGCATCAGGAGCCCCTCAGGTCCACGAGAGCAGCAGGCCCGGCCTGGCAGATGCTGGGGCACTGCTGAGGTCCAACCCAGCCACAGTGCAATGATCAAACCACACAAGTCTTCTGGGCCAGGGAGGCCTTTCTTCTTAGACTTCTGAGAAGCAACTGTGGATCGCAGGAACAAGACAGCACTATGTAAAACTCATTCAGAACAAGAGAGACTTCCCCAGCAGTCCAGTGGTTAAGACCCCCACATTTCCATGGCCAAGGGCACAGGTTCAACCCCTTGTCCGGGAACTAAGAATCCATAAGCTGTGCGGTACGGCCAAAAAGAAAAAAAAAAGAGAAAACGGCAGGTATAGAAGCTTCCCTCACCTGCGGCTTAAGGGATGCTGAGTCCGTTGTGCTAAAGCAAGGAACTGGGCGCCTGCTCACCCCTTTCCATATCAACATGGAGGGAACCTGGGAAGACCTGGCCGAGCTCTGGGAGCCCCCATGTGGGACCTGCAGTGACAGCACCTTCACAAGCCCCCCCGGGACCTGCAGGCTCAAGTCGGGGACACTTGTGCAGGCGGAGCCTCACCCCACCTTTTCCCTCCCCCTTGGCAACAACCAGGCGAAAATGCAGGGGCCAGTCCGCCTGCCTCCCTGTCCTTGGGCACATCTCCCCCACCTTCAGCGGGGATGGGGCTCCCCAGAGCACCCAGGGGCTGCTGTTCATGGCCCCCACCCGAAGGACAGTCTGCCTGGGGTGGAAATGTGCCCCCTCCTCCTGCCTGGCTGGAAATATCAGGCCATCTTGGGTGACATCTTGCCTGCAAGTGTTCTGGCCGAGATTCGGCCGTCTCCCCTGAGTCTGTCCGCAGGTGCAGCCGAAACCGCAGCTGCGTGGAGGTGGGGAGTGGAGGATGGAGCCAGGAACAATCTGGAATCAGCCCAGCAGGCTGGTGAGGGGCTGGTCGTGGGGCGGGGTGAGTGGCCAGGCAACAGGACATGCCGGGGAGGGTCATTGGGTGGGGTGACGCCCTTGCCTGGCTGGAGAGGGCTGAAGATCAAGTTTCTTCTTGAAGGTGTCATGTCTGCCTCTTGTAGTCATCTGGAAGAGGAGGTGGCTGGTTGTACGGGTCTGGGAACCTCAGAGGGCCCTCCATAAACCAGTGGAGCTCCGCAGGCGTACAGGGTCTCAGGCCCTCCCTGGCCCGTGAAGTCAGAACCCGCTCTTTCCAACAGGATCCTGGTGTGTGCGTTGTGTTATGGCTGGAAGGGAGCAGGGCAGCTTCGGCACTGGACCAGCAGAGCCAAGCTTTCACAGCAGTGACCCTGCCTGAGCCGTCCTCCGAGAAGGTGGGCCTTCCACTGAGCTCCACATAAGCAGGACCGTTTTCCATCTTCGTCCCTCACATTTCAGGGTGGAGTCAGTCCACTTAGGTCCCGAGTTCACAGGGTGCCCCACAATGAGCCTGGCGGGTGATGAGGGAGCCCCATGACAGAGGGGCAAGAGGGAATGTAAACTCCAAAGGTGACGGGCCAATTTGTGACTGGGGCAACCCTTTAGATAGTAAGGAATGAATGGAATGAAAACTATCATGGCAGCTCAGCTGGAATGAAATTTTAAAGAATTTACAAAGACACAAACAGTGGTTCACCCTGAGACTACTACAGCAGGACCCAGCCCCCCGTCGACACCCTGACCTCAGACCTCTGCCTCTGGAACTTGAGAGAAGACATCTCTGTTGATTTAAGCCACTGAGTCCATAGGCATTTGTTACACCAGCCCCAGGATGCTAAAGCACGTCTGTAACTTGCCCAATAGCTAAGGCCCAGCTGATGAAAGCGAACAGATTAGCGGCTGCGAGGGGTCGGGTAGGGACAAGGGACTGACCACGAAGGACACACAGAACTCTCCAGTGTGATGGAGACAGTCTGTGTGATGACTATGACGGTGGCTAGATGACCATATACATTTGTCAGAACTCACTGTATTTGGCACTTAAAACTCACAGGTTTTATCGTATATAAATTATATCTCAGTAAAACTGATCAAAAAATGAAACAACTTAACCTGCACACACACCCACACATAATCATTCGTCAGAAGAGAAGTGACATCTGTTATTAGCCCTGTTTCACAGATAAGACTTCAAAGCACAGACAGATTAAGCGATTCATCCAAAGGTGCACAGCGAGTAGCCACAGATGTGGGATGTGGTCCCTCCCAGGCTGACGCTGGTTCTTCTGTTTAGCCCTCTGCCTCCTTACTGGGCGCTGAGGGTCAAGGGCAGGGCTGCACTATTTCTGTCGAAGCCTGCCCCAGCCAATGCAAAGCCAGCACTAGTGAAAGATGAAGGGGAATAAGGGCCTTCTGTGGCAAGAGTGACAGGGCAGTGTGCTGTGCTTAGAAGGGGGGCGGGCACAGCCCAGCCAGGGGTTTGGTGACCCCACAGAGAGGCCTGGGAGGTGGCCTCTCGCCACTGGACGACGCGGCCAGGCCGGACCTGCGCCCCTAGCTTCCTGCAGAGTGAGGACGGTGTGGGGAGGGTCTCCCGGCGGCCAGAGGCTTGGTCAGAAGCTGGGGCTGGCAGGGGAAGAGGGGCTGGGGTGAGGCCCGCCTGCCCGCTGGGCAGAGGCCACACACTGTGTCTACGCCAAGGACCTGAGCCTCGTGGGTATGTCCACCCTGCCAGGGCAGACAGACCTCCATTCAACACCCCAGAACGCCCAGGAGCACAGGGGAGGAGGAGGAGGAGGTGGGAAGTGTGGCGACCTCCCCCAGGGCAGGGAAGGAAGGGCATAATCCAGGGAACTTCATTCAAAACTTCACTGTTGCTTCATTGCCTCGGGAAGGAAAAAAAAATATAGCCAGAACCAGACAGGCACAAAGGCGCTCTTCTGCAGAGTGACTGCTGCGCAGGGCTTGTGCTGCCCTGGGATCCCAGGGCCCGCTCCATCAGGGCCGTGTAAGGCTCTACTGCTGTTCCGTGACTGTCGGGGGCCAGCAGCCCTGCTCTGGGCTGGCACACGTGGCTTCGATGGTGGAGAAATGCCTCCCTGCTCATCTGCCCCAGAGCACTAGGCAGACCCTGCGAGCGGCCCACTCCTGAGCAGCAGCTGTGGGAGGGGCAAAGAAGTACCGGACCTCGGCCCTGTCAGTTGTCTGGGCAAAACACAAAGTAACGCAGAAACTAAAGGATGGCCTGCAGAGTCATTCTCCTCTCTGTCTCAACCCCCCACAAAGGCTGTTTGCAGAGCTGGTTAACGTCACAGATCACTACCAAAAGAGGAGCAAGGTGTAAATTAGAGGTTTACTTTAGGAAAAGGTCTCCTCTTGCTCAGGACTCATGACTCAGTGAGTGGTGTGGAGGCTGGAGTTCAGCCAATGTCCTTGCGCAGTGTGGAACCTGCACAACTGTGCATGGGAGCCCCAGGCATCGATGACGAACAGAAAGCCACGGGAGTGACAGAGCTCTCGAGGACCAACATCGAGGTCCAGGAAACAGGGCCACTTGTGTTTCAGCTAACAATGTAAAGCAGCGAGCAATCATGCTGAAGCCTCACGGCAGGATCCCTGAAGGCCTGCGCGTGCCTGGTGGAGGGGCCAGGCCAGGGGAGTGATGTGGACAAGGCCAAGTGATCAGAAGACAGCCCTGGGAGTGCAGGAGGCCAGCTGGCCAGGACGAGCTGGGCCCAAGGGCAGGACAAGTGCCTCAGGTGTGACATTCTAACCTTCTCTCTAGGGAAAGATTCAGTTGTCCAGCAGCTGGCATCCAAACCACTTCTCTTCTGAAGCAAGGGAAAGGTCAAGCAGCCCTTCAGGGAGGGAAAGGAATGCCTTCTTCCCCATAAGGGGCTGCCTGGACCCAGACCCACCCTTAGCCAGGGGCAGGGGCTTCAGGCTTCTGGAATTCTGCACCCTGGATCCCGCTCCTGGCCCCGTCCCCAAACACTTCCACCTGCGAGGACACTCACGAGGGAGCTGGAAACGTCAGCAAAGGGGAAAGAGGAAGGGGGGTGCTCAGCCGCGTCAGTAAAAATCTTTGCTGGAGGGAGATTCCAGGTGGCCTGTGCTGGGGCTGTGGGGCCCAGCCTTCAGGGAGGAGGGCTCTCAGCTGGGAGCAGGAGGTCTACACTCCCTCCGCAGCCCCCCGGGATGCAGTGCCAGAGACCCGGATGGCTCTCGATAATGACTCAGCCCCCCGTCCCCAGGGAGGACCAATAGGCCTTGGCTCGGAGGTGCCCCTCACCCCAAACCCGCAGAGGCTCCCCGCTGCCCACGGTTACTCTCCACTTGGCAACAAGGCCCTCGGGCTCCTCCCTGGAGACCAGAGATCTTTGCCTGTAAACAGCACCTAGCCGTCCAGGGCCCTGGGGTCTCCACTCGCCTCTCCCTCTCCCAAATCCCCTCTCTCCAGCCCCTGAAACATGGGAGCCACACAGGCGTGGTTCTGGCTGGGCCAGGGGACGGAGCCTGTGAGGCTGAGCAGTTTTTCTTACTCTCAGCCTTTTGGGGGCTAGAATCAATCAGTCCAGAAGACGACGGCCCCTGCCCACAGTCTGAATGTCACCAGGCCACCTCTCTGCAGCCCCTGCAGACAGACGTCAGCTGGCCTCCCAACCAGCACACAAGGCTCAACCACGTAATTCGGTCCTTTGTAAATACCCACCATGCCAGCATCAGCATCATGGTGGCATTTTGATAACATCAGGCCAAGTGCTCAGCACTTTCATAAAGACCAAGAAACCTCCCATTTTACAGACGAGGAAACCAAGGTGCAAGAACAGCTAAACCTCACCCCAGTGACACTGTGGCCTGACCCCCATCTCCTGGGTCGGGCAGCAGCCTGGCAGGGGCACCAGGCCATGCCGGTTCTTGCTGAGCACCCAGGGTCCCCATGGTTTGCCCAGCCCCTGGGCCCATGTGGACGGAGGGCGGGCCAGGAGAGGTGGCCCCACTTGCCCCCAGGCCCACTGCCAACCCTGCACGGCGCCTCTTCCGCTTCCCGCCTCCCAGGTCTCAGCCGGCAGCTTGCTCTCACCTCCTTCCTGCCCACCCCCACCAGTGAAGGGTCATGGAGGGCTGCGGCTCCCTGACAGGAGCCCAGGGCCCAGGCTGGCTTCGGTTTTGAATGCTCAGAGGCACAGTTATTTGCCCGTGAGGTCTTGGGAGGGCAGTGAATGTGGAGTCTGCTCGGGCCTCACCTGCCAAGTGACCCTTTGGGGATAGGGATGAGCTGCCCTGAGCTTCATGCATGCACACGCACACACGCACATACGTAGGGAGGGCCCATCTGATGGACAGGCACCCGGGGACCTGCTCAGCGCACCTAACCCCTCTGGCCCTTACCCATGCAAATCCCCCAGCAGCTGTCATGGCTCGTCCTGCGGGGCCAGCTGGGCCAGCTGGGCAGCGGGGCGGAGTAGGGGGGCTGGGCTCCCTCCCAGGGCCCCTCCCATACTGCTGGCTTTGTTTTGCTGAGAGGCCAGGAGCAGACTCCAAAGACGCTCTGAGCGAGGCCTTGTGGGTCTGTCGGGCGGAAAGCCTGCCCTGCCCGCCCGACACTGGTCCGGAAGTGGCAGCAGGTGCTGGGCGGCCCTGTGGGCGCGTTTAGCTCTCGTGGTTAGACTTGTCCTGGGGGTCAGGCTGCCGTGGTTTGAATCCTGGTTTATCACTTCCTAGCTGAGTGACTTTGGGCAAATTACCTGCCCTCTCTGGGCCTCCTCAATCACCCTTCTGCATCCAGGGGACAGTAATGGTCTCTACCTCCAAGAATGCGTGAGGAACTAGATATGAGACAATCCTCGCAAGGTATTAGTAACAGTGCTAAATGACCCTGACCCAGTGCTCAGAAAATGCCAGCCAGGAGCAGGGATAACCATGGGTCTCCACTTCTGAGTTCTCCCATTGCCAGGATCAGACAAGAGACCTAACACGGGAGCTGGAAAGGTGAGGCTTCCACAGCCAGGAGGGACGACACAGCCACTCTCCACTGCACCCTACAGGGCCTCTGGCTACTGCAGCGCATGTGGACTCGAACCCAGTGTGGCCTCAGGCAAATCCTCCGCCTCCTGGGGCCTTGGTCCTCATTGAGCAACCAGAGAGGAGAAAGCCCTTCGGAGGAGATGGTGTCAGGGAGATTCGGGAAGAAGATCTCAGAGTCTGTCCTCTGGGTGCCTCACCCAAACCCCCTTCTGCACTTCCTCCTGGGGGTCCTGCCCTGGGGGCTGGGTTTGGGGTCACATCCGAGAAGGAGCCTCACTACATGACACTTGCCTCTTGGCTTTGCCCCACATGGCATCACAACCTCATTTACGCACCTCCTCAGAGAGGCAGACTGAATCCCGACTTCCTCTGTTCTAAGTGGTACCAGGTGTCCGCCTCCAGACAAGGGGCCCCTTAGGACCAGAACCTGCTGGAACCATGTCGGTTCCCCAGGCCGAGGCTGACGTGCTGCAGATGCTGAGGCTGGCCGCGTCCTTGCCTGGTGGCTGAGGCGGTGAGCTGGGCGCATGGGTGCTGGCCGTGGCCCCAGACGGGTCACCCCGCGCTCTGGGCCTGCCCACCTGCCCACTTGTCTCTGTCATCTGTGAGGTCCCTGCCGCGAGCCCTGGCTCTGACATTCTCCAGTGAATTCAGAGTTAGTTTTTTTTTTTTTTAACGTCAAGAAGTGGAGAAACAAGGTTAGTAGTGATTCTTTCTCACTGATCTTCATTTCTTCCTTCCACAAGTATTTATTAAGTACCTACTGTGTGCCAGGCACTGACCTTGGTAGCATGCACACAGCCATGCATGAGCAAACCAGGCCATCTCGGGGCCAACGGAGCTTAGTTCTTTAGGTTTTGGTGGGACTGGGGGACACAGACACCACGTAAGTGCAACAATATGTTAGGGACACACGTGGACGAGAATAAAGCTGAGGAGGTTGGGGAGGAGTTGCGGGGCTGGGGCTAGAATTCAGACCAGCGGCAGCTGGAAGTAACAACAGGAGGCAGCCCCAGGGGGAGGAGAAAGCACCAGGCATGCATCTACCAGGAAGAACGGTATTTTGGGCAGAAGGAACCGCACACACAAAGGCCCTGGGGCAGCGACCTGGCTGGCTACACGAGCAACAGCAAGGAGGGGGGCTGGGCTGGAGAGGAGTGAGTAAGGAGAGGCAAGGAGGCTGGGGCTGGGCTGGAGAGGAGTGAGTAAGGAGAGGCAAGGAGGCTGGGGCTGGGCTGGAGAGGAGTGAGTAAGGAGAGGCAAGGAGGCTGGGGCTGGGGTGTGGGCAGGTCAGGAACGGTCCCTATGAGGTCGCAGTGGTCGGTCAGCTCCCTGGCCCTCCAACAGGTCCTCCGGTAACACCAGCATGGGTGGCACGGACGGGGGGTGGGGTGGGGCGGACGGGCCACACGGAGCCGGCACCGAGGCCACCCTGGAGCCCAGGCCTTTGCAGGCCCGCCAAGTGCAGTGTGTCTTGCACAATTTCCGGGAGCCAAATCTGACAGAGCCATCTGTCTCGAACAGACCCCAGCGCCTGCCTCCAGCTGGTCTCTCGCACGAGCCAGCGTTCTCGGTGACACTGCCGAACCCTCATCTGCTGTCCCGGCCCCCCGAGACGCTGGGCGGGGGCGGGGCGGACAGAGGCGGCGCTGAGAGCTGTGCATGCAGCCGAGGCAAGGCAGGGGCCACCCCCGATGGCACCCGGGTGACCTTCCGGAGCCTGCAGCCCCTGGCCCTTCCCAGGGAGGAGGCACGTTTCATGATAGCTTGTTTTGAAATAGAGCCAGTTCCTGTAAAGCCCCAGGCCCTGGGAGATCCCAGGCCCCAGGATGGAGGACAAGGAAATCACCCATGTGCTGCTCTGACCTTTTCTGTCTCTCCTTTTTGAATTCCCTGCGCAGGGAATAAAATGTCCCACTCTGGCTAATAATACAAACTCGCCTGACTTGAAACTTCCCAAGTGATGGCAGAACAGATGTTCCAATAGCCCCCAATCTTTCATCTTTCCACAAAAAAAAAAAAAAAAAAAAAGAAAACCCACACACAATCCAATCTGAAGCTGTCAGGGCCTGGACTAATAGATGCGTCCACTGCAGCGCCAAACAGTTTTTGGCGAACAGGAGAACTCCTCGTGGTGATGATTATAGCTCAGACGTGCCTGCTCCTAATTTATTCTAACAGGACCCAGCCTTCCGGGCCAGGCTCTCGACAACGATCTATTGTCAGGATGGACGTCTCCCAGCGAGAAAGCACTTGGAAGCCCACCTTGTGAATGGCCACCCTGGCATGCTGAGTCCCAGATTCACCCAGGGGGCGATGGCAGCAGTGTTTGGGGCAGACCACCAGGCACAGACACCCCCGTTTCCAGAGCTGTGTGGTCACACATTCCCTCAAACAGACGTTCCCATTTCCAGGGAGTCACTGGCTGAGACGCTGGCGCTGGAGCCAGCCGTGGACTGACCCTCCTGAACTCTCCCTTGGAAACAGCGAGTAGCCACGGCGTCTCCGCGACCGTAGTTGGGCATGGGCCCCTGGCTGTGCACGTTCTCCAAGGCAGGGTCCACCGACCCCCTCCAGCTCAAGCGGGAGGTCAGTTCGGCAGCTCAGCACAAGCGCACATGGGAGAGGAGGGGCCATCCCCGGCCTGACGTGCCAGGACCCTGCCTCTTCTGCACCAACGTCCAGGGAACCAGCTGACTCCCAGGTCACCCGCCTCAGCATCCCCACTGGCTCCCTCCTGTCTGCCAGGGTCCTGCCGCCAAGTTCTGGCTTCCTTCAGGGCTCCTTGTGATGCCGAAACTGACTAGATGGAAACCGTACCCTCTCGGAGCTGGGAGGTGCTCGGAGCTTGAGGGAGCCGTCTGCAGCCTTCATGGTGCACGTGGAGCGCCTGGCAGGGGGTGGGGGCGGTGTCCCACAAAAGTGCAGGTTCTGCTACAGAAGTGCGGGGCAGGGTTTGAGACTCTGCCTTCCTTGCATGCTCTGCGGAGGGGGCTGCCCCTGGTTCACAGACCACGTTGAGCATTACTGTGGAGGGGCTAGTCCAAGCCCCAAGAAATACCCACTCTCCTTACTTTTCCAAACAGGCCATTTTTAGCAGGAACAGCTCAACAGAGATGCTGTGTCCTTCTCGGCATCTGATATCCGGAGGCCCCCGAGGTCATCTGTCCCACCCCTGTGACGGTAGCACGGACCACCCTCATCTTCCCAATCACGACAGATCTCAGGGAGAGATACATTAAGACGAGGCACACCTCTTGTTGTCCATCACCATTCTGCCTACTGATTCCGACATCTGTTGATGATTTCTGCCTGAAACAGTGACGACTGTGCTATCTGCAAACGGCCTTTTGCTGTTTCCATCATCCCCTCTACAGTAGCTGATTTTCTGATTCAAATTCTGGCCTGTTGTTGCACATCTGATACAAAGAGGAGCCCAGACACGGGGGAGGTGCAGCCTTCCTGATGTCTGCTTGTGGCCAGCGAGCAGTCCACATCCAGTCACGAGCAGGTACCTTTCTGCATGGTGTCGGCACAGGCCAGCCCCCCACACCCCCACGCCCCAGGTATCAGCCAGCCTGCCCTTTATTAGTCCTGGGCCACCACATTCCAATGATCCTGACAGGCGACAGGCCACAGGCCACGGCTCCCCCAGCAGCAGGCGATTAATACCCAGTGAGTGGCTTTCACCACCCCCTCGCTGGCTCCAACACAACATCTGTACGGAGTTCCTGAGAAGCCTCAACCCAGCAAATCCCTTAATTGGTGGACATGAAAAACCCAGGGCCGTGTGCTGGAATCACAGAGTCCTGGGGGCCAGCGAGGCTGTGCTGCTTGGAGGTCGGACGTCGGGGCAGGAACAGAGGGAAGGGCAGGGGGGGCAGGTCTCGCGGGCTGCCTCCCCACGAGCTTGGCGAGTGGATGTAAGGGACGCTGCCTGCCTCCTCTCTGTCTGATCACCCTCTGTGTCACGTTCTTTGTCCCCGCGCCGCACACGCTGTGATCGCACGCCCAGACTCATCCTGTGGTGACAGCGGAAGCACACCCCCATCGGGCAAACTCTCAATTCTCCCGGCCTCCTGACCTTCTCCGGGGCCCGGGGCATCTTGAAAGCAGAACTGCGTGCTTCTGAGGGCCAGCGGGCAGCCGTGCGCCAAGGAGGAAGCTGCAGCCGCCGGCATGCACGAAGCGGCGGGAGGGGGAGTGGAGCCCATGCGGTCCTTCCCTGCCCCCACTCCGTGCCACTCACATTAGGAAACTGAGGCTCGGACGGGCAGAGGCACAGGCCCAGGGAGCCCAGGCAGCAGGAGGCACCCAGGTAGCAGGGTTCAGGGTAGGAGCTATGGGGCCAAATTATGGTGGTTTAGTCATTAAGTTGTGTCCAACTCTTTGCAACTCCATGGACTGAAGCCCACCAGGCTCCCCTGTCCATGGGATTCTCCAGGGCAGAACTCTGGAGTGGGTTGCCATTTCCTTCTCTAGGGGATCTTCCCGACCCTGGGATCGAACCCCAGGTTTCCTGCATTGCAGGCGGATTCTTTACCAACTGAGCCAGGGAGAGAAGCCCAGATTCAGTTCAGTTCAGTCGCTCAGTCGTGTCCGACTATTTGTGACCCCATGAATCGCAGCATGCCAGGCCTCCCCTGTCCATCACCAACTCCTGGAGTTCACCCAAACTCATGTCCATCCACCCATCTCATCCTCTCTTGTCCCCTTCTCCTGCCCCCAATCCCTCCCAGCATCAGAGTCTTTTCCAATGAGTCAACTCTTCGCATAAGGTGGCCAAAGTATTGGAGTTTCAGCTTTAGCATCAGTCCTTCCAAAGAACACCGAAGCCCAGATTGCTCAGGTTCAAATGCCAGCTCCACCCTGTCCCAGCTGTGTGGCCTTAGGCAAGGGACTTCTCTTCTCTTTTCCTTATCTCTACAAGGGGGATAACAGCAGTCCGCACTCCCCAGGGCTTGTCTGAGGGTTACATGAGCTGATACACTTGGGAGGCCCTGCGAACAGGCCCAGCGGCAGGAAAACAGCTCCAAGTGTTCTTTTCGCTCTCGGTCCAGTGTCCTCCCCAGGCCCACCCACGGACGGGCCTGACCGTGCAGTGGAAGCCTGCCTGCTGCAGTTCCGCGGTTCACCCGGGAGGGCGCCTGCGGACTCACACCAGCTCTCTCCACCTGGGCCGCCGCTGCGGGTGTAGTTCCGGGTTCTTCTGGGCCCCCCGGCTGCCAGCGCGGCCCAGTCTGAGCACGTGAGGGCCGCAGGCCACGCGAGGCCCTTGGGGTCCAGAGAAGAGTGTGCACGACAGGGATGCGGCCGCGGCCCCCGCTGTGAGGCTCTGGGCGCCCCGGGCTGGCACCCACTCTTCTCCAGCTTCCACAGCCCCACCCCCACCCCCGCAGGCTATTTCCAGCTTCTGCCAGTTCAGCGCTTGGTGAGGACAGAGCGCGGATGGGGCTGTTGGAGGGCAGTGAACCAAGGGCAGCGACCTGAGTGGCCAGTGAAATAACGGTGCAAGGGACAGGGCACGACTGCTGGGGCTAGGACAGCCGAGGTTTTAGCCCTTCCACCCGACTGGGGGTCCAGCTGCCACGTGGCAAGGTCCCTCACCCAGCCCCGTGGAAAGACGCCCCCACACAGACAGGGACCAGCTCCTGCCAGGCGAGGGCTCCTCTCGGAAGAGAAGCCTCCCACCCTGGGCCAGTTCTGCCCGCTTATTCCAGCCCCCTGCCAATGTCTTGAGAAACCCCGAGCTAGAACGACCTGGTCCAGCCACTGCCGAAGTGGCTCCCCAGTCCACAAAAAACAGGAGAGACAGTTAACACTGCGGATTTAGGCCACTAGGTTTGGGGGTGATTGGTTATGTAGCATTAGGAACTAGTAATAAAGCACTGAATTCCAGAAGTTAACCAGGAAACAAAACCTCGCAGTAGGCAATGAACATGACTCTGGACTTAAGAAATCTGGTTATAGAAAACATACAAAATCGTAGACAGAAGGGAAGTCACAGTCACAATAAAATCCTCCTGGGAAAAACAAAGAGCCTTTGGGGTCCCCCCAACGCCCCTGAGCAAATCCCATTCTCTTGCGGGCTCAGCATCCTCATCACCAAACTTTCCCTCTCGGCAGTCTAGAATATGCAGCCCTCACTGATTCCATTACCCACCCCCCTTCCCCGGGTCCCCCAAAGACCTGAGAACTCTGGAGCAGGCTTTTGGTAAAAGCAACTTTCACAAGTCTGGAGGAAGGAAGGCTCTAAAATGAGTCAACCCCTGCAGGAGGCAGGTTGCTGGGAATGAAAAGGCATGGGCCAGAGGATGGCCCCAGAGGTCCCCCAGCACCGTGGGGGCCGCCCAAGACCTCAGTCGGGCAAATGTAAGCCCTGAGGCCCCAAAAGAAGCCAGTGCTCTGGAGGTGGGGGTGGCTGAACCTAGGACCCTGAGACTTTGCCTAAATAGTCCTACGTATCATGGGGACTGTGCCCTGCAGACACCTGAATCTCTCCAACACTGCTTCTAGATCTTCTGAAAGCAGGAGCATGGCAACAAGGCTTAGAAGGAATTCTAATCTCTTACCTCCCCACCTATCCCATAAAGACATCACCCATCAGCTGGGAAGGGCCGATTCACCTAAGAAGCAGAGCCTTCAGGGTAGAACTACCCCCGTCCTCCACATCCACTCCCCTCAGCTCTGCCCACAGAGACCAAGTTGGACACAGTTTGAGATTTATGTTCTTCTGGGGTTTTCTTTTCTGGAGCATTGCATATGGTTTTTAGAAGAAGAAGAAAAAAAAACAAACTGGAGTCTTTGAAAGTAGCTGGAAACTAATCGCCCCGACTAATTAAGAGGCAGGTTAGATTAAGCTCTGATGCAGAGTAACTTCTCTATGGGGCATTTAATACACTCGATCAACCCCTGTGGGCCTGGGTTTAACCACCTACAGAGGGGATATGAGTAATAATTATCTCCTTTGGAGAGGTGCTGGGAGGGTTAATTAACTTGTGGCTGGGAATGCTTTGAGCTGCTTCATGGCCAGCTTGGGGGTGAGTGTCGTCCCAAGTGCTGTTCCAGAGAGAAGCCATCACTGACCTTCTGTCAAGTATTCGTGACCCGGCTACGTCTCCAGGCCCTGGAGGTCCCTCCTCGAAGGTCCAGCACCAACTCTCGCAGCTCTAAAGCTCAGGGTGCTTGGGTGGGAAGAGAGGCTGCCTGCTGCTTCACCTTGTCCTGGATCTGTCCTTAAGGAACTTTAGGGCAGGGAGGCCCCTTTCCCCTAAGCTTCCCCATGGCAACCAGAGCCGCTAGCACAGCAAGGGCACCAAGCCCAGCTCTTCCACCTGGTTTGGCCCTTCCCAGGTGAGCGCTCACCTGGCCGGGCTGCCGGAGCTCACCCAGCCAGGGTGGGCTGGGCGGATGGCCCCAGAAACTGGCGCTGGTTCAGCCCCGGGATGTCAACTTCTGCCACACCACCTCGGCCGTGGGACAGCGCCTTGTCCCAGGCTTTCTGCCTCTCTCTGCCTTGTTTTTCTAAGAAACCATATATGATAACACAAAACAGTGTCCTCAGAGGGCTTTGAAAAAGGAAAGGCATTTATGCAAATACACAGAAGGAAGAGTGATGTTTTGGAAAATGATAATAATAGTTTGCAGGAATGATGTGGGGCAGTTCAGTTCAGTTCAGTCGCTCAGTCGTGTCCAACTCTTTGTGACCTCATGAATCGCAGCACGCCAGGTCTCCCTGTTCATCACCATCTCCCGGAGTTCACTCAGACTCACGTCCATCGAGTCCGTGATGCCATCCAGCCATCTCAGCCTCGGTCGTCCCCTTCTCCTCCTGCCCCCAATCCCTCCCAGCATCAGAGTCTTTTCCAATGAGTCAGCTCTTCGCATGAGGTGGCCAAAGTACTGGAGTTTCAGCTTCAGCATCATTCCTTCCAAAGAAATCCCAGGGCCGATCTCCTTCAGAATGGACTGGTTGGATCTCCTTGCAGTCCAAGAGACTCTCAAGAATCTTCTCCAACACCACAGTTGAAAAGCATCAATTCTTGGTGCTCAGCCTTCTTCACAGTCCAATCTCACATCCATACATGACCACAGGAAAAACCATAGCCTTGACTAGATGGACCTTAGTCGGCAAAGTAATGTCTCTGCTTTTGAATATACTATCTAGGTTGGTCATAACTTTTCTTCCAAGGAGTGTCTTTTAATTTCATGGCTGCAATCACCATCTGCAGTGATTTTGGAGCCCCCAAAATAAAGCCTGACACTGTTTCCACTGTTTCCCCATCTATTTCCCATGAAGTGATAGGACCAGATGCCATGATCTTCGTTTTCTGAACGTTGAGCTTTAGGCCAACTTTTTCGCTCTTCACTTTCACTTTCATCAAGAGGCTTTTTAGTTCCTCTTCACTTTCTGCCATAAGTGTGATGTCATTTGCATATTCGAGGTTACTGATATTTCTCCTGGCAATCTTGATTCCAGCTTGTGCTTCTTCCAGTCCAGCATATCTCATGACGTACTCTGCATATAAGTTAAATAAGCAGGGTGACAATATACAGCCTTGACGTACTCCTTTTCCTATTTGGAACCAGTCTGTTGTTCCATGTCCAGTTCTAACTGTTGCTTCTTGACCGCCATACAGATTTCTCAAGAGGCAGGTCAGGTGGTCTGGTATTCCTATCTCTCTCAGAGTTTTCCATAGTTTATTGTGATCCACACAGTCAAAGGCTTTGGCATAGTCAATAAAGCAGAAATAGATGTTTTTCTGGAAGTCTCTTGCTTTTCCATGACCCAGCGGATGTTGGCAATTTGATCTCTGGTTCCTCTGCCTTTTCTAAAGCCAGCTTGAACATCAGGGAGTTCATGGTTCACGTATTGCTGAAGCCTGGCTTGGAGGATTTTGAGCATTACTTTACTAGCATGTAAGACGAGTGCAATTGTGCGGTAGTTTGAGCATTCTTTGACATTGCCTTTCTTTGGAATTGGAATGAAAACTGACCGTTTCCAGTCCTGTGGCCACTGCTGAGTTTTCCAAATTTGCTGGCATATTGAGTGCAGCACTTTCACAGCCCCCAAATAAAAGAAGTTGCGAGACGACCACCATGGGTGGAATCAGAGACTATGGTGCTGGGAGGCGCCTTGGGCAGAGAATTCACATCTAGGACCAGTGAGGGACTTTGTCAAGGTCACTGGCAGAGAGACGCAGGACCTGGGGGCATGCTCCCCACACCCGCCTCACTCCTGGCCCCAAGCTCCCCACCCCACACACCTCAGGCCCCACCTGCAAAGAAGCTGGGTCCCCAAGGGCCAGCTCGTCTGCTCCTAAATGACACAAGCTCTGGAATGAGGGCTGCAGGCCTTCTAGTTCTGGGAAACTGCCAACCCAAGTGCTGACTTCAGCAGGCCTCAGTGAAAGGGAACACTTTCTGGGGCCCCAAGTGGGGTTCAATTTTCCTCCCTCAACTCTGGGGGTGCAAAGAATTAAGTATCCCATAGGGAATTCCTGGAGTCACTCACTTTAACTCAATGAACAGCTGCTCCCTGGCTAGTGACGCACCAGATTAAAGGCTCCTGTATGCTCTGAGATGACATTCCTTCCACTGAGAGATGGGCTTCTCCCAAAATTCAGACCCTAACTCTGGGGAGAGTCAGAGTCTCAGGGAATTGAGTGAGGACAAGAGAAGCTGGGGTTTGGAACCTGCAGCCCTGGCCCAGCTCCTGGGGGACTCATAGGTGCTCAGATATGGGGGCCCATCTGCTCTCCACTCACCCGAAGGAGCAGGCAGGGAGAGGGGTGTGATGCCGGTTACAGGGGGGAGGCAGAGGCACCAAGGTTGGGAGCTTCCTCCTGAGGGATTCATGGCAGGCTTGGCAGACAAGTTCATGCCTGGGAATGGGAAAACATGGGTACCGCTCGCCTCAGGGCCTCAGATCTGGAGCTTCCTCCCTCCTGGCTTGTCTCTCATTCTCCCAGCGTGAGCCAGGACGCTCCACACCTGAGCTGGAGGAACAAACCAGACCCCTAAAGCCTCTCTTCCACACCACAGAACCTCATCTCATTTGCACTTTAAAAAGCTAGGTGTAAACATATATACCCAAAACATTTGAGGTGAAAAGACAATAACAAGAGACTTCCCTGGAGGTCCAGTGGTCAGGAATCCACCTTCCGAGGCAGGAGCACAAGTTCGATCTCTGGTCCGGGAACTAAGATCCCACATAGCCTGGGGGGAACTAAGCCCATGTGCCACAATAACTAAGCCCGGCTCACTCCAGAGCCCAAGAGCCACAGCTAGAGGGAAGCCTGTGCGCCATCACGAAAGGTCCCTCGTGACGCAACCAAGACCCAGTGTGCACAACCAAGATCCGATGCAGCCAGACAAACAGACAAACATTGAAACAGAACGAGCAACCTCCAGGGATGCACGCTCACAGGGGAAGCACAGGTCAGCCCAGGATCAAGTGAGCTTGTTTTTTTTTTTTAAATGAATCTGCATTTTTAAGTGTCATGTCACCTTTCTCAAAAAAACAACAAAAAAAAACCTAATGAGAAACAAGCAAATAAAAACAGAAAAGGTGCTGCTGGGTAACTGGCACAGAGCCCCTGCCTCAGGCAGCAGGTGCCCCCACAGACTCAGGTCCCCGGCTCCACGGCCAGGAGACAGGATCTCAGGCTGAGACCTGCAGTGCCTGGGTCAGGGAGGGGGTCCCCCCTCCACGAGGGGAGGGTGAGTCCAAGGGAGCCCCTCACCCACTTGGGATCAAATCCTGCACTTTGGCCCAGAGAACTGGGCACCTCTGTCCTCAGTTTTGTCATCTGTAAAATGGGACCTACTGAGGACTTTCTTTGTGGAGCAGCTGTATGGTTTAAACTGGACCACATAGGGCAAGAGTGGCCATCACTCTGCCTCCTGGGAGTGGAGCCAGGGAAGCCCCCAGGGCCTGTCTTACTGCCCACAGCCCCTGCCCGCAGAGACGGCATAGATCTGAGGTTCCCCAGGCAGGAGGGGAGCCCTGCAGTGGCGGCTCAAGGAAACCACACACCACCCCAGTCGAGGGCCTGGCGTCCATGTCCCGGGGTCACTCGGGATCTCCTCTAGGCACCCGTGGCTGAGGGGAGCTGTTAGAAATGCAGAGGGTCAGGCCCTGACCTGGACTCACCAGATCCCCGGTGGCTCATCTGAATAGCCTGAGCCTGGGGCCGGGCCTAGGTTGGGCCCAAGAGTCCGTTCCTGAGGCTGCTGGGTGACGCCCGCGCTGCTGCCTGGGCCCCCCCGCCCCCACCCTGGACCACACCTGCAGAAAGGCCACTCCCCATCTGCACCTCCTGGGCCAACTGCCTCTGGTCGCCATGCTCCAGAGGCCTCTCGGATCCGACCAGCCTTTCTGGATCAAACATCTTTAACGCTGCCCCAAGGCGCTGGACACTCTCCTCCCCATTCCTGCTGGGGCTGTAACTGCTCACTGACTGGCAGCTGACTTCATTCACATCTGTCTTCTCAAGCAGACTGCAGGGGCACATGGGAGGTGCTGAGAAAACTGTGGGTAATTGGATGATTCTGACCTGGCCGAGGTCTGAGCTGGACTTCCTGGGCCACCGAAGACCAGCTCTGAGGCCCCTGGCCCACTTCCTTAGGTCCCCCACCTCAGCTTCCTCCTCTGGATTAAGTGAGGCGATCTGTGTAAAGTGCTCCGGCAGTGCAGAAAGCAAGCACTTGACTACAGCAGAAGGGTCTTTCCAGCTTCCCTGTAAGGTGCACACAACTGGCTGGTCGAGTCCTGCCAGCTGTGTGACCTTGGGCAAGTAACGCACCGCACCCTCTCTGGTTCTCAGTTTCCTCATCTGTAAAGCAGGATGAGAACCCTGCCAACCTGACCTAAGGTTTGAGCCCTCCTCCTCCGTGGCTCTGACTGCCGGGCTAGCACGTGGCTAAATAATCTCCGGGATCCTCACCCTCCGAGGCAGGAAACACACCCACTGTTTTTATGGGGACCCTGGGTGCTGGCTTTGCCCACAGCCCTGCGAGAGCTGAGACTGGGCCTGTGTGTGGCCTGGTACCCACATGTGCAGAAACACACTGGGTCAGAGGGCAGCAGGCAGGCCTGCAGCTCAGCCATCTGCCTCTTCCCTTCCTGGGCCAAGGGCGCCATCTGCTGGGGGCATGGGGCTCGGCACCCTGGTGTGCCTCTGCTGGGCTCCCCTGGGCCCAGGCTGGTGGGGTCATGACCTTAACATAGCCACGTTGGGCCCCTACAGTCTCTGCACCCCAACTGCTTTCCACCTCAGGACAGACCCTCAGCATTGGGCCTTGACGCCCACAGACCTGGGGGTGGAATCCTGGGTGCTGGCTCCAGAACCTTCTCTCCTTTTGTTGGCATGGTTCAAAATCAGTAGCTCTATATGAGGCCGGAGGGGCAGCTGAGACCCACACCAAGGCTGGAGTGTATGAGATGCAGGCCCCTCCATCAAGACGCTCCTGCTGGTCTGAGGGCCCAGGCCCCTCCCCAGGCCCCTGGGCCCCGGTTTCCTCTCTGTCCCCCTGAGCCCACAGGGCTTTCATGTCCCATGCTGAGGGCTGGGGCTCTGGCTGTTCTAGCAAAAACTGCCCAACCTCCTCCCAAATCCTGGTTCTCTGGCTCTGGAACCCTCCTGTGCCCGTGGGGGTCAAGAGAGCACCTCAGGTCCCCCTGCCACCATGCCATGCCACACTCTGCAGGCAGCCCCAGTAGAACCCAACATGGACTCTCAGTCCTGACAACCTTCCAGCCCTGGACACAGGCTGCCAGAAAACTATAATTAGGGACACTTTGATCCTCAAGTCTGCTGACAGATAAACCACAGAATATGCCTCGTCCTCCCCACAAACTGCAGGAGCAGGGCTGGTCCCCCAGGGAGCCCACAGGGCTTGGCTCCCTGCACTGAGGAGCTGGCGGGTGACCTGCTCCAGAGGGCAGGAGCCAGGGACTCCATCAGCCCAGCCCCTGACTCTGGGTTCTGCCCCTCCCACTAGGAAGAAGGGAAAGGGTACTCGGGCCCCATCAGCACTGCAGAGACTAAGCTGCCCATCACCCTTGCTTGCAGAGCATTCCGAAATGCCCGAGAGCAGAGCACACAGCCGCTGAGACCCATTCCGAGCCATCACTGACGGGTGTCCCCAAAAACACCCCGACCCCTCCCTTCCTTCTGTCATGGTGGCAAAACACACACACGATACCCTTGAACATGTTAGCCACTTTTAGAACAGACAGCTCAGTGGCATTTCACACCACTCCAGTGTGCAGCCACGGCCTCTGCCTGACGCCAGGACATTCTCATCGCCCCACACAGAGACGCTGTGCCCACTGGCAGACACTTCCCTGGCAACGGCTCCTCCGCTTTCTCCCCACCTCCAGGGGCGAGCCAGCTCTGCACACTTCACACCCGTGGAGCCATCCTCACACAGCCTTCTGGCCTCTTCACTCTGCAGGCTGCCGCCAAGGTTCACCACATCATAGCCTTTGTCTGCGCTTCATTCCTCTCTATGGCTGAGGAATACTCCGCTGCGTGGATGGACCTGGTTTGTTTGTTTTTTTAAGCCATCTGTTAATAGACTTTTGACCATCTATCTCTACCTTTCGACTGTTTTGAATCATGCTATGAGGAATACGCTTGTATAAGCTCCTTTAAGGCATTTCAAGGTCGGCTGCGGGAGGTGGAACTACAAGCAGAGAAGTCCACCCTCCTCAAGTAGACGTTTCGCTGAGCTTTCATGGCCCCGTGTCTCCCCTTCCAACCCTCACACCCACTGGGGCAGTGGGGACGTTCACCCCATGAGGGAGAGATGAGGACACCGAGGCCTGAAGAGGCTGTTCCTGGGGTCCCCCGGCTTCGGGAGCAGGCCCATGTGGCCCGAGGGCTGGCACCACCTGCCTCCAGGCTGTCATCGTGTCATCTCCCAGCCAGCCCTGGCTTCCGTTCCTGCCTGAGAAGACGCCGGGCGCTTGGCAAGGCAGCCCTGCAGGCTTCTCTTCCGCTCTGCCTGTCCCTACATCAGGCCCCCGAGTGTGGCCACAGGGCCTTACCTCCCCGGCGCCCAGCTCACCGGCTGCAGTGTGAGGCCAGCGGGTGGCTTCTCAGAGGGGCTCAGAGTGCCGACCCATTGGGCAGCTGCTCCGAGGGGTGACGGCAGCTGAACGGTGCACGTGGGAAAATCGCACCAAACCCGAACAGTTTTCCAGGAGAATAGAAACTGCCAAAATTCATCCGAGAGGCAGCAGCAGAAACATGAACAGACCTCAAACCCAGAGAGAAACAGCGAAAGTTGTCAAAGGATTAACTCCAAGGATGGTGAAGGCCAGACACCCTGCCTTGGAGCGTGGAAGGATGGTGAAGGCCAGACACCCTGCCTTGGAGCGTGGAAGGATGGATCGTTCTCGAGCGGGAAGCTGGTGGGGACACAGCGCTGCTCCCGGATGGACGTGCGGCTGAGGGTGCGGGAGGAGCAGCCACGTCAGAACCTAGACCCATGCGGGAGAGAAGGGTGGGGGCCTGCCTGCCCCGCAGCTCCCGGAGCAGACGGTGGTGATAACAGGAGTGCAGGATGTGCCTGGGACCCCAGGGTGCCCGGCACCCGCAGGGCTGACACACCTGTGCTGCCGGGGGGTCCCCCGCCTGTGGTGGGTGCAGGGTGCCCTCCACAGAGGGAAGCGCTGAGGCAGGAGGGTGCTTGCAAGGAGCGTCCGTAAGAGAAAGTGCCCTGCAGACCTTGGCCTGGCCCCAAGGCCCTGCAGATTCCGCCAGGTGCCCTGACCCCAGCCCCAGGAGCAGCCGCCTCCAGCTGCTACCCCAGAACCAGGCACATCTCAGCCAGAATGTGACCCAGAGGCTGCCCCCTTCTCTTCCCTCCCCTGAGCGAGCTGCTGTCCTCGCTCAGCACCCAGGATGGTAGGGAAGGGGAGCGTGAGGCCAGAAGGCCCCTGCAGGCCTGTGACCCCAGAGACACCTCAGCCCCTCTGGCCTGGTTTGAGGGTCCCAGTGGCCCGACCACCTCTTGGGACGGGGCAACATCTTGACGCTGTTCATAACAGGTGAGCCAGTCTGTAAACCTTAAAGGCTCAGGCGTGGCTGCCCTCCCTGACCTGGAGGGGCTTCTCAGGCTTTGGGGTGCCTCTCCAATGCACCCCTCAGAGACTGCTGACACCAGTAACCACAGGTGACCACCGCCGCCAGGCCTTGTGTCCCTGAGATTCTCTGCACCTCACCCAGCCCCAGGAGAGCAGACGAAGCACATGCCTCTTCGTGATGTTGCGTCGGCAGGAGGGGAGGGAGAAGGGAAGGGAAGCATTCTGCTGGGCAGGTCACCCAGCCTTCAACCCCACCAATACTGCCCAGAGCTCAGGGGTCCCCCTGACGACGATGGGAGGGCGCCCGGCTGTTGATTCACCAGTTCCCCGCACTCACCAGGAAGGGCGTGGCTCCTAACACCTGTCTGGCCACAGGCCAGGGGTACACCTGGGGCCCCAGAAGCACCTGGAAATGAAAGCCACTCAAGGGCAGGCTGTTGGAAGCTGGGCCCGCAAGATGAAAGGGGTGGGCGGCACGTGCCGGCCTTACAACCTCTGCTTTGCCCCCAGACAAGCGATGAAGATGGGGACACCGGCCACAGTCATAAAGCAGAGAACTGCAGGCCTCCGTGAGAACAGGCAGACCCCCAGAAGCCAGGTGCGTCTGCCCGAAGGCCGCCTGCTTCCCACTCCTGCTCTGTCTAGCTGGTCTAGCTGGGGATGGATGGGTTGTCGGAAGCTGCAGACAGGAACATTCAGAAACCGCTGTTTCCTAGGTGGATGGCAGGACCTCACACAGAACCGCTCCCACCCCGGGAAACACCCAGGGCGACATCCTCTGCGGCTCTGGGGAGCGGGGGGCTGCAAAGGATGACTAAATGGATTTTTCCTCCCTCTGGTGCGTGTTCCCTTCAAGGCCGCACACAGGACGGAGCGTTAACAAAGCGGCCAGCCCAGGGCAGCATCAATCCAACAAGCACAACAGCCTGCGAGTTTTGATTTAATAAAAGCAGCCCCCACTGGGCCACTTTAATTGTTTCCAGATTCTGAAAATATTTGAAAAGATGATGCAAATGGAAAACTCCACCTCTGGCTACCGTGGCTTCCCGAGCTCACAGTGCTGGACGTCCACGCAGGCTGTGTCCTCGGAGAGTCACCTGGGCAGAGGGGGGTGAGCCCCTGATGTCACCCAGACAGATGGTCCAAGCGGGGAAAGACATGGCGAGGGGAGGACCTCTTCACCCGGCCAGACAAGGGTGGATGTGGGTGGGAGAGCAGCCGGTCAGCACGTCAGCCCTGGAGGGACAGGGCTCGGGCAGTGTTCCATCTCCTGGAGACTGGGGGCAGTGCTGCGGTGGGCAGGACGCAGGGCTGGAGCCCCAGAGAGTCTGCACGGGCAGCTGGCGGCCCAGGGAGGTTGCTCGAAACAGTGATGCCAAAGGAGCAAAGCCGCCCAGGCCCTCCCTGGGTGGAGCAGCAGCGTCACAGGGGGGACACGGAGGTGGAGTCCAGGGAGCTGGAGCTCAGCTGTGCAGCCTCAGGAAAGTCACCGGCCTCCTCTGGGCCTCAGTTTTCAGGAGGTGGGAGTCCAGGGCGCTGGAGCTCAGCTGTGCAGCCTCAGGAAAGTCACCGGCCTCCTCTGGGCCTCAGTTTTCAGGAGGTGGAGTCCAGGGCGCTGGAGCTCAGCTGTGCAGCCTCAGGAAAGTCACCGGCCTCCTCTGGGCCTCAGTTTTCAGGAGGTGGAGTCCAGGGCGCTGGAGCTCAGCTGTGCAGCCTCAGGAAAGTCACCGGCCTCCTCTGGGCCTCAGTTTTCAGGAGGTGGAGTCCAGGGAGCTGGAGCTCAGCTGTGCAGCCTCAGGAAAGTCACCGGCCTCCTCTGGGCCTCCAGTTTTCAGGAGGTGGAGTCCAGGGAGCTGGAGCTCAGCTGTGCAGCCTCAGGAAAGTCACCGGCCTCCTCTGGGCCTCAGTTTTCAAGCCTGCAAAGTGGGCTGGCTGTGCAAACCCCGAAGTGCTCAACAGAGTCCACTGGCGGCTCAGTGGCACAGCATGTGCGTGGACCACAGGTGCCCCACCTACAGGCCCATCTGCTGTCTGCAGGCCCTGGGCAGACCTGTGGCCAAAGGCTGGGGTGCGGGGCCACTCTGGCTACCTTCCGGGGGCTCTGGAGTCCCTTCCCACAACTAAGGTTTGAGGGGGCCAGGGAGGCTGGAGAGAGGTTCTCTGGGTCCAGCAAAGGGGCTGAGCAGGCAGGGCTGGGAGGACGGTGTGGGAGTCTGGAGTCCCCTGGCCTGTCTGCGTCCCCAGCCCTGCTTGCCACCTGCACTGTGCTTGTAAAGATCTCCCTAATCAGGAAAGATGGTTTGTTATCTCCATAAAACACGAGGCGAGAACACATAGCACATGCGCACACACACACACACACGCGCGCACACACACACACACACACACACACACACAGACAGGTGCTCTCCCACCCAGAGCCTGACACAGATGACAGCCTGTCACGGTCTGAATGTTACAAGTCAATTACGCCCACCTCCCTGCCAGCCTCAGATGCCGCTGGGGCAACCATCGCCCGTATCAGGGCACCAAGGAAGGACGTGGGGCGCTCCCCGGGAGAGGCCCACTCGCCCTTGGGAGGCCACCGCCTGTCAATCAGGAGGAAAATCGGAGGCGGGGGTGCCTCCTTTATTCTCATCCCTCAATCTCCGTATTAAACGCCAGGGCAACGAGAGACGGAAACACAGTGTGGTTCCAGTGTGGCCTCAGGCGGGCTTCTGAACACCCCCTGCCCTCAGTGTCCCCCTCCGCACAGTGGAGCCCACGTCCACCCCAGGGCTCCCCTATGGAAGCGATGTCGGGGCCAGTCTCTTCCTCTCCTTGAGGTTTCCGTGGCCTCCCCTCCCCTCCCCACCTACCCTGTCTGGACCTTGGTCTTATGTTAGAGTCTGCTGGGGTCCAGGAGAAAGTGGGCCCAGACACTGGGGGTAGAAATGGAGCTCCTGCTTCAGACCCCGGGCAGGGTTCTGTCTGGGCAGCTCTGAGCATGGAGAGACCACCCCTCCCGAACGGTGAGACCCACTGCCCGTGCTGCTCCCTGCCGAGGACCACGTGGAGGGAGGTGAGGAGGGGTCCTGGGTGGAGGGGAGCAGGGCTCGCTGTGCAGAGCCTGTCTGGAGGCTGGCACCAGTACTTCACGATCACGTCACCCCCAGGAAGAGGACCCGGGACCCCCCGCCAGCCCATGCCTGTGTGGCCCCCTCCCCCAGCCCGGAGAGAGCACGGCTGCTCCTGGGTCTAGGCATGGACAACGCACTGGGGAAGCAAGGAGGGACAGCGCTGTGGGAACACGGAGGCAGGGGAGATGGCTACTGGGGGTGGTGGGAGGGGAGGGAGGGGCGCTGAGAAAACTGCCCCTCCTCACCACCAGCGACAAACCCTGACACGCCCAGCCCCCAGGCTGTGGCAGGCAGGGACTCCAGCTCAGCACACATACGGCTCATTGAATCTTGATGCCTGCACGATTATCCCCACTTCACATATGATGAAACCGAGGCTCAGAGAAGCAACCTGGCCAAGGCTGCCAGTGAGTTTGTGGTAGAGCAGGCTTTGAAGCAGGCCTCTGGTTCAAAACCATCTCTGTTTTTAACCAGCACCGCTCTGGCCCCTCGTGTATTGGCAGCCACGCGGTGTGTGGCTGCCTGAGGAGGGGCAGCCCACAGAGGGTTCTGCAGGTGAATAGGAGTTGGCTGGCAGCAGAAACAACTCACAGGTTGGGGAAAACGTGGATGTGTGCACTAGAACGGAGAGGAGTGAGCACAGGTGGACAGAAAACGGGCGCATGCCTGACGCACAGCCGGCGCTCAGAAAGTAAATATGGCACAAGGTGCTGGCAGGGACAGTGTGAGATGCAGGTTGCGGGGTGCAGGCTGAGGCACACACTCCTGTGTGCACACAGGCACCTCCCCTTCCCCCTGACACATTCTCTGCTCTGACTTCCTTCCTGCCAATCCCCAGTGGTGCCTCTGCATCGCCCAGGGCTGGCCCCCCAATGCTGAGTATCCTTGGGGAGCTGCTGGGGGGTGACTGAGAAGAGAGGACTGTGTGACAGGGAAGCGGCGGGGGCTGGGGCAGCCGGTCCACCGAGCTCTGGACTTTTAAGGGTTGGGCACTCCACTGCCGGGAAGCTGCCACCCCCGCCTCCCGGGGCCTTAGCTCTGGGTGGGGGAGGGGGGCCTCAGGTGTGCTCTGCCTCCACCAGGGGCCAGCGTCCCAGGGGAAGCTGGCCCGAGCAGCCACACCGCTGCTGCTCTGATAACCTTCAGCCCTGACCTCATTTCCCACCGAGGCTCATGCAATTTCTTCCAATTTTCCACATAATTAGCTGAGCAGGAGACACATTCTCTCCTCTGAGACAAGAAGGAGCCGGCTGCTCCAGGGCCCAAGGGCTGTGGCTAAGGGCAGAGCCGGCCTGGCAAGTGCTGGACGGCAGGCAGTACAGGGGATAAGCTGGGGACAGGGCGAGGGTTCAAATCTCTGCTCCCTGACCTGCTGGCTGTGCGACTTTGGGTCACATGTCAGGCCTCTGAAAGATGCGGGCCACACAAATCTCTCCCGGGATGCAACCGCATGGCACTCAGAGTGGCCACTAGATCCTTATCTCTACCCCACCCCTCTTGGCCCCCAAAACACCCCCCAGAAAACATTCCTCTCCTTTTTCTCTCACTCTTTCTTCCGGGCCTTAAACCACCTCCTGCAGTTAGGAGGGTAGGTCTGCATGACTACACTATGGACTCACTGGCCTGGGTCTTGCCCTCTGTAAAGTGGGCACAACAGAAGACACCTTGAAGGTGAGACAAAAATGGGTCCACACGTGGGGCCCCTGGGCACAGGCCACCCAATCCCTCAGAGCCACTCAGGGGCCGTGGCCGAGTTGGGGGCAGTGGCCTCTGGGCTGGGACCATGGGTTCCTTGCCAGGGATGCTGTCGCCCGCCCAGTTCCAGGAGGGCTCCAGGCAGCTCTGCAGTGTTGTCAGTAACTCCCAATTAGGCTGAAGTGAAGGGGTGAAGGCCTTCCTGGTGGGCCCTGACAAGCACCAACTTGCTCCTTGGGCCTTGGTTTCCCTAACTGGGCAATAAACAAGGCCACTCCTTCCCGACTGCAGAAGGCACACCAGAGAGAGAGACGTACCTCCCAGCAGCCTCGCCCGGGGCAGGAAGGGGTCCCCACAGCCCCCAAGGCACCCTACAGCCTAGGAGGAGGCTGGCGGTGGTGGGGTGCCCAAGCTCCGTGGGAGGAGGCCGGCTGGGACGAGGTGCCCCCGCCTCCTTGAGAAGCTCAGGCTCCTTGGAACGGCCTTCCCCTGACAGCATGAGCGATTCCCTTCCTCCCCTCTGGAGCCGGGCGCCAAGGCCTAGAATCCATCACTCCGTGGCGTCTGTCTAGGGTGCTGCTGGCTGCTGGGCCATGCTCGCGGGGAGCGCAGCGAATGTCTCCAGGCAGCACAGGGTCTGGAGCACGTCAAGGCTGAGTACAGACACCTGCCCCGACAACTGCCCCGTGACCATGGGCGTGTGGCCTCACCTCCTGGCCCAGGGATGCTCACTAGAGAAATGCCCTCACCGAGGGCACATGAGCCCTGAACTCCTGGGGTGCAGGCAGGAACCGTGTACCCCCGTTTCTTGTGCCTATCAGCAAGGCCTCGATGGCTTAATCGAGAAACCATCTCCCTCAGGAAAAGCAGCGGCAGCGACCAGGGGAGTGGGGGCCTGGAGCCAGGCTGCATGCCCAGGGCACGAGGCTGCAGCAGCTCCCTCACTATGGAGTCCCTCATATCACCAGGCCACTTTCCATACCCTTGGGACAAAGGGCTTGAGGATAGGATCTGTGGCTACGGACGGGCTGTGAACCTTCAAAGGGCCTTTGGGGACTTACAGCACAGGACCAAGGGAAGGCCATCAAGGGAAGGTGCAGGTCGAGGAGGCCTTCCTGGGGTGGGGACAGCAGGTGGTGAGGCTGACCTTGGAAAAAAATAGACATCGAGAGAAGGTGGCCCCAGGCAAGGGAGCCGAGGTGTGATGGTGTCTGTGATCTAGAATTCTCCGTACAGAGATGGGTTCGGGCAGGTCTGGGTTGGGTCTGGTGGCGATGCCCCCCCACCTCGGGGATCTGCAGAAGGCCTTGCACCCTGTCTCTGAATGGACTCCCAGCCCGCAAGGGAGCTCCTGGTAGGGCAATGACTGTTCCAGTGCTCAGGCCAGCCTGGGGTTGTGCTCTGGCCTAGTCGGGGTTGTGCCAGAGGAGACAAGAGCAACTTACAGTGAGGGATGCAAAGATGCCTTGCTGGGATCCACGTGTCCCAAGAGGACCTTGGGCAGAGAATAACATCATTCATTCATTCATTCATTCATTCATCAAACGTAAGGCCCCCTGGCCCTCTTGGTGCTGACCACGAGGAAGAAACCAGAGACACAGGCCTTGACCTGAGGAGCTCATGTTTCAAGGGGGAGACAGGTGTGAAACCAGTTCCTAGAAAGCTGATTTGGAGGGGCCTATTATAGAAGACTTCCTGGAGGAGGTGACACTGGGGGATGAGTTTTCCCATAGGAGAAAGGCAGGGTGGGGGATCCCAGTTACAAGAGACAGTCTAAGCATACTCAGGTGGAGGCCAGAAGGGGGGCCTGAGCTGGGAGGTAGTGTGGAGAAGGATTCTGGAGAGAAGAGACCGGGTCCCAGGAGGTCAGAGTCAGCGGGAAAGCAGCATTCTGAGCAGTCAGCTCCCCATTAGCAGCAGAGTCGTGACTTGCCTCCACCCACTGGAGGGTGGCCGCAAGCTCCCTTCTATGCTGTTAAAAACAGTATGCCAGGCGGCCAAAATCAGTGATAAGCTTTTGCTGCAAATAAGCTGGTTTCAGCCCTGTTTACACTTCCTGCATCTGCCCGCAGGACCCTGCTCCTGTAACTCCGCTGCTCGTTTCCTCATAAGAATAACAGAATGATGTTTCTCCTCCCTCCCCATCACCCCCAATTTGGCGACACAGGGAAGGGAACTCTCATCTGGAAATTCACCATGCACTTACAGCACGCCACCCACCACTCCAGGCACTCACTCCAGAGGCTCCTGTCCGCTCCTACACCACGACCGCACGTGGCCACTGTGCTTTACCGTCCCATTTCTCAGAGGCAAAATTAGAGGCTCAGAGAGGTCAGGTAACCAGACCACATCACACAGCAACCCAAGTCAGCACGCAGAATGTCTGATCTCGAAATGCAAGGACTTGACCCCATTGCCCTGGTCTTCTCAGCCCCACGTGCCTGCATGCTGCCCACATATCCCATAGCCCAGGTTCTCAGCAGAGGGAGGGTCTGGCTGGAACAGCTGCTGCTGGGGAGCTGGCAGGGAGCGAGGGCTCCTTTCCCTGAAGCACTGTGCACGGAGTGAAGTGCCCACCCCGCCCCACCTCCTCCTGTCCTGGGATGCTCTGAAGGAGGTTCTCAGGTCTCCGAGAGGGGTTGGGAGTCAAGGATAGAAAGTGGAAGGTACTCTGAGGACCACTAAGTCAGAAATAAAAAATAAGGAGATGGTGAAGACTGAGTGACCAAAGTAAAATAAAGATGCCCTGGACACCCAGCGTGTCGTGTGTGACACCCCAGCAAGGGCCAGCTCGGGGTGCGGCCCAAGGGCCCCGCTCCACCTGGACCAGCTCCTGGCCAGCAGCACCAGGTTCCCCCTAGGGGGTGGGGGGCCTGGTCCGCTGGGCTGCACGGGGCCAGTCTGAGATGCCCACCGCCAGGGCTTCCCTGGGCTCCAGAAAGGACCTGCAGCAGGGGCGGGCGGGGGGGCGGGGGAGCAGAATCATACTCTGCATCTAGAATGTGTGTCCACACAACGGTGTCACGCCTCAACCATCGGGGGCTCCTCTGCCTTCAGGAAGGAACTCCAGGGTGAGCTGTCCCTGACTGATGACATCTGATGCCCTTGGAGAGGGTCCTCAGTCCCTAACTTCACTGCCCCCGCCCTCCCCCAGCAGGCTGCATCCCAAGGTCACTCACTCCTAACCTCTGAGCAAGAGGTCCTCTCCACTCAGAGCAGCCCCCCCGCCTTCACTGCCAGGGGCACTGAGAGTCTATGGAAGTGTCTCTTGGGCAGCACCTCCTCCTGGAAGCCCTCTCTGATGTCCCAGCGGGCTGGGAACCCAGGGCTGAGCTCTGCGCCCTCACACGGCGTCCATGTTTGTCCTCTCTGCTAGTCAACAGCTACAGGAGGCCGGAACAGCTCTTCAGACACAGCATACACGAAACCGAACAAAATGCAATGCAAAAGGCAGCAGCTTCATGCAGTTGGATCCGATCCTCGGGGCCTTAGAAGTATCTATCACAGAATCAGTGGCTCTTGGCCACATCCACTGACAGAAGAAATTCAAGCTTTCACACATGAGCCAAGTTTATTCCGGGCCCAGGACCGCACCCCCACCCCCTGCCACCGCCTGAGCCAGCAGCATCGGCATCACCTGGGACTCGTCAGAAATGTATATTCTGCACCAGGAGCTCAGGAGGCTGGGCGATGTGTTTAACAAACCCCCAGAGGATCCCAATGCCACTCAAATGGGAGAACACTGCCCTAAAACATTTATAAAGGGACACTGTTTTTCTAACAAGCCAAAAAGGAAAAGGAGTGGTGGTGGGAAGTGATCTTTGTTATTCATCCTCATAAATACACACGATAGCAGTAATCATCTGTGATGTCACCGCGGCCTTTCCTGACCACGCTGTTTGAAATTGCACCCTTCTGCCCTCCCCGCCTCTCCGCCCGCCCCCAGCTTCCCTCTCCTCCCTGCCTCTAATCACCTCTAATTAGCTGCCAGGAGGATGCAAGCTAGCCCGGCCCCCTCCCTGACAACAGCAGGGATTACATATGTGATCTCTCCGTTTTTTATTTTCTCCTTCCCTTTTGGAAGGAAGGTCGGCAGCCTTTCTGTTCACTACTACTCAGCACCCAGCGCCCAGTCTGGCATACAGTAGGTGCCCAATACATGTTGGACTCATGGAACCCAGATGTGTGTTACTGCTTTCAGCTCACTACAACACATGCCCCTACTGGATGCTGTGCAGCATGTCTGAGGCAGCCAGGATGAGTATCATTTTATACCCAATTTGCAGATGAACAAACGGACCCTCAGGCGGCGCAGACTTACCTGACAGCAAACGGAACCTCAGATTCCCACTCGGGTCTGAGTCCTAACTCACAGCCCTGGGCCTGTAGGCACATTCAGGCCCAGGGACCCTCCATCCTGGCTCTGCCCTCCTACCACTGCCAACAAGCAGGCCCGGAGGGACCGCGGTCCAAGGGCGCTGCCAAAACACAAACTGCTGGTCTGGGCATCTCAGGTCCAGGGTTGGAGGGAGGGAGGCCATGGCGGGCCTCCTCTGAAGCCTCGGAGTACAGCTTCAGGGCCGCAGTGATGACGCCTGCCATATGAGGCCCCCCCGGTGTAAAGACACATAGCTAATTAGCTGTCAGGAGCGATGCAAACTCTAGCCTGGCCCCTCCCCGACAGCCTCTCCCGGAATCGCCCTCTGCCACCGCGTGTCACCACATGATAAAAGGAAATATGTTCAAAGCGGAGACACTAACAAGAGACAAGGAGGCGCACAGAGGCAGAGAGAAGCAGATTGCCTCTGACACTCTCTGAGGAAAGGGGGATAAATTAAAACCATTAAAAAAATAATTTGTCATCGTCAGGTTTCCCAAAGAAGTTCTTCTTGAAGGGCAGACTTCCTGTTCCGGGCCTTCTGAGCATCAGCTGGGAGGGCTCCGTGAAGTGGTGGAGGGCCTGGGCTCCGGGCTCTAAACAGGCTCTGCCCCTCCCACCTGGTGTGAGTGGGCCTCACGGGGTGGGGGTGGCTCAGAGGCCCCGTATGAGCAGGTTTACGGGAGACACTAGGAGACGAATGCACGTAAGTGCTCTTATGTCCGTGCTGCTCGCCGGCCCCACTGAGCTAGGGAAACAGGCTCGAACCCGTGACTGCTCTCTACAACAGCAGGGACAACAGCTTGGACCTCAGAGTTCTCAGGAAAACTCAATGGATGCATGAGTGGCTGGGACACACCTGGGTAGACGGTTGCTGCTCTGGTCATAGTTCAGGGGCATTTGCTGGGCTCTGTGGACCTTTGAAGGTATAAAGGAGACCGATAAATGCCATGCCCCCTCCTACCAGCAGCCAGGACTCCAGCAGATGGGGCTCAGCCTACTCCTCACCCGGAGCTTGCCCTTGCCTCTCCTGCGTGGCCCCCATGGAACCTGCTAGAAGCGCTGCCCAGGGGTCAGAACCAGCCGTGCCCCTTGAAGACGTGCACACCCTCTCTGTGCCCCACTCAGGGAGATGCACATGAATTGCTGACTCTCCTTGAGCCCTGACCAGAAGTCAGGCACAGTTCTAAACAGTCCATCCATGAATTCACCCTCAAGAGTTCTGGCAACAGTCCATTGTACAGAGGGGAACACTGAGGCACCAGGAGGCAAATTGGTTTCCTAAAGTCATACACTTAGTGAGTGGTGACACCAGGAGTCCTGTCCCCCAAGGGCCCTCATGGGCTGTTGAAAAGATTAAGTCAAGCAACCAGCAAGCACTCGGTAAACACTGGTTGGTCATGGGACCACAGAGGAGGTGCCATCAGCAGGAATATGTGGGCTCCAGGCCTGGGCTGCAGAAACACAAGCAAAGGCGGGCTTTTCCAGAACAGATGGGCAGCACCCAGATCACAGGGTGGCCTTGGCCCTCCAGGCCCTGCGGGATGGGAGGGGAGATGAGGGCTGGGAGCTGGCAAGTCAGGCGAAGCACTCAACTTCCAGGTGGCCTGAGCTCCTGTGACAGGGGACACAGCCTGGCTGAAACTGGGCATCTTGGTGGAATTCCTGCCGACAGGCGGAGCCCACACCCCCTCCCCCCTTTCTCTGCAGCTGGGTTGGGTCAGCAGATGTCTTCACGGAAAAACAAGAGCTGTGTCAACAGACCGAGGTCACACATGGACTCTCTGTGTCCTTCTGTGCGAGGACGCACGTGTTCATGCTACAAGACATGGATGTGGGGGTAGGGGCCCTGCTAGACACAATCCTGGTCTTCGCACAGCACGATGGGTGAGCCCACAGCAGTGACCCGTCGGGGAGTGGGGCAGCTCCTGTGGGTCAGCCCCCATTGCCATGGAAACCCGCTCCTGCTGGATGAGTCCACTGAGTTGAAATATTTGACCTGACAAGCGTCAAGGTCACTGGAAATTAAAGCCATGGTGTAACCCCCCTGAGACCAGAGCTGACCTCAGGGCTAGGAGGCTGGGAGGGCTTGCTGGAGAGGGCAGGGCTAGAGCTCCTCGCTCCCCCCACAGATCCCGGGGCCCATGCCGCTAGAAGGACAGGTGGGCGGCCACGGGCCTCTCCTGTGGGCCACTCAAGTCTGGGACCACACTCCAGGGTCCTTTCAGGAGCTTGTGCAGGGAGGGGGTGTGGCTCTGCCCAATGCCTCACTAGACCCTCACATCCACCAGGGCCCCCACCCTGCCCGTCCATTCCTTCAGCTCCAGCCAGACTAACCCCGTTTGGTGGGGGTTGGACTCCATCTGCAGGAAGCCAAGTCAGGGCCCCACTGCCTCTGAGCTGCTGCACTGCTCCCACCATGAGAGTCCTCCCTTCTCCCAGGGGGCCCCTGCCTTCCGTTCAGATGCTTCTCTACCTACAGCCCTGTGTCGCTCTGGGCTGGTGGCTCACCCTCTCTCCCTCTGGGAGTTCTGCCCATCTCCCCCACCTGAGGACGGCTGGCACTGCATCTCTGTCACACAGGGAGGCATCTCCTGGGGCTTGGCACCCAGTGGAGCGGGCCGGAGCACGCAGTGGGGGCACACGCAGTGGGGGGCGGCATGTGGGGGGCAGGATCACTCAGTGGGGCTGGGGCGGGCCCCCCAGTGCAGGTGACGGGCTGGGAGGCATCAGCTGGGCCCTTGGAGACCTGGGGCCCCTGCCCCCACCTGGGGCTGTTTTATTTCTGTCCTCGCAGTACACCCCTGCCCCCTGCCAGGTTCCCACTGTCTCCTGGCCACCCAGGGATGCCCTTGTCATCCTTTGCCCTCTGCTGGCAGGGGTCAAGACCTGGCCTAGGGCCCAGGACCCCGAGGGGCGTCTGGGGAATCTCCCTTCTGCCTGGCAGCCCCTGGGGCCTCCCTGAAGTGGCTCTGGCCCCTAAGAGAGATGAAGCAGGAGCAGCAGGCCCTGCTGACATGCGGCAGGATTGCCATGGCAACCGTGCAGGGCGGGCCAGCTGGCAGGAGTGGAGTCTGGCAGAGAAGCGGGTCTGGCCTCCCACCAGGGCAAGGTCGGGCTGTGCAGAGCCGGGGACCAACATGACAAGGCCGTGGCCTCTCAGAGGAGGGTGTGGGGACCCCCCGCACTGTCACAGGCCAGGACTGATGTCGAGGGAAGCCCACTTCCTCTCTGGTCACACACAGGATGCGGGTTCTTGCTGGAATTCTCTGATGCCTTCTGAGGCAACGGGCATCCCTGCCTCCTCCCGCCTCTAACTCAGCAGGGAAGGGCCACGCGGCTGTGCGGTCCAGGAGGTGGCGCTCCACTGGCTGTGGTCCTCATTTCTGCAGCGTGTAGTAGGGACCCAGTGCAATGGGCTGAATGGAAGGGCGAACAAGCAGGCATGTTCACAACCGCTCAGGCTGAGGGGTGGAGGGAGGCTGCTGAGGGCGGGGGAAGGGCGAGAGACCCACTGAGATCAACCCCGCCCCGTCGGGCCCCTCCGTCCCCGCCCCTGCGGACAAGGGCAGCAGCACTCACCCCTGCTGGGCTTTTCTTGCTCTCACCTGCACCCTGGAAGAACTCAGAGCCCTGCTCCAGGGACAGGAGGCCAGGAAGATGCCAGTCCCCAGGGAATTCCAGGCCCCCTTTCCCTCCCTCCATCACAGGACAGGGGAACCGGGCTCTTCCTGGCTGTGTGATGGGCCTGCAGGAAAACAGCCTCACTGGGGCCAGGCCTGGGTGGCACTGGGTGCCAAGTGAGGGGCCTCTGTGCCCAGCTCTGACTATTCTGCCCCTTCCCCTGCTCCCGCCAGGCCTCCCTCAGGTGCTGAACATGCACCCCCAACACCTGTCAAGATCCCCACTTCAGCCAGGGCTCCTCTGCCCATTCTAGGGGTAAAGGAACCCAGGCCCCCAAAGCAGGCCAAGCTTGCTGGGCAAAGCAGGGCTCTGAGTCCAGGCCCTGTGCACCCCACCGTTCCCCATGCCAGCTTCCCGGGACCTCCGAGCCAGGGCCCGGGAGATCACCCTCATGCAGATGCATAAAGTGAGGCTGAGAGGAAGGATGATCAACATCCCAGACGTTCAGAGACTCAATGTTACTTTCCTCTTCTTTTCAGCGAAGGCAATCTGTAAAATGCTTAACTAGACATGGTTCCATTTTCCATGTCTTTTAAGACTTCTACAAATCAATTTAGAAATATATATAAGAACGATCCTTGCCCAGCCCATGTGCTCGAGGTTTGGTGAAACAGAACAGACTGGGCTCCTGGGGAAACATGGCATAATATGCAGAGAGCGGTTCCAACACGTCCCACCTGCCTCTCAGACGAGGACTGCCAGTGCAGCCTCTCCCACCTCCCCAAGCCACCCCAGGAGGCATCAGCTGAATGTTCTAGATCTGTGCTGCCCAAGGCGGTAGCCGCCAGGCAGCCATGTATGTTTTCTGAGCACTTGGAAGTCGGTAAGTGAGACTAGGGATTGGGATTTCTGTGTGTCGCTGAATGGCCGCCCACCTCATGCAGGACATGCCCCTCTCTGTTTAGGGCTAGTGCAGCGGAGGTTAGGGTATAGGCAGGGGGAGGGACAGATCCCGAGGCTGATGGCATGGCAGGACCAGAGCGACCCCGGGCACTGGAAAGGACCGCGGGTGCCTGGGCTGGAGTGGCGGGCGGGAGCGGGGAGGGGTGATAGGACCTGGGACCCCGGCCTCAAGTGCGGCATCTGCAGGTGCTGAGAGGCGAGCAGAGCAGAGGAGGGCTTGCAGAGGGAAACACGGCAGTGACTCTAAGCAGCACCCTCGCTGCTTGGGCCTGGGCCTGTCTGTAGCTGAACCAGTAATGGTGCCAAAGCCAAGGATGCCATGAGGTTCAGCGAGCTCCGTATGGGAGTCACTCGGGCACACCAGCATGCAGGCAACGGCTGCTCTTGCGTGTTTGGCTGTGCTTCTCCTCTCGACCTAAGGCCTCTGCTCAGTGCCATCTGAATCTCCCCGCTGAGGGCAGAGCCCGTGGCTCCTGGCGTCCCTTGGCCCCTTCAGGCTTTTCCCAGAGTGAACCCTTTCAGTCCACAACACTACAAGTCAGGTATTATAGCTTTCCCCATTTTACAGATGGGAAAGCCAAGGCACAGAGAGGTCAGGGAACCTTCCCAAGGTCACACAGCTCCATGCAGTCAAGATTCAAAAGTAGAAACTGACATCTCCCCATTGTACAGATGGGGAAACTGAGGCTGAGAGGGGTGTCTTCATGGCCCTGGGTCACAGAGCCAGGAAGAGACTGAGCTGGGCTGGCTGGAAGCTGGGACTTCCACCTCTTCAGACTAGGCTCTGACACCTGGGCTCTCAGGCCTCCCGGGCGGGCTCCAGGCAGGGTATTTGGGGAGAAACCTCTTGAAGGGCTGAGGAAGGCTGGGGGACGGGGGAAGTGGCGACAGCAGGCTGGGATTCTGCCACTCGCCTCCCATTGCCGCCTCTCACACCCGCCGCCATGGGGGAGCCGGGAAGCTGGCGGCACCAACTGCTGCCGCCTCCGCCCTCTCCCTGGCCATCTGCTCTCGCAGGAACACAGTGGGCGCCAGGTCCTCGCCGAGACCATCCTCTGCTGTCTCGGGGGGCTGTGCCCTAGACTCCCCTTCTCCGGGAGGCTGTGAGGGGCACGGTGGGCTGGGTGCCCCCTCACCTCCCCGCAGCCCGCTGTCATGGGCACAGCACACACCATCGTGTGGCTCAGAGCCATGAACGCATCCCCACTCGTGAGCGGGAGCCCTGCCTGCGTCCCTCCGCTGGGGGTTCTCTGGACACAGGACCCCTCCCCGCAAAGGTTTGCTGCTGCCCCAGGAATACCATCATCCCTGTCTCCTGGGGTGACCCGACTCAGAGCAAGCAAGGGGAGGAGCCCCTGTGGGTGAAGACCGCAACAGCTTCCCAGTGGGTGGCAGACGCCCCTAGAGCTGAGAGCTGAGAGCCATCTGTCTCAAGCTGTGACCCCTTTGCCAGAGCTCCTGGGGGCTCAGCAGACCCCTCCCTCAGTACAGCCACACGAAGGGGCCACTGAACAAGAGCAGAGCAGGTACTGGATGCCTGCTGTGCAAAGGGCACCGAGGGAGAGGTCAAAGGATAACCTGGAAGGTTCACCATGTGTCCCAGCCTAGGCAGCCCAGAGGACAAGGCCTTCAGGGCACATGGGCCAAAAGGGACACAGGAGGAACCCAGGGAAGCCTCCACAGGCAGAAAAGTTCGACCCTGAGGGCCAAGGAGGGCTTAGTGGGCACACAGGACCTTCCCCTTTGCTCTCCTCACCTCTGACACCACCCTGTGAAAGGACTCCATATTGGTTCTGCCACTTCCTGGCTGTGTAACTGCAGGCCAGTGACTTGGCCTCTCTGAGTGCCAAGGGGAAGTTGCAAGGGATGTCTCCCTGAGAGGTACCCCACCCCATTTCCAAGTCCGGGTGGGCTGTGGGTCCACTGGATCTTGCAGAGGACAGCGACATCTAGTGGACTGAAGGCATATTGCCCATCACCCCAGGAGGTTCCCCATGGTACCCCAAGTTTTCAGGGCACGGAGCCTCACCCTCCAGGGAGGACCAGGGCGTGAGCAGGTGCCACGAATCAATGGCACCAGTGCCTGCTCAGCTCCGTCTCCCCAGAACTCCTGCGCCTCCTCCCGTGGGCAGCCGCATTCCCACGTGGCATATGCCCGCCATATGCTGTCCCTATCACAGCATCCTCACGGGTCTGCGAGCAGCCTGCTGGCGGGGGCGGGGGTGCCTCCAAGCTGGAGCTCGCCCCAACTGCTACGTGGAGCAAGCTGCACAGGGAGCTGCTCTGAGGAGGGCCAGCCCTGCTGTGAGCAAAGCAGGCCTGTGATCCCACATCACAGGCCACTCAACTGAGGCTCAGAGAGGCTGAGTGCTTTGCTCAAGGGCATATCGCTTTCAAGGGCACACCTGTCCTGGCCCCCACAGCCTCTGGCTGTGCATCTGCAACTTGAGGGGGCTGGACCAGACACAGCCCCATGGAATTCTCTGGTTGCCAGAGGCTTAGCTTACTCAAGCTCTGCTCCTGTGAGTCCCCCATGTCCTCCTCCCCATGGGGACATCAGGGTCCCCTCGAAGACCTTGGCTTGCTGAACTCCTATTCTGACAACTCCAGAAGCAGAGTCTCCAGGGCGCTCTGCACTAGAAGCCTGAACCTGACCCGTGCTTCTCAAACTGGGTTCCCGGAGCTCTGCTGTCCTGTAGGTGGGCTTGGGGTCTGCCTGAGGAGCTGGGGGAAATCGAGAGGTTGGGGAGTAGTCTACTTAAACCACAGTGTCAAGAGGTGATTTCCATAGTAAGCACAGGGGAGCACAGTCCGAAGAGAGAGGCAGAAAGTTCCAGAGCCTGGCACAGTTCAGGAGGCATTGCTGGGCATACGAGGACAGGCCCAGTGTCCACAGGCACCAAGCCCCCTGCAGGAGCCCAGCTGAGGCAGCTCCATGGGGCAGTGTCAGTAGCACTCAGAGCGCCTCCTGAGGGCCAGGCAGGGTCCTGAGCCCCACATACAGGGGTGGCCTTGGGGGGCTCAATGATCAGAATCCCAGGGCTCCCAGGTCCAGCCTCTGTCATCTAGGTGAGGGACCCCAACTGGGTGCCTCAGCCTCTTCATCTCTGAGATGGAGCCAGGAACAGTTCCTACCTATGACGATGGATTAGACAAGTTCATGGACCGAACAGCACAGAAATGTGTCCTCCCACTGTCTAGATGTCAGCAGTCCAGGGTCAAGGGGTGGGGGCCCTCCTGCCTCCTTCTGCTTCTGAGACGGCCAGCGATCCGCAGCTCGGCCTGTGGCAGCGTACCTTCCATCTTGGCCCCAGTCCTCATGTGGCTGTCCCCCGTGTCTCTGTCCCCACAGGCCACTGTGTCCAGACTTCTCTTTCTCATAAGGACACCAGTCATTGGACTTAGGGCCCTAATCCAGTGTGATGCCACTTTAACAAATTCTACCTGTGAGGACCCTCCTTCCTAACAAGATCACATTCTGAGGCTCCGGGTGAACAGGCATTTGTAGGGACACTATCCAATCAACAACCTCTGCCTCCCAGTTAAGAAAAATGACTGGCACACACATGGGTTTACTGATCCTCACTGAACACCCAGAGGGTGATTCAGGCCCACTCTTAGGCATCAGGAAACCAAGGCTGAGAATGGTGAACCGTCTGCCTGGACTCAGCCCCCACAGTGTGGGGCTCGGATCTGATCTGTCTTTGCACCTCCACCGCCTGGGCACTTCCTGGCCTGATGCCCCCAGCCACCTGTGTGGCAGCACAGCTATCACCCCCATGGGCACTGCTCACTGTCCTGGAGGAGGGCCCACCTGTACAGGCTTGCTACTCACCCGACTACCACCACCAGCTTCTCTGATCTTCTGGGTCCCTGCTGTAAATGGGGGAGACGACCCCAGCCTCAGAGTGGGAGGGCGGGGCCCCACCGGGAGGAGGGGAGAGGGGTGGGTGTGTGTGGGTGGAGGGGTGTGTGTGGGGTGTGTGGGGGGATGTGTGTGTGTGGGTGTGTGTGACTGGGAGGGTGTGGCCTCGTGGGAGGGCGCAGTTCATGGGAATCAGCATTGCTGTTATTTCCATTCACTTCGATGCACATAGTAGCATCATCTGGGTACAGAACAAACGCTGGATAAACTCTGGCTCTGATGGAGGAAGGAAAGAGGGAGGAAGCTCAACCTGCTAGGTTCCCATCTGGTAAATCACCATGGAGCCCTCTCTGCGCCAGGCAGGTGACTGTGCCAATCACAGAGCAGGCGGTACCCCTGCCAGGGAGATGCAAATGGGGAGCCCTGAGCATCTCGGAGTCTGAGTACCTGGTGGGGCCTGGTCACCCAGATGACCAGTCGGGTGAGAGGAAGCCCCTAATGCAGACATGCCGCTGCGAATGAGCTGCCTCTGATGGGGAGGCGAGCAGGACTGAGGAGAGAGCCGGATGCCAGGCCACTGGGCAGCTGCTGCATTACAGGGGCCTCTGCATACAAAATTACTGAGGAAAGAAGAAAAGCCTTCTGGATTTAGAAAGAGCCTTGTCTGCAACCTGGGAAGCTGGGGGTCTGGCCACAGTAGGCAAGGTCAGATGGCCCAGGAATGCCCAGTAGGCATCTCATGGGCAGGCAGACAAGCTGCAAGCCTCCTCCAGGGCTACCCTTCACTCTGGCCTTGTCTGGCTTCCAAGTGAGGCGGACCAGGGCTCAGTGACTTTGGGCCCTGTCACCTCTGCTTAGCCCAGTGAAACAGGGAGTTCAGAAGTGTCTGCTCTACTGACCACTGACAGGTCCTGAGCAAGGCACCGAAGGGGAAGTTGCTGCCCCCTGGGCAGAGGGAGTGATCAGGCTGGCAGAAGCTCCAGGTCTCATGGTTCAGTCTCCCGTCCTGAGTTAGCTGAACGCCTACTTTGTGCCTGCTGGGCTCAGGACTAGCACACAGTGGCAGACAAGACCCAAGTCATTCCTGCGAGAAACAGGTGATGCTGCCCTCAGGACGTCTGTGAGAGGACCAGACCGAGTAACATTGGGGTAGGACCCTAAAGAGCTGGGGGAAGTGGTACTGTGCAAGGGGGCCTGAGCCTGCAGTCACCCAGCAACTCTACTCCTGGGAGTGTGAACCCAAGACAAACATGTCCACACACAACTTGTCCACAGGCATTCACAACAGCATCACGCACAGCAGCCAGACACCTATCAGTGGTGAAAAGATGGACCAGACGTGGCATGTCCGTCCCGTGGAATGTTACTCAGCCACACAAAGGAGTGACGCACTGACACGCTACCACGTGGGTGAACCCTGAGGACATTCATCCAAGTGAAAGAAGAGGACACCTACCAAACGATTTCATTTACATGAAATCTCCAGAAGAGGTAAATCCATAGAGACAGAAAGTAAAATAGATTTGTGGTTGCTAAGGCAAGGGCAGGGAAGAACGGATAGTGAATGCTAAGCATTAAGGGAATTTTTTGAGGTGTGAGGCAGGTCAGGTGGTCTGGTATTCCCATCTCTTGAGGACTTTTCCACAGTTTATTGTGATCCACACAGTGAAAGGCTTTGGCATAGTCGATAAAGCAAAAATAGATGTTTTTCTGGAACTTTCTTGCTTTTTCGATGATCCACCAGATGTTGGCAATTTAATCTCTGGTTCCTCTGCCTTTCTAAAACCAGTTTGAACATCTGGAAGTTCACGGTTCACATATTGCTGAAGCCTGGCTTGGAGAATTTTGAGCATTACTTTACTAGTGTGTGAGATGAGTGCAACTGTGCGGTAGTTTGAGCATTCTTTGGCATTGCCTTTCTTTGAGATTGGAATGAAAAATGACCTTTTCCAGTCCTGTGGCCACTGATGAATTTTCCCAAATTTGCTGGCATATTGAGTGCAGCACTTTCACAGCATCATCTTCCAGGATTTGAAATAGCTCAACTGGAATTTCATCACTTCCACTGGATTTGTTTGTAGTGATGCATTCTAAGGCCCACTTGACTTCACATTCCAGGATGTCTGGCTCTAGGTGAGTGATCACACCATCGTGATTATCTGGGGCGTGAAGATCTTTTTGTACAGTTCTTCTGTGTATTCTTGCCACCTCTTCTTAATATCTTCTGCTTCTGTTAGGTCCATACCATTTCTGTCCTTTATCGAGCCCATCTTTGCATGAAATGTTCCCTTGGTATCTCTAATTTTCTTGAAGAGATCTCTAGTCTTTCCCATTCTGTTGTTTTCCTCTATTTCTTTGCACTGATTACGTAGAAAGACTTCCGTATCTCTCCCTGCTATTCTTTGGAACTCGGCATTCAAATGGGAAAATCTTTCCTTTTCTCCTTTGCTTTTCACGTCTCTTCTTTTCACAGCTATTTGTAAGGCCTCCTCAGACAGCCATTTTGCTTTTTTGCATTTCTTTTCCATGGGGATGGTCTTGATCCCCATCTCCTGTACAATATGAACCTCCATCCATAGTTCATCAGGCACTCTGTCTATCAGATCTAGTCCCTTAAATCTATTTCTCATTTCCACTTCCGTATAATCATAAGGGATTTGATTTAGGTCATACCTGAATGGTCTAGTGGTTTTCCCTACTTTCTTCAATTTAAGTCTGAATTTGGCAATAAGGAGAATTCCGAAAGAGATGGGAATACCAGACCACCTGACCTGCCTCTTGAGAAATCTGTATGCAGATCAGGAAGCAACAGTCAGAACTGGACATGGAACAACAGACTGGTTCCAAATAGGAAAAGGAGTACATCAAGGCTGTATATTGTCACTCTGCTTATTTAACTTATATGCAGAGTACCTCATGAGAAACGCTGGGCTGGAAGAAGCACAAGCTGGAATCAAGATTGCCGGGAGAAATATCAATAACCTCAGATATGCAGATGACACTACCCTTATGGCAAAAAGTGAAGAGGAACTCAAAAGCCTCTTGAGGAAAGTGAAAGAGGAGAGTGGAAAAGTTGGCTTAAAGCTCAACATTCAGAAAACGAAGATCATGGCATCTGGTCGCATCACTTCATGGGAAATAGATGGGAAAACAGTGGAAACAGTGTCAGATTTTATTTTTTTGGGCTCCAAAATCACTGCAGATGGTGACTACAGCCATGAAATTAAAAGACGCTTATTCCTTGGAAGGAAAGTTATGACCAACCTAGATAGCATATTCAAAAGCAGAGATATTACTTTGCCAACAAAGGTCCGTCTAGTCAAGGCTATGGTTTTTCCAGTGGTCATGTATGGATGTGAGAGTTGGACTGTGAAGAAAGCTGAGCACTGAAGAATTGATGCTTTTGAACTGTGGTGTTGGAGAAGACTCTTGAGAGTCCCTTGGACTGCAAGGAGATCCAACCAGTCCATCCTAAAGGAGATCAGTCCTGGGTGTTCATTGGAAGGACTAATGCTGAGGCTGAAACTCCAATACATTGGCCACCTCATGCTATGAGTTGACTCATTGGAAAAGGCTCTGATGCTGGTAGGGATTGAGGGCAGGAGGAGAAGGGGATGACAGAGGCTGAGATGGCTGGATGGCATCACTGACTCAATGGACGTGAGTCTGAGTGAACTCCGGGAGTTGTGATGGACAGGGAGGCCTGGCATGCTGCAATTCATGGGGTCACAAAGAGTCGGACATGACTGAGCGACTGAACTGAACGAAACTGATGCGATATTCCAGAATTCAATGCTGGTGATGGCTGCACACATCTATAACTACTCTAAAATTCATTAAACTCTACATTTAAATGGGTGAATCATTACGAAACTCGTACTTTAAAAACCAGTGTTAACATTTATCAAATGCCACTTTTCATAAGGTGGGGTGTTCTCAACATTATAAAAATTAAAAGGAATGAGCCCCATATTATTCTGTGGTCAGAGATACAACAGGCACTTGCAAGGGCTTCTGTGACAAAGGGTTTTTCGGGCACGGCCATGGCGGTTCAGGGAGGGGAGGCCTCGTCGGAGTTCCCAGGAGGCAGCAGCCCAGTCTCTGAAAGCCCAGCTCACCCTGGAGGGAGCTCAGTTTATAAACTGTCAGTGGGTGCTTGAGGGCCTAGCCTTGGGGTCACACGCCTGGAGCTGGCAGGGGTTTTTGCCAGAGACCAAGTGGTGTATGCGTGACTACCAGCCACCCTGAACAGGGACCTCTGGCAAGGAGTCCAAGCACCTTCAGAATGCAAGGCCACCGTCTTCTCTCTCTCTGCCGTGGGGAGGGAGAGAGGATCTCTCCAGGGACAGCGAAGGGCTCGGCCTGGCGCAGGGTAGTGGACAGAACTAGAGAGGGTTGGCAAGGAGCTGCCCAAGATCACGGCCAACATGATAAACACAGAGCACACAGCATGGGGCTCACGGGGTGCTGTTCTTCAGGCAACCCGTGATAGCCAGAGTAGATCCAGTGTCCTGCCCGCGAGGCACTGGGCAGCCCTGTCACACCGCTCTTGGCCCCAGGACATCGCGGCCACTGCAATGACAGTGGAGACGCTAGCTGTACTCCGGGGGTGTCTGGGTGCTGGGCCCCTGCCTCCCGCCTCGTTGCAGGGCGAGCCTGGCACTCACTTCTTGAGCTCCACTCAGAGCAAGGCCCTTAGGCTCCCAGAAGAACATGCCTCCCCACGATGACTGTCCATTTCTACCCACAGAACTAGGGCTCCTACAATTTAACTCAAGTCTTAATGCTAACCAGCAGAGTTAAGCAGGTACGCCGGTGAGCAACAGCTGAGCCCGTGAGGCCCACCCCCCTCTGTCACTGGCGTCCATGCCCACTGCCAGCCTGGGGCGCCTTCGCCTTAGCTGAGCAGCTCTAAACTGGGGGAACTACCACAAACCCCTCCTCAGGTTTGATGATTTGCTGGAAAGGCTCATACAACTTAGGGAAACACGACTTACAAGAAGGGGTTCACTACAGAGGCCACAGCCCCGGAACAGCCCTGTGGAAGGCCTGCAGCATCCTGCTGGGCAGACAGCTGGGGAGCGGGAGCCCCGGCCAGCCCCCTGGCCCCAAGGCCTGGCCTGGATACCCGCCTGTCCCATGTGGTGGCACAGAGCCCAGAGCTCTGCTCCAAGGAGCTGTCATTTCCGCTGAGTGACTTCCAATGTGTGAGGCCCCCACACCCCAGGCTAGCAGCGACCTTAGCCGGAGATGCTCCCCCGGCTCCAGAGCTGGGGGTCCTGGCTCACCTCCCAGATGTGCCATGAGCTTGCCGAGCTGACACTGTCCTCCCAGGGGTTGCTATCTCCATGAGGCACTCCTCGGAACTGCCTCTTCCTGGGCCCCACTCCTGCTGGGAAGCCAGGGGAGGGGGTCTGCCACCAGCATCCCCTACTGTGCCCTGGGACTGACAGAAAGAGTCAGGCGGGGGGTGGGCTCTGCCCCAGTTTTGTTCCTCCTGACTGGGTATATTGGGCTACTGGGTAAATAAAATCTGAACAAATACCACTGCTTAAAAACCTTTCATGCCTGGGTAAGGCAGGATTTCTCACAGCTGTGCCTCAAAAGCAAATCGAGCAAAAGATGGACCTGACTTGGTAAGGTGAGCAGTCCAGGGCAGAAGGATTTCAGGCACAGCTGGATCCAGAGTTTCGCACACATCACCTGGAAGCTGCCGCCTGTCTGTCCCTCCCCCCGCCTTCCCACCCCCCAGCCCTCTCCCCACCTTGGCCTCACTTTAAGGGGACTCCTTCCTGGAGAACCAACTGGAGGGGGTGCTGAGTGCTCAGCATCCACCCACGCTGCTCCAATCAGACCACCCCCACAACTGAGCCCACACGTCCCAGGCCTCTCAGCCCAGGCCCTGGCAACCCCACCCGAGGGGAACAGGTCCCACCGACCAAAGACCTTCTGAGTAGGTGCGGACGGGGGAGACAGTACCAGCCAGAACCACCTCTCCCAGCTTGGCTCCAGCCACGATAAGGCTCCCAAAGGACTAATGCTGGTGTGTAAATACTAGATACTTCTGTCTCCGTCGAGACCAATTACACAGATCATGGCGGCTCCCGCAGGACTCTGCCTTCCACTTACTGTATCATCATTAACAGCCTATTAGGTAACAGCTGCTCAGAGAGCTCGCAGGCAGGGGGAGAGGGGGCCGTGGGGAAGAGGAGGGAGAGGAAAAGAGAGGTGAGGGAGAGGAGAGACAGAAAAGGGGGAAGAGACAAAAGGAGAGAAAGAAACAAAGGTGGCGAGGATGACAGAGACAGTCACAGAGAGTCAAGAAGTGGGGAGAGACGGGTAGACAGAGTCAGGCACAAAGATACACAGGAGAGAGCCAAGGGAGAGGAGGCTGCGAGCTCTGCGAGGGGGCGTGATGCTCCTGAGGCCCCAGGCCCACCTGCCAATCAGGGTCCCCTGCAACCCCAACAGCCAGAGGCCTACCGGCCCCACAAGTAGACAGGCAGGGCTGCAAGGCCCCAAGAGAGCCCTTCTAAGGCCAGGGCTGCCTGCCGCAGGCCCCAACCACATGCCACTGGCTGATTTACCCCCCAGGGATTCCTACAGCCAAAAGATGAGAGTCACCACCATGGCACGGACCCCAGACCCTTCTACAGAAAGGCCCTCGAGTTCAAGTGCATGTCCAGCCTGGCTGCACACCACACTATGAGTTTCTGACACTGTTCGGAAAAGAAAGGCAGGAATCAGCCATCTCCTGCAGCCATTATAGACCAGCCCCTCCCTGCCTCCCCTCCTCAGGTCCCCGGGACAGGGACAGACCACGTACCAACCTGGACCCTGGTGCTCAAAGGCCAGGGACCCCAGGTCAGAGCTGAGCTCCTCAATCTTGGTGCACGTCTTCTGGGAGTGGCAAATTCTCTGCTGGAGGCTTAGGGACAAAACACAGCCCCCTGGGCCAAGGGCTTGAGCCAGGCTCCCAGAGGAGGAGGGACACAGGACCTGTGTGTCCAGCTGAGACCAGCACCCCCTCCGAGCAGGAGGCCTCTCCAGACCCTGAGCAGTCTCCAAGGCCACCCCCCCCACCCACGGGGCCCCATCGCTTGAGCCCTGGGACCCTCTGCCCTGAGCCTGGGCCTCTCGGCAAGGCTGCAGGCTTACCATCTATCTGTCCTCCACCAAACCACAAATATTTACTAAGCACTCCCCACCCACGAGCGCGGGTCCAGGGGGATGTGGGCCCTGCCCACGTGATGCCAAGGGTCCCTGTGCTCAGAGATGAATGCCAAAGGACAGTAGCCAAGGAAGGCTGCAATGACAGAGTGAAGGGACAGCAGCCCTGAGGGGACACGAACGCTGCGGGAGAACGAACTTACAGTCTGAGAAGTGGGAGGAGGCCGCGGTGCAGGGGATGTGGGGGTGGCCACAAGATGGAGTCAGACGGGAGGCGGGGCTCGGATCTGGAGGCGCCGCTCAGGCCCTAAGGCAAGGGCTGGAACCTCCTTCTAAGAGCACTGGGATGCTGCCTCAGGGCACACAGTCTGGCCCTTCTACTAGGCCACTGGGGCCAAGGGCAGGGGACGCACCACTGTGGGCCCGCATCCCCCTTCAGCACTCAGAAGAGATGACAGACGTCCCCCACTCCAGGCCTGCTCTCTACAGAGCCCCCTTTCATCACTTCCAGGCACAGTACCCTTGGCTGCCCCCCCACAGCCCCTCTCCAGGCTGCCGGAAGTCTGGGGCCTTTAGGGGTGGGGGGTGGGGTGGGCCTGGCATCCTGGAGCCCCCCGCTGGGATTTCGGGTTCCCAGCCCTACAAAGCATTTTATTTCTCCTCCTTCAGGGCTGGGAATAATTAGGCGACCGGGAACATAAATCATGGCCTGGCCCTGTACATCTGCTAATCACATCTCCTGAGGATGGGCCAGGCAGGGGTGGGACAGGGGCCCTGCAGCTGGGGCCTCGGGCAGGGGGGGGGGATGCACCCCACATCCACCATGCAAGGGTGTGGAGCGCCAGTGGAGAGGGTGTTCAAGGTTCCCTCAAACACAACCACGCATACACAACAGATACACAAAGGCACACATACCATATATACACACACCCTGGACCCACTACTGACAGCACATCCAGAGACAAAATTCACACACACATATTCACATATACAGACGTGCCCCGCCTCCCCTCACCGCCCCCCGCCAATACACACTCACATGCACTCAGGATCCCTGGTGAGGAACTCCTAGAGAGGGATTCTGCACTTTGGGGTTCTGGCACCACCTAGGGTCCATCACTGGAAGTGCCAGCCTGCACAAGGCTGACGCCAAGGCAGGGCCCTGGGCCCACCTTCTCCCTCCAGCCAGAGGAGGAAACTTCTTTCTATTAAAGGCCCCTAATCTAGACCACAGAGAAGGCAATGGCACCCCCACTCCAGCACTCTTGCCTGGAAAATCCCATGGATGGAGGAGCCTGGTAGGCTGCAGTCCATGGGGTCGCTAAGAGTTGGACAAGACTGAGTGACTTCACTTTCACGCATTGGAGAAGGAAATGGCACTCCACTCCAGTGTTCTTGCCTGGAGAATCCCAGGGACGGGGAGGCCTGGTGGGCTGCCGTCTATGGGGTCGCACAGAGTCAGACACACTGAAGCGACTCAGCAGCAGCAGCAGCAATCTAGACCAATTCTGGCATATATGCATATAAAAACCCCAATTAACTGGCAATGGGTGTGTGGGGTAAGGACTATTTTAAGAATTAGATACATAACAAATTTAAGGTAACTTGCTTAAAACACTAAGGAATATAACTTTATCTCAACAATCCAACCAAAAGGGGCGCAAAAGGAGTTTTTAACACATTCAGCAAGATCCTTCTCCAAAACAATAACATTAGCATCCAGCCAGGGCCACAGCTGCCTACCACAGTTTTGATGAAAAGACCCTGATGCTGGGAAACAAAGATTGAAGGCAGGAGAAGGGGATGACAGAGGATAAGATGGCTGGATGGCATCACCAACTCGATGGACAGGAGTTTGAGCAAACTCCGGGAGTTAGTGATGGACAGGGAGGCCTGGCACACTGCAGTCCATGGGGTCACAAAGAGTCGGACACGACTGAGTGACTGAACTGATTCTTTTAAAACAAATTTACTTAAGGAAAAAGGGGTCTTATTTAAATAAAATAATGATACAAATACTGGTATAAGTGTCACATGAGGTGAACATGTCCAGCTGGAGACTTCCTCTTGAAGGGGTCGCCTTTGGCATCCATCTTTCAGGAAGAAACAGCAGCCAGAGAAGGTTCACCAACCGTCCAGGTCACTCAGCACTGTGGTAGAGCTGGACATCTGGACCAGAGCAGTGTTCTGGACACAAAGTGGTCCCCTGGTCTTCATCTCATCCCCTCCTGCTTTCAGGCAGTGTGATGAGTCTGGAAGGTGCATCCACCAGGATGGCCATTCCCAGGTGCACGTCCTCAGGGTCGGTGGCCCATGGTGGGGGGTCGGGGGGGTCCTCTTGAGTCAGTGTGCCTGCGATTCAGTTTACCCTTTAATCCACACTTCAGCCTTTCACACGGCTCCAGGTGTGCAGCACTATTCTTACTAGCTAACACACAGAAACAACCTCAATGTCCATCAACAGATGGGGGATAAGGAACATGTGGTATATACACACAATGGAGTATTACTCGACCATGATAAACAATGACATCATGCAACTAGAGATGATCATCCTCAGTACAGGAAGTCAGAAAAAAATTCCACATGATATGACCTACATGTTGAAGAAGGCATTCATAGGGCCTGGACTCCATCTTAGGCCTGTTCATGCTGATCATGCTCAGCCACATCTCCAATGGACTCTGAACTCTGTGTTTGCTGCTGCTGCCAAGTCGCTTTAGTCGCGTCCGACTCTGTGCGGTCCCACAGACGGCAGCCCACCAGGCTCCTCCGTCCCTGGGATTCTCCAGGCAAGAACACTGGAGTGGGCTGCCATTTCCTTCTCCAATGCATGAAAGTGAAAAGTAAAAGTGAAGTCGCTCAGTTGTGTCTGACTTAGCGACCCCATGGACTGCAGCCCACCAGGCTCCTCCATCCATGGGATTTTCCAGGCAAGAGTGCTGGAGTGGGGTGCCATTGCCTTCTCCAGCTTTGTGTTTAGTGCCTATGAAAACAACAACAGAAGTATAAGACCCCCTCCAGACAGGGGAACCTTGAAGATTGTATCTAGGTATCTAGGTGACTCATTGCCTAAGAGAAAACATACACTAATCACCCTTTCCTCCAGACAGGCCATAAATTTTTCTGTATCTATTGGAGTGTAACCTCGGGTTTATTGATTATTGGCTAATTGTTTGACTGTTTGAGCACATGAGCACATAGCACGTGAATCATGGGGTTATTCGGATTGTATTTTCCTTGGTTGATGTAAGTCTCACAGAATTTGGAGTGGTGGGTTCAGACACGCACACATGGGGTATAAGAGATTTTCACAAATGCTGGTCAGGGTCCCTGGCTAAGAGGAGACTCTGCCTTGGGCCCGCCTGTGTAATAAACTGCACTCCACTATCTGCATTGTCTTTCTGAGTGAGTTTGTTTCCCAGAACGCGTGGCTACAATGTGGAATCTAAAATATGACCCAAATGAACCCATTGATGAAACAGAAACAGATTCACAGACAGAGCGAATTTGTGGTTGCAGAGGGAGAGCGATGAAGAGGGGGCTCGGGGTTAGCAGATGCAAACTATCACACACAGAGTGGAGTGAGGACAAAGGCCTATATTCAGTAACCGGAGATAAGCCATCATGGAAGAGAATACAGATGTATAACTGAGTCACTCTGCTGGACAACAGGAATTAACACAACATTGTACATCAACTATACTCAGTTAAGAAAAACAACTTAACAATCACAGACCCTGGTGATGCCCGGCCCCCTCGTGTTCAGGGGATGGAGTGACCCAGCAGGGGCCCTTCCAGCTTGCCCCTTCCCCCTCTCCCAGCCCCAGTGCGCTGGAGAGCTGCAGCCAGAGTTCAAGGGCAAGACATCTGGCCCTGAAGGAGCCCGGAGCCGCTGAGAGGCTTCAGGAGAGGGGAGGCTCAGTGAGAATTCTCAGCTAGCGGTCCCTCCTCATGGCTCTCCCTGCTCCTGCCTCTCCCCGCCCCCTCCAAACCCCTACCCAAATCCCCAGGGGAATGGCAGGGGGCACTGACGCCCACCCTGCTCACACCTTGGTCAGTATTCATCTGTCCTCATGTAGGCAGATCAGACACCTTGTCCCCTTCTCCACGCGAGTAACGGTGGTCTGTCACAAGCCCACTCTGGTCCCGGCACTCTCCTACGGCCCTACTTCGGTAGGTCTGGCCAGCCATCACACTGTAAGTTTTCATTAGGGATCAGATGAACTGACTAAAAGAAAGTAACAAATGGGAAGAAGGGGTGGAGCCAGCATGGGGAGAGCAGCAGGCGCCAGCAGGCTGCTGTGACTGCTCCAAACAGGCCCTGGTCGGGGGGCCACCTGGAGAAGCCGGTAGAGACCTGCCCCGCCCCCGCCCCCTGCCGAGCCCTCCCCCCACCGGGTCTCCCGCCCAAAACCCTGCGGGGGGAGGGGGCGAAGGGGGCAGGCAGAGGGGCCAAGACAAGCAGAGGGCCTTCCAGAGCCCCCTTCCAGGACGCGAGCCCGGGATTCCACCGACAGAACTGGGAGCCAAGGCTGACGAAATCCCGGCATCTGAGGATGCCGCCTGCCCGCCTGGGGTCCAGCTTCCCACAACATCCCCTCCAGGGCTGTGAGGCATGGCGGGGCTGTGCAGGGCAGAGGGACAGAACAGCACCTCCCCTGGATGACTGCCTCCCGTGGGAGGCGATAGTTCTGGAAGAAAAACAAACACGCTCTGGGGGAGGGAGGAAGCAGGCAGCAGATGTTGGCGGGAGAGCCACAGTGTCTGGGGGAGGTCAGGGCAGACTGGCGGGTGACTGGGCTGGGGGTGGGCCCCCAGGTGCCCTATGGCGCCAGGCCAGGGTCGGGCCCCTAGGCTCTTCCGGCTGGGCCTCCAGGGAACACTGGCAGAGAAAGTGTCCCTGGCAGGATGCCACCCCCGGGGGTCCCTACGCGCATGGCCAATGCTCCCCATGTGGGTCTGACAGCACAACTGGCTGGGTGGCCCAGCCAGGAGCCCAGGCCTGAGCGCTCCACTGTCCACTCCTACCCACCACCCTGTCTACAGCCAAGCCCTTGGCTTTGCTCCCCAAGTACCCCTTCTTCATTCACTCGAGCAGTGACTAGGGGGTCCTAGAATGTATCTTGCCCACTCAAGACGATGGAGGTCAATGCAGCAGACAAGCTCATCCTGCCCCAAGGAGCTTCACTCACCTACCTTCAGTGGCTCCCCATGACTTCCAGGATAAGGCAAACCCCGAAGGGTGGAGCCCGTTGTCAACTTCAAATCTGGACTCCTTCTCAGGATTCCAGTCACTGGGACAGGCCCCCAGAGTAGGCAGCTACTCAAGCTCACCGCTTCTCCAAGCCTCTGTCCATGCTAGGCCCTCGGCCTATGGCCCCTGTCCACCAGTCTTTCCAGAAGGCCCCCTCACCCCATCCATGAGTGTCTAGTTCTACACTGGAGACCCCTGGTGTCAGGGGTGAGGTGACAAACACACTCAGTACACGTGACGCACAGGAGGCCTTGCAGGAGAAGGGTGTGGGGCCTGGGGAAGCACTGGCAGGGGCAGCGGGGCAGAGGTCCTGGGGTACCTGGTAGGCGCCAGAAAGTCAGTGTGAAGCAGAGCGTGCCCCTAATTTCTGGGACGCTCCACCCAAAGTGGAGAGGGGATGCTACTGGCAGGGTCCAGCTCACTCTCCTGCCCATGAACCTTCAAGGGCTCCCACTGCCTGGCCACAGAGTTCAAGAGATGCACCCGAGAGTGGGCATTTCCAGCCTTCACACTGGCTACAAGCTGCCCACCCACCTTTTCTCTGGATTCAGACACACGTGCCTGCTGCTCTGTTTTGTACATCTGACTGTGTGTGTTTCACAGCATCTCCCCTGGCCCTGCTCATAGGAACCCTCGGCTCCATCCTGGCCCCCACTGTTCTCAGGCTATCTGTCACCCACAGTGTCATACTCCTGAACGAGGCACCACCACTAGCCCATTCTACAGCCAAGGCTGAGGCACAGAGAGGTGAAGTCACACACCCAGATCACACAGCTTGAAAATGATGAGGCTGGACGAGGAACCAGAGAGGCATCACAGGGCTCTGTCTGCCCACAGCCATAGCCTTGGGCTGCCTGCTTTGCCTTTCAGTGGTTACTGTACCCCCAGCCGGGTCCCAGGCCCTGGAGCTTCCACCCAGCCAGCCAAAGGTGAACATCCGGCCAGGACGGTCACACAGCGGGTTGATAATGAACCTATCACACCTGTATGGTGTCAGGTTAACACCGAAATCAGCAACCACCCTACAGCCACAGCATCACACGGAAGCCACGGGGGCTCCGCACGAGGTCTCGGACTCCTCCAAACCTCAGTTTTCCCTCTCGGCAAGTGGGCGCCGAGCAGCTGGTCCTTAGGTCTTGCACTCCTCCCAGGAAGAAAGCCACATCACATCCGCTGCCCTTTCCGTCTCGGGCCCAGTGGCGGGCCTACCCTGGGAGCCACACCGGCAGCGGAGGAGGGAGGAGCCAGGAAATCCGGGCGGGGCGGCGCCCACCCCCAGCCCCGGGCCCGGCGCCGGAGGGGCGCCGGCTGCCCCAGAAACGCGCTCCAGATGCGAGAGGCGCTGCCAGCATTCCTGGAAGGTAACGCCAGGCTGGGGCGATGGGGAGATACAGCCGCAGCCCGCTGCCAGATGTGCTTCACGAACAGCTGCCCCCAGCCAATAAGGTCAGCTCCTGGCTCCGGCAAGCCGCGCACCCACGGGCCACCTCCGCCAGCCCGGCACCCGCGCTGTCCTGCTTCTCGGGGTGGGCAGGCAGTGTACCCGCCACCCCCCAGCCCTAAGGCCATGGGGAGAGGAGCCAGGCCCAACACCACCCCTGAGGCGGTGAGGGGGAGCTCAAGCCCCCGCCCCTAAGGTGATGGGAAGGCGTCAGAACACCTCCACACCCGTGAGCAGTCGGTGGGAGAAGAGCTAAGAACCCACCCCTCCGGGGGCCAGAACCCCCTTGGGGTCAGGTAGGCATAAATAACCAGCCCCCCAAGCCCACACTTCCCTGCTGCTGGAAGAGGGGTGCGGTTCCGGGCACGCTCTGATTTTCTGTTTTATTGGCTGTTTCCTTCTACGACTGAAAGGGGAGACCTAGTGCTAAGTTTGGGGCCACAGCCTGAGGGGGAAGTGCTCACATTCCACGTGCCCCTAGGGTGGGGACCCCACTGTAGGCTGGGCAGGCTGCCTGGGAAGGGCAGCTGCAGGGACCCGGGCCTGAGGACTCCCTGCCCCCTACCCCGCAGCCTGCTCCCTCTACTTCACCCCAGGAACACTCTGTCCTTCATACAGAGAAGTGAGGTCACCTCCCCTGCGGGTCACAGGGCGGGTAGGGGAGCTAGTGTCGGGATCAGGGCCCAGATTCCGCTCCTCCCTTCCACCCAGGTCCCCCACAGGGCTAAGGGCAGCCCCCCCTCCCAACCCTCCCTACCAGATAAAGGCGCCGGCAGCCGCCTTTGTTTCTCTGGTGTAAACCGAGCCAGATGCGGTCTAATCCCCCAGCTGGGCTGGATTTGCTGGCGGCTGTGGCTCCAGCGCCTCCCAAACCCTCCAGCCCCGCCCGCCCCACTCGCCCCGGCTGTGCCTGCGGCCCGGCGTTCCCAGGGTTGCTTTGGGAGGGGGAGGGGGTTAATGACTTGGCAGCCTCAACCTCCCCCACCTGAAGGCCAAGGGCAGAAATAAGATCCCAAGGGTCTGGGGATCAAGCCCTCCTGGGCCGACTCATGAGTCATGTGATTTCTCTGAGCCTCAGTTTTCTTGTCTGTAAACTGGGGTTAAGGAGGTCGCAAGCCACAGGTGGTAGGAAGCTCAGTAAGCTCAGATGCTATTACTAGGATTTAGAAAGATATTAACTTCCCTGAAAACCCACTGTGCGCCACACAGCCCTGTCTAACCACACACCCCAGCTCCAGGGCATGGAACAGCAGCGACAGCCACTTAGATGCCCACGGGAATGACTCATTCACTCCTCCCAAGAACCTGAGAACCCAAGGAGGCTCGGGCTAGTATACCCACAGCGTGCAGATGAAGAAGCTGAGGCCCAGAAAGATCCCCAGATGAGTGAGAGGCAGCATTATTATTAAAAATGAAGTGGTCTAGAGAGGTAAAGTGGCTTGCCTAGGGCCACACAGCAAACAAAAGGGAGGCAGAATGGATGCGCAAGGGACAAATACAGAAAGGGGAGGGCACCTTCCCTTGCAGCACTAGGTGGGCTCTTCAGAGTGTGGTCTGCAGCCCTCCAGAATCAGACCCCTGTGACACTTGTTAAAAATGCAGATTCCTGGGCCCAGGTCTGATCCTGCTAAACAATAGTCCCTGGGGGTGGGAGTTAGAGCAGCATTCCGTGTTGCTGACTGGGTGGTCCACACTGTGCATGGGGGCAAGGGCAGAAAGGACCTGGGGCAGGCCAAGCTGAAAGCAAGCAGCCCTAGAGGGGGCTCTCTGTTCCTCAGGGACCTGGGCCCGCCAGCCCTGGGCCACCGGCTGGGAACACAGCTTCACCTGGACTGGTTCAGCCAGGAGACAGGCGGAGAGCGGAGCTCAGAACCTGCCAGGAGCCTCTGACGGCCGCAGAGCCTCCTTCCAAAGGCCATTAATCATCCAGAGAAACTCCTTGTCAGTCTGTGTTCCCCTGCCTCCACCCGTGCACACTGCGCACACACACCACATGCACAGACACACACACAAGAACACACTGTGTACCCAGTCTCTGTGTGTACATACGTCACACCCCCACACCCCCCACATACCACACACACTATGTACACAGGCCCTTGTACACGTCACACACCTACACCCCCCACATACCACACACATACTATGCACACAGGCTCTGTGTGTACACACGTCACACACCCACATCCCCCATATACCACACACACTATGCACACAGGCTCTGTGTACACGTTACACACCTACACCCCCACATACCACACACACAAGCACACACACTATGCACACAGGCTCTGTGTGTACACACGTCACACACCCACATCCCCCACATACCACACACACTATGCACACAGGCTCTGTGTACACGTTACACACCTACAACCCCCACATACCACACACACAAGCACACACACTACGCACACAGGCTCTGTGTGTACACATGTCACACACCCACATCCCCCACATACCACACACACTATGCACACAGGCTCTGTGTACACATGTCATACATCTACACCCCCCCACATACCACACACACAAGCACACAGGCTCTGTGTGTACATACGTCACACACCCACATTCCCCACATACCACACTATGCACACAGGCTCTGTGTACACGTTACACACCTACACCCCCACATACCACACACACAAGCACACACACTATGCACACAGGCTCTGTGTGTACACACGTCACACACCCACATACCACATACACTATGCACACAGGCTCTGTGTACACGTCACACCCCTACACCCCCACATACCACACACACAAGCACACACACTATGCACACAGGCTCTGTGTGTACACACGTCACACACCCACATCCCCCACATACCACACAAACAAGCACACACACTACGCACACAGGCTCTGTGTGACACATGTCACATACCCACGTCTCTCAGATGCACCACATTACATACTACACCCTCACCCCACACGCATGCACGCAGGAATACAAACATGCAAACATACAGACGTGTGCACACAGGCTGTAAGAGCAGTTCCCCTGATGAGAGGAGACAAGCAGGGCCCCTGGAGCTGTTCTAAATGCCCCCAAAGGTGGAGCAGCCCCCACTGGAGGGTCCCAGCCGGGCTCCAGCTCTCCAGTCCCTTGGTTGGGGTAGCAATTCTGTCAACCTGGTGCCTCCCCAATGCTTTTCATCCCCATCTGAAGCTCTGGCTGGTGGGCAGTGATTAATAAAAAATGAGGAAATGAATTAATGATTGGCTGATAAATGTGGCTTGGCAGACGCCTCATCTTTGCAAGCAGCTTTGCAAGGGAGGGAGGTAACTACTCGGATTCTTGGGGGCGAGAAGGCTGGTACACTATTTCCCCATGCGTTGCACTAATGAGGACAAGGCCAGGCATCAGCCCTCAAGAGACCCCCTGGGACCAGAGCGCAAGTCCCCTGCCTCTGCCTGCCCACTACTCGCTCTGACCACATGCCTAGAAGCCCAGCCCTGGGAGTTCTGCTCAAGTGCGTCACACACTGGAACCCAGAGTCACTCATACATCCATCCACATCAGAAAGGACACAGACACAGGGCTGATATCCTGAAGAGGCAACCAGGGTGTATAGAAGCTTTCTTCAACTGGAGCAGTTATGGAGGCCTCCTGGAGGAGGTGACACTAGCGTGTTTGAAAAGCAGCAGATATTCTGGGAAGAAGGGCAGGTACCTGAGAGCAGGGCGCTGCTGTTTCTGCGGGGCCTAAGAAGGAAAACGCAGGACATGGGGAGAGGGTCGCCTTCCCTGCCTTGAGCCTCACACAGGAACACAGCCAGACCTTGTGAGGACCTGAGCAGCAGCAGACCCAACTAAGGACCCGTGTACTCTGTTCCCAAGCCCACACCCTAAGCAGCACCGGGGAGCAACCCTGTCTCTCTTTGCTCTGGACACTCAGAGCCCATCCACCGCCTGAGACCCCATCTGCCTGCCCCTCTGAGGGTGTCTGACAGGGTGGTCTGAGCTGCCTGCCCGAGGGGAACAGGGTGGTATGAAAATGGGCAGAACATTCACGTTCAGGTGAGGGCTGGCTGTTCAGAGTGTGTCCCCAAGGAAGCAACTCATGGCGTCCTGCGATTTGCGTGTTCTTCTGAGTTGAGAAGGCAGCTCCCAAGGAAGAAGCTGTAAAACACCTGCCTCCCTGTGGCCTTGTAGCAACAAGCACACCTCCAAAGAGACGTAGGAACAGTCCACACCTTGGTTCTGGTTCGCCTGCCAAAAAGGTCACCACTGTTCATCTCCCCATTGGGAGGAAGCAAGTCTGGCTGGGACCAGGTCCCATGAGGCTGGTGTTCCTAAACCAAGGCACAGGGGCCGCCAAGCACTAGCACCTGCAGCTGTCAGAGAAGAGCCACAGACGGACACCTACCAGCTGGCAGAGTCAAGGGGTCTGCAGGCCAGGACCATGATGACTCTCATGTCCTTTTGCAAGTTGTTCTAAATCTTTCAAGTTTTCTAAGGCATCATTTTGTGCTGTGGGAAAAGCAAGTGTTATTAAAGACACTCACAGGGGGAAGGAGCAGAAATGACCTTGCTACAAAAATGAAACTGAAGGTTTAGATGGGCTTTGGGGGTTAAGCAGTTAGCTGCCTGAGTGGAAGATCCAATGGAGCCTTCATTATCACTCACACAGGCAGCTCTGCCCAGGGAGCTTCTAGAGAAGGAGGGGGAGGCTACAGCCAGTCAGCTGTCTCCCATTCCAACCAGGCATCCAGCTATTGGTCCATCTATCTGTCCATCTAAGCACCTATCTGTTTAACCATCAGCACATTCATGCCTCCATTCATCTGTCCATCTATCTATCCTTCACCTTTCCATCACTCATTCATCTGGAATAAACAACTTTTTCATTGTATCTAACCAGCATCTGTCCCTCCCTGACCCAGTGGCCCTGTCCACCAACAGAATCCTTTCCCCTCTACAAGGGTGGGCCAGTCAGAATCTTCCTTGGGACATTTCCCAGGAATTCCTCTCTGTGCCCTCTTTGGAGTCAGCTAGATGCTAGCCTAGAACTGACCTTAGCCATCTCTGACCCATGAGGAGAACATGCCCAAGGATGCATTCCACACAGGGGAAAGCAAAGCTGAGGATGGAGACAGGTGGAAGGACTGATGAGTCTGGATCCAAGGGTTCCTGGGGTCAGCTTCACCTTTCACTGGTTACAGGAGTCCACAAACACCCTTTTGGAATTGGGTCTGTGGCATTTGCAAACAGAAAGGAGTGTGGGTAACACAAGCTCTTCCAATACAGTACAGGGTGATTTAGAACCTTCTAGATGTTCATTCCTGAGTACACAAGGATGCCCAAAAGACAAACACACCCTGTTGCAGCCTGCCAGAGGCTGACCCCCAGCTCGAGGTGCAGTTCTAAAATGAACGCAGAGGAAGCACCCCGCCCAGATGCTCGATGCCAGCATGGGGTCCACAGACCCAGGCCAGGCTCCTGCCACTGAGCCTCATTCCTCATCTGTAAAATAGAGGTGGCAGCCCCTGCTTGAAGATGAGGCCAACTGGGCTGCTCCCCACCAGCCATTCCTATCTGCTTCTTTTTCTGATGGCAGAGCCTGCCGTGCATGAAGTCTGGAAAGGTCAGATACTTGTATTCCCAGCACCTTGCAATTACAGATGGGCATGTGACCCAACTTGGACAGATGGACCCAAATTTGCTAAGATCTTCTGGAAAACGCCCCAAAGAGAAAATGGCAAAGGAGACCCCATCCCTTCCTATTCTGCTTTTGGATGCTATCCTCCTATAAGAATGTGATGTTTGGAGCTGCGGCAGCCAGCTTGTGACCAAGAGGAAAGGGCTAAGAATATTATACTTGGATTTACTTTGATTTAAGGAAAAGGTTATCTCTTGTACACCCGGGGCTATGAGCTGCAGTTGGCACTGTCATTATTGGTTGTAGGAGGTGGTCTCATGAAAAAGTTAAAAGCATGGATTCTGGAATCAGCTCTATCTACTACTTGCTGGCTGTGTGACCTTTGGTAATTTACTTAACACCTCTGTGCCATCACCTTCTCCATAAAATGCAAACAGTATTTTGCGAGTGTTAAAAAACTTAGTATACACGAAAACATTTTGCACAGTGCATGGCACATAGAAAGTGCCCCCAGAAGACATCAGCTCTAATTAGCCATCACTGTCAGAGAATGTGGGGGTGCAGGAGGGCCAGGCCCAGGGGGAAGCCAGGTGGGCACAAAGGCCCCGCCCACAGAAGCGGAACAGGAGCCGCAAGCCTGCTCCCGGCCTTGGCACTGCGGAGGCTGTGCTGACTTGCTCTGTGTTCGCCCTGCCAAGGCCAGAGCAGCTGGCTCCAGCCTGCCGATGCCTGCAGGGAGAGACACCCCCCCACGCAGCTGCCCGCCTCCCTCCAACCCTGCCAACCCAGAGCCAGCCTGGCAGCCCCGAAGTGGGCACCCTGTCGGCCTGGGGCAGACCTCAGCCCAGGTCCAGAGAGACCCCCCCACCCCCACTCTGCAAGCTGCGCTCCTGACTCCAGCCAAGTAGCCTCCCCTTCGAGGGAGGAAGGAGTGTCCCCTCCACCCCTCCCGCCAGAGCCGACCATGGAAGCAGTTCCCTTTGGCTGCCATACTGCAGTGACTCAAAAACAGTTGTTTGGCTTGTTGGACGCCTAGGCCCTGCACAGCTCGGGAACAGACTGCGGGGCTGGGGGCCGTGTAACTTGGGTGGGAGGCCCCAGGCCCCTTTGCAGCATGGTACACTGAGACACATCTTTGCATCTTTTCATCAGACACAATAGAGCTGCCCTCCTGCCGGACTGCATTCATCCATGACACACGCGGTTCTCACCGGCCTGGGAAGCTGCCAGAATCAATGTGAGCAAGGTTCCTACTCAGGTGGCTCAGTGGTGAAGAATCCACCTGCAATGCAGGAGACGGAGGTTCGATCCCTGGGTCAAGAAGATCCCCTGGAGGAAGAAATGGCAACCCGCCCCCAGTATTCTTGCCCAGAGAATCCCAAGGACAGAGGAGCCTGGTGGGTTAGAGTCCATGGGGTTGCAGAGTTGGACACGACTGACTGAGCAGGCACAAGGTTCCTACGCAGTCAGGGGAGGGGCTGCTCACACCGGACATCTGGCATCTCTATGACAACCCCAGACACAGGCACTGTGGTTAGGCTTGTTCTGTATGTGAGGACACAGAGGCTCAGAGGCAGGAGTACCTTGCCTGAGTCACAGTGCTGGTTTGCAGCAGGGGAGGACTCGGTCCCAGGCTCAGGTGACCTTAAAGCCTGGGCATTAACTGCACTGACTCAGCACCCCCAGAAGCTTCCGGCCCCAGAGCTTCACCTTCCCCATCCTAGCCATCCTGCATGTCGCTGCCCAAGAATGATGCTCTCAAGCCTCCTCTGCTCAGCCACCTTCAGAGGCTCCCCAGCAACCACAGAAAAAAAAACACAAACCCTCTGTACAGGCCTCTCCATCTCTGATTTCCGACCTCACGCCTGCAATCCATTCAATCCTCACAAGCTGAGTGCTGGGGTCCGTAGAGACTGGATTACACATCTGCCCAGCAGGCCAGTTGCACCCGCCGCAGGGCCTCTGTGAGCTGCCCCTCTGTCTGGAAGCTGTTCTCCCCCATGGCCCGTGGCGTGCGTGCCCCCCATCCTGGGAGAGGGCAGCTGTCCGTCCCAGGCAGTGCTCCCCACCCCCACCCCAACCAGTGTCTTCTCTACTACACACTTCTCACTGCTGGCAGGGCATCCTGTGGCATCGATGTACATTCAGTGTCTGAGGCCTCCATTCAGATGGTGGGGCAGGACCTGGCTGGACTTGTTTCCTGCTGCACCCCTGTGCCTGCACATGGCCAGCATGCAGGACACGCTGAGTGAATCGGTGAACGCGTTCCCTTCTCCCAGGGCTCCTCACGGAGCCAGGATGTATCTGGAGTCCTGACTGGCCTGAAATAAGCCCCCTGCTATGTTCTCTGCCTACTCTTATCCTCTGCAACTCCCAGAGTTTCCTTCAAGTTGGCCCAACAACCCCTGACTCTGGCCCCAACCTGCAAGTTCTCCTCCAGGACAGCATGTCGTCCAGAGGCTCCTCAGTCATGCAGACATCCCCAAACTTGCCTGTGTGGTTCCTGACACCTCAATCACTCTTTCGGCCACCTCCTGTACATCTCGCAAGAGCCCTTCAAGTATTCCCTCCCTTGCAAGGTAGAGCTGATCACATCCCCTTTGACACTTCTGTCCTGTGGACACACACCCACTGTGAGGGCCTCATGCATTTGCCTTCACTGATCATGAGGCTGCATGCATATAGCAGGTGCTCACTACACCACAGGAGCATAACCCACCATCTCTTCTCATCCTTCACAACGTACAGGCCTCCCTGACCGGACAGGAACGCTCTAACGGCAGGGGCTCTTTTGTTCATTGCTACATCCTCAGTACAAAATCCAATGCCTGTTAAATGGATGGATGGACCAACGCACTGATGGATGGACAGGTGGATGCACGGAAGGACGAAAGGAAGGGAATGGATGGATGGACTGGTGGGTGGAGCGCCCGAAGGAAAACAAGATACATGGACGGGGTGGATGCCATGAGGAGCCAGGCAAGACAGAGCTATGAAGGGACGGGGAGGACAGGCAGGTGCATGGGTGGACAGACGGGCGATGGACGCACGTGCGGACACTTCAAAGGAAACTGGTGGATGGATGGGTGGATGGAAGGATGGACGGAAGGCAGGCAGGCCAGACGCATACGCACATGGGATGGATGAGAGGACAGAGAAGACACATGCACGGAGGATGGCTGGGCAGGCAGACAAGTGGATGAGGAGGGACGACCGCTATTCAGGCCACTGATTTCTTACAGGTAACCTCAGTGTTCTGACCAGATGAAGAGCTCCCCCAGAGGAGCCTTCCCCCTCACCAACAGGTGCTGCCACTGCTCTGAGTGAACAGAGGTGGGGGGTAATCTCCTCAGTTCTCCAGCTACACACATACATACACACACAACACACACCCACCCCAGGAGCATCTCAAGGAGCCTGCAGACTGTGTGGAGAGGCTGTCATCCTAGCAGTGGACATTCATGGGCCCTTACTCCCTACCCGGCCCTGTGCCAAGCCCTTCCCTGGATACCCCACCGACCTGGGCCCCACAACACCAAGGCAGCAGGCGGCTCACTAACTTTATCAACAGGGAAACAGGTCCAAAGAGGCTAGATTACCACCCACAGTCACACAGTTGCAGGAGGCTGAGCCAGGGGTCAAACCCAGATCCTGAACTCTCAGCTACTCTGCTGCCAGCAGGCCCCAGCCGTGGCCATCACGTTCCACCTCCTACTTTATGGCATTTTCACTCTCTCGGTCCTTCCTCTGAAATCTACTTAGTATTTCTTACTTCATAATCTCCCTTAAGTCAACTCACTTTTTAAGCTTAAATATATTTATAATGTACATGACTACCCTGAAAGGAAAATCAGTATTAAGCAACGTAAGTGGAAAGTAACCCTAAAAATACATACTGTGAAAACAACGCAATTTTAGCCGAATAAGATTCCCAATGAAGGCTCAGGACCCAAGACCTATTCTCTCTCTATTAAAAATGGAGATCAGTGAGTATGGTGGTTTAAAAACATATCCATGAATGCTCTGACACGCCTCCCCTGAAGAGGCAGAGCCCTTGAGTGTGGGCCAGACTCACGGATTCGCATCCCGTGAAGAGAACAGGGTGAAAGTGACCACGGGTGGCTTCCGAGACCAGGTCATTTGAGGCCCTGAGGCTCCCCACTGGTTCTTTCTTGGGTCACTGACACTGGGCAAAGCCAGCTGCTCTAGGGAGATACCCACATGGCAAGGAGCTGAGGCTCCAGTCAAGAGCTGTGTGAGACGCCATCTTGGAGCTGACTGCCCAGCCCCAGTCAAACCTTGTTTTAAGCTACAACATTTGGGGGCATTCTGTTACACGGCAGTAGGTAAGTTGTACAGCAAGCAGTAAGAGGGCACTGAAGAGAGCCCACGACTCTTCACGAAGCAGCCAGAATGATCAAAGACCAAGTGAAAGGGGGGCTGGTGGACCCTGAAGGGACTCAGCGTATTCTCTATGCCACATCCATGCCTGCCCTCTCCACTCTGCTCCCCACCCAGCAGCCAGAGGGACGGGGGTTCCACCCATCAGGTTACATCTCCCCGGGGGAACCACCCCAACAAATCCCCCTTCCCACTTGGAACTCTCAGGGCTCGACATCCTCCCTATTCACCCACCGGCCAAGCCAACCACCTGCTGCATTTACCTACACAATCCCAAGCGCGTCCCCAACAGGACTGTCGCAGTGATTGCTCCTCTTCCCTTCTGCCAGGACCACTCTTCGCCTGACCAGCCCCTCCTGCCAGTCAAAGCTGTGCCTCCCACCCGCTCCCAAGCATGCCAGTCAATTCCCCATACAGCCCCTGCTCACCCAGCCCCCTCCAGGCCTCGCCACCTCTCCGGTGATACCTGGCTGCAGATTTATCTGACAGCACAGTGCGTACTTGTCCCTCCTTTCTTCTTGGTCAGGTCGCCTGCAGAAGATAAACTGGATGGGGGAGGGTGTGGGGAGTGGAGGGAGGTCTGTCCTATTCAGAACTGGGTCTCCTGTACCCGGAACATGCTCAGCAGACCTCCACGGAATGACTGATGGAGCTTCTGGATCCGCCAAGGACTGGGCATCCAGGAAACCAGGGAGTCTGACTCAGACTAAGCTATAAACTGGAACTGGAAGAGCTTTCACTAATCTGTAGAGCCTCCAGCTCCACTCAAAATATAACAATGTTCTGCAGCTGCCAACAGCTGGGGAGCAGAGTGGAGAGGGCAGGCATGGACCAGGGTGCCTTTTTTTAAAGTTTGGCTTCAGGAACCTCTCCTCTGTTCCTCAACCCCCCTCTTCCTTTGCTTCTCCCCTGGTCCCTCTGTGTCCACTCCTGTCATCGACATACAATTTTCTGCTACAGTTTTCTGCTCCTTGGTCCTATTCTCTCCACCGCATCCAAGGATTTTGGCCCCTACACGGGAAACCTGTGTGTGTGCTCTGTGCTGCCCAGGCAGCATCTCTGCCTCCATAACATCTTGAAAACAGTACTGGAAATGGGTGTGGAGTTTCAGTTTTGAGTGATAAGAAAGTTCTGGAACTAGATGGTGGTGATGGTCACACCATAGCACACACATACTTAATGCCACTAGGCCAGGCCCTTTAAGATGGGTGTAATGGTAAATTTTACATGATGTTTGTTTTTTTATACAGTAAAGAATGGTAAGAAAAATGGTGCTGGCCCCATTTGGCCATCATCAAGCTTAGCAGTTTGAAGACTTTGTAATTTCTAACACTGGTAAGTCTAAAGGCATTTTTCTGTGTTCTCCTGAGGTAGAATACACAGGTGTGATTGCTTTGAGGCCTGCCTGCCCATAAACCATCTTCTCCCTCATACAACTAATCAGTAAACGAACAAAATCATTAATCTGGTAAAACCACATAGAAAATGAAATTTCGAAAAGTTTCACAGCTTGGGGGATACGCAGCTTTAAAATTTTTGTTTTCCTCTTTCTGCACAAAAAATTACACTAGAAAGAGAAGTCACAGTATTAATGCAACTCTGTGGTGGATCCAGGCCTCTGTGCAGTGAAGGCCAGCCCAGGCAGGTGACCAGATAGAAAATAAAACAACAAAAACTCCCCCACCTCCCAGGGTGCATTTTCAACAGGAATGACCCCCACCCATCCGATCCATGAAGCGGACTGGGATGATGCATTTTTCAATTGGGCTATGCTTTCAGCTTCCTGGGCTATTCTAAGAGGTACCAAAATCATTACAATTTTCAAATTATTTGATCTGACAGAGATGCTGGTGCATGGCCATGGGAGATAGAAATGGGCTGTTTTGAAAAACAGATACAAAGATTTTTAAAGCTGTGGGTGGACTGGTTTCCACCATCCACGATGCCCTGAAGAACTAATGCAATTGTGCTGGGATGTGAAACTATCCCCCCAGGGATGTGTAGAGGCCATGGTCCTGCACCCAAGGGCACTGCCTCTAGCATATCCTGTGGTCCTGTGACCACTTGACCAACTGGCCCTCGGGAAAGGGGTGCAGGAGTTCTGCTCTGGACCCAGCTGAGGGCTGGGCTCCGCGCGCTGCCGTTCTGGACAAGTCTGTCCCTGGGGGTCTCCTTGGATCCATTCAGGGAAGAGTCTGATGGAGAAAGCTAGAGCCTCTACCCTAAAGCATGTCATTCCACTGAGGACCCTGGGAGGGGCAGAGGGGCACTGGAGGGCCAGGCTAGTGCAGGCCTCTCCCGCCCTCCCTGAGGTGGGTCACTGAGTTGGGGTGACTCTGGGGGCTGGGGTAGGCAGCTGAGTCAGATCCCACCACATCAACCAAAGTTGGTCATCCCATCCAGAGGCAGAAAAACACCCTGGACCCAACCAGGGCTGCCGTGGGGCCTGAGAGCCATCAGCCCTCCAGGGTTGCTGGAGGCCGTGTCCAACCCGTCTAGAGAGCGCCCTCATGGATCTGGGGTTATTTACAGAGCTGGCAGCTATTTAAAGCCTTGGTTTGTTTAGAAAGTGGCAACGGGTGCTGGGTCCCTTAGGGGATGGGTCTGGGGTTGCAGAACCTGCTGCCATTTGAACAGGAGACCAGTCAATTCTTCTGGGGGCCTGGGGGATACAACCTGGTCTGTCCACCAGCAGTGTTGGGGGAGGTGTGAGTGTCTGTGCATGAGCACGTGGGGGCACGTGAACCCCGCTGGCAGCCCCCGGCCGGCCTCCCCAGATACACACTGGGCTCCTCGTGGGTGCCCAGGCTATCCACTCCACCCCCAGCAGGGACAGCTGCAGGCCGCCCGGCCTCCCTGCCCTGGGCGGGAGCTGAGCCACTTGCCCTCAGGAGGGCTGGTCTACTCCAGGATTTTACGGTCGAGGCCTGGTTTTCCCAGCCACAGTGTCTCGGAGAGGGGACAGCCCAGGGGACGCTGCGTGGCCACAAAGCTTGGCTGTTCTCCCACGCGCCGATGGCCAGAGCGGTGCTGCTGGGGGTGGGTGAGGGCGGGGCAGAGGGGTGCAGAGGAAGCCAGGGAGCCCAGGGGAGAGCTGGGAAGTTTTCCTGGGAAAGGGAGTAGTGAGGAGACACAGGGAGACCCAGAAACCAGGAGACACACAGACTCAGAGACAGAGGCAGAGACAGACAGATATGGGAGGACAAAGAGGTGGACGCGGCAAGACAAAGGGGGGACCGGAGAGCTGGGCGCAGCCGGGCCGCGTGGAGATGGCGCGAGCGGCCGACATGTGTGGTGAGGCTCAAGTTCAAAAGGGAGGGAAGAGGTGGTTAGACGACCAAAGTCATTGAAAAAATTTTTGGCGCAGCTGCCCCGAGGCTCCTGGCCGTGGGCCCGGCTCGGAGCTGAACTTAAACAAACCCCTGCAGCAGCCATCTGCTTGATTTTAAAATAAATCAAACAGTCTGCTGAGCCGGGATCGAGTTTCCATCTGCGCCGCCGCCCGCTCGCCGGCTTGGAGCCACGCTTGCCTCTCCCAGCCAAGGCTCCTGGCAACATGTGGGCCGGTAATTCCTCCAGGAGCAGGGAAACCGGACCCCCGCCGCCCCCAGCTCCTAACTGAAAGCAAGTGCTATTTTTATAGCCACCCACTGGAGAGGGGGGCCCCAACAGGGCGAGGGAAACCCAGGCACCGGGTTACACTGAGTTGCCTCCAGCACAGAGGGGGTGGGGAACACGTCACAGAATGCTCCCCACCCCCCTGCCTCCAGGAAAGGGGTGAGGGACTGAGTGTGGGGGTGCCGGCCCCCGGGGCCAGGAGGATGCTCCGACGTCATGTGAGGCCCATGAGCCCTCCTGTACAGCGGCGGACCCCTGTGGGTGGCAGCAGCCCAGGGCTCCCCATAGCAGCCAAAAACTGCAGCAGAGACCCCCCTTCCTCAGGCTGGGGCCACCCTGGGAAGTGCCACCCACCTACCCTTGCAGAGCTGGGTGACCAGGGGAGCCCGCTTTCCCTGACCCAGGCCAGAAACAGAAACCCCGGCCTGGCAGGGCTCAGTGAGCCCCATCTGTGCAGTGGACATAACAGCACTTTGGTGGTCTTGGGGGAACAAAGATGGGGTCCTATGATCTTGGGGGCTGTAGCTGGCATAGAGGGGCTTTTATGCCATCCTGGAAAACACAGGAAGGAAAGAAGTGATGACAAGAAAGATGCCTTCCTGGGGAGCTGCCCATTCCCAGCCCAAGGGGTCCATGGTGACGAGCCAGGCTTCCGTGCCCAGGACACCATGCTTCTGCAGTGCAGACTGCCCGCTGACCCCTGCCAGATGCTTCCTGCTGCATGAGCCGGGTCCCGGGGCGGGGGAGAGGCATGGGTGCGGGACCCCAGTTTCATGCAGAGTTCTCAGTGTACAAACCAGAGTGGGCCAGGAGCACAGTGAGCAGGTCTGGACGGCACCACCTCTCCCACACGTCAGGGTCCCTCTGAGCACGGGGCCCCCAACTCAAAAAGCACAGAGTGGAGGAGTGCATGGCTCAGGGGACTTTAGATGCCCACTGTGCCATATGCTCCACCGCTCTTTCAAGGGATGACCAACCTTCAGATGCAAAGGCTTCTGCACCTAGAAGCTTCCTTTGGTTTGACCAGCAGGCACTTTGCTCCTCAGCCTGAAACACAGCCCTGAAATGAAGACAAGCCAACTCCACAGGCACAGCAAGTCTCGTGCACATCAGGCTCCATCTCCTACCCTCTTATATGTCACCGGAGGTGCTGGGCTTTGAGAGTTCACGGGAGGTTCCTTGTGGGGCTAGTGTGCTTACCTCGCCCATTTCCCATGTGGAGACACTGAGGCAGAGTCAGTTACCCCAGGACAGAACTGGTACAGCTGGGGCCCCACATGGGACCTCACCCCCAACAGCACGCCCTCAGCCACTGTGCCCTCCTCCTTCTCCGTGGGCATCCTCCACCCCGCTGCCCTCCCTCGGCAGGCCCAGCTGCTCCCCAACCAAGTCAGGCTTTGTCAATTCAGTTCAGTTCAGTCACTCAGTCGTGTCCAACTCTTTGCGACCCCATGAATCGCAGCACGCCAGGCCTCCCTGTCCATCATCAACTCCCGGAGTTCACTCAGACTCATGTCCATTGAGTCAGTGATGCCATCCAGCCATCTCATCCTCGTCATCCCCTTCTCCTCCTGCCCCCAATCCCTCCCAGCATCAAAGTCTTTTCCAATGAGTCAACTCTTCGCATGAGGTTGCCAAAGTACTGGAGTTTCAGCTTTCGTATCATTCCCTCCAAAGAAATCCCAGGGCTGATTTCCTTCAGAATGGACTGGTTGGATCTCCTTGCAGTCCAAGGACTCTTGAGAGTCTTCTCCAACACCATAGTTCAAAAGCATCAATTCTTCGGCGCTCAGCCTTCTTCACAGTCCAGCTCTCACATCCATACATGACCACTGGAAAAACCATAGCCTTGACTAGATGGACCTTAGTCAGAAAAGTAATGTCTCTGCTTTTGAATATGCTATCTAGGTTGGTCATAACTTTTCTTCCAAGGAGTAAGCGTCTTTTAATTTCATGGCTGCAGTCACCATCTGCAGTGATTTTGTAGTCCCCAAAAGAAAATCTGACATTGTTTCCACTGTTTTCCCATCTATTTCCCATGAAGTGATGGGACCAGATGCCATGATCTTCGTTTTCCTTTTTGTGTGTGTGTGTGTGTGTGTGTGTGTGTGTGTGTGCTAACGCTTGAAATATATTTACTAATTTAAGACAACCAACACTTTTACTTTTATTTGCATTTATTTTTTTGTGGCATTTTTTCTCGGGCCATAAGTTTTTGTTTCTTCAGTTTCTTCTGGGATATCTTTTTCTTCTGTGCAACCTCATCTTCTGGTTTAGGAACAATCTGTTCTTTTTCAGTAAGGATCATCTCAGTGTGGCAGGGAGAGCTCATGTAGGGGTTGATCCAACCGTGAGCTCTGTAAGTCCTGCGCCGCATCTTGGGGGCTTTGTTCACTTGGATGTGCTCAATAACCAGAGAATCTACATCTAAGCCCTTAAGTTCAGCATCACTCTCTGCATTTTTGAGCATGTGTAGTAAAAATTCAGCACTCTTTTTGGGCCACCGACCCTGAGTCCAGCCCCACTGTTTGGCCTGTGCACACCTACCAACTCCACCGTTGTAACAACGGAATGGCACACATTGCTTCTTTAACGTGACATCCTTCAGATACTTGGTGGCTTTTCGGATGTGCACACCCTTTATGATCTGGGCGGTTTCACGAGTGTTCTTAAAGTGTACCCGAAGATTCGAACCTCTTGATTTGCATGATTTTGTGGGGTTTTCTGGGTCAAGTGAATAGCGCACCATTTTTAGGGGTCACCTCAGGCCGCTTACCGGAAAAGCTGATCTTCATTTTCTGAATGTTGAGCTTTAAGCCAACTTTTTCACTCTCCTCTTTCACTTTCAACAAGAGGTTTTTAGTTCCTCTTCACTTCCACGTAAATGTTGAGCACACTGCCTTCCATGGGCCAGCTTCCTTGTATCCCTAAGAGGGCCTAAAAAAAGGGTATTACGAACCCATCTTACAGCGAGGGAAACTGAGGCCTGAGAGGGACAGGAGCACTGGGCACCCTGGATGGCCCTGGGCCTGGCACAGCGCCACTCCTCACTCCCGCCCCAGAAGCCAAGACTAGACAAAGAGGCCAGGGCAAGTGCAGGAGGGGGGACACCCCCCTGCCCACAGGGTTAGCTCTGAGAGTCACCCCTTCCCTTCCCCTCCTGCTCTGGCTCCTGCCCTTCTATTCTGCAAAACTTTACTGCACACCTGCAGTGCCCCATCCCACTGCCAGCCCTACCCAGGGGACAAGGCGTGTAACGGCCACTACTGTGGCTTTGTAAGAGGGCACACGCAGGCCAGAAGGAGGAAAAGGAAGGCCCACTGGTGGGGGCGGGGGGGGTGTGCACGCGCGTGTGCAGGTGTCCCAGGGCTGCCGTAATTAGTCACCACAAACCAGGTGCTTGAACGACAGAAACTCATTTGCTCAGTCTGCAGAAGTTTGAAACCAAGGTGTGGGTAGGGCCACAGGCCTCCTGAAGGGATCAGGGAGGAGCCCTCCAGCCTTCTCCAGCCTCTGGCAGCTGCCAGCCACGCGGCGTCCCTTGGCTTGTAGCTGTGCTCTCATCCCTGCCTCCCTCTTCACGTGGCCTCTGTGTGTGTGTGTCCGTCTCCGCCCACCTCTCTCTCTTCCAGGGTCCAAATTCCCCTCTTCTTATAAGGACACCAGGCAGTGGATTCAGGGCCACCCTTATCCAGCCTGACTTCATCGTCACTGGATCACATCTGCAAAGACCTTATTTCCAAATAAGGGCACATTCACAGGTTCAGGTAGACATGAACTCGGGGGACACCGGGCCCCAGCACCGGCCCCGAGGTGCCAGCCCCGAGCACACCTCTCCAGTGGACAGAAGCCACTAACATGGCAACGGGGCCAGGGGGACTCCGTTCACCGGACCCAATACTTGCATGATGTCAGCCTCTTCTTTCTGTCTCTGGACTCCTAACAGCCAGAGCCTATTACGGGATATTCTGTACCCAGAGGGAAGGAGGGAGGGCGCCAGGGCCAGCTCCCAGCCTGGCAGAGATGCCTGGTGACGCTCCACCTACTCGCAGCTAGTTCTCTCCCTCTCTCTGTCACAGAACCAACCACAGAAAATCTCTGTGAGGATGACCAGGGCCTCCCGTTCCCACACGACTGACGCAGCGCAGCTGCCAACAGCCCGCTGACCTCCGCCCTGGGAGCCTGTGAGCCTGAGCTGCCTGTGGACGCCGGTCTTCCCATTCCCAGCCAAGGGGCTCCTCTGATGTTCCCTGCTCCTGTGAGAACCCCAGCTCAGACTCAGAGCCCAGAAGATGACCTTCAAGGTCGTGTGGCCCCCTGGAGGGCACTCCGCGTGGCTGAAGGCCCAGGCCCTGGGCTCCCCAGCCGGAGGGGTGTCTTCCTCACATGGCAGGACCCGCTGTGCTGGCCAGTGCACTTGGGGTGGGTGGAGAGCCATGCGCAACAGCCGCAGCCCCAGGACCCTTCTGGAAACACACCCTACAGGCGTAAGAGCAGTGAACATGCAAGAAGACGTTATCTACGACAGTGGGGGAAACAGTGTACATGTCCCAGGCGCACCCTTCACACACTGCTGAGCACCCTCCGCCACCACCCGTGAGTGCTGCACGCCTCTCATGGACAGCGGTGGGGCAGTGTGTAACCAGGGACCAGGCATGGATCCAAATAGCAGATGTGTTCTTCTTGGTTCTGGAGGCTAGAAGCTGGAGACCACGGTGGTCAGCAGGCGTGGCTCCTTCCAAGGCCTCTCTGCTCGGCGTGTAGATGGCCATCCTCTCCCGCGTCTGCTCGTGGTCTTCCTTCTGTGTGTGTCTGTGTCCTGATTCTCTCTTTGTACAAGGACACCAGACCTACTGGATCAGGCCCCACCCCAATGACCTCATTCTGCCTTAATCACCTCTCTAAAGACCCTGTCTGTAAGCATGGCCACAGTCTAAGGCACCAGGGTTAGCATGGCAATGTAGGAACTGGAGGTGTGTGCGCGTGCGCACGTTTATGTACACAATCCAGCCCAGAACAGGCATCCTCGCCAAATGAAAGCAATTAGAGAGGCCGTGTTTCAAGTGACACCAGCACCACGGTGACACAGAAACCTTCAGCCCCCTGTTGGATGAGACTCAAGAGTTCCAAGATCTCACTGGCTCCCAGGATGGAAGCTCTGACTGAAACATACCCCATGTGATAGCATGAAAGCAAAGAAAAAGGGCCTGGGGCAGCACCCAGCTCCAAGTCTCTGTAGCTGACTGCTCTGGACAGGCCGCCCACACCCTCCTCGCAGGCGGCTCAGTGTCAGAGGCCGAGCTCCTCGGGGGTAGCCGGCAGCGGGGGCCTGGTCTACACCCCCTCCACCCTCACAACCATCCTCAGGCTAGATGGTGACGATCCCGCTTCACACTGGGTAACGAGTTATCACCCGTAAAGGCCTTGTAAGGCAGGCCCCTCCAGGTCCCACAGAACTGTGGAGGTTTCACAGATGGTGGAAATGAGGCTCAGATACAGCCAGTGGCCTGTTCAAGGTCACACAACACGGAAGTGGCAAAAGCGTCTGCCTGACACTTAGCACTGAGACAAAACAGAGACAGCATCAAAGTGTGCTTCCGTTGGAGGGGGTCCTATCACCCTGTGAAAGTCGCACCAGTGATCCAAGGCCTCTTCCAGTCTGGACTTACATGGACATATTTCTTTAAGGCTGTAATCAAGACATGTTTACAATTCTGTGTTCTGCTTATTTTGACTCAGCATTAGATCATCAGCTTCTCTGTGCTCAAATGGGCTCCATGGACCTCATTTTAAAGCCACAGAATATTCCACCCCCAGGGATTTGTAACAATGCACCTAACTCTATCTTGCTGTTGGATGTTCAGAATTCTCCCATTATAAATAACAGTGCAAAGCACATCTTTGTGTGTCTTATCATTTTCCTTCTTCCAAGCGCATTCCTTAGGATACATTTCTAGCAGTGTGATTATTGGGCAGCAGCATGGAGCGTTTTTAAAACTCTGGATACAGACTGACAAATGGTCTGGGGAACAGACAATATGATACAGATTTGTGCTGCCAGCAGCAATACTAATCAGCCGAATTTCTGCAACTTCACCAGCACCAACTCTTTTATTAATTTTTCCTGGTATTTTAATAGCTTGCATGTAACTATATCCCCATATATTTACTTGTCTTCTCTCCCATTTGAACCACCTGTCCAAAACTCTCAGTCTTTTTAACAGCAACCAGGGATGCCACAAAGTTCAGAACCAGTCTCTCTGGTGGCCCATAGCTTCAGGACACCAAGGGATCACGTTCTGTGCCTGGCTGATGGCAGGGGACAGTCTCTCCCAGTGACCCTTCAGCCACAGCTGCCCCTACTGCCAGGTTAAGTCCAGCAGGCAATGTTGGGTTGACCACTTGGGGCTGCTACTCCCCGCCTCTGTCATGTGCTGTGGGCAAGCCCATGTGGCTTAGATATTAAGTTGCAGAATGTGGGCCGAGTGGCTAAAGGGACACTGCTTTGCCTGGTGTGACCTGAGGGCTGGCCATGGAGGAGCAGGTGCTGCTGAAGCTCTTTCTGGAACTCTGAGTTGCTCCAGAGGGTGTCTCCCTAATGCGGGGCACACAAAGGTGATGAGGCAGGATCGGAGGAGGCAAATGTCAATAGGGATGCAGGCCAGCTAGGGGCACGAGAACCAGAAAAGATCAGGAATAGAATCTGGCTTCCTTTACATCCAAAATTGTCAGGGAAGGGGCAGAAAGCAGAGAAGCCAGGCGCCAAAGCCATGTGGTGAGGCTCCATGGTTAAGACAGACACTACTGGTCTGGGTTCAAATCCCAGGGCTGCCCTGACCAACTGTGAGACCACAGGCTGGTCCTCTCATCTCCTTGTGCCTCGGTTTCCTCATCTGTGAAGTGGGTTCACAGTGTCACTCACAGGGTTGTTGTCCGAGTTAATGGAGCCAACATGTATACAGCTCAGCAGGCTTGGGGCACAGCTGGTGCTTAGGAAATGAAAACTTCACGCATGGGTGTCACAGCTAGCCTACACCCCACATGGCTGGTCCAGAGGAGGCTGCAGCAAACCGCAACCCCCTAGCCAGCCAAACTAAGTATGGCTTTTAAGGTTTTAAAGAATTCTAAAGAGTAAGCAAATAACAGAAAAGAATATGCAGCAGACACCAGAGGCCAGCCCACAAAGCCGGAAATATCTAACACCTGGTCCTTTAAGAACAAGTTCGCCAAGCTAGGTCTAGAGACATGGAAATTTCTGGTGGAATAATGGAGAGGGGATGGGCAGTGGGGGCAAAGAGCCAGGAGAGGAAGTAGCAAGGATGTCAGTGTCCAAGTGGAGGGCTGCACGGAGGGACCTGCAGATCAGAAACGGTCCACGCCCAGGGGTGGGCCCTCACTTGTGTCCACTGGGGAACCCAATTGATTCTGCTGTCTCAGCGGGGTGGACAGAAGCAGCCACTGAGATGGGGGCCCAGCCATATGGTGTGGCCCCTCCAACAGCTCAGAACCCAGATCTGCAAGGAATGCTGAGACATCACAAGGCCAGACCCCAGGGAAACAGGCAAGCCAGCCTGGCTCCAAAGTCACCAGCCAATCGACACTCCACACCATACATGCGCCCAGGCACCTAGGACCCTCCTGACCACCCTCTGTGCCCAAAGAGGCTACTCGAAACTTCTCTCATGGGGCTAATCTGGCCTGGCAAGGGTGCTCCTCAAGTGAGGCCCCAGGATGGGGACCCAGGGACACCAACCCCATCCCAAGATAGACAGAATCACATCTGTTCTTTCTTAGCCTGGCCCCTCAGGAAAGCTGCCCCTAAACTCCAGTCTTCATCTGCTACTGCCTGCCTGGCAAGGCATCTGGGGATACTGAGTGGATATTTGACTAAGTCCTGGAGGTCAGCTGTAAAGGACCACCCTCTTCTTCCCATCTTACAGATGAGAGAGCAGAGGCTGTGTCAGGTGCAGGGATTCAGAGACGGGTTCCAAGCTAGCATCAAAGTCTAGCTCCAGAGCCCAGTTTCCTCACCACAGCGTCTCAGGGGCTGACGGGGATGCCCAGGCGCTGTGGGTAGGAAGGGGCTTTGTGGTGGGGAGGAGAGGGCATCTCTGAAGAAGCCTAGTTCTCCCCGCCCACGGATGGTCAGTCCCGCCCAGCTGGGCCGCCAGCCGCCGGGGACGGGGCCCCATCTGTCTTGGTCACTGCTGTCACCCGGGCCTAGCTCAGGCCAGGTGTTCTGCTGAGTGACTCAATGATGGAGGCTGGCCTGGAGGGCAGGCAGATGGGGGCCCCATGATCTTCCCAGTACAGCTCTGGACAGGGTCTCCTCTGGGAGCCCTAACAGGGAGCCAGGGTGAAGCTTCTGAAGGTGCTGTGGTGGGCACAGAGCCCTTGGGGAGGGCAAGGGGGCCCTTAAGCCTCAGCTCCACATCTCGCCTCTTGAATGTAAAACAGGAGGGATTGAGAGCAGGCAGCACAGACACAAACAGCCCCCAGCCGCCAGCCTGTCCCCATCAGCAAGAGCCCTCCGCTAGGCCCTGCCAAGTGCCGGGGCCAGCAGTGGGCCTGGAGAATAAACATGTCACTGCAAGGCCAGCCCGCCGGACCGCTGGAGCCAAGAACCGCCAGAGGCTGTAAACAGTCTCTCTCTTGGCCGCAGACTCTGGCCCACCTCTCTGCACTGGGAATTAGCACTTTGCCTGCCATAAAGAAAGGGCAGGCCAGGGTGGGGGAGTTTGGGGAGGGGGTTGGTGGGTGGGGAAGCTGGGCTGGACCGCAGCCAGCACCTCCATCCTCGAGGCCTGGAAGCCCCTCCTTTCTCAAGGAGGCAGGGGGAGGCTGTGAATGAAAGGGCCGCGGGGAGGCTGCCCAGAGGCCCAGCTGGGCAGTGCTGGCCACAGGCTAGAGAAGGGACAGGGCAGGGCTGAGTCCTTTTCTAGGGGCCCTGGTCACAGCCAAGGGAGGCAGTTGCCTTTTACACCACCCCAAACCCCACCCAGGGCTTCCAGCTGGGTCTTGGGAGGCAGAGAGTCCCTGGGCAGCAGAGGCCCAGGTTGCACTGAGCAGCCTTCCACCCATCTTGCAAACCCTGCCTCACTAGCCCTGGGAAGCAGCCACCTCTCACTCTGCCCTGGACACATCCTCCCGCAAGTTCACACTAGGCTTAGGAATCGCTGCCTTCACTCTGGTTCTACCCTCCAGAGCCAAATATCTTCTCAAAAGGCAAGTTGAGGCACGCCACCCCCAGTTGGAACCCTTCAATAGGGCCCCTGCCCTTCACATTGTGGTGCTTCCAGTCCTGCCTGCCTCCTCAGCCTCTGCTACAGACAGCCTCCCCACCATGCACCTTTCTCCTGCCTCTGGGCCTTTGCACATGCTGTCCCCTGTACCGTGAATGCCCTTCCCCCTCTCTTATGCCTTCTTCACTTCCTCTTATTGTTTGGACCTTAGACCAACAGTCATCTCCTCCGGAAGTCTCCGGTCACTGAGACACCACCACACCCCCACTGAGGCTGCTGGAATCAAAGAGACAAGAGCAAGTGTTGGTGAGGATGTAGGAAAACAGTCCTGCAGTTCCCCACGTGACACAGCAATTCCACTCCCAGGTATCTGCCCAAGAGAATGAAAGCATTAACATCCACACAAAGCCTTGTCTATCGATGTTCACAGCTGCACTATTCACAATAGCCAAAGGCAGAAACACAGAAATGTCCATCACTGATGAAGGGATACAGAAACTGCTACATCCAGACAGTAAGAGTCACTCAGCCATAAAAGGAGTTTTGACACACTCTCCAACATGGATAAACCTTGAACACATTTGCAAAGTGAAAGAAGTCAGATGGGAAAGATCACATAAGAGATGATTCTATTCAATTGAAACGTCCAGAAGAGAAAAGCCCAGACAGACAGAAAGATCAGTGGTCACGTTCGGGCTTGGGTGTGGGGGTGGTGGAGATGGAGTGACTGCTCACAGGCATGGGACTTCCTTTCAGCATGATGAGGACAGGGGTGATGGCCGCCTGATCCTGTGGAAATGCTAACCTCCACCAGGCTGCACACATTAGATGGCTGAACTGTGTGACGTGTGCATTCTGTCTCAACGCAGCTATTATAGGGACTTCCCTGGTGGTCCAGTAGCTAGGACTCTGCTTCCAAGGCAGGGGGCCCAGGTTCAATCCCTGGTCAGGGAACTAGATCCCACACACCACAGCCAAGAGCTGGCACAGGCACATTTTAACCAAACCACTATTTAAAGAAGCTGCCACAGGAACAGTCGCCCGGGTCCCTGGCCCCGGCTCATCTGTGGCCTGGGTGCCCCCAGACTCCTGCTGCCCTCTCTCTGTCCTGCCAGGCAGATCTGGGTGCCGTGTGTCTGGGGCCCCAGCCACTGGCTTCCAATCGGAAGGGCGGCAGAGGAGAGGAGAGCAGGGCTCGGCTGTGTCCATCACCCGGGCCTCTCTGCAGGGCAGAGTGGACCAGCTGTGTCCCGTGCCCTCACTTACTGATGGCCCCGCTCCTGCCCGAGGACCCTGGTGCTCCTCATTCTGCCCTCCACCAGCCCAGGGAGCAGCCCCCTGTTCTCCCGACACCTGCCTACACCTGGGCACATAGGCCCTGTGCTAAGCTTTCCTTGGCCATGCACACAAGCATGCCCGTGGCTGCCAGGAACCCCCTGCACGCCCCGCCCCCCCGCCCCCGAGCAGGCCCGATGCTCACCCCTTGCAGAGGGGTTGCAGATCTAGAAGGCTCACAGGTCAAGGCTGGCCCTGGAGAGACTGTCTTGGCGCCAAGAAGGACAAGGGTTGGGGAGGCGGTGGGGGCAGGTCCCTGGGGAGAGGCCCCAGAGCCAGGAGTGAATTCACAGCTCAGGTGCCCAGGTTCTGACTCATGGAGGAAAAGATTGGGGCCAAGGGAGCCAGAGCATCCGGGGAGAACTGCCCTGTGGGGCAGCTGGGGCTGGGAGCCTCTCTCCCCCACGAGCACAGATGTTCTAGAGGTGGGAAGAGGGAAGGGGGAGGCTGTGGGCTGGCCAGCCTCCCTGAGGGCCTGGGGAGCAGCCAAGAAGCCTGCAGCCTGTCGCCAGGGCGGCGGCAGGGCGAGCCCAGGCCCTTGGCTCCCCGTCCCGCCTGGAAGCCAGGCCTCACTCCACCCTGGGCCTGGGGAGACCACATCTGGGCTCTGAAGAGGGCACTCAGGCAAGAGGAGACACAGGAACTGGGTGTGATTTCTGCCCAGCTCCAAATGGAGGTTTCTGGGCCATAAGCAAAGTCATATCCACCTACACTGGGCCCCCAGGACCCCAGGGGCCTTTCCAAGGGGCATGTGGGTCCCAGGGAGGGCACCCCGGCACCCTGGGAGACGGTTCCTTCTCCAGGTCCATCCTGAGGATCACAGGGCAACAGGAGTGCTGGCAGCCCTGTGACCGTGAGAACTGAAAACTCACATATTCACCCCTGCCGGGACCCCCGGGCTGGTTTGGGGCCTGGTGTGTTCTCCAGGGCCCACTCTGGAGTGGCAGCCAGCCTTCTCCATCAGAACCTGCTGCTGCCCCCCAGGGCTCTGCTCTGTGGACCTCCAGATTCCTAAGAGCCCAGGGAGCAACCTCCTGGCCTCAGTGAGACAGGCCAGGCCTCAAGCAGGCGCCTGGTGCCCATGCCCCACACTGATGCTATACAATCTTACCTGGCTTCATTGGGAACGGGGCTTGTGGGAAACTCCTTGAGACCCTGGCACTCACCTTCCTGGAAAGGTGCTGGATTCCCCAAGACCAGTGGGGACAGGGGAGGACAGGGTCAGGGATGACAGCAACCTGCCCTGGCCCTTATCACCCAACCTGACAACTGCTGGACAGGCGGGCGCAGCTCTAGACCCCAGTTCTTCCATGCCTGTCTCCTCCCTGACGGGCATCCACAGGGCCTGGATAGGGTTGTCTTCCCACCCCACTTCCCTAAGTTTGGTTAAGGCCCTGGACCACCTACCAGGCTCTCATTTATCTGAAGTTTTCCTTTTCAATGCACTTTTCTAACCTTCGAAAGACTGAAGAAACCAGCATCATTCACCATCCACAGATGTTAGTAAGGAAACTATACCCAGGAATTGTGTATGAAAGTACTGTTTTCTTCACCCTCAATTCTGAAATATACAAAGCCTTAAAAATGTTGAAAAATTTCACACGTTTATGGCAAATTTTATGATATGTCCATGTGACTACACTAATGTAGATAAAGAGAAAGAGGTGGGGTGAGGGGAGGGGTTTGATTAAGACACCAGCTCTGAGCGTTTCCCTGCCACAAGATCAGAAGTGGAACCCAAAGGACAGCTTTTCATGTGTGATGCACACAGTTGGTTAAACCCAAAACTCTGGGCCCCTTATAAGATGTCAGCCTGTGTAAGAGCACCAACCACACCAGGAAATGCTGGCCCAGGGAGAGGGCGCAGGACCCAGAGTTCAGGCCTGACCTCTGCAATGCAGCTAAGTGACATGGGGGAGGTCAAATCGCCTGAATGAAGTTTCTTGTCTCCCTGCTCCTGAAGCTAACAGTCTGTACAGCCACTGAGACCAAAGCCCTCAGGAAACACTCCACAAATATTAATTATCTCTATTATGACACATGGGCCATACCAATCAGTGATGCTGGTCTGGGCACCCAAGACTGGAGATAGGAACACCACCCAAGGATTCCTCCAAGAGGTCCCTGTCTGGAAGGAACTCAGAGCCTGGATAGAGAGATAAAATTGGCCCCAGAGGACAAGCACCGCTAGTGACAAAACTGAGCCCCAAGTATATCTGAAGGCGGAGGAAGCGGGAAGCAGAGAGTGACACAGTGTCAGGGAGCAGGTGAAGGAGAAGGCGGGGGCCGTCCTCAGACAGCAGAGGGAAGGGTGACAGTCCTAGCTATTTTTATTCAGGGAAGGCAGAGCAGGGCAAAGTCAGGTAGACCCGGAGACCATGCTTTCCAGCCTAGAAGTCTGTCTGTGGGCCTGGCTTGACCCTTTCCACAGTGGCCATCCACGCTGCCCCTCCTGCGCTTGGACCATTGTATAGCTGCCTCCCCACTCTCCCGGCCACCAGCCTTGGAACGCCACTTGGACCCCCAGGGGCTGGCTCTGTCTCTGTGCACAGTGGGCCCCTGCTCAAATCCTCCCCTACTGCCCCTGACTGAGGCCCTCTGCAGGGACAAAGTGTACCCTCTAGACGGAATGTCCCCATTTAATCCTTTTCAAATCCTGAACTCCCAAAGTTAGAATTCAGAGAAGGGAAAAAAAAAAAAGGGGGCAGAGGTGCAAACTCTGAGTTCCCACCCAAAACACTTTTGACAGACAAGAAAAAACTGCATATTTACACAGAAATAAAGGAGGAGGGAATCTTGGTGAAGAAACTTGCCTCTTTTCTCAGTTAAAGCCAATACGCCTCTGACAAAATAAACACAGCAGGACCTCTGTTGTATATTCTTGGAGAGGGTGATTACACTTCAGAATAAATACATCTCCCTCCCTTGAGTCTGGTCAAAAGGACCGGTGTCCGTGCCTGGCTCCATGTGAGCCACACCGGGGGACAGAGGAGCCCCATGCCTCGCACACGTGCTGCCAGCACAGAGGAGGCCTGGCCCGAGGCAGCGGTGGGACCCGAGCCCGGAGGCCAGGAGCCCAAGTGTGTGTGAGGGGGTGGGGGTGTCTCCGTGCTGCTCATCAAAATCAGATGGTGGTGTCTAAGGCTTGTCTGCAGGCAGTTTGGAGCATCTCTGAAGCCACCTGGGCCTCCCTGGGGCAGGGGGCGCAGCTTCCCTGCCCAGGCCCAGCCTCCAGCCGGCAGGACTCCGGCCACCTCCTCCCCCAGGCCACCGTCAGACAGGCTGCCTGCCCTGCTCATCCACTTCTTCACCACCCGTCTCCTCGGCACAGGGTCAGCTCCGGGCGCGCAAGGACTCCGTGTTGTTCATGGCTTTGCGCCCCCAGCCCAGCCCGAGACAGGGCTTGGCTGGCAGCTGGCACTTAGAAAATGTCTGCTCAAGGAATGCACTGGGCTGGCCTCTCTCATGCATGTCTCCAGCTGACCAGCAGAGGAAGACTCCTTTCCCATTCACATCTAGGGATACCTGAGCTCTTTTCTCTGTGACCCCTGGCCCTTGGCTAGGGGCTGGGATGACCTGCGCCATGACCCTGAGGGCCCCCGAGGCTATGGGACAGCCCAGAGCTGGAGGGCAAGGCCCAGAGGCAGCCAGGGTTTCCATCTCTTCCCCTCCTCCCATCTCCAAAAAGGCTCAGGGAGTGAGGACCCTAAGGGTCCCCATTCAGCGGCCCAGCATCCTCAACATGAGGGGATTCGCCCAACTACATGTCTATGTGTCACAGAATCACTTTGCTGTACAGCAGAAATCTTCACAATGTACATCAATCATACTTAAATATTTTTAAAAGGCATCCTTGGCCAGAAGTAAGAACTGTTGCTTCCTGGGACAGAAAACGCTTAGTTTGTCATTGAATCTAGAAATTTCCCTCTACACCCATCACACGTTGAAGGTGGAGCGAGAACACACTTTAAGCCATCATGCTGACTTTGCTCCAATCAGACCAGCTCTGCTCCAGCTGTGAGGCTGAGGGTTGGCCCTGGGCTGGCTGCGCTGCATGGATACACCATCCTTCCCCTTTGGGGCTCCGTTTCCCGGCTGTTACTGGAGGACAGGGGACCGCTAGCCCAGGACCTCACAGAACTTTCCCATGTTGCCAACTGGGTGTCAGAGGTCTTGGATTCAGGGGCTTTGTTCCAGGATGACAGAGCAGGGACACCAGGCCCAAGTTCCCTGATCTGGGTGACATGTGGCCTTGATCTTGGGGGAGAAGGCACGCGCCCAGGCCTGTGGAGGTACCCCTGCTGAGAGGCTGCTGCCCTTGGGGGAAACACAGCTCCCGTTATCTATCCTCTTGAACTGCGATTTAGTGAGCAGACTTCTTTGGGAAACTAAGACAGCGGTTCAAGATTTTAAAGCTGGAAGGGCCCTAGGGGTCATAAGCCGATCTGCCCTTCCCCAGGTGAATGAGGGCTTCCCTATGTTCCCCGTCTGTCCCCCCGGGGCTGACTCCAGCTTGCCCTACTTTCCTGGGATTGTCTGTCCATCAGCCCAGCTTCCCACCAGGCTCTGAGCTCCTCGGGATGGGTTCTCTCCACTATGTCTGGTACAGAGAAGGTGCTCATGGTAAACGATAGATCAATAAATGAATCATATCTGGCCCCTCTTCTGATCCCAAGAAAATAGACGTTCAGACTGCTGGTCCAAGATGAACAGAGTCAATGGGTCCCGTCTAGGATCTGGAGACTCCCTGGGCAGAGCAAGATCTCCCAGACATGCTGCCAGTCCCCAAATGCCATGGACACCTGGCCACTCCAGCATCTTCAGGAGAAACTCAAGCACAGAGTGACCTTCGAATTCAGTTAGAAATGGACTATGCTGACCTTAATAAAAGATCCATTTAGCTTCAGCAGGTCCCACCCCATCTAAATGCGTGGCGTCTGGGACTCCCCCAGTGCCAGGGGAGTGCTTGTGTAGGATGGTAACACGTTGCCAGAGGATTTATGGGGCTTCTGAGGGTCCCGGCTGGCCTAGCTGCCAGCCATGGGCGGAGAGCAGGCTGGGAACCCCTCATGGAGGAGACAAGCTGAGTTTATGAAAGATCCTTGATGCCCCCAATACCAGGAGAGCACCAGGCACTCCAGGGGCCATTTCTTCCTTTTCTGCTAACATTGAAAATGTGATTCACACACACTGCACCAGTGAAACAGGGCAGGAGAGTGTGGGTAAAGAGTCAGCTGTCCCCCTCTCTACATGGTCAGATGTAGCTCCTTCCCCACCCTTCTCCATCTTCAAATGAACACAAAAGCTCAGAGAGGAGAGCGGCCTTCTCTCCTATCACCCAGACTCTCCTATACTCGGGACTCAGCATCACAGGACATCACTCCAGTGGAGGCAGTTGTAACACTGATCCCCAAATCCTTACCCACAAGCCCCAAATCCAAAAGTTCTGGAAACCAAAACACTTTCTGCACTCATTTGTCAGCAAAACCGGCCCTGCCTGGAGGCTATTTATAGTTCTGGGCTTTTCCCCCATGGGATATTCACATCTTACTGCAGGAAGAGGGTGGAGTTTGACTCCAGGGTGCTGCCCCCAGCCCCGCAGAGATGTTATGTAAAATATAGCATCACACTAAAGAATCTGACTAAGGGCCAGAAAAATTTGGAAATGTTTCTGGCCTGAAAAGCATCCAACAAGGGATGTGGACCAGCAGTGACATGAACGGCAGCTGTTAAGTTTCACAATGACAGGCTCTCCTTCTTTCTAACCTTCCCATGATATTCACAGTGGCACAGTGCCTGGGACATCCTGAATCTTCTCCGTCGCAGAGAAATTCACAGGGTTAATTTTTGCTACTACACACAATGCTGCAGTGGACATCCTGATACACACACACACACACACACACATACACACACACACTCTGGGGTCCTGTTTTCTACAGGGTAAATCAGCAGTACGCACCCCAAATGGTACTGAAAATACACTGCAGATGAAGACAGCTATGTGCCACATGGCAATGTTCCAAGACACTGAAATCCTGGGTCTGCAGACGGGCAGCTGTGTGACTTAGGGAAAGTGACTTAACCTCTCTGGGCCTCAGGGAAAATAGGAAGCTGTGAGACTGCGTCCAGCTCCGCCTTCTCAGCTCCTGTCCAGGCCTGGGTTACCACAGCTGCCTCCCAAGTGGTTTATACCTGTTTCGTTTTCTCCTTCTCTAAGCTTGCCTGCCTAACACCAATCAGAAAAATCCTTCTTTTAAAACCACTTGTCTTATGTTGTTCTCAACCCTCACTCCAAACACACAATGGCTTTTTATTGACTCAGTGAATGGAATCCAACCTTCTCTGTTGGTTTAAGGAAGGGGAAAAAAAACAACTCTATATTAAAAATCATAAATCACCTGAAATTCTGTCAGCCTGGCTGGCTTCATCTGTGCCTATTTCTCCCCCATTTACACATGTCCACACACACAAGGCACATGGCTTGATCACAGTGGCTGGACAGTCCTGCTCCCAGTGTCTGCCCTTGACATCATCTCCTCACTGCCTCCTGTGCTGGGAAAGGAGGCTTCATGTTGATCTAAGAGCTCGGGGTCCTATGTTCATTCAGGCCCAGCAGAGCTACAGTCACTAGCCTCTTCTTTACAAAAAAAAAAAAAAAAAAGTGCCCCCTGCTCCCTTCTGCCCACTCCAGCCCTGGCAGAACCACCTCATCATCTCCCACTGGAGAGTCTTGTTAATCGTTTCCTGAGATACATTGTGTAGAACAGAGGTCCTTCCTCTACCTGGAGGGTCACAGTATACATCAGCACATTAAAGGCACTGAGAAGTCCTGCAGCACACAACCTTGTTTAGCTTTCTGTAATCTACTGCTTCCCGAACAGCAGAAGCAAGAAAGAGCTTGTGAGCAAGGAAAAAAAATCACCCCAACACCCTATCATTAGTGCTCCTTGGCACATACTTGGGGCCATGCTAAGTGCCTGAGGTCACCTCGCACACTTCCGGAGTCATCTCCTGCACAGACATCTTCCCGAAGGGCCCCACCGTCACCCTGGTAACCAATCTGAATCCTGAGCCTGTTTGCATTCAACAATGTCCTCTGTCCTTTTACCTCTTGGAAAAAGCAGCTCATTGTGGTCACTGCCATGTGCAGACCTGGAAGAAACAGACCCAGACCAGGCCCTGACCAGCCGGGTGATGTTAGGCAACCCATTAAGATTTCTGAGCCTCAGTTTTCTCATCTCTGAAATGGAGGAGCCAGCAGCTCAGCACTAACGTCCTAGGATTCTAGTCTGCCGAGGTCTCAGTTCACAGCTCCAGCAAAGACCAGTGAGGCTACCAAGTCCAAGAACAGCAGCAGAGAGGAAGGGTGATTTTCTTCCAAAAGTAACTCAGGAACTTGGAGCCAGGATGTCTGGCCGTGAGGCCCAGCTCTGCTGCGCGCTGGCTGCCTGGCCGTGTGTAAGGCCTTGACCCCTGAGCTTCACTTCCTCCCTATAAACTGAAACAGGCACAAATGTACTCAGAGACACAGACACACACACAGGTACACATAAAACTGGTGAAATCTGAACAAGATGGGCTGGTTGTGTCAAGGTCAACCTTGTGGCTCTGACGTTGCACTAGTTACATAAGATGTTATCACTGAGGAAAACTGGGTGATTTCTCACAACTGGTGATTTCTCACAATAATAAAAAATATTATTTTATTTATTTTGCTATTATCTAGTACATATGTTATCAAAATGCTAACATTACAATTAAAAATAACAACTGTACAACAGGTAATGCAGAAATACAAAGGGTTATAAGACTATTATGAACAACTATATGGCAATAAAATAACCTGGAGGAAATGGACAGATTCTTAGCAAAGTTCAGTCTTCCAAGACTGAACCAGGAAGAAACAGAAATTTTGAACAACCCAATTACAATCACTGAAATGAAAACTATGAAAATAGTTTAATATGTAAATATTAAATTAATATTGTATTAATATTAAATATTAATGTAAATATTTCTCACAATATTTAATATGTAAATATTAAATTAATGTGTGAATATATGCAAAATCACTTTTATCTCAAAATGACAAATTTTTTTAGGCTAACATCTATACCATGGAGACATTGCAAGTGTTTAATAAGATGATATATTTATCATTTCCTCTGCGATGCCTAACCACATGGTGGGTGTTCAGTAAACAGGCACTGAAGAACTGAATGAAGGAGGAATACAAGGAGCACATAGTAGGTGCTCAGTATTTTCCCTTATTCTTCCAATAATGTCTTATCAGCCCAGCAAAGTGAACTAATCGGAAGCCTGCTTGCTGGGAACACTGTCACCAGAGGCTCCTGTGGTCTCCCCACAGCAGAGGCTTTGTAAAGACCTGCCAGCTGCCAGGGGTTGGGGGAGAGCAGGTACTGCCAGCAGAGCCAAGAATAGGGCTCATGCTTGTTTGGGAAGGCACGCATTCGAATCCTACCTCTCTCCCAAAAGGGTTGAGGTGGTTTCCAACAGAGGCCCAGGCCTGAGACAGGCTGCCCCACCCCCATGCCTCAGTCCCTTCCCACAGTGCATCCAAGGAAGCCACTCAGAGGCTGCCAAAGAAAACTTCCCCTCCTGGTCTCCCAGCTCTCTGGCCACTTGTTGCACAGCTAGCAATGCGGCTGGGAGGCCCCCAGGCTCCCCACCACCTGACAGACCAGGCCAGGCAGCTCCTGAGGTCACCCAGTTAGAGCGAAGAGGAGGGAGTGAGGGGAAGGCCCAGCGTGGGGGCAGCTGAGGTTCAAGAAGGCTTTACTGCAGAGCCGCTACATCTGCACAAACCCAGAAACAAGCTGGGTGTCCAGCAACAGGTGACCCGGGGTCACTACAGAGCCCATACAACTCCTATTCTCAAAGGATGCTAAGTGACATGGAAACCAAGGATAATAGCCGGCCCTCTGCTCTCACCCATTCTAGCTCATCCACGCTGCAGAACAGCTTCACATAAAGATGGCTGTCACCCTGCTTTACAGCTGGGGAAACCACAGCAGCACACAGTGGTTAAGGAACTGGTCCAAGAACACACAGCTAGTAAGGGAGGCAGCCCAGAGGAGAACCAGGCATCTTGGTCCACAGTCTACAGTTTGAGCCGCTCTGGAAACACCTGTGATGGCAAAGGTAGAAGAGACTGGAGAACACAGCATAGGCTATGATTCCACCCACAGCAGTGTGTGCACACGCATGTGCAGGACAAACGGTTGGAAGCTCTGGGTCATGGGAATATGGGTCATTTTTATGACTTCCCTTGTATCTCTACTGTCTACATTGTCAACACAGAACATATCAGACTCCAGAAAAAGATCCAAAAATGTCAAGTCAGCTGCCCTTGGTCCCTCCTCTTTCCCAGTGCCCTCCCTCTGCATGTCCCCACCCAGGCCCAGGAGCTCTGGAAACTGTGCTCACAGCCCGAGTCCTTTTTGGCACCACACCGTACCTGCCCTGAGGGCTGTCATGAGGTCAGGGAAATCTTCTCAAGCCAAAAGCTTACACAGCTTTGCCTGAAATACATTTTACAGTGGCATAAACAGTTTTGAGCTCCCTAAATGCTCATTTTGGGATGGGGTAGTAGAGGTGGGTGATGGCCTTTTACTCGGGAGCCTACCTCACTGACATGAAAACTATGTTTACCACAACACTGGGACATGTTTATGCTGGGACGCTAAGTAAGAGCAAGATGCACAACTGCACAGAAGAGTTTCATTGTAACTTTGAAAAACAACACACTGAAAATGCCCAGGAAGAAACACGGAATGATGTTAACAGTAGCTGCCTCTGAGTAAAGTGGGGAGCAGGTACTGAAGCTGGGCTGGGGGCAGTTCTCCTTTATTCCTCATGTACTTTCCCAAATCCCTACAATAATAATGGAATCATAATAAAAACAATAGCTGGCACTTCTTTGGGGCTTTCTAACTGCCAGATACCAAGCACTTCATCTGCATTAACTCTTTTAATCCCTTCTTTGAAGCAGATACAATCACAAATGTTTCACAGAAGAAGAAACCAAGGCACAGAGAGGTGAATTTACTTGCCCAAGACCACACAGCTGACATATGTCATCTTTTTTAAAATTAAATATTAAAACCCTCTTTTGATATGATGGCTCAAGGATAGAAAAGAGTTTTAACATTTTTTGAATGTATACTGTTACTGATACATAAACAAACATAACCTGCCCACCTGCTTTGTTCCTCTTTCAAAAGCAAATTGAACATGAGAATCCTCATTCACTGCTGGTGGGCATATAAACCAGTATAACCTCTGAAAACAATCCGACAACTTCCTCAAATAGTTAAGCCTAAAGTTATGATACAACCAGCAATTCCACTCTATGCATACCACAGAGAGAGGAAAAAAAAATACAATCACACAAAAACCAGTACACTAATGTTCAAAGCAGCACTATTCACAATAGCTGAGAGGTGAAAACAACTCAAATATCCATCAGTAAGTGAGTGGATAAACAAATGTAGCCTATACATACAAAGAGGACTATTATTCAGTCATGAAAAGGAGCAAAGTGCTGACACATGCTAAGCATGGATGAACCCTGACAACACTACGCTGAGTGAAAGAGGGCAGACACAAAAGACTACATATTGCATGATTCCATTTACATAAAATGTCTAGCAGAGGTAAATCCATAGATACTGAAAGGTTAGCGGTTTCCAGGGGCTAGGGGAGGGGAGAATAGTTCTTTTAGGGGTGATGAAAATGTTCTAAAATTAGACAGTGAGGATGGTCACACAATTTTGTGAATATAATAAAAACAACTCAATTCTACACTTTAAAAGGGTAAATTATCTCATAAAGCTATTGAAAAAAAAATTTCCAGTTATTTTTAAATTACACAACACATGAACACACTCATATTTTAAAACTCAGTAATGCTTCACACAAACCCTCCTAGTTCCAGTCCCTCCCCAAAGGCAGTCGCTCCCAGCAGTTGGGAATATATCCTAGACTCTGTCCTTCGTATTTACATACATATTAATACACAGCACACATATTCTAATGGATACAATAGTCTACGTTTCACAAAGATGGTAGCAAGGCACACCTGCCAGCAATAAATGAGTCAAGCCTTCACCAGTCTGGAATCAATCTTTCTAAAGTTTTCCCAATCTGATAAGTAAAAATCACTTGATGGTTTACGTTTGTACTTTCGTAATACACAGGACTCAAAGCTATGAGTCTTTTCCTCAACAGTATTCCAGGCTCTAGGAGGCCTCCCTTTCCATATTGTTGCTGTTTAGTCCTCTGTAGTGTCTGACTCTTTGTGACCCCATGGACTATAGCCCGCCAGGGTCCTCTGTCCATGGGATTTCTCAGGCAAGAATAGTGGAGTGGATTGCCATTTCTGTCTCTGAAAACAAGATTTTTTAAAGAATGCATTTCACCCAGAAATAATTGCCATGGTTCTGAGAGGACACCAGGGGGCTGTGGTGATGGAGGAGCAGTGGGTTCACAGAAGCATGCTTTGCACCATCCAGCCGCACCCTTGTGAGCCCCCTGTTTGTGCCTCGGGTGGGGATTCCACATAGGCTCAGCAGCTGGCACTGGCCTCCCACAGCCCCTCAAACTGCAAACGCAAAAATATCAAGACATCTGTGACGGGAGGGAGAGCCTTGACTGATGAACTGGAAATATCCCAGGGCACTGGCACTCTGCCTCAGCCTCTCACATGCTCTGTGTTCATGGGCAAGTCCCTTCCCCTCTCCATGCCTCTTTGATGAAGTGAATAAAGAGACATTCTCAGATCTGTCATAAATGCAAAGACAAGAGAAACAGAAGTTTCAATCAGGCTATAAATAAAACATGCAACATTTTAAAGAGTGGATACTCTATAAAAACAGTGAAACATTACACTATTGAATAGTATATTCTAAATAACAGAGCTGCCAATATACAAAAGGACATCAATCCTTCACAATCTGTGGCTCTGAGATAGTCTTTTTTCTCATCTAGATTTTAAAAATTTATAATTCTTTCTTACCTATCTGAGATTTGATAAAATCCCCTAAAGCAAAAGAACATCCCCTTTTGACGTCACTTGTGGAGGTCTCAAGGGCAGGCTGATAGAAATCATTTTAACATCCAGTGACTCAACACAGAGAGAGAAGATCAGGCTTGGAAAACATGCTCTTAAGCATGAAAAACTTGGAAAAGGCCTGGTGGTTTCAAAACATTTTGTCCACACTTGCAAAAATAGAGCAAGAGAGGATATAAGTGCAAAAGATGTTACATTTCAAGCCCAAAAGACTGGTTCAAAACATTAGAGAGGCACCACTTCTAAATAAAAACTTTCTGAAAGACTAATAAAATTGATTAAAAAAAAAAAAAAAAAAAAACCTCTAGCCAGCTTGATCAACAGGGAAAAAAATAAAGGAGAGAGAAGATACCAACGATCTATATCAGGAATGCAGGAGAGTACATCATTACAGAACCTATAGACATTAAAAGGACAATAAAAAAACATTATGAAGGAGTTATGCCGAATAATTTTGACTACCTAGAGGAAATGGATAAGTTTCCTGAAAAACCATAAATTACCAAAACCAACTCAAGAAGAAATAAACCTTACAGGAGAATTCTCCCTCAACACCTCAAGATGACAGCAAAGTGAAGAAAGAAACTGTCTACTGAAGAAAGAAACTCAGGAAAAGCCTACCTCGTGGAACAGGGTTTTAAAAGTAGACGAAGTTGGTGTGTTTTGACTTGCTGTCTCCTAGAAATTTTATTTACTATGGTTTTTAAAAACAGATACTTAATGTTATCTTCACTGTTTTCTCCCTAACCTGTTTTCTCTGAGACCTTGTTTTGCCAACTGTGGTTTTGCAAATTATGGCGCTCTTTAGGAATGCCATTCTCCCAGCTGGCAAGGATCTGCCATATACAATGCACAATAGAAAAACCAATGGAGAGTTCAAGGATAAAAATTCCAATTTTAGCCATTTCCATCTAATTAGAGAGACGAGGCTTACAGATGTGAAGCAACTAGAAGACAATATGAAGCCGCACAAAATGAAGTGATTAATTATTACCAAGTAGGGGAAAATTGCATACAGACAAGGGCCTAGGCCCTTAGGGGAGCGGGGGAAGACTTCAGCTGGTAGAAGTTAGCAAAGAAGGCTTCCGGGAGTGGGAAAATAGGCAGAAAAGTGAAAGAAAGAGCATATATCAAGATACCATGGTGGGAACAAGTCACATGGTTCCAAGGAATAGTGAGGAGTCAGCCCACGTGCATCATGCTGTGAGCGTATGCAGACGCTAACAGTGGCTCTTTACCTTTGGGGGAGGGGGGTCACACACCCTTTGAGAGTCTAATAAAAGCCACTGATGTCCTCTCCCCAGAAAAATGCATGTGTGCCCCAGATTCTGCTTTTGAGGTTAAGAAGTCTGTCTATAGGAGTGGGGATGCAGCGTTGAGAACGAGGGGGTCTCTGTGAGCTCCCCAAACTCCTGCCTCTAAAGCGTCCCTCTTCCTCATGGCCTGATCCAAAAGGTGCCCCTCCTGGTTCATTTCATCTCACTAATGGGCTTCAGATCTCTGTGTTTTTGAGATCTATGGGTCAGCTCTCCAGAATGATGAGAACTAGAGAGGAAAACTAAATGACAAACAGCAAAAATATTGAGAACCTAGGCAAATATCCTGACAAAACTATTATTTGAAAAGATACATGTGCCCCAATGCTCACAGCAGCATGATTCACAACGGACCAGACATGGAAGCAACCTAAGCGTCCACTGAGAGGAATGGGCAAAGAAGATGTGGTCCACACACACAGTGGATGCTTCTCAGTCAGAAAAAGAGCTGAAATTCATTTGCAGCAGCACAGATACAACCAGAGATTATCATTACTAAGCAAGTCAGAAAGAGAAAGACAAAGAGCACATAATATCACTTGCACGCGGAATCTAAAATGCAGCACAAATGAACTTATCTATGAAACAGAAACAGACCCACAGAGAAAAGACTTGTGGGTGCCAAGGGGGAGAGGGGCGGGGGCATGGTGGAGTGTGGGGTGAGTGGATGCAACTATCACACGCAGGATGGATCGACAAGGGTCCACTGCGCAGCACAGGGAGCTATGTTCAGCATCCTGTGACGGGGCTTCCCTGGTAGCCAGCAGGTGAGATTCTGCCTCCAGCATGGGGTGGGAGGCGGGGTTCAACTGGTTCTCGGTTGGGGAGCTAAGATCCCACAAGCCTTATGGCCAAAAAAAAAAGCAGAATACAAACAACAGAAGCAGTGTTGTACCAAACTCAATAAAGACTTTAAAAATGGTACACAAACACATACACAAATCTTAAAAAACATACCTTGTGATAAATCATAAGGAAAAGAATATGAAAAAAAGAAAATATAACCGAATCACTTTGTGTATAGCAGAAATGAATATAACATTGCAAATCAACTATACTTCAATAGCATTTTTTAAAAACAATAAGAGCCAATATTTATTGAGCACGTACTATGTACCGAGCTCTATGACACACACACACACTACAATAATTCCCATATACAGATGAGGAAACAGGCCCACAGACAAGCAGTCAGGTGACACACACCTGCTGACTGCACCAAATACCAGTGTGGCTCTTCTCAAGGCCAGAAGTCACGTGAGGGATAATCACCCAAATGCTCCCTTCACTTCTCAGATGAGTGCTGGGAGCCCAGGGAGAGGATGTCGGGAGCTCAGACCCAAGGTGCCTTGGGCTACTTCCAGGCTTTCCAACCCCCTCCAAGTGGAGTTTCAGATTCTTCAAACCCCCCTTCCTTCCTCTGCCCCCAGTAACCACAGCAAACATTGCTGGGGTCTTGATGGCTTGCCAGGCTCTCACCAAGGGCTTCAACTGCCTCATGCTCCCATAAGGGAGGACATAAGATTGTCTTTGTGTATGGATGAGAAGCCTGGTGCTCAGAGCCGTGAAGTGAGGCTGAGGACGACATGGGTGGCAGGGGTGGATCGCAAGGTCTGACTTCAGAATACCCTTGGCCAAACCACACCATCTGTCCTTGGAGAGCAACCAACATGGCCTTGCCTAGAGCCATGATTCCATCCCCCCTTCTATGGACAGCTGAGAGAGCTAAGTGACACTGTGCAGAGGCGGGCATCCTAACAGGAAAAGTCTGGAACCAAGTTCCTAGTGTCCTGTATCTCTCCCCAGAGCAGAAAGGCTTCTATGCTTGCAGGGTCATGACAGGGACCTTGAACCCTCCCTAGGACCTTGGTCTGGCCTGAAGCTGCCCCCAGTAGGGTGGTAGGGACGTGGGGGCATCAGTGGCAGCCCTGTTCCTGCCGCTCTCACCAGTCGGGGCCCCTGAACATGCAGCTGCCAGTTTCTGCTGAGGCTGTTCCACCTAATTAAGGCCCAAGCACCACTGCAGCCAGAATCACAAGGGATCCCATCACTCCCCCTGGGGCACAGAGCCCCGGGCACCAGAATGCTGCAGGGCCAGCCTGCCAGCTGGGCCGCTCCCTGTTGCCTGGCCTGGACCTGGAGGTGACAGAGGCGAGGGGCCTTTCAAGTACTGCTCCTCCGTCGTGCCCAGTGTAGCCATTTCACTGTGGCAACCCCAACCATGGCCTTATCTGGGCTCAGTGGGACCTTAAGCAGTCTCTGCAAAGTCACCCCAAGGGGCCCAGCCAGAAAGACAGGTGCCAACTTCCCTCATTCACCCCGAAGAGTCCTAGTCACTAGTGCCAGTAAGACAATGTCTTATGAGCATCTAACACATGGCAGCTGCCGCTGCTGTTTCCTTATCACCATCATCCTCATTCACTTCACTGCATCTCACTGATTTGAGGACTCAGACTATTTCACATTTTAAACTTCTGAAATCAGGATGAACCTTATAATGGATAGGGTGTCGGTTTCATGAACAGCACTTTTCTTGCCCAGTGGTATGTAAAACAATCATGTGTGTTACAAGGACAGACCATGTCTAGCATTAGATAAATGACAGCATTCACAGTCTCCACCTGGCACAGTCATGGTCCTAAACTCTGAGCGTAGCATCTAGGGCCTTGTGGGGGCTCAGTGAAATGCTGCCGAGGGAACCAACCCAGCACCTCACTTATGCTCCCTTATTTATAGCTTTAAGGCAAACATGTCACCTTACTGCATCAATTCTCCCCACAAAATCTCCTAAGCAACACCCCTCCTAAGCCCCCTGTGGGTCCCAGGATTTCCCAGGATGCCCGAAGGAGGTGGAGGTGGCTCTCTTCCAGGACACAGGAGCAGGCCTGGCTGGGCTGACTCGGCCCCTCTGGTGGGCGGCCTGAGTTTCAGATGGAGAGCACAGAGCCCCCGAGGAGCTCCAGACCGTGAGCCTAGCTGGGGTCAAGCCACCAGGAAGTGGATTTGGCACAAGCTCCAAAGGCCTACACAGACCAGAGAAGCCAGCAAGGGGGGGCATTCTCCTGCCACGTGGAAAAATTCTACACGTGAGCCTGGGAAGGCCTGCCCAACCCGCTCAGAACAATCTCACCAAACGGAGTAGGAAGGGTCAGGAGCTGCAGAGCAGAGTTTGGCCAGAAATTTCCAGAGGGTGTTCCAAGCATGCTCAGCTGAGCTCCGCAGGCTGCAAGCCAGATGCTTGGCTCCAGTGGAGGCCGACCTCTGGGGCTCCTGGGGGTCCTCTACTGAGGGCGGGCAGGGACACAGTTCTGGCCACCTGAAAGTTATCAAAATGGGGCTTCTTTCAGACCCCTTGCCTCAAAGCCACCATTGGGGTGGAGAAACCTTAGGAGCTGCACAGAGAGAAGTGAATCCTGTCCTCAGCACCGATAGCGATGTGCCCATGGGCAAGTCTCTTTCCCTCTCTGGATTTTATAGGCCTTGATTTTCAGATAGAGATGATTCCAGACTTCAAGACACAGATCTTTCCAGAGACAGAGGGATACGTATCTGTGACAAGAAGGCCAATTCATCAGAAAGACGAAAAAAACCATAAACGTGCAGGAGCTTCAAAATACATGAAGCAAAATTTGACAAAACTAAGGGAAAAAAAGGACATTAAAAATTGCGACAGATATTAAGACCTCTCAGAGAATGTGAGGTGGGAATGTGTATGTGTTGTTCATACAAGACAGCATGCACTTGTGTGAGTGTATGTGTGCAAAAGAGTAGGTGTGAGAGGTGAGTGTGTCAGGGTGTGCCCAGTTAGTGGGCGGGGGCTTTGGGGGAAAGGGTCTATCCTCTCATGCCCCCACAACTAGCCATCCTCCAGTTCAGGGTCTGCAGGCTCCCTCCTGTGCCCACCCTCCTCAGGACCTGCCCCCGAAGCCAGCTCTAACCTCAGAGAAAACCTGGTGCTTCCCCATCACCTGGTGAGCGAGAGGTGAGTGAGGTCCAGGTTTTGCCTGCTAACCAGAAGGACTCCAGCCACTCCATGGCAGGAGTCATTAGAGCCAGAGCCCACTGTCCTCACAGTTTTGAAAAGCAAAGAAAGTGCAGCTTCACAAGAGGAAGAAGGTGAGGGGCAAGAGAAGCAGTCTTTTCCTTTGCAAGAGAGGAGCTGGGTGAGTGCAGTCAGACCAGGCTGTGCCCAGGCCAGGGTGGAGGGCTGCCCTACTCTGGACTGGGGTGTGTGTGTGCCCAAGGAGCCTTAGCTCTGACACAAGACAGAAGCCTTGTTTCCAGTATGGCACCGCCCCCTCCCCACCAAGACCCAGGGGAGAGTGCACAGTGGGGCTGCCCAACCTGTCTTTCTTTCCTGGCACTGGGGCCCTCAGCATCCAAGGTGCTGGGTATGGAGGGCTGGTGATGCAGAGACTGCTCAAAACATTTCAGGCCGCCTCATCCGATGGCCCCAGGGCACTGCACAGTCACACAAGAGAAAGAACAGCACACATTTGAGCAAGACACTCTGGAAGGAAAAGGGTCTGGGGAGAGATCCTGCCGTCAAAGGATTCAGGATTAAAAGAGCTGGCACCTACGCCCATGCAAGGCCACCCTCTCGGGCATCTAAGCCTCACAGGCCTGAAAGGCTCCTGCAGGCCTCCCATGTCTTGGACCGACGGCTGTGAACACAGGACCCCTGTGCCTCCTGACCCAGGGCTGCAGCGTCTGGGAGTCTGCAAAGCCGTGCCTGCCTCCCACCTGTCTCCGTCCCTCCCGGCGGCAGAACCCACAGAAACCTCTTAATCCCCATCTGTGAACCCTCGTCTGAAAGCTGGCTGAAGTTTACGGGTCTGGGAAGGCTTATAAAACACGGCTGCAGTGTGCCAATGCTCTGACGCCTCCCCCGCTGGCCCCCTCAGGGAGCTAGTGCAGGAGTCCCAGGGCAGCCTCTCCTGTGGCTCCATCAGGGTGGGCTCCTGCCAGCCCCACACCCTCTCCCCATGAGTGCCACTCACGCCTGGGCATGGGGAGAGGCCGTTTGTTAGACCACCCATTCTCTCACATCCTGGCTCTGCCATGTAATCCAAAACTCTCAGGGTCAGGAGCCCTGGTCTCCCCATTTGAGAAAAGGAACTCATACCACCTTTCCAGGGGGCAGTGCATGCCACACTCTGTGGTCAGAGGAGGAACAGGCAGTCTGCAGAGGAGCGCAGTGGCTGGCACAGAGTGCGCGCCATCAGATCAGCGTCATCTGCTACAGCATCGTTGTCCCCATCATCATGTCCTGAGACCTCACGATGTCTGCGTCAGGACCAGGGGTAGACAGAACCCCCTCAATGATCTTCCTTGGCATTGGCTCTACAATTGACACTAATAGGTGGGCAGGACAACATGACCTTGGGGGTCTCTGACCTTTGAGGGGTCCTCCTTGGACCCTGGACTGCCTCCTCTCCCCACTTCACTCACACTCTGCAGGTAGAAACAGCTTTAAGAGGTGGCTGCTCCTGCCCAGGGCCCCGGCATGCCTGCCTGGCTCAGCTGAGCCAAATACCAACTGTGACCTTTGTGTCATCCACTCAAGGTTGCTGGCACCTCTGGAAGCAAATCCAGTCCAGCAATCAATTTCATTCAGGGTTCCACACCAAATAGGTTGGGCAGCGAGGGGCAGAGAACTTCAGAGCCGCTGGACTCACAGGCCAAGCTAAAGCTCAGCCTCGAGGCTCTCCTCTCCCCACTGCCCAGTGCCACTCCTGTCAACAGGTGCAGAGAGATGAGAGCCTGACAGCTGCACAGGAGCCAAGGGGCTCAGCTTCTAGTCTTTACCATCTGCTCCCATTGCACAGAGGGGGAACACTGAGACTCAGACAGGTGGAGGGTCTGAGCCAAGGCCACTGAGTTCTGGGGCCAGAATCTGAGCTTCTAATTTCCAGGGGTATAGCTGGAGAAAGTAAAAAACCCCACGAGCAAGTGCAACATGTTCTCAAGAAAACTCCTCTTATTCCAGGGAGAAGACCAACTCCCAGCTCCAAACAAAGCCCATGGTGGAGACCACCTATGGAGGTGTGACAATGGTCAGTAAGTTGACAGAACACAGCTTCAAGGAGTGACAAATGTGACTTTCTCAAGCCTAAGTCATATCATGTAATTTGGCTGCCTAAAACCCCTAAAGGAAAAGAGAACTGAAAGAGTCAATGTGGAATTACCAGGAGACCCAGCAATTCCACTCTGGGTTACCTGCCCAAGGGAAAACAGATCCACACAAAAAACCTATACACAAATGTTCACAGTGTACAGTCAAAAGGCAGAAACAGCCCAAATGTTCATCCACTGATAAACTAAATGTGCTTTATCCATGTGGTGGAATATTATTCAGCCATTAAAAAGGGCTGCAGTACTGATTCATGCTACAGTGTGGGTGAATCTTGAAAACATGCAAAATGACAGAAGCAAAGCACAAATGACTACATATCGTGCGGTTCCATTTCTACAAAATGTAGAACATGTACATCCACAGACAGGAGATGTGTGGCTGCCAGGGCCTGGGAGTGGGAGGTGACCACTAATAAGGAAGGGGTTTCTTTTGCCAGGTAGCAGGAATGTTCTGGACTAGACAGTGAAGATAGCTGCACAACCCTGAAAAAAACACTAAAAGCCACTGACCTGTATATTTTAAAAGAGTGAGTCTTGTAGTGTGTGAATTAGATCTCAATGTAAAAACAAAACAAAAACAAAAGTCAGCCCACAGTCTTGACTCCCCGGTGAGGCCCACCCAACTGGCCCCTGCCTGGCCCCTGCTGTCCTCTGAGATGAACTCTACCTCACCCTCAGGCACTGCAGCTTCCTCACTGGAAAAAATAAACCCGCAAAAGTGGCCTTAGGCTGTGGGCTTGTCGGTCCTCCTGATATAATGCTTCCTGAAAACTGATGACCCATGAGGGTTTTCTGACCCTAACAAGTTATCCTCCCCAGCACAGAACATCATGGTGTTTGGGGGCCACAGAATGACATACCAAATTTAAAACCTAGATCCCATGAACGGGGAAACACCGAACTTCCAGCCACGGGTTAACAAGTCTGGAGATCTAACCAAGGATTACAGCTACAATGCTGTATCACACACTCAAATGCTGTTAGAGAACAGATCTTCGATGGGTTCACCACAAAAAAGGTATGGCAACTATGGGGTGGAAAGGAGGTCATTTTGCAGTAGATACATGTATCTAATCAATATTCTGCATATACCTTAAAACTATATCATGCTGTATGTCATTTATAGCTTGATAAAGCTGGAGGAAAAAGAAAAAAAAATAGATATCACAGGTCACATTCCACGTGTGGCAGGCAAACTACTTGTGACCCCTGAGGACCAGCCAGGGAAACGAGCACAGGTCACATGATGTGCACAAGCTCCTTCCACCACCACCCTCGTGGGGCTCCCCTCTGGGGCTGAGTGGCAAATGGAAGCCAAGGTCCTATATGTTCTTCCCAGAGGGCAGAAGTACCATCCCTCTCCACAGTCCCTGCAGGGACACGGACCTGGGACAGAAGATGGACCTGAAATCCAGATGTGGGCTCTTCCTCAGCCAAGAAAATGTGCCAATGAAGCCAGAACCTTCAATTGCCCAGAAGACAGTCACAACAGAGTTAACCTCCCAGGGGTCAGATCCAGAGAGATCTAGGCAAGAGAAGGGGCCAAAAGCTCTAGGCAAGCTACCCCTCCAGCCCTGCCTTGGCCCCTTCCCTGTCTCCAGGGAGGCTGAGTTTTGAAGACCTTTGGCCATCCCAGTTGTCTCCAATCACCTCCAGGGTTAAGATGAGGCGCATCTGGAAAGTTTACTTGACTGAGCAGATGGCTCCCAACTTGCCAAGAAAAGCAGAGACCTCCCCTCGGAGGAGGTAGTCAGAGCTTGGGAAAGGCCAAGCCTAGTCACTTCGCAGCAGCTGCCAGGGACAGGGTGCCAGTGTCAGCCCAGCTGGCAGCCTCTCCTGGCACCTTCTGGAAGGCTCCTCCATCCAATCACCTTGCCCAGGTGCCCCTCAAGCATGGACCTGGGAGGAGGGGCTGCCAGGCCCTCCCTGAAGAGCAAGGAGCCGAGTGGGCGCAGAGAGCAGGGAACACGGGAAACAGATGTGTGCGCGGTCCTGACAGGCGAGTGATGACAGACGCTCTCTGCAGGCCTCAGATGTCAGCGCGGAGGAAAGAAAGGCAGCCCAGCGGCAACACCTGTTCCAGGCTGGGAGGCCGGGCTCGGGGGGCTGGGCGGGTGTCCCCTTGGAGAAGGCCGGGGTGTGGTTAGGTAAACAGCTGCACGCTCCATTGCCCAGAACGCTCCCCCGGACAGAGGGAAGAGGCAAGGGCGGCCTGGCCACCAACTGGCTCACAAGAAAAGCGCTCCATCACATGGCAAACCCATCCTTGACGGGAGTAGGCTTCTCCTGGCAGCAGGAGGAGGTCCCAACTGAAATCCGAACACCTGGGCAATGCTGGAAGCAGCAAAGACAAAGGGTACCACTTCTCAGTGGGTGGGAAAATGTGCTGGGTCGGGGGGCTGACACCAGAGCCAGCTGGTGGGAGCTTCTCAGGACCTCTGGCCCAGGCAAGCTGGCTCCTGCCTCCCAGCTGCTCTGCTGGCTCAAGTTGGGGGCGGGGTGGGGCATGCACAAGGACTATTAAAGCCTCCTCACCCAGGGCATTGCCACCCCTACAGCTGGAGCCCCAGAGGGGACAGAAGTCAAGAGCACAGACTCCAAAGCCAGGCTCCTAGTCCAGTGCTGACCTCAACGTCATTAGCTGAATGACCTTGGGCAAACTCCTTGACCTCTACGGACTGGCTTTTTCCTCTATGACATGAGGATAGCAGTACCTCCCTAAACGGAGTTGCTGTGAGGACCCAGTGAGTGTGAGTACAGTAAAGTCTAGTACGGGCTGGAACTTGGGAAGCATTCTAGACCCTCGTGGTTATTCCATCCTCAGATGCCATCTCTGCAGCCTGGCCAGCAGTGCCTCCTAGCTCTCAAGAGGGACAATCATTCCCTGCCTCAGCAGAAAAGTGGGGGCAGAGGCTGTGACACCGGGTGCCAGCGAGAGACCCACCCTGAGCTAGGAGCAGTTCAGGGATGAGAAGAGAATGAATGGGACCCACACCTTTGCTGCCTGCCAGCAGCTTTCACATCACAAACTTTTCAGAAGAAAGAGCATCTCTATTTCTCAAAGGCAGCAACTGAGGTGCAGAGAGGGCAAGAGTCTTACCCTAGGTCACACAGCCAGCTCCCAGCAGAATGAAGACTGAAGCCAGATCTATCTTAAGGCCAAGCCAGGGTCTTTCCAAGGTCCTAGTGCTGAGGCTCCTCCTCGGACAAGCTCCCTCAGAAAGGTGGGCTGCAGCCTCCCCAGCCCACCCCCAACACAGCCCTATCCAAGCAGCCAGCTCAGAGACAGTGGCTACAGAGCACGATGCTTTGCAGGGTGAGGGGGCCAGCTGGTGAGAAAAGCCATGGTTTAAACAGAGGGTACCAGTGACACCCTTCCTTTCTTCCTATCATGTTTTCTTTCTAGTTGATTTAGTCATGAATAAATGACTCAGGAAGCAACTGAGGCATCATAGCAGGTGGTATAGACCAATTCTGGAACACACTGTCCCAGCTAAGCAGCTTCCCTGCAGCCACCTTCCAATGCCCCAGCCACTTGCCCCACCCCAAATTCTCAAACTGCCCCCAAGAGAGACATAGAATACGGATGCGAGCACCAGAGTCTCCAGAGCTGGAATTGGGAAAGGAGCATGGGGGCCTCCACACCTCCCCTGGGCTTGCCTGCAGCCCCTGGGACCCTGAGTGCTCCTCCCATGCCCGCCCTGGCACTCGGCAGCCTCGTCCTGCCGTGCTCGCAGCTCTGCAGGAAGCTGTCCTCTCTGTGGACACTTTATGCCTCTCCCCTGACACCACCAGAGCCCAGGGCCTGGTACAGCAGCTGGCTCAGAGGAGGCGCTCCATAAATATCTGCTGCGTGAATGCGGGGACGGGAGACTGTGTTTCCTGCAGTCTGCTGACCGTCAGTCAGGCTCTCCTGGGGCCACAGTGGCGGCTTCTCTTTCCCTCTGTCTGGAAGAGCCTAAGCCCCACACTGCTGCCCCACCTCATGCGGGCCCGGTGGCCTCCCCTGCCACCTGGGATGCTGCCACGGTCCAGCCCCAGGTGGAGCTCTCCCCAGCCCATTCCGAACCTGCTTTCACTTCTGATTGCCCCTCTGCATCTTCAACTCTAAACCCTTTCTTCTCTTCCTGATTTTAAGGCTTCTAGTTCACTCCAACCTTACTTCCCTTTCTCCTGAATCCTCCCCCACCAACAAATCCCACCCATCTTCCCAAGGCTCCTCCTCCACCGACAGTTCGATGGAGCAGGACATTGGGATAGAAAGACCTAAGTTCAAGACCCACTTCGGCCACCTACCAGCTATGTGATAGTCACGAGGCCATCTGACTTCTCTGAGACTCCATTTACTTATCTCTAAAAAGGGAATAATAAGGTCTCATATGGACATGGCAAGAAGCAAACGAGATAAGTTGTTTTAGAAATGGTGCAAAAGTTAGTGTGGTGTTTTAGCCTTCCCATATTCACACTGGCCCTTTCTGGGCAGACTGCAGCTAGCATCTTCATCTACACCTGGCCACACTCTGCGCCCCACGTCACAGCTGGACTGGGAACAGCAGCTTCTTTTGCTTCCTTAAGTTCTACCAGCTAAGGCCCCCAGCTGGCATTTCAGCAACTCCCAACAGATGAGCAAACCAACATGGGAAAACTCATTGCAGTTGAATGATCTGCAGAAAACAGTCTGAGAGGCCTCATGGGGAGAACTCCAATGGTCCCATGCCCCCAATGCCAAGATGAAAATCTGTACCCATCCTGCAGAAGCCACCTGCATCCTGGAAGAATCGGTCCCAACGCACCGGGAGAACATGAGGGGTCCCACTGTATGCCAAGCACTTGATTTTGCAGAGGAAATCAAATGACCCGATTTATTTAATTCTTACTCATGGGCTGCCGTCTATGGGGTCGCACAGAGTCGGACATGACTGAAGCAACTTAGCAGCAGCAGCAGCAGCAGCATGGCCCCACGAGGCAGGTAATGCTTACTTCCACTCCTCAGTTTAAAGACATGTACTCAGGGAGGACGAGAGGCATTCTCTCTGGCACTCAGTTAACAAGAGAAAGGGCAGGGGTGGAACCCAATCTTGTCTTGCTCCAAAGCTGGGCTGGGCTCTTCTCGAACCAACCCTTCCAGGAACTGCAGGTCAGATTCTCAGCAGCAGACCCTGGGCAGGGCTGCCCCACACCGCCAGGAGAGTTCAGCATCTACAGTGGAGGTGAGAAGCCATCCCCAAACATTCTAAAAACAGAAGCTCCCAAACCAGACCAAAGCCCCCAAAGAAAGCACTAAGCCCGAAGAGGATGCTGACGCTGAAGGGACCTTGGGCAGAGCACAAAGGTTTCAGGGCCAGGCACCTACTTTATAGACTCAGCCACCACGTGTGAACATGCAACCCAGGAGCCCACACACGTGCACACAGAGTCTGTCTGTATGGCAGGCAGCCTCGGAAAGCTTTCAAGCAGACGGACATCCACCCCTGGACAAGCAAAGGCACCCTTCCCTGTTCACGTGTCCTCCGCCAGCCCCTCGCCAGTGCCCACAACTCCAGGCATCGGATTAGACAAGCTAGCACCACTGGCTTCAGTGGAAACTAGGATTCCTGGCCCCGGTAGCCATGACAGTGATCATAACTCACAGATGTCTGCTTCCCCAGACCCACTGGGGGCAGTTCCTGCTTTGGCCTCTGCAAAGCCGGATCCAAAATTAACTGAACCCCGTCTGGCTCCTCCCGGGCAGGCAGCGTGAAGGCAGGCGCCTTATAAACAGGGTGCATGCCAGGCTTCCCGCCCTCCCCCGGCACAGCTGACTTGCAGAGAAGAAAGACTCTCTTCCCACCGGGAGAAAGGCCTGTCTAGGCCACTGTCTCCCGGGCCCCAAACCTCCATGTCTGGAAATCTGTCTTCATCAGCTGTTAAGCAACCAGAGAGCCTCAAAGGAAAAGTGTGAACTTGGGTGGAAAATTCTGGAAAAGCTAAGCCTAGTGGGAACGAGAGAGAGAGAGGAACTTCAGATGTGTTTCAAACCGGGTAAGTACGAGACCTCTCAGTGACCCGCATGGCTGGACTAATTACCAATGTTATCAGGCGGATGACAGACGTGCCCCGAACTTCCTCTGTTTGATAGATTCCGCTGCACACACACTCAAGCTCAGGCCCATGCCTGCTGCTTTCAGCAATGCCCTATTCTTCCACAGGACCACTCGGCCCCCAGATCCTCTGGCCTGCCTCAGGCCTCCGAGCTCGGCTAGAACAGCAGGGTGACCCGAGAGGGCCCCTCCTGCTGGAACACAGCACACAGAATCAGTGCAAACTGCTCCCCGGCAGAATAGAAAACAACATCTCTTCTTTCCCTGCTGGGGTTTCAGACAATGACTGAGGATGGCTGCTTACCTTCCTCGCAGCTGCCACTGGGGAGCTCCAGCCCATGGGTGCCTGGCGGGAGAGCCCCTGGCCCGCGCACACCAGGGTCCCGCACTCTATGCAGGCGCCGATGACCAGCTGCCGCCCGTCATCCACTAGCAGGCTGTGGCTCGCTCGCAGGGTGTAGAGAAACAAGGGCAGTCGGGCCACCCGCACGGCCTTCAGCCCAAGACACCGCTTCTTCTCCTGCTGGCAGAAGAAGCACACGAATGTCTCCACGCGGTACTGCCGAGACCAGGGGCTGATGGCGTGGTGGGCACCGCGGGCCTCGTGCTGCAGCCACTGGCCCAGCAGGTCGTGGTAGCAAAGCACACAGGTGGCCACCAGGCCGGTGGCGTCGGCCGGCCTGGCGCGTGGGGGCGGGCGGATAGAGCGGTGAGGAAGGGAAAGAAGGGCTCCTTCTCGCCCAAGCGGCTGGACGGGTTCACATTGAGCTGGAACTCCTTCCCGGGGCCCAGCTCAGCCCCACAGATATAACAGATCGATGCTGGGCTGCCCTGGGCCGACAAAGGCAGCTCGGAGAGAGTAGGGTCCGAGGCAGAGAAAGCCTGGTGGTACCTGCCCAGGAAGCCCTGCACTGAGGTGATGAGCTCCTCGTTCTGGCAGGCCCGGTACAGGGCCCAAACGTCCTCCAGGACGCTGAAGCACTTGGGGCAGCTGCGGACCTCACAGCGCTTGTTGGGGCCCTGGGCGTTGGGCGGGCAGGGCAGGAGGCTGAGGAAGGGGAAATGCATGGAGGCCCTGGCATTGCCGTTGAGGCTCCTGCAGGCCACGGCCCGGGCGTCCTGGGTGCAGTCCTCCCCGCAGAGGTAGCAGGCCTCCGGCAGGGACCCGGTGGGTGGGCCTTCTTCCCTCAGGAGCCGCCTGCCCTTGGAGGCCATGCCTGGGGCATGGCTGTTCAGGGGCACCACGTAGAGCCGCTGTAGGACGGGCACACTGGCCAGTTCGAAGCTCTGCCATTGCTGCATGAGGGATGAGAAGCAGCAGGGGCACACCAGGGTGCTACCACCCTCGCTGATGGGCTGTGCCCCCGGGGGGCGGGCTGTGTAGCCATAGGAAGGGGGAAGAAAGGGGCCTGGGCCAGCTTCTCCTGCTTCTGCACGTGGATCTGGTGCTGCGAGGCCGGGGACAGCGCTGACCCGCAAATGTAGCAGCAAAGGCCCTCTGGTGGTGCTGCCCGGCTCTCCGGGGGAACCCGGGGTGCACAGCCACTACCATTTTCCTTGTCTTTGTGGCCTCGGGGGCCTCGGAGAGGCTGCTCCTTGCGGTCCTCCTCCTCGCTGGTGATGTTGATGTCACTGTCCTCAGACATGCAGTGGCCCCCGCGGCTCTCCCCTAGGGGCCTGCTCTCAGGAGTCTTGCCGACCCTGCCCAAAGGAGCTCCTTTTGTGCCCTCTGTAGGGGCCACCTGGACTGAAGGCCCTTGCCAAGGGTCCTGAACTCCCCTCAGGACGCTGGCCCGGGCCTCTGGGACCCAGTGCCTCCCGGGGCCCTTCCGCCGGCGCCGGATGCCGGCCTTGGGCTCCCCATCCAGGCGCAGCTTTGAGGGGACTCCCTCCTCTTCCACATCCCCAGACGCCGGGGTCTCCGCACCCTGTCCTGGAGAGGGTCCCAGCGCCGGCCTCCACTCCAGGCAGCGGCCACCGCGAGGCCCGGGCCCCGGGGCCGAGCGCGCTGCTGGCGCCCCATCCTGGTGGGGACTGGGGGCGTCGCGCGCCGCCGGGTCGGGCTCAGAGAGGGGGTCAGTGTCAGATAGCTCCGACAGCTCCGAGTCTCGAGGCTCCTCGGCAGCCGCGCGGGGCCCGGGTCCGCCGCCTTCGTCTTCGTCGTCCGCGCCGCCCAGCGCGTAGGCGACGTTCCACTCGCGAGGGGCCGCAGCGCCCCCGCGGCGCCCGCCCGCGCCCGCGTCGCACTGGTGGGGACGCTTGAGCCAGTACATGCGCTTGTCCACGGGCGTGCGGGCGCGCTCGAAGGCGGCCCACTGCTCGCCCAGGAAGCAGCGGCAAACTGCACACACCAGCACGCAGCCGTCGGCCGGGGACAGCTCGCGCGCGCCGGGCGCGGGCTCCTGCTGCTGCAGGAACGGGAAGAAGGGCTGCGCCGGGGCCCCAGCGCCTGCCGCCGCCGCCGGCTGCTTCACCTGCAGCTTCAGCTCCTTGCCGCGCCCGATGCCGCCGCCGCAGATGAAGCAGGAGAGCGGCGCGCCGCCGCCGCCCGCCGTCCGCTCGCCCACGGCTGCCATAAGCCGCTGCTTGCGGGAGACCGGCGCCGGCCGCCCGCTCATGGCCGCGCCGCGCCGCCCGCCCGCCCCGGCCCCGCGCGCGCCCGGGGCGGCCCTCACTGCCCGCCGCCGCGCCCAACTTGGAGCATGTGTGCGCGCCGCAAAGTTTGGCGGCGGGCACGGGCGCTCCGCCGCTCGCAGAGGCGCCCCCCGGCCAGCCGAGGCCCCCGGCGGCGCCGCGGCGAGCGCGCCCGGAACGCAGCAGCAGCGGCGGCGGGCTCCGGGCGGCTGGAGCGGCAGCCGCATGTGCGAGCTCCGGCGCCTGCCAAAGCGTTGGGTCATTTAATTGGGGAGGAGGGAGGCGGGGCGGCGGGCGGTGCGCGGGGAGGAGGAGGAGGAGGAGGGGAGGAGGAGGGCGAGAGGGAGGGAGCGCGGCGGGCGGGGGAATCCCTCCCTCGCGCTCCCTCCCCTCTGCCAGCCCTCCTCCTCCCCTCCCCCCTCCTCCTCCTCCGCCTCACCCTCCCCCCAACCCCGCTCCACGCCACCACCCCACCCCCACCCCCCTTGTCCCAAACTGCGCACAATAGCTCGCCGGCTCCTCTATCTATTTTGTGTCCAGCCGGGAGCCACACTCGATGATTCATTGCCCCAATTAGGGGCTCTCCAGCGTGCCTGACTCTAGCCGTCTGAAGGGTCTCCTCGGGGACCTGCAGAAACCCATCAGCCGCTAGAGCTGGTCTTTAAGTAAAGGTCAAGCAGGACGCAGCCGGAGCCAGGTAAGGACGAGACCAGCATCCCAGGAGATAAGGGAGGGCTGCTCCCTCAGGCCTGAAGTAGGCAAGCTGCCCGGGGCGGAGTAAGCGGGGTGGGAGGGGGGTGCCCCTCCCCATTCTAACGGGCCCTTTACAACCTTGAGGAGTCCCGGGTTGGGGGCACCTTTCACGGCCCAGGGTTCTAATTCTGGTGACAGAGGTAAGAGGAGCTGTCCCCTGTCTCCTGGGACATATTAGAGAATGCACCATCCTGGGGACAGACTCCTTAGCCTGCCACACCCCAGCCCACCGCTGGGCAGGGGCAAAAGGGTCCTGTGTGTAAGGTCTGTGTGTTCCAGGGCACATGACTCAACAACTCTGGGCCCGTTTTTCCTCTTGTTAGACAGAAGCTCTGGCAGGGGGTTAACTGTTTCCATGTATTTACTGTACCTATGTATAGATACGTGTATTTATTAAACACAGAAAGAGAGACCTAAGTACGTGCCAGAGGCAGAATCTAAGTACTTTATACACATCCCTTGAATCGCTCCTCCCAATAATTCTGCATTAACTGCCATGATCAGCCCATTTTACAGATGAGAAAGAGGAGGCACTGAGCTCTAAGGTACACTCTGTGAATGGTGGTGCTGGCATTCAGACCTGGGCAGTCAGTTCCAGGGCCCTGTTCTCAACTCCCTGGCTGCACAGTCACTAGGCAAACATCTGGGTCCCGTCATCCAGCTGCGGATGGAGACTGTCCACAGCAGGGGACACGGCCAAGACTGTTTCATCCTCCCTGCTGCTCTGGCGCTGGCAGGGAGGCCTTGGGCAAATCCAGGCCTCTCTGGGTTCACATTTCATCTGCAAAATGCCCATCCCTTCCAGCTTCAAAAATCTAAGTCTCTGATTTCTGAGCAGTTAACAGCTGTCCCAACCCGCCAGCTGGAGCCCAGAGTCAGTCTGGGGACAAAGGTGCCAGGTTGGCCCCTCTGCCCTCTGGGACACTGACATGTAAATAAAACGAGGCTTCCTCTTGGCATAGAGGAAGGCTATGCATTATAAATCAAGGGAACAAGAGAAAGGGCCACCTCTTTGGAATCCCTGGTGGATATTCCAGGGCTCACAGTTCAGGGGTCAACAGGAAGCGCATCACCATCACCATGGCCAGAAGTGCGGGACTGCGGGCTTTCACCCAGGCCAGAAAAAAGCCATGTCAGCAGGACTGTCCTGAGGGAATGCTGGGGACAGGGCCAAAGGGCTTCCCTGCTTCTGGCATCTTTAATACCTGCTGAGAGGAGGGAGCCTGATGAGAGCCTAAAGGGTGAGGTCTGCATAACTGTGTCCCAGCATAACTCTCAAGCCCCACATAGACCAAGAGCTTGCTGGTAACACAGTCCCTGGCTCAGGAAAGAGAGGTCCGCTGGGGGGGTTACATATGGGTCCCCTAAGGCTTGGCTCATGCTGTTCCTTGTTTCAAACACTTTTCTAGGCTCTCTTTGTGAAGCCAGCTGCTCTCCTCTTTATGGTCTTGGTCTTCCCCCAGAGGACTTCCTCCTTCTCCAACTGAAGTAGCTTGCCCTGTCATTCTCAGTCTCAGCTCACTGGCATAGGAATTTGCCAACGGTTTTATTTATTTTTCTGTTGACTGTTCTCTGACTGATTCCCCCAGGAGCCCGGGTGCTCCCTCCTGTGGGAAGCAGGTCTGTGTTGCTCACTGTGTAGATCCAAAGCCTGGCTCACTGCTGAACCCCACTCTCCTGGGTCCCAATCTTGCCCCATCGCTCTCAAGCTGTGTGAGTCTTGGGCAAACCCCTTAGTTCCCTAAGCCTCAGTTTTCTGCCTTGTGCAATGGGGTCATGACCCTCGACAGACAGAGTCCTGGCACATGGTAGGTGACTGTGTGGGTATCCTTCCTGGTCTTGTCCAGGGGTTGAGGAGGTTCTGCGACTGCCTGTCTGCACTCCCAGGTGAGCGGGGCACGGTAGTGAAGTCACACACACAGTCAGGGGAGAAGCGCCTCAGAAGTTGACAGGAGAGGGAGTGGTTTTCTTGGCTAAGCTAGTCATCCAGAGAGCACCCTGAGTGTGCGCAACATATGTGAGAGTGTGTGTATGCAAGTGTTGGAGTGTGCATGTGTGTATGTGTGCATCTGTATGTACACATATGCCTGCATTCATGTGTATGCATGTGTCAGTGTGTACACGTGTGTGCATCTCTATGCGTATGTATGCATGTATTCACGCTTGTACCTATGTGTGTCTACAAATGGGGCCAGGAGTGGAGGGGAAGAGCTACCCACTGGGTGTTTCTATTTTATTCTATGACCCAGTGGCTCAGGAAGGTCCCCAGTCACACATCTTGGAGCCAGGGAACAGGTGAGAACAGAGCAGAGCAGGAGGAAGGCAGGTGATGATGGTTGGTCATTTGTGGGTAGGTGACCAGGGTGTGGACGCTGGTATAGCTTGACATACCAGATGGACATCACAGCTCTGCTGTTTACTAGCTGTGCGAGCCTTGGCCTGCTAGTTAACCTCTCAGAGTCTCGGGCTCCCCAGCTGTAAAACAAGGATAACAAAGCAACTCACCCCACAGGGCTGCAAGCAAGGTGAAGTGAGACCGTCCAGGCGGAGCACTCTCTCTGGATGCAGACGTCACAGGAGCTCTTGTGCACATGGGTTGAGTATGAAGCACACACAGGTCCCTGACCCACATGTTTTGCAACAAGCTAGTGAGGTAGATTCTGCTATGTCCTCAGTTTTCAGGTGAGGAGACAAAGAGAAGTAAAGGCCGGAAGTCACGCAGCAGGCGGAGCTAGGGTCAGAGCCCAGGACATGTGTCTCTGTCACCTCCTGGCTCTGTTGGCCATTAGCTTTGTCCTGAGCCCTTCGATGCCAGTTTGTTCTCACATATGTCCCTAGTTTCACACCTAAGGAGACTCAGACACAAAACAGGCTGAGTCTGGGCCAGCGATGAGGCCAAGTCTCAAGGTTCATTCATAATAACTTCATGTTGGAGCCACAGCCTCCAGGTGCCAGCAGAGTCAGCTCCTCGCTTCCCTCTGAGCCCCCAGCCCTCCCTGCAGCTGGGGAGAGGGGGCCAGGCACCCACAGACCACGTGGACCGCCACCCACCCAGTGCTCTCCATCTTCATTCTTGGGACTCCCAAGCATGATGGGATTGAGAAGCACCAACAGATGCTCACAAGCACCCTGGTGTTAGGGACAGGGAGAAAACGCCCACCTTGGGTCTGCAGGAGACCAGAAGGCTGTCAGCGTGGAACATCTGGGCACATCGCAAATTTGCAGCTTCCTGTAGGGTCGCCTTGGCCCAGAAACCACAGGAATCTGCCCTCGCACTGCGGCGGAGAGCAAGTTTCCAGGCTCCAAGCACTTATCACACGTTGTATTGTGTGTCTGTCTCTGGGTGGCTTCCCTTGCAAGGTCCCACAGCGTCACAAAGCGGGGGAGTCGGTTGGGGCCCAATCTATGCTTAAACATGGGATGCCAGACTCTATCCAAAACCTCGCAGTGCCTTCCAAGTTCCAGAATTGCCTGGCTGCTTCTATCGGCTTCCAGTCTTTCATTCTTTCAAGTGCCAGCAATCCAGACCAAATCCTTCGCTGTGGCCCCAGCTCCCCCAACCCTGCAACCCGCCTGGCCCCCTCATGGCGCCCTTGCCTGCTTCCTCCTCTCTCTATGCTGTACAGGGCCTTAGGCACCCCTCCCAGAACCCCGTCCCCTTCAGAGGCTGGCCCATCATTCCTCTTTTAGAGGCAATGTGTGCTGTGTGTTTGGCCTCTGGCTCACTGGGGACCAGAAAAACAAAATTTATCATCTGACTGTCCTATTTTTTTTTAAATATTTCTTTCCATTTGTTTCCCCTAAGAATGAAGTAAGTATTTTTAAGCTGTGCTCAGAAAGAGTTTCAAACATGGCAGGCCACAAGCAAAAGCATATCCTCCTTCTCAGAGGGAAGGAATGCAACCGTTAACAATAAAAAAAAAAAAAAAAGAATCCCTGGGATTTATGAAGGCCGTCTTATGAGCTGTTTCCACATCCGTTAGCTCGTATGACACAGCAATCCAGGGGTGAAGGATTCACCAGCTCCACCTGAGATGAAGAGACTGAGGTTCTAGGGGATATCTCCTGGGTCTGGGGTAAGCGCCCAGCTGCTGGGGCTGGTGAAATTTCCTAGTGTTTGTATGTGTAAACTGGGCTGATCTGTTCAATGTAAACATTAAAAATATATAGCATGTTTGGTGACCCTAGCTTAGCATCCCTTCTGTTTTCAAATATAGGGGCATCAGAGGGTGGAAGTGGGAGGACCACTTTCCATCTCTGGGGCCTGAGAAAAGTGCTCCAAAGAAGTACTTTGTAAGCTGCTTGCATTACACAGTTAAGGGCAAGAGCATGGGGAAAAGAGTCTAAGAACAGAATCAGGTACCCCTGAAATCTTGCCTTGCTCCCATGAACCCGAAAAAAAAATACAGACACAAACAGCCCAGATCCCCCTCTCTGGTGACACTATTTCCCCAACCTCCTGCTCCATCGCAAAACCCGAGGTTATTGCCGTGAGCTTCAGGGCCTCATAAAGTTCCTTTGATAGATGATCACCTGGGTGGATCTGCACCGGGGATGTGGGGACAAAAGCCGCAAGAATCTTGAGTCTCCTCAAAGACTCCCTTGCCACTGGTTTCTCAACAGACCCTGGACTTGCAGCACAAAACCCACAGTAATCATCCATGTGGGTAGGGAATAGGTGGGTGGGGGAAGAGAGGGGGAAAAAGTAGACCACTGACTTCATACTATCTGAAGAGTGCCTGGTATGCAGTAGGTGCTCAATATTGCCCCCAGTGTGTACTGATAGTAAGTAGCTCAGGTTCACAGCATGCTGACTCAATGCCAGGTGCTATGTTCAGAGCTTATATCATCAACTAGTTCAGATCTCACAACAGCCTTAAAAATAGGCATTATTATTTACCCTATTTTACTGATGGGAACCCTGAGGCTCTGACTGGTGAACACATGTCCCCAAGGTCACAGAGCAGAACTGGTGGGGCTGGGTTCAAACCTAGAGAGTCTGGGCAGAGAGCCTTGCTCTAACCTACCCTGCTGCTGCGTGCCCAGCTCCTGGCTTGCTGGGCCAGCCTCCTGATTCTTATCCTTAGATGGGTCCTGCCAGGGAGGCAGACTTACCAGACACCTTCAAATCCTGCCTGTGGCTCCACCAGCAGCCACAGCTTAGCCCAGGCTCTCAGGCCCTGGACTGCTTGGTGGGCTGCAGGCACCTCAGTGCAGGCTGGTGGTGGTGGGGGGGGGGGCAGCAGCCACAGATTCCTTCCAGCTGTTCCTCTGAGTCACCAAAGGATGTTCCAAACCCATGGCCAGCTTGCCTGCCCTGGGCTTTCATTTCCGCGATTGGCTGGTGCTGGACTCATTGATGGGGATGTAAAGCAGGATTGAAGTGTGTGTCCAATACTAAAGCAGGGTGCAATAATTTCTAAAAGCTTTCATTAGGCTTTACATATAGAAAAGTGTGCCCACATACATACAGAACCATGGGCATCATCATGTGGGTCCAGCTTGTGGAATTCTCACAGGCCGAGCGTATCTATGTCATCAGCACCCAAAAATAAGGCATGGCTAGCCTCCTGAACTGGAGAAGGCAATGGCACCCCTCTCCAGCACTCTTGCCTGGAAAATCCCACGGACCGAGGAGCCTGGTAGGCTGCAGTCCATGGTGTTGCTAAGAGTTGGACATGACTGAGCAACTTCACTTTGACTTTTCACTTTCATGCATTGGAGAAGGAAATGGCAACCCACTCCAGTATTCTTGCCTAGAGAATCCCAGGGATGGAGTCGCACAGAGTAGGACACGACTAAAGCTACGCAGCAGCAGCAGCAGCCTCCTGAACTGAGCCTCCTCCCAGCAGCTCCCCTTGCATCTCATCCAGGCCTTACCCCCATCAAGGGTAACAAGTCCCAGCTGGAATGCCAGGTGTCCCGGCTTCTAAACGCCAAACTGCTTTTTGTTTTTTAGCAGCTTTACTGAGATATAATTCACATGCCACACCATCCACCAATTCAGTGGTGAATAGTTCAGTGGCTTTTAATCTCTGATGGTTGTGCAACCATCATCAGAGTCAATTGGAGAACATTTTCACTGCTCCCAAGAAAAACCTCATGTTCACTAGCTGTCACCTCCCAACCCCTCCAGCCCTAGGCAGTACTCATCTACTTTCTGTCTCTGTGGATTTGCCCATTCTGGAGATTTCATTGAAATGGCATCACACGATATGTGGTCTTTTGTGACTAGCGTCTTTCACTGAGCATGATGTTTTCAGGGTTCAACTGCATGTCAGTACAGAAATGCATATTATGTAAATAGAAGGCTATCATATGTAATCTCTGAGTCTGCCTTGTGGCTCTATGTTATGTCTGTGAATTCTCCCATTTCTGCACCTAGGAGTACCCACTTCTTTTCCACTGCTGCATAGTATTCCACTGGTGAGCTTACCACAATTTTTCCAGGCATTCCACCACTGCTTGGCTTTGGGGCCATTCCCATTTTACACAAACACCAATACTGTTTTTCTGAACATCGTCATCCGTGTCTTTTGTTGAAAACACATGAGGCGTTTCTATTGGAGTTGCTGCTGTGGGGTAGGTATATGTTAGACATCAATGCATACTAAGACATTTGAAACCATATTTGTGGTGGCTTGTGGAATTCCCAGGATTCCCTGGCTCCTAAGACTGCCTTTCAGCTGCCCGATCCTGTGGGCCATCTCCCTGCAGGGCACCCGACCCCTGGCCACCCCAGCAGCTCCCATGCAGCCCACACGGGCCGCAGAGGAAAAGGGTTTGGTGGCTGGTATTTTCGTTGGGTTGTGTGAGCACGCGTGGTTTCCCTGTCCTGGCTCTGAAACTGTGTTCCTTTCACAGGCCAGAAATACTTAGGCATGGCTTGCTCTAAAAGAGGAAACATATTTTAAAAATTCCAATCTGCCCAGGTCTTAGAATGATTTAGAACATTCCAGCTGTCCAGAGGACAGCGCTCCCCAGGAACAGTGACTTACAGTCCCTAGTGCCCACTTTGGGTCCTGACTCCACTCCCTCCTGGGTTCAGAATGCATTTCCTGAGCGCCTGCCTGTCCGGAGGTCTGGGTCAGATGCTGCACAGGGTCCAAGCTGATGGGCAGCAGGATGCTGCAGTGGCAGGGACACAGGTCTTAGGAGGAGCGGGTCCCAGACCCTACGTCAGCCACGCTCAGTTCTGAATCTGTGTATCCTCTCATTTAATCCTTCCAATGGCCCGATGAGATAGAGGTACAAGTACTATTTCCACCTTATGGATGAGGAGACATATGCTCAGAAAGGCTTTGCTACTGCCCAAGACCACACAGCTTCTGAGTGACAGAGCTGGAATTCAAACCCGGGTTGTCTGGCTCCAGAGCCCACTCTTCAGACTGCAGTAAGTTGCTTCTGGCTTTCACTGTCTGGATGGAAATCCCAGCCCTGTTGTTTACTCTCTGTATGGCCCTGGGCAAGTGGTTGGGACTTCTCAGCCATACTTCCTTAGTCCATAACCATGCCCATCACCCCTTGTTGCCTCGGGAAGATTAAAACACTCCTGAATGCAGAAGTGCTGAGAACTCAGCATGGGGGCCATTTCTGCCCCCTATCTCTGGAGTCCCCCAGAAGGGTTTCCACCTCCAAGAAGTGTATTTTTGGAGAGTTTCAAGGTTGTGACCCCTCCCTGACCACCCTGTTTATTTGGCGGATGAGGACCCACAGCCCAGAGAGTTATACATTGTCCAAGGTCGCACGCAGAGCTGGAAGGGGAATTCCCAGACATGAGCTCTCTCACCTTTGAAAACTGGGGGTTTCTGATTTTGAGGCCAAGGTGCCCTCATCCAGCCATTCAAGAACATCTTGGTGACCCTGTCTCTTCTTTGGGACCTCAAAGCTCAGGCCCTTTGGTGACCAGCTCCAGACTTCTGAGAAAACTAGAGTAAGTCTGACGTTCTGGGTGACCTCCAGGGGCTTCAGGCTTGAACTCGACCCCCAACCCTCAGTAGGCTAGGGTGAGGTGGGGGTGGGGGCAGGCATGGAGGCTGGGAGTCAGGCCTGGGTGTCCCATTGCAACTCCAGCCAGGCACCCTGACTTGTCTTCCAGAAAGATTCTCTCTCAGCAGGGCCACCCGGGACCCTGCTTGGCCATCAATATTTATCAGACCTGAAAACAGAGCTGCAAAAAACAGCTGAGAACAGGTGCCACGGTGGCGGGCACTCCAGCTCAGGCTGTGGGCAGCTGGGTGGAGGCGGTGCTTAGAGGAGGGTACCGAGGTGGACAAGGCCAGATGAACAGGGACCTCATCTAGGGGCAGCAGAAGATCAAGGACGTGGCTGCCCCACTAGAAGAAGTTGGAGCTTCCCTCCTGCTGTGGATGCGGGGGCCAGAGTGGGGATGGAGAGAGTAGGGGAGTGCTGCCAGGCCTGAGTGGAAGCTAGGGGCTTGGGAGGTTTGGCAGGGCAGCAGTGACCCCACCTGCTTCCCCTCGGGGTGCTTCACATCCGCTCTATACCCAGGAGCTGCACAGTGTGATCTGTTCAAAGCACAAGTCTGGTTATGGTCTCCCTCCTGCTTAAAATCCTCAGGCTTCACAGCTCTCAGGTGACAGGTGGAGCTTCCTATTTCTGGCCCTGCCACGTCTCCAGGAGACTCCAGGACCTCTGGGCCCCTGGCCTTGACCTTCCAAGACACCCCACACACACTGCATCTCAGGGCCTTTGCATGTACCATCTGGATTGACTGCATTTGATTCCTTCCCCTCTGTGCCTATTTCACTCCTGCCTGTGCCAGATATAAGCCATTCTCCACCCTTCTACTTTGCAGTCTGACCCTGCAAATCATGTTCTGCAGGTCCCCTGGCCTCTGCTTCTCCCCTCCCCTCAGGGTCAGCCTATGGAGGCACTGGGGAGACCCCAGGGCGAGAAGAGGGAGAAGCCAGGGTTTTTCTTTTTTCCTCTCTCCCTTTCCCCTTCTCCATCTCCCCTCCTGCTTTGGGCCGAGTCTCCAGAAACGGCTGCATTTCCTCTCTGCTCCAGCTGCAGCCCCAGTAACTGTCTCCTCTTTGTCCCTCAGTCAGAGGTGACAGCAGCTTCCTGCAGTTCCTAATTGCCCCTATTTGCTCTTTCAACTGCATTACCACTTTTGTAACCAGGTCCCTTTATTTAATTCCTCTCTTGAGTTACCTGGTGCAGTGGCTCTTTCCTGGAGGCTGGTTCATCCTGGGGTTCCTGCATGAGGATCCAGACCCCACAGGAGCCTCCCTGGCCTCCCAGGCCTGGCTCAGGAACCTCTGGGATATGCTAGGTAATTTCTTTTCCTTCTGGGCACTTATTGCTGTTTGCAATTATGAATTCATGAGTGTGGTTATTCGATTAACATCTGTCTCCCCCAAATCTGCAAGTTCCATGAGGGTAAGGGCCAGACATCTGTTTTTGCTCAACATTGTATCTCCAGCACCACAACCTGGTCTCGGCCTGGCACCTAGGTGCACGCAATAAACATTTGCTGAATGAATGAATGAACAAGGAGAGTGTGAGGAACTCATTCAGCCACAACCATTTACTCTAGATGAATCTTTTTCCTGTCTTTCATGAGGTTACTGGATAGGCTGGTTGGAGAAACTCTTCATTCATTCATTCAACTACAATTTATTGAGCACTCACTGGGTGGGTGCCAGGGTGGAGGGATGGATACACAGATGGATGGATACATGGATAGAGGAAGGAAGGAGAGAGGGAGAACGGACAGATGGGTAAGGAGATGAGTGGGAGGAGAGAAGGATTTACTCCTGGGGGAAAAAAAAGGAAGGCAGGGAGGGAAGACAGGCAGGCTGAATTAAGATAAAAGGTATAACCATTCTTTTGAGAAACAGCAGAGGGGCTAGAAATGGCAGTGCTCACACAGGAATCTGGTGCTGAGTCCCTCAAAGATGCAGGAAGGTAAGGCTCTGAGAAGGGAGTGTGTGGGGAACCTAGTTTCTGAACAGAGCTACAACTCCCTCTGGTCACCAAGATTAACAACTTTGATTTGGAGAGCCCATTTCCAGTAATGACTTTGAGGCCAAGAGGGTGTGCCCAGTAACCCTTGGGCTACCCAGGAGACAAGGGGCTCCTGAGTTGGCAGCTCGGGTTGACATGTCCCTGGCAGCGGGAGAAAGTGGCAAAACTCAGCCCCCTGAAACCCCCAAGCACATATCTAGTAGGAGATGGACAGCATTTCTCTTCACTCAAGTCCCTGGGACCCAGGCAAGCTCAAACATGACAAGCCTCAGAATCACCCTGAGCCCATCTGTCAAGCTGCTGCTGCAGTACTCTCAGGTCCAGGTCCCAAGGCCGGTGTGGTGGTGGGGTCTGGAAATCTGCATTATTTTAGTGACCATCCAAGGATTCAGATGCAGATGGTTAATAAGCCACAGCCTGAGAAACACTGATAATAGTGCCATCTCAAATTGTATCAGGGAGGCACAGGGGAGGAGGCAGGGAGGCAGCATGTGCTTGAACTTGGCAGTCAAGGCTCTGACTTCCACCCTGACCTGTCCCAGGGGACCCTCTGAACCTCATGTCTCCATCCACCAACTGCATACAACACCAGAGTTTTCTCTCTCCCTGGTGACATAAGGATTAAGCACAAAACACCTGCAGAGAGTGTTGCTGCTGCTGCTAAGTCACTTCAGTCGTGTCTGACTCTGTGCGACCTCATAGACGGCAGCCCACCAGGATCCCCCATCCCTGGGATTCTCTAGGCAAGAACACTGGAGTGGGTTGCCATTTCCTTCTCCAATGCATAAAAGTGAAAAGTCAAAGTGAAGTCGCTCAGTCGTGTCTGACTCTTAGTGACCCCACGGACTGCAGCCTATCAGGCTCCTCTGTCCATGGGATATTCCAGGCAAGAGTAATGGAGTAGGGTGCAATTGCCTTCCCCAGCAGAGAGCATTAACTGAGTGGACGAGTTCAGCGCTTACATTTGCTGGGTGTAACGCTGAACTCGTCCACTCCGTTAAAATCTAGTTCATCTCTGTGCCTCATAGGAGTTCCAGGATTCACAGTTCTGTGGGTTTTAGAAATATAAAATGTCACCTAGGCTCAACATTACCTTATAACTCAGTGGGGTTGGGGGCAGCCCCCTTAAACACAAACCACTGATATTTCTGCACCAAAATACATGAATCTTCATGCTGAAGAGCAGCCATGGAAGCTATAAATAACCTCATGTCCATTCAAGGCAGATTTCTGAGACCAAATGAGTTTCAGACAAATTTGGTTTTTCCAGTGTTTATGATTTTGGCATTGTGAATAGGGGATCGAGCCCTGTATAAAGATGCAGCCATCCAGAATGACGATATTAAAAAAAAAAAAACACACTCTGGCCACCTCTGTATGAACTGAGAAGGAAATTAGCACCATATTGTAAAAGTAAGGAAATTTTTTTTTAAGTAAGACACGTGTCTAAGGAAAAGAGACTAGAAAAATGGGTATGCCTGACACCTGGAGCAACAGATGGTGGGGTTTTTGCTTTTTGCTTATGAGTATTTTCAAAAGTTTCTACCTTGAACCATGAACATATATTGCTTTGTTACTTTTTTTTTTTAAAATAATACAAATTTCAAAATCTTTAAATGCACAGACTTGGTGAGATGACCCCTCTGAGGGGGAGTGGTAGGCCAGGGGAGTCAGAGACGCAGGGGCAGCATGGCCACAGCCCCTCTTGGTCTTCTCAGAGGGTGGACAAAGCCCCTTATCTGCACGCTCAGGGCCTGCCTTTCCCAGCCCAGAGAACCAGGCTCTAGAGAGTACCAGCCTCCACGGTCCCCCTGTGTACAGGTCCTCAGCCCAGAACCCCACCGTGGATGCCCCCAGGGGCCCAGCTCAAGTTGGGAGGGTGGGCAGGAGGCAAAGGCAGGCAGGAAGGGGAGGGTACACAGGAGGCAGGGGGCCACTGGAGGAGCAGGAGCGCTGATTTGCAGCCGCCCCTCAACAGGTGGCCTGCCATCTGCTCCGGCTCCCCGCCCAGGCCACGTGTCCAGCCCTCTTAAGTTTAACTTTGGCTGCACACACGGCCTGAGTTCATGCAGCCAGAAAAAGAACTACCAAGAGCAGGCCCGGCCGAGGACAGCGCGTGGGTCACTTGTCGGCTGAGAGCAAGTCTAAAAATGACCACAGACCTTGGAAAGTCCCTCTGCTCAGGCCCTGCCCTGCATTTCTCTTCACTAGGTTCCTGGAGTTAAGCCTAAACACTCTTTAGAGTGTTCATCCTTTACTTGACAAATATTACAATGTAGGCCCAGAGAGGCGAAGGAGCTGGCCTGGGGTCACACAGCTTGACATTTACAATTCATTCACTGATTCTTAACTGTTTATTACACAGGCTCCCTCCCTGCCAGCTGCAGAAACAAGGCCTCGGAGAGCCTATAAACCTAGCAAGGAGAAGGCAAAACTTAAAAATGCAAGAGTTTTCCAGCTCTGCAGCTGACAACCTGAGAGAATTCTTGAAGTTCTCTGAGCCTCGACTTCCTTATCTGTGAAATGGGAGTAATAACAACAGTGCCAACCTCTTAAGAGCTGACAGGTAAATCCTTTTATTTGACTTTAGCCTCACACACTTTTATTTTATTCTCACAGTGACCTTGGGTGGTCAATATCATGAGCGTTTTGCCAGTGAGAGACGGGAAGTGTCAAGTCATTTACCAGCATGCCCAGGGCAAGCCCAGACTTGGAGCAGGTCACTCAGATCCCCAGCTGCTCCCCCACTGGTCCTCCTAGCCACCCCTCTCCTTCCTCCTCCCTGCATCTGCCTCCACCCTGGAAGAGAACATGCTGGAACCCATCCCCAGGGTGGGGCCCAGCTGTCACCCTCCCAGCAGCTGGGACCCTGAGGTGTGGTGTTCAATGCTGGCCTGCAAGCTGAGGCTGGGGGACACATACAGCTTCTAACCCACTGGGGGAAGGAGGAGGGCCACCGTCACAGTATGTGCTCCCTTGCGCAAGCCCCTCCTCCCGAAACAGGCCCCCTCTTCCAGGCGGCCAGCCCTGCCTGGTGCCTTTCCTCCCCTTAGGACCCCAGGACACGCAGGCTGGGGGTGCTTGCATGGGGGCAGGTCCCTCCCCCAGTGCTCAGGGCCCCAGAGACCCAGGGAGTGGGAATTGATTCTAAGGCAAGAAAGAAGAAAGCCAGCCAGCTGCAGGGGGTGGGGAGCGCAGTCCCGTCCCGGGAAAGGCCTGCCTGCCAGGCCCTGGCCTCCCTGGGCTGTATGCCTCTTCCCGCCGGCCCAAAGGCGCCAGAGCCGGCCTGGGAAGGAGCCGCGCCAGGTCAGGGCGGGCCTGTCCCCCTCTCAAGTCCCCGCCCTAAGTAGGGTTTTCTTCTTACTCAAGCCAGAAGTAGGAGGGGACACAGTGATTCTGAAGAAGAGACAGAAACACGAGAGAGAGATACAGAGATGGGAAGAGACAGAGACACAGAAAGAGAGGGAGAGTCAGACACAAACAGAGGCAAAGATAGAAGTACAGAGAAACAGTCAGAAAGACAGAGACAAAGTCAGAGAGAGACAGACAGAGACAGTCAGAGCAAGGGAGACACAGAGACAAAGTCAGAGAGGGAGAGACAGAGATATAAAGTCAGAGAGACAGGCATATACAGATAGACACTGAAGTACAGACAGGGAGACAAAGATAGATATGGAGATAGAGGGAGACAGACCCCAAGAGAGATGCACAGAGTTATACACACACAGACACAAGACGTCACACATGGAGAAACACAAAGACAGAGTCAGAAATACAGAGACAGAAACAGAGAGACACAGGCCTGCACAGGGCCTCTCCACCCCACTGCCTTCATCACCCTGAATCAGCCCATTTCTGGGGGAGCAGCTGGTGGGGACGCTGGGGCCATCCTTCAGGCAGTGACCAGGGCTGCTGATGCCAGCCAGACACCCAGCACCTCACAAGCCAACATCAGTGTCCTAAGCCCTGACCCCACCAAATCTTCTCCTACCCTTCCCCAGGTGACCCTCCGCTCACAACCTGAAAACCTGTGGTGGTAGAGTTGTCTTTTCTAGAATTTCATATAAACAGAGTCATACAGTGTGCCTGGCAGCCCTCACTCAGCGGGTTTTCAACGGTCTCCCAAAGAGCCTGCAGGGGTCTCGTCTCCCTTTTGCTGATGGATGATGCAAAGAATGCTCAAACTACCACATAATCGCATTCACCTCACATGCTAGTAAAGTAACGCTCAAAATTCTCCAAGCCAGGCTTCAGCAGTACGTGAACCATGAATTTCCAGATGTTCAAGCTGGTTTTAGAAAAGGCAGAGGAACCAGAGATCAAATTGCCAGCATCCGCTGGATCATCGAAAAAGCAAGAAAGTTCCAGAAAAACATCTACTTCTGCTTTATTGACTATGACAAAGCCTTTGACTGTGTGGATCACAAGAAATTGTGGAAAATTCCTCAAGAGATGGGAATACCAGACCACCTGACCTGCCTCTTGAGAAACCTATATGCAGGTCAGGAAGCAACAGTCAGAACTGGACATGGAACAACAGACTGGTTCCAAATAGGAAAAGGAGTGCGTCAAGGCTGTATATTGTCACCCTGCTTATTTAACTTCTATGCAGAGTACATCATGAGAAACGCTGGGCTGGAAGAAGCACAAGCTGGAATCAAGACTGCCAGGAGAAATATCAATAACCTCAGATATGCAGATAACACCACCCTTATGGCAGAAAGTGAAGAGGAACTAAAAAGCCTCTTGATGAAAGTGAAAGAGGAGAGTGAAAACGTTGGCTTAAAGCTCAACATTCAGAAAACGAAGATCATGGCATCCGGTCCCATCACTTCATGGGAAATAGATGGGGAAACAGTGGAAACAGTGTCAGACTTTCTTTTTGGGGGCTCTAAAATCACTGCAGATGGTGATTGCAGCCATGAAATTAAAAGACGCTTACTCCTTGGAAGAAAAGTTATGACCAACCTAGATAGCATATTCAAAAGCAGAGACATTACTTTGCCAACAAAGGTCCATCTAGTCAAGGCTATGGTTTTTCCAGTGGTCATGTATGGATGTGAGAGTTGGACTGTGAAGAAAGCTGAGCACCGAAGAAATGATGTTTTTAAACTGTGGTGTTGGAGAAGACTCTTGAGAGTCCCTTGGACTGCAAGGAGATCCAACCAGTCCATTCTGAAGGAGATCAGCCCTGGGGTGTTCTTTGGAAGGAATGATGCTGAAGCTGAAACTCCAGTACTTTGGCCACCTCATGCGAAGAGTTGACTCACTGGAAAAGATTGATGCTGGGAGGGATTGGGGGCAGGAGGAGAAGGGGACAACAGAGGATGAGATGGCTGGATGGCATCACTGACTCGATGAACGTGAGTCTGAGTGAACTCCGGGAGTTGGTGATGGACAGGGAGGCCTGGCGTGCTGTGATTCATGGGGTCACAAAGAGTCGGACACACCTGAGCGACTGAACTGCACTGAACTAATGTTCCACTGTATGGGGACACCAGCTTGGTATCCACCACCTGCTGATGGACATGTGGGTGGTTGCCAACGTGAGGTTACTGTGAATGCAGCTGCTGTGGATGTGAATTCAGCTTGTGATGTGCACATGGGTTCTTCTTCCCCTCAGGAACTGTCTTTGCTGGGTCACAGTCAGGTGCTGACCTTCAGCCAGTAGCTGGTTTGACCCGTTTCTCTTGTTTTTAGAAACAGGGATTTTAAAAAAGTGGAAACAACCTGTGTGTCCATCAACAGATGACTGAATTAACAAAATGGGGTTCATCCACACAGTGAAGGATTATTCAGCCATGAAAGAATGAGGTTCCGGCACAGGCTGCCACAGGGATGCAAACACCATGCAAAGGAAAAGAAGCTAGACAGAAAAGAAAACGAGCAAGAGCCTATGGGGGTCCTGAGTGCACAAGTCTTTCTGTGTCCCCCATTTCTTGTTTGTAGAGAATAGACTTCAGCCTCCATGATTCTGAGCTCCAAAAGTCAAAATCAAACGGCTGCTAATCAGAGAAGGGAGGGCAGCCAAGAAACAACAGTGCAGCCTTGGGGCAGGGCCCTGGTTCCCCATCCAGGGATGCATGCAGCAGTATCTCTGAGCTCTTCTGCAGAACTAAAACCCCCAACAAATGGAAGATATCAGCATTCTCCACTTCAGAGAAACTCATCAGGAGACCACCTGAGACAAGATGAAAGGCATGCAGGCCCTGCACACACTGTGATCTGTATCAGCAACCTACCCTTGAATCATTGCTATAAAACTCCTCACCAAATCCCCTCAGGTTGGGAAACACAATTTTGAGGTACAAACGCACTCTGGTCCCCTTTGCCTGACAAAACAATAAAACTATTCTTTTCTACTTTACCCAAAACTCTGTCTCTGAGATTCAGTCTGGTACCAGTGCATCAAAGCCTAGTTTTTGGCATCACAAAGGGCCACAAAAGTAGAATTCCATTTCATTTATATGAAATGTCCAGAACAAGTAAGTCTCAAGGACACAAAGGAGATTAATGGTTGCTTATGGCTGGGGAGGAGGAATCAGGAGTGACTGCAAATGCGTAAGGGTCTCCTTTTGGGGGTAATGAAAATGTTTTGAAATCAGATAGAGGTGAGGGTTGAATGGCCTTGTTGCTGTTGTTTAGTCGCTAAGTCATGTCCAACTCTTTTGCAATCCCCCGGACTATAGCTTGCAAGGCTCCTCTATCCATGGGATTTCCCAGACAAGAATACTGGAGTGGATTGTCATTTCCTCCTCCAAGGGATCTTCCTGACCCAGGGATCAAACACAAATCTCTTTCACCTCCTGCATTGTAAAGAATCTCCTCAGATTCTTTACAATGAGCCACCAGAAGTTCTTGGGAATATACTAAATGCCACTGAATCATACACTTTAATGTGATGAATGTTAAATTGGTGAACTTTATGGGATGTGTGTTTCCCAGGTGGCGCGAGTGGTAAATAACCCACCCGACAATGCAGGAGACGTAAGAGGTGTGGGTTCAATCCTTGCGTCAGGAAGATCTCCTGGAGGAGGGCATGACATCCCACTCCAGTGTTCTTGCCTGGAGAATCCCATGGACAGAAGAGCCTGGTGGGCTACTTGGGGTCCATGGGGTCACAAAGAATCAGATATGCCTGAAGCAACTTATTCATGCATGGGATATGAATTTTGCCTGACTTTTTAAAGTTGGGATAATCTGATAATAACAGTGTGTCTTTATAGGAGTTCTGTGATGAATAATACACAGAAGCACTTAGCACAGGGCCAGAACACTGCCTGGCACATAGTAGGTGCTCAACAAACATTCATCAGTCTCCCCAGTCCCTCAGACAATACCCTGCCAGGAAAACACGGCAATGAGCATGTCTGCAGCTACTCTGACCTTCATGTTCATTATCTTCAAGAAATCTTCAAAACAATCTCATCAGATGAGAATCTTTTAACATTTATTATTATTAATCTCCCCATGTTTACAGAGAAGGAAATCAAGATAAGGAACTCTCTCAAGGTCAGCCAACAGCCTGGGCTGGCTGACTTCAGAGCCCACGGGGCCAGGTGAGCACACAGCATGGTCAGCCAGTCCTGAGCCTCAGGACACATGCCATGGGGTCTGGATGCACGGGCAGAGGTGCCCTTGGCCGTCGTCACAGAATGGGGGCCTCTCCCCGCCTCTCAGGCTGGGTTTTAACAGATCTGAGAGGAATGGAGGCCAATTGTATCCCTGTGACCCTGCCCTGAGAGCCTGGGCTCTGAGTAGGGTCGGGGAGGTGGCTGCCTGGGGTCCTGGGCAAGCTAGGTAGAAGGCCCCCACAGAGGCAAGGCCAGCAGGCTGCTCCAAGGTACTCTGCTGGGGCTCATAAGGAAAGAGGCAGTGAGCGAAAGGCAGCAGAAACAAGCCAGGGGAGACCCGCTCACAGGGCCTGGGCCACTCTCTGCAGGCGGCCACCCCCTCCGGCAACCTCAGCCCCTAGCCTCCTGTGGTTGTGGGCACATCCCCTGTCTTGAAATTCTCCTGAGACCTTGTTCCCGGCTAGTCTTAGCCTCGCTGAGCCCTCCCCCAGGCCATCACATCACTTCCTGCCTGACTGCAGAACAGTCTCTCCTAGAGCCTCTCCCCCTCTTCCCCGCCCCACACCAGACCACTGGAACTCTGCTCCACATCCAGCCTTCCAAACACCACTTTGCTCACGTGACTTCCCTGCCCTCAAACCATCTGCAGCTCTTTAGTGCCCCCTGAGAGGCAGTTTGGAAACCAGCAAAAGGAAGGACTCTGGTCAGGGCATCTCGGTTCAAATCCTGGCTCCCCAACAGACAAAGTGAGTGACGTCATCAAGTCCCTTTGCCATGCCTCGTCTCACTTTCTCCATCTGCAAAATAGAGTAAGGATGGCAGTGGTAGTGCCAAGTACACTACCTCACACCAAGTAGTAGGCAGAGTCCATGAGCTGACACTGTGTGGAGAGTGTTCAGAGCAGTGCCAGCTGGTTATTTCTGAGTATTACAAATACCGAGGGGAAGGGCGGTCCACCTTCTTTCAAGTGGCTGAGGCCAGTGTCCTGAGTCCATCCCAGCCAACATGCACAGCCCCCCACCTGGCTGTTCCCGGCCAGCTCTGAGGACAGCTGTCTCCATCACTACAATGTTGCCTCCCGTCTTCTGCCCCATGCTCTCCACATCACAGTGGGGCCTCCACATTTTGACAATGGGACAAGAACAGTGGACACCAAGACCTTGCCAGGCCCCAGGACAGGGCCCTCTAGGGCATTCCATATGTCAACTCATTTCATCAACACCACAACCCTGTAAGATTGGTACTGCTCTATCTCTACTTGATAGATGGGGAAACTGAGGCACAAAGAGGTAAGGGCCACCCTGCTGGGACATGAAGAGGCGGGACTGAAACCCAGGCGCTGAGGTTCTGGGGCCTGTGGTCTTAACCACCAGGCTCCACGGCATCTCTGCAGCCTTAGCACAAGCCTGGCACATAGTAGGTGCTCTGTCAATGTGACCATCCTTCAGGTGTGAGTCATGGCTCGTACGGGTACACAGGTACCCCTGGCAAGAGTCGGGCCTGTGGCAACTCCAGCTGGCGGGTGAATGTCCCTCAGGGGCCGCCCTGTGGGGCTCCGAGGGTCCTGAGCAGAAGGGCAGCCCCCTCCTCATGTGGCAGCTCTCTCTATGGTCATCGTCCTGCCCTCAGTCTCCTGCATACTGCCACTGTCCTGCACACTGTTTCCTGGTGATTTAGGGCTTTGGTGGCCCTGGCCATGCGGCCCCCTAAGAGTGCCAGCCCGTCCACACCGGGCACAGTCCCCTAGACAGCAGCCTCTGGGTCGCTGCCCAGATATGGCCCTTCCCAGAGCAGGGCCGGGCTGGTGCACAGCCAGCCCCTAGGACACCCATCAGATGAAAGGACCTTTACAGAGAAAGGGGCACTGTTTGGAGGGCAGGGGCTCAGCTGAGCTCCAGGACTCTGTCCACCCCAATCCTGTCCATGGGCAGAGCTCAGCAGCCACCACTTCTCCCCTCGGAGGCCCCCTCCCCTGCACAAGCCCAGGTCCCCCACTGCTTCCCCCCGCCTCACTTGTTCATTCTACACACATCCATTAGGGCCCTCTGTGTGCTACAACATGGCCCCTGGTGTCTTTGCTGTCATCAGAGTTCTTGGGACACCCTTTACTTTCTCAGTTTGTGAGATGGTCCTGGGATAGATCGTATCACCCAGGTGCGGCCTGGCCCACACACAGTCCCATGGCACTGTTTCCCCAGGCCCAGTGTAGGCTGCCATCATAGGCTGATCATCTCTTGTGTGCCAGACACTGTGTTTTCACAATTTATAAAAGTTTCTCACGCCCCCCACCCACTCACCTGCAGAGAGTGAAGCTAAGAAATGTAAAGTGAATTGTCCCAGATCACACTGGGGCAAGAGGCCATGCCAGGGTTTCCCCCCCCCACTCAATCGCATCTGTCTGTGCAGGCTGCCATGTGACAGTGTCAGCCTATGGTGATTCTCTGTGGCACCTCAGCCCCCACCAGCCACTTACTAAGCAGCTCAGTCCTGTCACCCACCCTCACCCTTGGGGTTCTGAATTCTCAGCCCCAAAATGCCTACCTTGATATCAACCTGCAGTCCACTGAATAACAACTCCCCAAAGTGTCCATGTCCTAATCTTTGGAATCTGTGAATAAGTGACCTAAGATGGCAAAGGGGACTTGGCAGATGGACTCAGTGAAGGATCTTGAGATGGGGAGACTGTCTGAGATCAGCTGGGTGACCCCCTAGTGTAAGCATAAGGTCCTCAGAAGAAGGAGGCAAGAGAGTCAAATTCAGAGATTCAGAGATGCTGAGCCACTAGCTCTGAAGATGCAGGAAGGAGTCACAAGCCAAGGAATGCAGCAGCCTTTAGAAGCTGGAAAAGGTAAGGAAACAGATTCCGCTTGGAGTCCCCAGGAGGAACTAGCTCTGCTGAAACCTTGATTTTGGCTCAAGAAGATCCACGACAGACTTCTGACTTGCAGCACAGTAACAGAATAAATCTGTGATGCTTTAAGCCAACACATTTGTGGTCATTAGTTACAGCGGCCATAGGAAACCCCTACAATGTCCTCTCCTGTTGTAAGGGTCCTGGCCACACCTGTCCTACCCTGACGCAAGGGGCTCCCATGCCTCGGAGCTACTGCACCCCCACCCCCAGGTCCTGCTCACTTTCTTCCCCGCCCTGCTACTGTGGGTCACTTATTGTGCCTCTGCATCTCACCCACCACCTAACTGGCATTTCCTGAAAGGCAGGAAACCTGACTGAGGTGTCTCTGTCTGTTCCGTAGCATGCAGCTCAGCAGGAGTACACACGGCCTAACCAGGCCCACAGGCCTGGGGTCTGCCCTCTCCTTGCTCATCTTGCACTTCAGGGAGACAGCCCATTTCAGCCCCTCAGCTGAGCCTCTGACTAAGCAGATCCTGGACTGCTACTCCCTTCTCAACGCAAAGCTGTCTGTTCTCAGGGTTCAACAAGATGAAAATGAGAAAGTCGCCTTTTGAGAGAAGAACTCTCTGACTGCCTATCAGAGGTCTCCCATGTGGCATGCCTTGAAAGTGGAAATCCTCTCATTTACTGCTTAACATGTTTTTCTTTCCCCCTAGAATCTTCTTGAGGGCAGCACTATGCCTACACGGAGGAGGGGGACCCATAGAGCCCTCACAGGCAGTTTAAACAGACTCCTTGCTTCCATCACAGGGCCCCCGATCAGCTGGGTGACCTCCAGTGAGCTGCGACTCCTCTCTGTCTTGCTGTTTCACCTGAAACATGGCAATAATAGTACCTGCCTCCAAGGACAGTGGCAGCCAAACAAGACACCCAGTGTGGCAGCCCAGCACAAGCTAGAACATAGCAAATGCTCAGTTATTAACAGTGTCAGCTCTCATCTCCCTCCACTGCCCTACATGGCCACTAAGGTAAGCCCTGACCCACAAGCTGGGGAGGTGGTCCACTTCCCTGGTAAGTGGAAAGCTCAGCCCCTAGAAGTCCTGTCCTCCTTCCAGCCCGACTGAGGGGCAAAGGAGACCCACAGCCATGTGGCGTCACCTCTGGGGGAAGGGACACTTTCTAGATGAGGCCACATAACTCAGGATCACACAGACAGGCTTCCCATCTGCTCCAGCATGTCTCCCCAACGGCGTTCCACTGTGGTCCACAGGAAGACAGTGGGGTTCACAAGCACTTTGCAGGGGGATAGAAATATTCAGCTGTGTCCTTGGCTCTGCATACTCCCGAGAGCAACTGTGTCAGTTTCCTGGTCAGGCCGGGTGTGGATGGCCACAGTGGGGACAAGGTGTTCTAGGTGGGGGCTCAGAGGACAAACCCTCCAGCCACCCTGGGCAGAACTCAGGTCCCTGACCCACACCAGGCCAGGCCCTGCTCCAACTCCCCAGCCAGCTTCTCATGAGAACAATTGGGGGCCGGATCCAGGCCACAGAGACACACACTGGTCTCGGGAAGTTTGGTGACAGGAAACGTGATGTGGCCTTGGCTGGGTCTGGAGGCTGCAGTGGCCAGGCTGTGCCCGGTGCTGCAGCCTTGGGTTGCAGAGCCCCCAGAAGTGGCAGGTCCTGGTGGGGGGAGAGCCCTTCACCCCTGGCTGGGCAGGGCAGTGGGTGTCCTACAGCCCCCCGCCGTCCTCTCTGACACCCATTTACCCAGCCCCTTCTGTCTGCTTGGCACTGCTGTCTGGGTGGACTGTTTGTATAAGTAAAATTCCGTTTTGGCCAGTGTGTGTCCCTGCCTCAGCCAAAAGCCGGTTAGAGCCCAGGAGTGACGAGATCTGGTTGTCCCCAGAGAGGGTGCAGGAGGGGAGCGAGGGTGACCTTTCATATCCTCAGTGCAGGGGTCGTGCCCCCTGCCCATGGGAGGTGGGCATCAGGCTCCACTGAGGTCCCTGACATCCCAGATTCATTTCTGCTGAACACAAAGTGCAGGGAAGCTGATGACAGCCAGCTGGGGTCAGGAGCTGGCAGCCTACCCTACTGGGCCCACTGCAGAGGGTGCTGGGAGGTGACCCTCACCCAGAGCCAGGAGGCTGGTGGATGGGGCTCCAGAGGGACCCTCGGCCCAACAAGCAGAGAGCATTCACTTCTTGTAAGCCCTCTCCTCAAGGCCCCAGAGCAAATATCCCTCCTGAGTCTGACCCTGGCCAGGCAGCTGGGGCTCTCTGGAGAGGGTTTTCACAAAGACCTGTTCAGCCCCCGGTCTGCTGCAGGAAATCCTGGAGGCCAGCATTACAATGCATTGCTTCCGGCCACCCAGGGGTCCCCGTGCACAGGAAAGAGGTGCCGGTGGCCCTGGTGGTTTCCAAAGGGACTGGCCAGGTGGCCCCCTGGTGGGGGATAGAAAGGCTGTCCTGGGTGAGGGTGGCACCCATTTACGATGGAAAGGGACAGCCTTCCTAGCACCCCCCGTCTCATGTTACACCTCTGTGCCCACACCTGTGGCTCCCCCTTACAGGATCAACTCCAGACACCAAAGCTCGGCAGTCAAGGCTCCCTCAAGCCTCTCCACCAATGGCAGCCTCCAGCCCAGCCAGGCTCCTCTCTCGACTCCAAACATTCCAGGCCTGACTGAAGTCTTTGTCTGGGCAACCATCACTGCTCTCACTGTCTCAGCTCCAATGGTCAGTCCAGTTTATTTAGTGCTAATTGTGACAGAATCTGACAGCTCCTCCAATTCTAATCACTTACATCCAGAAAGTGAACAGACAACTCACAGAATGGGAGAAATTATGTGCAAATCACAAATCTGATATGGGATCTGTACCCAGAATGCATAAAGAATGCTTCAAGTTAAGTTCAAGTTCAGTCTCTCAGTCGTGTCCGACTCTTTGTGACCCCATGAACCGCAGCACGCCAGGCCTCCCCTGTCCATCACCAACTCCCAGAGTTCACCCAAACTCATGTCCATCAAGTCAGTGATGCCATCCAGCCATCTTATCCTCTGTCGTCCCCTCTTCCTCCTGCCCACAATCCCTCCCAGCATCAGGGTCTTTCCTAATGAGTCAACTCTTTGCATGACAATCCAACAATAAAAAGACAAGCTAGTTTTTAAATGGGTAAAGTATTCGAATGGATAGTTCTTCAAAGACGACGTACAAATGGCCAACAAGCACATGAAAAGATGCTCAACACCTTTAGTCATTAGGGGAATGGAAACCAAAACCACAGTGAGATAGCACTTCACATCCACTAGAATGGCTAGAATCAAAAAGAGGGTAGTAAGTGTTGGTGAGGATGCAGAGAAACTGGAGTGCTCATACATTGTTGATGGGAACGTAAAATGAGGCAGCTGTTTTGGAAAACAGCCTGGCAGCTCCTCAAAATGTGAAATGTAGAGTCACCATATGACCTGGCAATTCCACCCCTAGGTATATGAAAAGTGAAAACATTCACCCACATTATATCTCATCCACAAATGTTCAGAGCAGCATTATTCATAACAGCCCCAAGTGAATGCAACTCAAATGTCCATCCATGGGTGAATGGATCAATGCATATGGTTTATCCATACACTGGAATATTATTCAGCCCCAAAAAGAGTGACAAACAACATGGATGAACCTTAGCAATATGACGTCGAGTAAAAGAGGCCAATCACAAAAGACCACATAGTATAAGTTCTATCTATGTGAAATGTCCAAAGCAGGCAAACGGCTTAAGATAGAAAGTAAATTAGTCGTAGCTTAGGGCTGGGGAGTTGAGCAAAATGGGTAGTTGGAGGGAATGGAGTTTCTTTTCGGGGTTGATGAAAATGTTCTGGGTTTGGGAGTCTTGGTTGCAGAATCTCTGAATAATTTACAAACACATACACTTTACAGGGGTCAACTGTATGGTGCATGGATTATACATCAATGACGCAGTTACATGTTAAAAAGCAGATGGACTTTTAGCTGCTTTGTTAAGTTCTCTGCAGATGATGTGCCCCACTCCAGCCCCACCGCCTGCAGACCCCCACGGCCTTGCTCTCAGTCATTCCACAGTGGTGTCTGGTGAGGCCCAGCGTGCGGTAGGCGCTCAGGGAGAAAGAGGCGGCCTGCTGTCTGTGCTGCTCCTCCCCAGGCAGCAGTCATGGCCCTGCCATCTGCCTGCCAGGACCCCTGACACACACCCATCATTCGCACATGTCCTTTCACTACAGTGACCTGTGCAGCCACCCAGATCCTCTCAAAGGGGATCCGTCCTGACCCCTGGTGGGGCGGTAAGCCCTTCCCAGGTCAAGCCCTTCCCAGGCAGCTGGGCTCAGTGACCCAGTAACACTGGTGCATAAAGTTCAATCATCTCTGCCCAGCTGGATATAGCACCGAGGGCCACCTCAGCCTGAGAGCTCCTGGGGGGCCAGCCAAGATGCCTTCCTCCTCATGGTGCTGACCCAGGCCCCCAAACTCCTGCAGGTAGGCTCCCTCGCAGAGCTGGCTTCATGCTACTGGTGTCTGTGGGTGGACATCAGGGATGCTGCTTGACGCCCTACAGGGCACAGGACAGCCCTGTCCAAGAGGATGGGCCAGCCCTAACGTCCACGGTCCTGAACCTGAGAACCTGAGAAGCCCTGACAGTGCAGGGGGGGTTACACTTTTATATATGTGTGTGTGTATGCACACTTAACAATAGACTCCTATGACTGTGGAAAACAAATAACCCTGTTTCTTCAACAAATAGACTGTAATGCAACAGAGAGGGAAAGGGAGAGACAGGACAGCAGCAGAGAGATGGGGAGGAGGGAGAGAGAGGCAGAGAAAAAAACAGAAAGAAATGGAGAAACTGATATATTAAATTAGGAGTTTGGGGGACTTCCCTGGTGGTCCAGTGGTTAAGAATCCACTGGGAAATGCAGGGAATATGGGTTTGATCTCTGATGGGGGAGCCAAGACCCACATGCCATGGAGCATCTGAGCTTGTGTGCTGCAACTACTAAGCCCATGCACACACTGCACACTGCAACAAAAGATCCCACATGATGCAACAAAGATCCTGCATGCCACAACTGAGACCCGAGAGAGCTGAATAAATAAATGGTATTTTAAAAATTAGGGAGTTTGGGATTAACATATACAAGCTATTATATATAAAATAGATAATCAATAAGGACCTACGTATAGCATGGGAAACTCTACTCAGTATTCTGTAATCACCTATAAGGAAAAATAATCTGAACAAGAGGGGCTGAATGTATACATACAACTGAATCACTTGGCTGTGCATCTGAAACTAACACGACATCATAAACCAACTATATGCCAATATAAAACCAGAAGTTTAAAAGAATCTGTATGTAACTCTTTGCAGTGTGGACCTCATTTGGATCCTGATGCAAATCCACCCTGGGGCCAGGCAGCCGGGGGACAGTGTTAAGAATGGAACTAAGCTGTGCACATCTTCATCCCCCAAAGAGAGTCGAAGGAGTGCTTGCTCCGCTCTCCCTGGAAAGGCCCATGGCAGATGACAGGCTGATGCCGAGTTAAATGGACTCATTAATGCGTACGTTATAGTTATGGGGTGACAACGATGAGCCTCGTAAATACCAGTGGGCCTAATTCCTATAATCTGTGTTTCTCCTTCCATTTCGTCCACTTCTCCAAACACTGCCTTTTATGACCAAGGGGCCACATCATCAACCAGCCTCAACTGCTGCTCTGAAAGCCTCCTCTGCAGCAGGAACTCAATTGCTTTAAATACTTTATTGTTTTTCAGCTAGGTTGTTCATACAATGGCTTTAATAGTCAAACATATCATGGATTTCCTCTTTTAATTAAAAAGATCCTGTTCCTAGGGACTTCCCTGGTGGTTCGGTGGTTAAGAATCCACCTGCCAATCAAGGGGCATGGGTCTGGGAAGATCCCACATGCTGTGGGGCAACTAAACCCGTATATCCCAACCACTGAAACTTGTGCGCCCTGGAGCCCTAGAGAAGCCACTGCAATAAGAAGCCCACTCACTGCAACTACAGTAGCCCCAGCTCGCCTCAGCTAGAGAAAGCCTGCACACAGCAACCAAGACCCACCATGGACATAAATAAATAACTTTTAAAAAGATCCTGTTCCTAGTACACACCAAAAGAGAACATGATGCCAATACCTGGGTCTGGGTGATACTCCTTCCAGAGGTCGGAGATGGGGCCAGGTTAGACTGATCCAGGCAGGACAACCCCAGGCTACCATAAAGCACCAGTGCAGGAGGGACAAACAGAGCCATGAGAACTCCAGGACCCACCACATGGAAATATCTCCCAAAGCCTAATTTGACCTCTCTCAGCCAACTCATGTCACACAGCCAGACAAGAGCAGGGCTGGGACCTGAACTTGGATCTCTAACTCCTGAGCCCACTGCACCAGGCGTGCCACATGCCATCTCCCAGGTGAGGCCTGCTGGACTCGGCTGCTCGATGACTGATTCTCACAGGACAAAGCAGCTGAGTTAGAACTAACTCTTCTGGACCTAACACTACCAGTAGCCACTGGGATTACTCAAAACCACAGAATTGATGATGACACTGAGACTTAAACCCTCCCTTGGCTCTGGGTCCTCAAAACAAAGTCTTCTGCCCTCTGTGACCTCAAGACTGGTCACAGCCCAGCCCCGATTGGCTCCTCATCCTCATCTCACTCTGGAGAACCCTGACCTGCTGGAGTCCTCAAACATGCCTGCTTCCTCTCATCTCCAGCCCTCTGCACAGGTTGCTCCCATTGCCTGGAACAGTACTTTCCTCCTGTCCACCCCCCTTTTCCCCTAGCTCTTACTCCTCTTTCCATTTTCAGCTTAAATGTCTCCTCCTCCAGGAAGCCCTCCTGATTGTTCCAAGGCTGCTTTGAATGCCTCTCATGAACAACTCCTGCAGCCCTCAGAGCTGCCTCTATATTTTATGTTTTTTACTCTGTTGTGTAAATGCTTGTTTAACTGTTCCCCTTCCTAACCAGGCCCTTATGGGGGACTCTTTGACTTCTCCAGGTTTACCCTGTTATTTTCTACCTTCACGTCACTATCACCTCTGCCTAAATGATTACAATGGACTCCTCCCTGCTTTCTGCCTCCCCCTGTATGCTCCTCCACCTTAAAAGTGGCCTTCCTTTCCTGAAACATAAGCTAGACCATGAAACTCCCTTGCTGAAGCTCATGGAATGACTCAGAACAAAGCCCAAAGTCCTAGCCAGTCTGCAGGGACCCAGTTATCAGGCCCTATACCCCCAATGTCTTCTTATTCCTCTCTCCTTCCTTCTCCCTTCCTCCCTCTGTTCAAGTCCTGCCAGCTTCCATTCAGATCCTAGAACCAAGCTGCTGCTGCCCCAGGGTCTTTGCATGTGTTCCTCCAGATGCCTGGAGCATCCTTCCCTCTCTTCATAACAGTGGACCCTCTCTTTCTGCCCAGCCCAGGTTGGAGGAGCCCCAGCTCTGAAGCAGGTCAACCTAGGATCCATGGGCTTCAGTGTCTTTATAGATCCACCTCCCTAACTGTAATTATTTGCATTGACTTGGTTTTATTTCTAACATTCCACTAAAATAAAAGAGGCAGGAACATTCTATCTTGCACACTCTTATAATCTAGATACCTAGCACATGCCTCGATGCCCAGATGGACTCTGTCGATATTTGTGAAATAAATGAACAGTAAAAGGGACACAAGAAACATTCCCAGCCAAGCCATGGGGATGTTGAGAGCCTCAGAAACACTTCAGGGCTTCTTGGAGCTTAGAGGAGACCAGGAACTAGTATCCCCTGGCCCTTGCCCCGCTAAAGACACTCAACCTCCCCTGATGAGGTTTTTCATTAGAGAAGAGTTGGACACTTTCAAACAAAATAAACATGCCATAATAAATAAATTAAATGGCCGGGTATTGGTACGGGTTTGAGCAGGTGGCTGTTGGAAGAAGCCACAGATAGAGGGATAGATGCACAGACTGAGGGCCAGGAAAGCAAAGGGCTGCCTGATGCCCTGCCAGGCAGGCTGGTGGGTTCATGACTGCCTATGAAAGGGCTCCTTCGGACCTTGGTCTAGTTCACAAGCTGCCAAGCTCTGTGCAGTCCTTTCTGCACCTGAGTTCACCTCAGAAGCAAGCATCTGTGATCCATGAGCACCAGGGAAGCTCTGGGCCTGCAGTTGGAGGCTGAAAGGTCATTTCTCTCTTTTAAAGGCTGGAGGGGAAGGGGACGCAGGACATGACAAAGAGAGGCAGGCAAGAGCACAACAGCTCCTCCCCGATCCCATTATCTTTAAGCAGAAATACTAGGTTTGTCCAAAATGATGTTATTCAGTCTCTTGCTTGCTTCCTGCTGTTTCAAAGGTGGTTCTTGAGGATGTGCTCTTGGAGTGGGAAGAGGAAAAAGTCATTTCAAGGGGAGGAGAGAAGAAAAAAGGAAGAAAGGAAGGAAAGGTGAAGAAGAAAGGAAGGGAGAGAGGGACAGAGGGAAGAAAGAAAAAGAAAGAACGGGGAGAATTAACACCTCAACCCCTAGCCAGAGAAGCCCCATTGCCCTGGCACCTGAAGCTACCCACCCCCAGAGGCCCTTTTCTGGACCTGGCAGGCCAGGCTTGCTGGTGGGACCCCACCCTGGGCCCAGGCCGTCCCCTCCCTCCTGGACAAGGCTGGTTACACAACCCCTCTGTGGAAGCAGTCCAGGAGGCCAGTCACATGGGGTAGCTTCACAGGAGGGGCTGGGGGAGGAAGGCACTTCCCAGACCCAGGCTGTCGCCACCGCTGCCTGCCCTGCCCCCATCAGCTTGGCCTGGGAGCCAGCTCTTCAGCCCACTGGCTCAGCCAGACTGATCCAAGAGTGTTCCCAGATGTGCGCTGCGGGTAATAAAAAGGCAAACAGTTCCTGTCAGCAGCAGGAAACTCCAGGAGGGCGACCCCCAGCAGCCAGCAGGGCAGATGTCTGCAACGTGTGCTCTGGCGGCAGGGAAGGGAGGCCTGAGGCACCAGGACAGCCACCCAGGGCCCGCACAGTGGGTGTCACTGGACCCCTTCTCCTTGGACACACAGCAGAAGGGGTCCCATGCATTCCCCTTGCTGGCCCTGCCCACCTAGCTCCATCTCACCCTGCTTCACCCCACCTTGGACTTAGCCTGAGTGTAGACATCTGGGGTTTGGGTTTTTCCCATACCCCCACACCCTGCCCCTTGAAACTGCAGAACTGCATCTCTGACTTAGGGGAGTGGATTCTCCTGCACCAACCCTGAGGTTCTGGGGGAAGGTGTCAATCACAGTATTTTGCTCTTGTCCCTTGGCAACATGCAAGAGTAAGTGACTCAGTCCAGGCCAATCACAGTTTCACATTCTCCTAGCCTCTGTGACGTGCAAGGGTGAGCGTGAGACCTAACCAGGACCAATCGAAGTCGTTCCTGAGACTTTTCTAGGAGGATGAGGTGTAGGGAAACACCACTCTGAGTGTGGACCTTGTGGGGAGTGGAGCTAGAAGGATGTTCAGGTGGTCTGAACATCTACCATCCAGACAAGGAGATGAGATCCAGGCTTACAGGGACAGAAGGCGAGGAATGACCATAGTGGATGACCCACTGACCTTGAGCTCTAGAGCAACAGGAAATCGGAGTCACTGGAAGGGTCAGCAGTGCTGCAGCTGGGCAGGGTGGGGAGACTATGCCCAGAGAGACCACTTTTGCCTTCAGATGCAGGTTGAGACCAATTAAACCAACAGGGCCAGGTCAGACGTTGGCTAAGTGGCTGAGATGACTTTGGGCAGAGGAGGGGGTTATATCAGGGCAAGCCTGATTGGCCAGATTGGGACAGGAAGTGGGGCCAAACCAAAGCCAGGTCCTGGAGGAAATGGCAAATTATTTCCTTCAACCTACAAACTGAACTTTTGGGATGGTCTGAGCCTTCTTCCTTTTTCCTAATATGCACCAAGAAGCACACTAAGTTCATCTTGCTAGCTCAACTACTCCTCACAACCACCCATGACATATGTTGTGCTTGCCTTCCAGATGAAGAGGCTAAGGATCAGAGTGGTAATGTCCAAGTCATGTCCAAGAACGTGACTGCTCACAAGGGCCAGGGGTCTCTCTTTGGCAGCACAGGGCTTTACTGGCGATCTGAGGGACCATATCCACATCTGAGGAGGCACACCTCTCTCTCATAACTGCCCACCCTCCTGCCTCAGCCTTGTGGCTTCAGTGTGTTCCCTGCCACCATCTGCCTTCATCTTTCTTCTGACAGCCAGGTTCTGAGGAGACATCTGTCCTCCAGGCGTAGGAGGACACCCACATAAACCCCCACCACGGTCTGTCTGGGAAAAACCTCAGAAGGAAGAAACCTGACCCCTTCTGGTCTCCCTCTGCTAGAACTGCTGTTTGAGCAAAGTCCATTCAGCTTTCTCATCTATTCAGGGTATTCTGTTGGATGTTACTGGAGCCAGGAATGCAGAGGGTGGCATGAGGGGGGAATGTTCTCTCTGATTCCAACATAGTCCTGGTTATCTTCACCAGTGTGAGAATTTCAGAAGCAGCCTGAGTGGGAGGGCTGAAGTCCTGGGGTCTGTAGAGCCTCTGCAAGGCAGACTGGCAGAGTGGTTAGACACTCCCCATTTGGAAGCAGACATGTCTGAACTCAAACCTCAACCACCTCTCACAAACTTAACTGTATGACCTTGTCAAGTCCCTCAATTCCTGAGAGCATCGTGTCCCCACCTGTGAGTTGAGGTAATGACCCATTACACAGATGAGCATTGCTGTCTCACGACCCATCTTCAGCGAGCGAGACACCTGAGTCCTCCACACAGAGCCAGAGCTCACACACCCACATCTCTGTCACCTGCTTGGGGCTGAGGACTCCAGCTCCATGCCCCAAGGGAACAGCCTGGAAAAGTTGGGGGTGGTGGCAGGGAGAAACTGGAGCAGCATGGCCAGCAGGGTGGGGGCCGGGAAGAGAAGAGGCAGCCACAGGAAAGGTGTGGCCGGAACCCCTGGAGCCAGCAGCTGGAAGGAAGGAGTCGCCAGGTGGGCCCCACCCTTGGCAGTCAGTGCCGGGCGGGCAGAAGGCCAGGGCCCTTGGCAGGACCAGTCCAGCCTCCGGAGACCCCGGGATGTCCTTCGAGACTGAGGGCCAAGCATTGTCCCTGATTATAAGAGGTTCTGGCTGGCGGCTTTCACACGGCTCACTGTGTCCCAGGGCCTGTGGGAACTGGCTTCTTTCCCTTGGTTCAGTGGGGTTTCAGACTGGCCCCTCCGTCTGCCACCATCCCTGAGCTCAGCACTGTGCGGGATGCAGACAAGGAGGGAGGGGAGAGGCTTGGACTTGGCTTCCATTCACACAGGCATTCATTCAGGCTGCCTTAAGTAGCCCACTGCGTGCCAGGCCTTGCGCTAGGAACGGGGAAAGAGTGGCACAAACTTGGACTGAATCCCTATACCTCTCTTCCTTCTATTCCTTCCTTTCTGATGCATCAGAGTTCTTGGTCATTAATGGTGAGAAGCTGGGATGAGGCCAACTGCAAAGCAGCTAAGCCATGGGATGAGCCAGTCGCACCCAGGCTGTGAAAGGCAGACTCGAGTTCAAGTGTGCTGCTCATCAGGGCTGCTGCACTCGGTTACTCAGCGTGTGCACTGCACAGGTGTCCTATCCAAGGGGATGCTATTCACACTCTAAGCATCTTTATTATTTAATAACATTTTTGAATTTCTATTATAGCTTTATTGATATGAAAGATGGGCTATTTGCACATCAATTATGCCTATTTTTTTGTCAGATGGCAACAAATGGACACATGATAACAAAACTGACCCCTTCCCTTATTTAGTCCTAATTATAAATAAGGACACCTTCCCTTATTTATTCCTAATGACTGTTATGAAAAAACTGAATTCCTATTTTTATGTTAAACAGTTTATAGAGAATGCCTTTACATTTGGCATCGGGTTGTTAAACAGAGAAGGGCCAAACTTAAAATTATCTAAGGGGGAAGAGGTGGATCTTCCTAATGAGCCTGGGCCAGATCATTTGCCTCTCTGAGCTTCAGTTCCCACATCTGTCTTATGGGCCTAATGGCCAGTTCCTTGCAAGGACGTGTGCAGGGAAGCCTGTGGTACACAGTGGGTGCTCAGCAAGCTGTATTTGTGGTCATCCTCCCCCAACATGCAGCCCTCCTGGAAACTCACTCTGAAAAGTGAAGGCACCTTGGTGCCTTAGTTTACCCTCCTCCCCACCCCCAAGAAGCAAAGGCAGCTGGCCCCTGGACCACGCAGGGGGGAGGGTGTGTGGCCTTTACAGACAGTCCCGTCCCATCCTGGGCTGCAACACTTGCCCCTGAGTCTCTCCAAATTTGGTCCTGCCCAGACTCTCGACCCTGTTTCCTGCCCCACCCCCGCCACCGCCCCTCTGTGCTGGCCGCCACTGCTGGGGGCCCTCCCTTGAGCCTCCAGAAGCCGCCCACAGAGGAAATCCTCTTCCTTCTTACAGGCTGGAAACTACAGAATGTTTCTTTTGGAATTTTTTGGCTTTCACCTAGCAGAATGTTCTAGCCTCATCAGCCACAGGCTCCCTTTCCCTGCTGGCCGGCAATTCTTCTGCCAAAGACGTGCTTGGACCTTACCTCCCCTTACACCACCCCCTTCGCCTATGTTTGCTGCAAGCCAAACAAAATATGCCAAGGAGCCCAGAAGAACCAACCGGAAATGACCCAAACACGCCTACGACTGATCCTTTCCAAAACTAGAGAGGCCAGGGTAGCAGGAACATGACAGCTGCGGCCCCCAACACGACACAGGGCGGGAGGACAGAGGGAAATCAGAAGGGCCAGATCGGATTCTGCCGTGGCCTTTGAAAAGAAAAAATCCAGTTCTTTATTCATTTAGCTTCCAACCCTCCCCTCTTGGCAGCAGAATAATTAAATATTCATGCATTTTCTCCTTTCCCTAAGAAAGTGATAAGTCAGATTTCTGCACACACATAGAAAAAGTGCCCCAAGGCAAGGGGCTGGAGCCAAATTTCAGTTGAAGACAAAGCCTCCACTTCAATTTACGAATGAAAACACCCTTCACCTTTGCTGCTGTGAATTTCTTAGATACACATGGTCAAGACAATCTGAGAATTATGAGGCTCCAGGACCAATTAGGGCTGTTTGTGTTGACGTAAAGTCTGGGGGAGTTTTTTTCTTCCCTTTGCAAGTATTTATGATACTGACAGATGCAACAGGAAAAAAAAAAATCCCAAATGAGAATGAGCTTTGTGGGACAACAAGGATAAGGATTCAAGGTGAAGAGCAGCCCAGGGTTTTGTTTAAGTGGCCAGATCTTTGTGCGCTGCCATGTGAAGTGAAGGTGGGGACAGAGCCACTGCCACGGTGCTGACACCCCCAGGTGCACTGCAGGGAGGGGGTGGTTGAAGCTGCACAACAAACCTGCAGGCAAGGTGTTCACACCATTTTGTAGGTGAGGAAACTGAGGTCCTAGGCAGCCACGCATTTTCTGGAAGGTGGCAACGCCAGGGCTGGGGTTTGAACACTGGCTCTCCCAGCAGCAGAGATGACCATGCAGCCTGGAATTCAGTCCATTTAGGTCCCACTGTGTGCAAAGCGCTCTGGGGTGAGGGGAGATGCAGTTGTGGGTCCTGCTCCAGAGGGGCCAGTGGGAGGCAAAGGCTGGCGATCTTGGGAATCTGTCCCGAAAAAACCTCTTCTGGGTACCAGCGAAGTCAGAAAAAGAGGGTGAAGGGGTGAAGGCTCCCATCAGACTTCGTGACTGACTTGGCCTCCCAGGGAATGCAGTCTCCCCACCGCCTCTCACAAAACTGCCTGGAGAGGAGCGCACAGGCACAACCCAGCACCTACTCTGTGCATGGGCACAGTGTGGTGGCATAATAGGGTTTCCTCCTTTCCTGGACAAGCAAGCAATTGAACCCTCTGACCTCAGTGCACAAGGAGAAAAGCCCCTGGGAGGGGGATCTGAAGGACTCCCTGAGATGAGGCAGCACAGGATCCCATGGGTTTATGTACCCAGAGGCTTGGGTTCAGATCCAGCCTCTATCATTCACTGTGTGATCTCAGGCCTGCAACTATTACTAACTAACCCTCTGCATCTCAGTTTCTTCATCTGGAAAATGGGATAGTAACAGTGACCACTTGGTGGGGCTGCTGTGAAGGTTAAAGGTGTTTCTAGTTTGTTAGTACATACATGTTTGCTCAGTTTTCTGTATCGTGCTTCATAATGTAAAGACTGCATGTGATAGGGGAAGAGGCATTGCACACAAAATCCTTTAGCACAGTCTGGGCATACAGTAAATGGTTAGGAAATGTAAGGGCTATTATTGTTATTATTCTATCTTGTAGGTCAGTGGGAGCCATGGAGAGTCTCTTGAGTTGTGGGGGGGTGGTCCTCACTTAACAAAGTTCTGCTTTAGGCATATAAGAAGTAAAGATACAGGAGACAGGACCATGGGTCCAGGTGGTCCTTGGTGTGTGTGAGGAAAAGCTGTCCCGCTGAGTGGCAGAGCCCTATGCCAGGGCACACGGCATGCAGGACACATCCAGGTCTTCTCCAGAGTGAACCTGCCCAACAGCCCCTGGCAGCAAGGAAAGAAAGGGATGGTTAGTGGAGGGGGTTCACCTCTGAGTGTCTTTGCCTCCTGGGCCAGCACCCGCCCCCTCCACAGTGCAGGCAGCCCACACAGCAGATGGAAAGGCTCCCCAGCTGGCTTGTGTGTGGGTGGGTGGAAAGGGGGTGGAGCAGCCACTTCCTGTGCCCCAATCCCAGCTTACTTGTTCCCTGACCACATTTTTCCACCTCACTTTTTTTCCTTCTAAGATCTAGATTGTTTTTTGTGAATGGAATGTAACTGGAGAACTGGAGAGGAAAGTCCCGGGAGGCCCTACAGATGGAGAAGGTCCCCTCACTGTGAAAGGCTCCCTAGTGGCCCAGGCAGCCGGTGAGATGGATGGGGCCAGGTGGGGAAGGTCACGGCGCCAGCAAGCCCGAAACAGGAGCGGCCAGGACTCGCCCCCGCCCTCCTGCTTCCCTACCAGGCCAGAGGCCCCTCCAGCTCTGTTTTCTGGGTTTTGTGCTGATCAAACCCCAGCGGAGGACCACCCATGGAGAATCTGACCTCTGCTAGGATGGGGCACCTGGGGGCTGTGGCCTCTTCTATGAGGGGTCCGGTGACTTCTAGGGGCCCATCTTGCAGTCCAGCCTCCAGCACTGAGTAGCACTTATTCATTTATTCACTCATTCTTCAAAAAATATTAATTACATGCTTAGTACATGCCAGGCATTGCACTAGGCACTGGGTACTGCTCTGAAGAGGACAGCTAGGCCCTGCTGGCATATACTGATGGGGAAATACAACCAGCATAGGATTGTGAACCAGAGACCTTCAACAATTTGCACAAGAACAAAAACAGCAAGGTTGGACATAGGTCCCACTGACCCCTGGCACAAGCATCTAACCACTGTGCTGCCCCCCAACTAAGGCCCCTCTACGCCCAGGGAGGCTTGGGGTGGTGGAGAACCCCCAGCTCTGCCCAGCAGTCAGGCAGGGCCTGCTCTACAAGAAGGCTGGGCTCCAGCCAGAGTTATACCACTCCCAGCAGAGCTGTGAAAGGAGCGGGGTTCTCTGGAATCATGAAACTTCCCAAGGCCCTTGCCTTTATACACTGAGGAGAACAACTCTAAGCCAAGGCTGAGTATGAAGACTGAACAAAGTTTATCATAGAAAATGAGCTCAGTACAGTTTCTGGTATATTGCAAATGTTCAATAAATGCTGCTTACACAGTGAACAACCTGCCCAATAGTACCTGGCAGTACCCTCGCTATTACCTTTCACTAAAGGGCTATATATACATTTAAATGGAGAGGGTCCAACAAGAGCTGGCCTTGAGGGGCAGAAAGATTTGAATGATGTTTTGACCTCTGAAGAAAAGCAAAGATGTGACTGCCTCAGACACCTCCACAGCTTCTGATATGACTGACCTTTCTGAGAACTTACTGTGCTCAAAATGTTCCAGCAACCTCTATAGACCACCCAGGCCACAAAGATAACCCCTAGCCAGAAGCAGGGGGCCACAACTCTGTGGGCTGCAACATCCTGGAAAGCTAAAAAGGAATGATGACTATCTTACATACATTCCAGGACTTACAAGAGATCCTTGAAAGATTGAAAGCCTTCACTTCCCAGCCCTTCTCTCTCTTTTTAATGTTGAGATATAATTCATATACCATAAAATTCAGTTTTAAAGTGTGCAGTTCAGCAGGGTTTTTTTTTAACATACTCACGAGGGCATATGCTCATCAGCACTGTGTAACTGCAGAGCACCTTCCAAAGAAACCATACGTCCTTTAGTGCCACCCGCTCCGATCTCCCTTCTCCCAGCTTGGCAACCACTAATCTACTTTGTGTCTCTGTGAATGTCTCTGTTCTTGACATTTCATACAAGAGGACTCATACAATACGTGGGTCTTTTGTGACTTGGCTTCTTTCACTTAGTAGGATGTTTTCAAAGTTTACCCATGTCATAGCCTGTCCTTCATCCCTTTTTATGGGAGAGTAACATCCCAGTGCCCAAACAGACCACATTTTGTTTACTCATTCATCCACTGATGGATATTTGAGTTGTTTCCACTGTGGGGCTATTGTGAATAGTGCTGCTATGAACATTCGTGGACACATTTCTGTGTGGGCTTTTCCATTTGTCTTGGGTAGATACCTAGGAGTGGAATGCCTGGGTCACATGGTCACTCTATGTTTAACCTTTTGAGGAGCTGCCAGGCCATCTTTCCAAGCAGCTGCACCAGCAATGCGTGCGAGTTCTGATTTCTCTGCATCCTCACCAACACTTGTGACTGTCCATCTTTTTGACTGCAGCCGTCCGGGGTCGGTGAAGGAGTGGGGGCAGGTGATGTGGCTTCTTTCTGCTCTTAACTCTCTCTTCTGCCAGATATTCTGAACATAGTCTTTACCACCCACAAAAGTGCCAAGTAAGTAAGTAGGTGTTAGTCGCTCAGTTGTGCCTGACTCTTTGTGACCCCATGGACTACAGCCCACCAGGCTCCTGTATCCATGAGATTTTCCAGGCAAGGATACTGGAGTGGGTTGCCATTTCCTTCTCCAGGGAATCTCCCCAACCCAGGGATCAAACCCGGGTCTCCTGCACTGCAGGCAGATTCTTTACCGACTGAGCTACAAAGAAAGCCCCCAAAGTGCCAAGCTCTTGTTTAAATGGAGGCTCCCTCTAGACTGAGATACCAGGAAGTTGGGGTGTATAGCTGTCCTGTCCACCGTGGTCCTCCAGGGTCTAGTACAGAACAGCTGCTGAATAAGAATCATGTTGAATGAACAGATGGCTTTATGACCATCCTAAGCACCCACATGGGAACATGGATCCTAATCACATACTTCTCTGAGTTCTAAAGACCTTTGATCATTCAGAAGTCCAAGGAACCAAACCCAAACTGGTGTTCTATGGAAATTTCCAAGTTCTCATTAGGTTCTCCTCTGACATCGCATGGTCACTGAAGGCCCCACTGGAGTGGATGGCATCCTCAAAGTGACTGCCCTGGGAGGAACCTGGTCTCAGGCCACATTCCCTGCCCCACCTCCAATCTGAAGTTCTGCTCCTGAGAAGCACCCATCCCCCCGAGTCTTGGCCTCTGCAGTATCCATCCCAGCCAAACGTGGCAGATGTGCAATGCTGCTTGGGAGGGAGGAAGCACAGGAACTCAGCACTTATTGTTCAGAGAAAACTGTTCTACAGAGGCAAGGAAGACACTGAGTTGTTCTTGTGGAATCAGGGCACCCAAAGAGAACTCACCCTCCAGTGCCTTGCACAGAGGCGGTGCAGCTCACTGAAGCCTCAGGACGGTAGAGTTGATCTTGGCTGTCCTCCCACTTTCCTGGCTCATGTTCCCCTCCTCCCTGTCCCAAGCCCAGCCAGGTCCCTGCTCCAGGTCTGAGAACAAAAGTGGCCATCACGTCCTGGGCAGTCACCGCCATCACACCCTTTCAAAGGGCTATCTTACTGTTCCTATTTTACAGATGAGGAAAATTTTACAGATATGGGGCAGATCAGAACTGGGCCACAGTCTCAGGACTGGGCGGTGGAGGAGCTGGGATTCAGACCAAGCAGTTTGGCTGAGGTCATCCCCAAAAGGTAGACCTAGGCCATAGGGAGCTCAAAACAGAAACAAAATAGGGATCTGAGCATTTAGAATCTGTAAGTGTGAAGGGGCCACTGGCACCTCATCTGAGGTCATCTGTGTGTACATGCATGTACATACACGTGCATGTGTGCTGCAGTATTCTTTCCTTGAAAAAAGTGCTGTGAAAGGGAGATCTCAGTTTTCTGGGCTTCTGATAAATGTTTCTGGCTGTGCCAAATAAAAAGTTGTCTTATCTGCATTCACTTACCCTAGATTATTATTTTTTAATTGTCCTCATTGGTGAAATCGGAATGCTATATGGATAGAAGGCACAGACTTGGGCACCCAACTCTGATCTCCCTGGGCACAGAACACAAGCCCTTCTATGCCTCAGTTTCCTCATTTGGAGAGCTGGAATAAAGGTGCCCACATCACATGTCCTAGAGAACTGTGTCCCTGCAGCCACAAACATCCTTTCCCCTTCTCCCTCACTGACTGTGATGGCTCACCTGCCTCCCAGGTGACATTGCCCTTCCCCTCCAAAGCCTGGGGCCTGTGGATACTGGGACAGGCTGGACCATAAGAAATTCAAGCTGCACACTATTCACAATCGCTAAGACGTGAAAACATTATCGCTAAGACGTGAAAACATTAAGTGTCCATCAACAGAGGAATAGATAAATAAGATGTGATACCTATATACAGTAGAGTATTACTCAGCCATAAAAAGAACAAGATAATGCCATTTGCAGTAACATGGTGGACCTAGAGATGTTCACACTAAGTGAACTAAGTGAGAAAAAGAAAGATGAATATCATATGATATTGTTCATATGTGGGCTCTAAAATATGGCACAAATGAACTCATCTATGAAACAGAACGACAACAACAACACGAAACAGAAACAGTCTCACAGACACAGAGAACGGACTTGTAGCTGCCAAGGGAGAGGAAAGTGGAGGAGAGATGGACTGGGAGCTTGGAGTTAGTTCCTGTGAAAGTCACTCAGTCATGTCCGACTCTTTGCTACCCCATGGACTATTCGGTCCATGGAATTCTCCAGGCCAGAATACTGGAGTAGGTAGCCTTTCCCTTCTCCAGGGGATCTTCCCAACCCAGGGATCGAGTCCAGGTCTCCCTCATTGCAGGCAGATTCTTTACCAGCTGAGCTTAAGGGAAGCCCTCAGGGTTAGTAGATGCAACCTATTATATACGCAATGGATAAACAACAAGGTCCTACTGGAATAGCACAAGGAACTATATTCAGTATCTTGTGATAAACCATAATGGAAAAGAATATGAAAAAGAATGTGTGTGTGTGTGTGTGTGTGTGTGTGTATATATATATATATATATATATATGTAACTGAATGTGCCGTAAAGTAGAAATTAACACAACATTGTAAATCAACCATACTTTCATAAATAAAGGGGAAAAAGAATTCAAATTATAGATCAGAAAGCAGGAAAGGGTCACCATGCTTTACTGTCCCCATCCTCTGTGAATGTATGAGATAGACTAGATGGTGGTTTTCAACTCTTAGACATCACAGGTTGATAATTCTTCCTTTTCCGTAATTTTAGGAACCAGCAGAGGACTGCCAACTCTTTGTTTTGTCAAGAAAGGACAAATTTTAAAGTACCACTTACAACCACTGCCATTTTGTACCAAACAAGAGACATGTTGGCATCAAAAGCAAAGGAAATCAGCAGTCTTGGAAGTTTTTAAAGTGGCATCATCCCCACTTTGTAAGCATGTTTCTGCATCTCCCATGTCCGTTCCTATTTGCTTTGGACTCCAAATGCTAACCCGGCCTGCTCTGGCATGTGTCCAGCCTTCGGGGACCACTGGCTGGACCCTACGGTGGTGGTGTCCTACACACAGCTGGTGGCTGTTGTGGAGATGTGGCTGAAAAATTTGGGGACCATTTGGCACTCACTTCCCACTGGCTGGAGCATGCCCTGGTGATTCCATCCTACTGAGGAAATCGGCCTCAAACTGATGGGCCAAAAGTCCCTGAAAAATATACAAAACAGATAACCAGCAAGGGCCTACTGTACAGCACAAGGAACTCTGCTCAATATTCTATACTAACCCATATGGGGAAAATCTGAAAAAGACTGAACATGCATATATTTATAACTGAATTTATAACTGAATAACTGTACACTATGATGTACACCTGAAACTAACAAAACTATATTGCAAATCAACTATATTCTGATAAAATTAAATACACACACATATACACACATGAAAACCAAAAGTCCCTATAGAGAGCTCCAGCCATCTTGAGGGTGCTCTGAGCTCCCAGGAAGGCTGGGCTGCATGTCAGAAATTCTACTTCACCTGCTGGCTATTGGTTCCCTGAGCTGGCTGTGTTCCCCCTGGAATGTCCACTCGGCAAACGCAGGGCTACTGCTCCTTGATGTGGCTCCAGTGCTTAAGAGATCACTGGGCACAGAGCAGCCACTTAATAAACTTGGACTCACTGACTGAGTCCAAGTACACATACTCTCATGAAATATTATACAGCCATTAAAACAAGGTCAATGACTGACAAACATTAACAGTGTCTGAATCTAGATGGTGGGGACACAAATTATACTGTCCTATTTTTTTTCCACTGCTGTATATATTTGAAATCTTTCCTAATAAAAAGCTGGAACAAATAACCCAAAAATTATACTCATGCAGAGTTTATAAAAAACAACATGGGCAGGCCTGTGATATGCAGAAATTATGAAATCATACAAATTATTTACCAAAGAGATTATAAGATAACGTACCCCAATGTAACTAATGGAAATTTCTGGATGTTGGTTACTGCCTTTTCCTCCATACTTTCTACCTATGTTTCTGAATTTTGTATAATTAAAGGGGAAAAGCTTTGCAAGAAATATAAATAAGATACATCTCAGGGTTTTCTTTTCCCACCACTCTTCCCTTTCTCTCTTCTCCTGAGGAGCTGCTAACTGCTCCCAAATTGTCTTCTCTTTGCCTAGGAGGGAACAAGGCTTTCCTGTTCTGGAAATGTTTGTGCTGCCAGAAGTCCAGAAGATGAGAGAAAATGGAGAGAGGCCCCTTTACATGGAGCTGGAGTTGGGATCCCAGGAACCACGGGTTCCCAGGACAGTGCCGAGCTGTGGGCTGAAGGCATCTCAGAAAGCTATATAGGTCAGAGGGCAGGCTGTTCTGGCATACGGAATAAGGCAGAAGAGTTAGGGGACGCTGGGTCCTACCCTCCAATTATACAGATAAGAACACAAAATCCAGAGAGGGGAAGTGACCTGTCCAAGGTCACACAGCATCCAGCAGCCAAGGCAAGACTTGATCCCAAACTTCTGAGTTCTCCTCCCAGACCCCTCTCCCAGGAGTGCTCCTGAATTTTTCTGTTTGGTGGACCCACACAACAACTACTCCAACCCCTCCCAACATCCTGCATCACCAGGTTTCAAAATCACTTCTAGCTTTCCAAGGGAAACATAGTTAGGTTTTGGTTCTTTCTTTTCTTCCACTCATATAAGGAAATCTGAGAGCCCTTTCTAATTGTTTGGTCAAGACTGCAGACAGGTAACGAGGCATGCTACAAATAATATCCTGACCCTTTGGAATCCAAGGCCACCACTGGCCTGGGAAAAGATGGGACACCAGGCCTGTCCCTGCTGCTTGTTTAGCACATGAGTCCTGAGTTCTTGGAACACAGGGTGGGGTGTTTGCCAACCTTCTCAGATCCCTGACGTTGGGGCCCTGTCAGGGAAGACTGAGGGAGTCTATATCGAGCCCCCGGAGGCTGGGGCTTTAGTGGCTGCAAGTGCAGACTGAGTCTATGCAGACTTGGCACCTGTGGGCCCTCCCAGAAGTGGGGCCTCGCGGTTTAGCCTCTCTTGCAGCTAGGTGTGGTCATGTGACTAAGTTCTAGTCAGTGGGATATGATCACAAAGTGATGTGTTCAACTTAAGTAAAGACAGGGGCATAGTCTTCTTTGCTCCTCCCTTCTTGCTGATTAGATAATAGATATGATGACTGGAGTTCTAGCAGCCATTCTGGAGCCTGGAGGTGACTCTAGGAATAGCAAGAATAAGACAGGAGAAATCTAGGCCTTGACATTATGGAGTCTCCCACAGTGAGAAATAAATATCCATCTTTTTTTTTTCCTTTTGCCACACTGTATGGCTTGTGGGATCTTAGTTCCCCAATCAGGAACTGAACCTAGGCCCTCAGCACTGAAAGCTTAGAGTCCTAACCACTGGACCACCAGGAAATTCCCAATTTCCATATTCCTAAAGCCACAATTATTTGGCATTCCCTTTGATTTGTGGACAATATTATTCTTAAGTAATGTACGTTTTTGGCTGGGAAGTGAGTTGCGGTCATTTGTAGAGGGTCTGTGTGTAAGAGGCTCAAGGAAGCTCTGTGATGAGACTGATAATTATTGTGCATAAGAATAATTGCTGACATCTATCAGTGTGTGTGTGTGTGTGTGTGTGTGTGTGTGTGTGTGTGTGTAAAACACTCAGCCCAGTGCCTGGCTCACAGTAAGAACCCAATAAACATTAGCAACTGTATTATCACTGTAGGTGATGAAACCATGTATCCTGGTACACAGGACACAGAGCGCTGTCCGGGGAGGAGGCATCTGAACTGGGCTCTAAAGATGGGACTCAGGAAAGCAGAGACTGGTGAGCAGTGATGTCACCAGGCACTGGGACCATGACATGATTTGGATTATATTACAGATATAATTTCATATAATGCCTACAGAGGGTTTCCCTGGTGGCTCAGCGGTAAAGTATCTGCCTACAATGCAGAAGCCACAGGAGACGTGGGTTTGATCCCTAGGTCGGGAAGCTCCCCTGGAGGAGGACAGGGCAACCACTCCAGTATTCTTGCCTGGAGAATCCCACAGGCAGAGGAACCTGGCAGGCTACAGTCCATAGGGTCGCAAAGAATTGGAGATGACTGAAGCAACTTAGCAAGGCATGGCACGGCAATGCCTACAGAACCAAGTGGAGTAGGTGCACACCACCCTCATTACATGGTGAGGTAGCTGAGCCTGGGGGAGGACAGGTGGCCCCCACCGAGGTTACCCGGCAGAGCCAAGTTGGGCTCTGCATTCTGAAGCTGTCTGTGGTTGTCCCCACTGAGGGTCTGTAGGGTGAGAACCAAGGCTCAGGCAATGGGAAGGACAGGAACAGAGGCTGCCCAGGAGAGTGCCGGGGTCCAGTCCAGAGCTTAGGCCCTGCACCCAGGAAAGGGAAGAGTGAGAAAGGCCAGTGTGTGTGGAAGGCGGGGTCAGTCAGCACCCCCATGAGTCCTCTGGTCCCCTAAGGTTCATACTGGCTCTGTGTCCTCTGTGATCAGCCCCAGAGGGTGGATGAAAGGCCAGGATTTGAATTAAAAGGTGTTTCCTGGGACTGCCGTAACCAAATGACCCCCGAAGAACACACGTTTATTATCTCATGTTTCGGAGGCCAGGAGTCAGATCGGGAGCAAAATCTGGGGGTGAGGGGTGAGCAGGATGAGTCCCGCCCTGCCCCCGATGCCTCCCATTGTGTGAACTTGTGACACTGTTTGGCTCTTGCCTGCTCTCTGCCATTCTGAGGTCTGGCATGGTTCAGGAACCTTTCCCATCTCCCCCTCTAGCTGTAGTCCCCCTAGCTGGCCTGATGCCGCCAGTGCCAGCCTGTCCAGGATGGAGCCACTTTTGGGGCAGAGGTCATCCCACTGCTTTCACCAAGCAGGACCCAGTGGGGCCCTCCCTGATCCCAGTCCCCCTGGGGCCTCCAGGCACATCCCCCAAGCTGGGCTCAGAGTCAGAAGAAACGCCAGTCTGGCAGGGCTACAAAGTCACTGCCACTGTGGGGTCTGCAGCAGCCCTGACTGAACACTCCTTTCTAAGTTTACATACCCACCTGCTGGCTTCGTGAACCCTGTGAAATGCCAGCTTCGTGTGATACATCAGGTAAGAAAAAATTATTATTCAATCTTGAGCGGCACTGAAAATGTCAGGGCTTAGATCTGGGAAGGCAGAGCTCCCTGGAGGCAGGCGTGCGTAGTCAGACCTCACATGGGAATGGGGCACTGGCAGCCACCCCTATCCCACCCAGAGCTACTGTGGCCAGACACCAAAATCTCTCCCCAACACCATCTCATGTCCTCCCTGAGGTTGCCCTGTGAGGCTGGATAACGACTCACCCCACTGCCCAGATGAGGCTCAGCAGAGTCCTGGCCTGCCTGGGGCCCAGCTAGGAGCAAAGGGCCTGGACTTGGCCCCTGGTCACAAGCTCCAGGACACAGGGACCCATCTGCCTGTGTAGAGATATCTCTACCCAGCCACCCAGGCCAGGGGTGGCAGAGACACTAAGCAAATGCCCGATGAGGGATGGAAGATGACTGAACCCAGATCCTGGGCTCACCAGGCCCTAAAGAGGCACAGATGGTGAGAGCCAGTATCATGTGGGGAAACAGCAGAGGGAAAAGAGTCAGCTATGAAGACAATCTCATAAAATGGGGCAGGGCTGTCTCTGAGTCCTCCTGTCTAGGTGTGAAACCTGCATCCAACCACACAGAGCTATGTGCCCCAAAGTAACTGCCCCTCCAACCAAAAGAAACATCAGAATTGTGCCAACTATGCCAACTAAGGACAGAGGGTGACCCTGAACTGGCCCCTGGAGCAAGAGAAAATGATCTGTTTGCTTACGTACCAAAATGACATTTCAGGGATAAGTATGAAATCTGAATACAGTCTGCAGATTAGATAATAGAAGGAAAGAACATATAACAGTTTCAAGATTTGTCTGTGGCTGTATGTGAGGCTGGTCCTGCTCTTAGGAAACATATAGCGAGTATTTTGGTAAAGGGGCATTGGGTCTGCAACTTGCTCTCAAATGGTTCAGAAAATAAAACAGAAAGAGGGAGGGAGGGAGGGAGGAAGAGAAGAGAATGAAAAGGCAAACTCAGTAAAATGTTAACAACTGGAGAAATTAGGTGAAGGAATTCTTGTACTATTTTTGTACATCAGGAATTATTTCTGCTACAAACAGAAAGTTCATATCCTAAAAGGAAAACGCCTGGGGTGCCATTCTCAACTCAATGAGAGCAAACAGACTCAGCAGGAATTGTAACACACCCCGAATCAGCAGGAAAACCAGCCACCAGTGCTTTGGTGGGACAGCTGGGGAAACATGATGATGCAGAGTGTTGGATGCCAGGGCCGCATCCTACTTTCCTGGGTGTGAAGGTCACATGAGCTCTCACAAGACAACGTATTTGCTCTTTGGAGGTGCACACTGCATTTGGGGGCAAAGGGTCAGGATGTCTAGAACCGGCTCTCATGCGGCTGAGGAAAAAACAACGTACAGCAGAGGGAGTGAGAGGGTCGTGGGCTCTAAACGAGGGGCACACAGGGTTTGTGCCATTTTTCTCAAGGACACAGATATGCTTGCCCCTGCAGCCAAAGGCAATGAAAGAGTCTGTGCCCCAGCCTCTGCCGCCCAGTCTCTTAGCTTTTCTCTGGCCACCAGATGTCTCTGTTTGGCCCTTTCTAGAAGGCAGTTTCCGTTCTTTAAAGTTCTTAAAGTTCATAAATGACCCGTTGCCCTTTCTCTCTGACCCGCGGCTCCTTCTCCCATCCTGCGTGAAGGCATGCGCTTCCTCTGCTGCATTTCCTGAGGTCACAGCCCACTCTGCCCACCACATGGGAATTCCTCACTGGGGGGTCTCTGCTGCCCTCTGGTGGTGTTGCCGAAAACACTGACCACCTGCCCCCGCCCCCCATCTTCCAGGAGCCCCAGAAACCTGAAATGGCTTTGTAGCTGGTCCTGCTCTCCTGGACCTAAGAGAGCTGGGGGCTCCACAGAAACAGAATCAATCGAATATGAGATTTATTTTCAGGAACTGGTTCACATGATGTGGGGGCTGGCAAGTCTGAAAACCACAGGGCAGGTTGTAAACTCAGGCAGAAGCTAATGCTGCCGGTTTGAGGCAGATTTCTCCATCTGCAAGAAAGCTCACTTTTGCTCTTAGGATCATCCAGTGACTGAGTGAAGCCTCCCCTCCGCCCCCCAATCACCTAGGGTCAGGTCATTTACTTAAGGACTGTGATGCCCACCACATAAGCCAAGGCCTTCCCAGCAACACATGCACGTGTGCTGGAGGAAACCACAGGACACTAGGGCCCAGTCAAGAAGACACAGAAACCTGGCTATCACAGTCAGCGAACTGAAAAGGCTGCATTTTAAAGTGAAATGTCACGCCTCAATTATGTTGTCCTGCTGATTCCCAACTCCCACTTTAAAAAAACAACAACAACAACAACAAAAAAAAATCCATCCTTTTGAGTGTGTGAGTCAATCAGAATAGGACAGGCCCAGGGCTGCCCCACAGGTATTGCTGTTATTGTTGTGACAGGAATTACCTCTGAGTTGTTCATGAAGCTGGAAACAGACGAGCATAGGGAAGGAAGGAGGGAGAGGGAGGAGGAGAGACAGCCTACGTCAGGGAGAGAACGAGGCCCAGGGGTGGAAATGAAGCTCTTCTCTAAACGTGCGGAGAGCGAGGGATGCCAGGCCTGGATGCCAACCCCTCCAGGCTCGGCCCCGCTGTCACAGGGCTGTCTTCCCTGTGTGTGCCTCTGCTTCCTCTTCTTCTAAGACCCCAGTCATGGGACCACAGCCATCTTGCTCTGCTCCAGGAGGGCTCACTCAGCTAACAACAGCTGCAAAGACCCTTCTTCCTAATAAGGTCACTCTCTGAGGTTCTGGGTGGATGTGCATTTGGGGGACATTATTCAATACCATGCAGCCCCCACAAGAGATGGAGCTGACAGCATGTCAGCACAAGAAGGATGTGACCCCCAACATACACCCAGGCATCATACAGGCAAGACTCGCACAGTGACTAACAGAGCCTCAGGGCGCTGGTCAGAGGCACCCCTGGGGAAGTCAAGAGGTGACATGCTCCAGACAGGAATAAGCCGAGGTACGTGAATGCATCACTTAGGACCTGTGGGAAGCTCTCGGCTCCCATGCAGAGAGACAGCTGGAGTGATAAAGGGACCATACAGAGATGCAGGGGAGGGCAGGCACCAGCACAGGACCAGCCGTAGCAGCGCTGTCGCTACCATGGGCTGGCAGTCTCAGAATTGCCCTGGGGGCTGCCCTGCCCTGTCCCTTTACTGTTGCACCAGGGACTTAGTTCTCCTAACAACAAGGCAAGGAAAGAGGGCCATGATCCAATTTTACAGGGGAGAAGACTGCTGCCCAGTGAGGTCAGGTGACTTGCCCCAGGTCACACAGCAGGGCTGGGGGCTGGGATCTGAATCTGTGTTTAGCTGACTCTAAAGTCCTCACTTTCAAGGTGTGGAGAAAAGGGAACCCTCGTACACTGCTGAGAGGAATGTAAACTGGTGCAGATACCATTGAGAATAGTACAGAGGTTTCTTAAAAACTAAAAACAGAGTTACCATATATCCTGCAATCCCACTCCTGGGCATATATGTGGAGGAAACTACGATTCAAACACATACATGCACCACAGTGTTGATAGCAGCACTATTAACAATAACCAGGACATGGAAGCAACATTAGTGTCCATCAACAGATGAATGGATAAGGATGATGTGGCGCAACAAACACACACACACACACACACACACACACACACAGAGGAATATTACTCAGCCATAAAAAGGAATGAAATAATGCCACTTGCAGCAACAGGAATGGATCTAAAGACCATCATACTAAGTGAAGTAAACCAGATAGAGAAAGACAAATACGTATGATGTCACTTACATGTGAAATCTAAAATATGGCACAAAGGAACTTATTCACAAAATAGAAACAGAGTCATAGGCATAGAAAACAAACTTATGGTTACTGAAAGGGAAAAGAGGGGAGGGGTAAATTAGGCGTTTGGGATTAACATATACACATCACTTTATTTCTGAGCACCGAAGAATTGATGGCTTTTGAACTGTGGTGTTGAAGAAGACTCTTGAGAGTCCCTTGGACTGCAAGGAGATCCAACCAGTCCATCCTAAAGGAAATCAGTCCTGAATGTTCATTGGAAGGACTGATGCTGAGGCTGAAACTCCAAAACTTTGGCCAATTAATGTGAAGAACTGACTCATCGGAAAAGATCCTGATGCTGGGGAAGACTGAAGGGGGGAGAAGGGGACGACAGAGTATCAAACAGTTGGATGGTATCACCGATTCAATGGACATGAGTTTCAGTAAGCTCCGGGAGTTTGTGATGGACAGGGAAGCCTGGCGTGCTGCAGTCCACTGGGTCGCCAAGTGTCAGACACGACTAAGCACCTGAACTGAAAGCTGAATCACTCTGTAATACACCAGAAACTAACATACCATTGTAAATCTACTATGTTTCAATAAAAATAAAGTCCTTACTTTCATATACATTTTTAAAAAGATCACTCTTCATTATGAAGACCTCCAGGCATATACAAGTGAAGACTTGGGCAGTGGGTCCCCCATGGTAACAGTTACCAACATTCTGCTTTTCTGCCTTCGACCCTTCCCATCCAATCTCCTATCATTGTTGTGGTTGTTAGCTTCATAATTCTTTGGGTAAAATGTAGATGTACTAAAATACACAAATCTAACAATTAGCAAAATGTATTCTACTCAGTACAATTTGATGTGCTGCTCTGTCTCTTTTGTGTTATCTTTGTTTTCTTACTTTTCTAACAGTAAAAGTAAGTTCTTATAAAACTAAAAAGTAAGTTGATAACAAGGGGGAAACAAGCAGCAAAAATGAGGGTTAACATATTTAAGACATATTTATACCTCCCCTCCATTCAGCAACAAGTCCTCAAGACCCCCACATTCCCTCTGCGCTTTTTCACACACCTCTCCTGAGTAGCCAGGTCTCTCAGGAGCCTGGGGAGGGTGGGCGGCCTATGAGAGAAGTCCTAGCAACAGGACCCATGAACACAGCTAGGCCCAGGGCTGCATCCCAGGCCAGCAGCCCTAAACCTAGTCCCTGCACCTCTGGGGGAGCCCCCACACTGCCAGGTCCATAAGAACCTCTGTCTTCACCAGAGCAGGGGCCTCTCTGGGACCCTACCTAGACCAGTGCATGGCAGGGTGAGGCCTCCTAACCCCGCCTGGGGAGGCTGGTCCCAGGAGAGGTTGCCCTGGTGACCAGTAGAGGCTCCTCCCAGGGTTACTGTGGGCAGCCACGTTGCCCAGCAACCAAGTGGCAGTGTCCCTTGAGCCCGGACCACACAGCTGCGCCCAGCCCTGTGCGACTTCTCCCAGGCCTAGGGGACCCCTGAGGCCCTGCCCTTATTCCCCAAGACCAGGACAGCTGCTGCCTCTGATCACAATGAACATCATTCTCTCCAGGTAAGCAGCTCCACACTGGCCCCAGCTGAGAGGGAGGGGGGGGCGACCAGGTTCTCAGGGCCAGATTAACCAAGACAGATGAGGCTGCCTGGACTGCTGAGGGGGTGGTGGTAAGGATGCTCTCCTGCCCACACCACACCCACCTCAAGGTCAAGGGACCATGGAGGCTTCCAGATTCTGGCCTCCATCTACTTCTCCAGCATTTTTGCCCACAGACATGGGGTAGCTAAATTTACATGGTCCACTCCAACTTCTCTAGCTCATCTCTACCTAGGAAACCCCTTCATGCTTCAAAAGCCCACCAGGCATCATCCCTTCTGTGGAACTGTTCCCAATCCCACTGCCTGAAGCCTGATTCGATCACTGTTTTCTCAACCTGCCTGTCCCTTAGCCAGCTGTTTCCACATCTGGATCCTCTGGGGATTACAAACTCTGGACCATCTGATGTGTTTATTTACAAATGTAACCCCTGGGCCCCACTCACAGGGACTCTAGGTCACAAGCCTGGGGGAGGGTGGGCTGGGATTCTGCAGGCTTAACTTGTGCCCTAGGTGATTCTGACTGAGGGGGTTGAAGGACTCCACCTGGAGGGACAGAGAATGCAACTGGCTGTGTGACCTGGAGCGAGGTGCTTCACCTCTCTGGCCTCCATTTACCTTGCAGGGTCATGCACACGATGGGCACTGCACCAATTAGGGTTTCTGAGGAGGACAAAAAGCCCTCCTCCCAGCTTCCAGCCTTAGAGATATGATTAGAGGAATGCATGGCTGGGAGGTTTGGTCAAACAGAGGTGGCTAGGGCAGCAACCACCTGGGATGAGGGATGAGGAGAGGGTGCAGTGGGATGAGAGGGAGGCAAGTGTCTGAGGCTGTGCCACTCAGCTGTCTCGGGAAGACGAAATCCAGCAGGTCCTCACTCACTCCGTACTTCTTCATGGAACACCTCTGATGGGCAGGCTGCCGGCTAGCAGCACACAAAAATGAATCAGCAAGCCCTCGCCCCCAACCCCTCTGCACAACAGGAAGTGATAAGTACTGAAGTGATAAGTGGTGTCCTGTGCACCACAAGGACAAAGAAGGTCCAGGGCTGGGAGAGGCAGGAGGGACCAAAGGGCAGAGCACAGGGTCTTTGGGGCAGTGAAACTTCTCTATGATGCTGTGACAGTTGGAGACAGGGCATTGAGCATTTGTCAAAACCTATGACATGTACCACACCAAGAGGGAACCTTCATGTAAATGAGGGACTTCAGTTAATAAGAATGTATCACCATGGGTTCATCTTTTGTAACAAAGGTCCTACAGAAAGGAAGGCTGTTAATAATAGGGGAAACCACGTGTTAGGGAACGGTTTGTGGGAACACTGTACTTTCCACTGTTTTTCTGTAAACCTAAAACTATTTCCCCCAAAAAGTTTATTAATTCCAAAAATAAAAACTTTATGATGCAGAGAAGGCAAAGAATTTCAACAGCTCAGGAAAAAGAATCAGGGAATTTCATAGAAAAGAGGCCACTGACCCTCAGGATGGCTGGAATACAGACCAACTCTACTAGGAAGATAAAGCCCCTCTAAAGGATCTCACAGTGCGAAAGGCCAAGTTAGGAGACAAACCCACCTTGCATACCTGCCTGGCCACTGACCAGTCCCATGACCCCTCTGGCCTCTGGCATCTGCCTTGCTGGCCTGACCCAGAGACTGAGGGTATTATCTTGGGGAGCAGGCGCCTGGGCCAGGCCTACCACTGAGGAGGAGGGCAGTGGGTGGGCGATCCCTGTGTCACTGAGTGACCTGGCTGGGTGTCACTGCCCAGCACGGCCCCTCAGGCCCCTGCCTCCCCAGGGACAGTCAGGTGCAGGTGATGGAGGAAACAGTGACCAACGCCGAGAAGTCCCTTGGCCAGTTCTGCTCACTGCTGGCCGCCTACACCCGCAAGACAGCCCGGCTGCGTGACAAGGCTGACCTGCTGGTCAAACAGCTCATCAGCTTCGCCAATACAGAGAACCCAGAGATGCAGGCCACCCTGAGGAACTTTGCTGAGGACTTGGCCAAAGTGCAAGATTACAGGCAAGCTGAGGTGAGCAGGCAGCTCTGGAGGACCCACTACCCAGGGTCGGGGGGCAGTCTGAGGGTTGGCGCAGCCTGGTGGGGTCCACAGTTAGTGGATGCATCTCCTGCAAAGACATCCCCAGAGGAGCCAGGGTCAAATATTAGTTTATAGAACTGAGAGCCTGGAGGCTTATGCAAGACAAGAAAGATGCAGGGAGTCAGGGAAAGAATTAAAAATGGAAACTCCATGTGGTGTATATACAACAGAACACTACTCATCCATTAAAAACACCAATAATGCCATCTGCAATAACATGGATGGACCTAGAGATTATCATACTAAGTGAAATCAGAAAGATAAAGATAAGTGTCATAAGATATTACTTATATGTGGAATCTAATATATGACACAAATAAACATCTACGAAAAAGAAATAGACTCACAGATACAGAGGACAGACTTGTGGTTGCCAAGGGGGAAGACATGGGAGAGGCATGGATTGGGGTCCTACTGTAGAGCACAAGGAACTATACTCAATATCTTATGATAAATCATAATGGAAAAGAATGTGTAACTGAATTACTGTGCTGTAGAGCAAAAATTAACAATATTGTAAGTCAATGTTTAGGGATGGACTAGGAGTGTGGGTGGAGAAGGCAATGGGACCCCACTCTAGTACTCTTGCCTGGAGAATCCCAGGGACGGGGGAGCCTGGTGGGCTGCCGTCTATGGGGTCGCACAGAGTTAGACACGACTGAAGCAACTTAGCAGTAGCAGTAGCAGGAGTTTGGGATTAAAAGTAAAATGAAATAAAATAAAAATAATAATCTCCAGCCAGCCCCCCAAAATCCCCTCTGCTATGGTAGAAAAGACTGAAACAGCTTTTCTATCGAATAAGCATTAAACCAGAAGACAATGCATGTCGCAGGAGATCAGATGGCAAAAACAGAGAATCCTCACTCCCCACCAAGCGCACTCTCTGGGGATAGGAGATGACTGTCCGCAGGGAGGGGGTGCCCTGAGAACAGGGAAGGGGACAGAGCCTCTGTCACAGAGGACTTCCTAATTTCACCTGGTGATTAGGGGGCCAACTGAGCTGGCCAATCATCTTTATCCAGAGAAAAACTAAAACCTCTTTCTAACAAGCAGGTAGGTACAGCCTGGAGCCAGGTGCCAGGGAAACTTTCTGGAGACACTGTCGTCCTGATGTTTACAGTTCAGAGATGCCTGGTTGTAAAACCAGCCAGAGGCTTCTTTAGCTTTTAAAAGGTTTACATCCACCTCAAAGGGACAGAGAAAGGATCTATAACTGCCAAGTTTTTCTAAAGAAATGCTGTACAGAAAGGGAGGGGAAAATGTTCCTTTCCCTTTAGGCATTTGGGAAAATTATTATTATTATTATTATTTTAGATTTGCATTTAGAAGAGCCACAAGCCTTGATAGAAGAGGAGGAAGGGGTTGGGTAGGGATTCCAGCTCCCCTGGGCCATCCATCAAGCCAGACTCAGATCTTATTAGAAAGGCAGATTTGGGGGCCATGCCCTGGACCTGCGGAGTCAGAACCTCTGGAGAGGCAGTGGCTGGCGCTCAGGATTATAAGAAAACCCCTCGGAGGGACCCCTACGCCTGCTTAGTGTGACATCCACAGGGTAAGCACTTAATCCACACCAGCTTTAACTAGACTGTTACTATAACTATTACTGATAATGTTTATTTAAGTGTCTAGCATTGGGCTTGCACACAGACACTGACCCAGGGGCGTGAAGTGTCCCCCTCACCAACCCTGCCAGTCCCTGGGGCTTCATAGCATGGTCCACTCTGGATTCTCTGCTAGTTTGTGTCAGCCTCCCTGGTGACAACTTAAGGCAGTCTGGAGAAATAAAATGCACTGGGTCCCACCCAGTTGCTAAGAAACGCTGGGCAGGTACACTCCTTATACCCATTTTACATGCCAGAAAACGGGGCTCATCGAGAGGAAATGTGTGACTGTGCTCTTGGGAGGCAGAGCCCTGAGCCCAGGCTGGTGCTCGCAGCCTCAAGGCTGGGGGATGGCCCAATGTACAGTCCTGGGTATGCAGTTGGAGCACTATAAATGCAGGCCAGGGACAGCACAGCCTCTCAGCATCTTTCTGGCTCCACCTGTTCTGACTGTGTGTGTGTTTATGTGCCCCCAGGTAGAGAGGCTAGAGACCAAGGTCGTCAACCCCCTGAAGCTCTATGGGGTGCAAATAAAGCAGACTCGGGTGAGCAAGGGCATGGCTCTGCGCGGTGGGCCACAGGGAGGGGAGACACTGGCTGGGCTGGGACCTCAGGAAACCACCCTCCTTCTTCTCTAGGCTGAGATCAAAAATTCAAAAGTGTCCGGAACAATGAAATCAAACAACTGGAAAAACTGGAGAAACTGAGGCAGAAATCCCCTTCGGATAGACAGACCATCGTATCCCTCCCAAGGCAGGGGCTGGGGGTGAGGGTGGGGGCCGGGGCAGTGTGTCACTGTGCCCTCTGGGTGGGGGCTGCATGGGCCACCCCACAGGATGCTGGTTAATCTGGATCCCTAACAAAACCGTTCTTAGTCTCAGGTGAGCGTCACAAATCTGGGTGAGGAAGGCAAGCTCACATGCAGGTAATGAATAGACTCACAAAATGGCAAGGTGAGCTCTACCTGGGCAGGTGTGCGCAGGGCCCCGGGCTCAAGATGGGAGTGTCAGAGGTGCTGGGAAAGCCATTGGTTGGGACTTGGGAGACCTGGGTTCTGTCCCATCAGCAATGCTACTCAGGCAACTAGAGGAGTCACTCCTCACCACAGCCTGCTTCCTTGTTGGGGTTACCTACTTACTGCTTGTAGAAGGCAGGCACTTGTAGATGAGGAAATTGAGAAAGGTGACTTGCCCAAGGTCACAGAGAGCTAAGGGGCCAACCCCAACTCAGCTCTGTGTGCTCCTTCACGAGCCAGGCCTGCCATGGAGTCAGGCCATAGAGATTAAATCAAAGCAACCAATAAAGTAATCAACTAAAATCGTTCCACATGTAGGAATTAATTATCAGCAAATGTGGAGTACCTAAGGAGAAGGCAATGGCACCCCCACTCCAGTACTCTTGCCTGGAAAATCCCATGGATGGAGGAGTCTGGTGGGCTGCAGTCCATGGGGTCGCTAAGAGTCGGACACAACTGAGAGACTTTCCTTTCACTTTTCACTTTCATGCACTGGAGAAGGAAATGGCAACCCACTCCAGTGTTCTTGCCTGGAGAATCCCAGGGATGGGGGAGCCTGGTGGGCTGCCATCTATGGGGTCACACAGAGTTGGACATGACTGAAGCAACTTAGCAGAAGCAGCAGCAGTGGAGTACCTAACAGGTTATAGAGTAATAGCTCAGCTGCGCCCACTCTTTCATTCTTGGAACAATCCTGCAAAGCAAGCCTTATTACTGACCCATGTTTGCAGGCAAGTACACTGAGACTCTGAGAGGTTAAGCCACTTGACTGAGGTCACAGAGCTAAGAGGGTCTGTTCAAGTGGCAGCTGCCCCTTTTGCTGTGGTCCTACTTGGCCATTCCTTCGATGACCAAATTGGCAAGATGTACCTATTACACAGGACAGCTGGCCCAAAAGTAGGCAAAGGAACAGAAAATGATCCAGAATGGAGTCCCCATGACACTTTCTATCTCTGGGGCCAGGCAGAGACCAGCATGCAGAGGGCCTCAGTGGATGCCAGCCGCACCTCCCACCAGCTGGAGGAGACAGTGGACACCTTCCAAAAGCAGAAGCTGAAGGACATTCAGGTAGCGGGGTTGGTCCCCGGTCGGAAGTACTCTGGGCTGTCTTGTGTGTGAGGTTTGGTGTGTTTGTTCATGTATGTCTGTGTATTTGTGTTTGCACCTGTGTGAGTACACATGTGTTCCCTGTGACAGTGTGTGTGTGACCTTGTGCCCGCCCAATTCTCAGGGCTCTGACTCCCAGAACAGTAAATCCTGGCTTCATCCTGCCGTGGGCGGTAAGCCGGCTGCTTGGGCAGCTGTCCTGCACAGCTGTCTGCCCGGAAGCCAGCACTGGCAGCCCTGACTCTCACACCCGGCTGGCTCCCTGCTTGCCAGGAGAATTGGGCAGTCTGCCTCTCCCAGGCCCCTGCCTTTCCACACAGGACCCTCAGGGCTCACCCTGACTGCCTCCTTTCCTCCGTGAAGCCCCAATCACATATAGCCTTCCTCCTTCCATCCTGACCCCACCCAGAAAGGCCCAGCACCCCAGCTCTTACCAGAGCCCCCAGGGAGTCAGGGTCTTTATGGGCAAGATGGTCACAGAGGCCCCTGCACCCACTCTTGACCCCTCCTTTAATCCATTTTCCAAATTGCAACCCCAGGAATCTCACAAAAGGCAGTTCTGATTTGTCACTGGTGTGGGTTTAACACCGTTCTGTGCTTCCCTTGTTCCAAGAAGAAAAGCTGAAATCTTTCCAAGGTCCCCAAAACCCCAGTCCAGCCCTCCAGCCTCATCTTGGACACACCACTCCAAGCTCACCTGCACCAAGGCCTTTCATAACTCAGGGCCTTTGCACAGGCTCTGTCCTCCACCAAGGAGCTCTGGCATTACTCTGCATCGAGTTCACACCTCCTTGTCCTTCAGAGAAACTCACCTGCACCCTAGACTTGGTCCAATCAACTGTTAACACACAATGATTCCCCCTGGCCTGGCGGGGGGGGCGCCACAGTTATCCCTGAGGGTGCGTTCGTTGTATCTTTAATTCACTTCTGAATCTAACACATGTTGAATATGCACTGACTATGTGCCAGGCACTATCCTTGAGGCTGGGGACACCACAGGCAGTCAAGAGAGGCCCTGTCCTGACAGAGCTGACACCTTGGGGGAGACAGATCATGCGGAGCCCTTGATGGGGTGGTGGAGAGTCTCGGAGAATTTGCTCTTCCATGCCTGCCTCCCATACAGGCAGGGCCCCTGCCTGCCACGGCCCTTCCTGGGTCCCGGGCACCAGCTCCAGGGCAGGGCAGTCGAGTACTCAGTAAACGTTTGGGAAATGAATGAAAGAACGAACAAATGAAGCGAGTGAAACACTAATAATGACTGCTCAAGCATGCACGTTGCAGGCAGAATCTAAAATCGCCAGCACGCCTCTATTCAGCACCTGATGCGGCGCGGCCAGCGCACGCGCACACGTTTCTCCACGGTCAGAGGCCGGCGGAAGCACGCGGGCGTCCTTCACATCTGGGGGATTCCATCTGTAGGAGACCCTTCCCCGAACCAACAAATTTTCAAAGAGATGAAAACCAGAACTGGAAATAATCAATACTGTTCTGTGGGTTTTACGTCACACTTCTAATGAAATATTTACAAATGAACTCTGATGCCGAGAAAAGAACAGAAGCCCCGCTTCCAAGCAGGGGGGTTCGCTTACCCGAGCGGGCATCAGAAATCCCCTGGAGGGCTCCTTAAAATGCTGCCGACGGCCCGCCTCGGGGTGGCAGCCAGTGGGCCCGGGTGGACTGGGAATCTGCATCCCTGACCGGCCCGCAGGTGAGGCCGGCGTCGACGAGGCGCCCACAGGTCGAGGGCCGCGGCCCTGGCTGAACCTAGCACAGGTCTCTGTGACTGGGACCACTCCTGTCTCTCTCGTGCTGACGAAGAAACTGAGGTTTGAGAGGGAACGCCATTCCCTCGGGGCCAAGCGCCAGTGAAGGGCAGGAGGAGGCCTCTTCTGACTGCCAGCACTGCCTCCCGCAGGGCACGAGGGAAGGAGGCTTGCAACAGGGATTTCCAGCCCGCGCTTTGCCTCCTCAGGCCTTTCTTCTCCCAGATGGCTTTGCGGCCCCCGCTGGCCCGCCTTCTTCTCCCAGATGGCTTTGCGGCTTTCTCTGGTCCGCCTCCCCAGGTGCTTCCCGTGCGCCCAGATGAGGCGAGGTCCCAAGCTGCGGAGTTCCTGCCCCAACACCACGCATGTGTCCTGGTGACGCTTCCCTCACAATGGGAACTTGTACTGAACATAGCACGTAGGAGGGGCCTGACACACAGTAGGTGCCTCCCCTCGGGTCTGGTGCACAGTAGGTGCTTAGCCCCACTGGGGCCTGAGACACAATAAGACTGTGCTGGACATGACACATAGTAGGAGCTTATCTGGGCCCTGCACAGAGCCCCCCGCCCAAGCCAGCCACGCAGCAGGAGCTCTGTGAGAGTTTACTGAGCCAAGCCGAACCATCTGATCTAGAGAAGCAAAACTCTTTATCACTAATAACATTTTGACAAACTTGTCCATCAGGTTGTGGGGCCAGTGGACCTGGCATTGTCTTACCAGCAGCACCCCCTCCTCATCCTGTAAGGCCTACTTCCAGTCTGTGGGCGACAGAGGCTGCAAGTTTGTAGCTGTCAATTTGCAAACACCAGCCCTTGGAGTGAGAGAACAAGGGCTGAGTGAGGAAGCCCAGCTGGACAAGAGCTGAGAAAATGACACCCTTCAGAAAGTTCGCAAGACCTCACACATTTCTGGAACAACCCCTGTGCAATTTTTGAACCGGGGAATGCATTAACGATTCAAGCAAAAATAATTAGAAATAATATATTGAGATTCCCCACCAAGGACTTGCCCCCTGGTTGGTCCACATCTGAGGTGAGCCCAGAACAGCCCTTCTGACAGTGTTACTTACATGATCTGGGTTTCTCTCCCCACAGAAAATTTTTTTAGACTTTGTGACCATTGAAATGGTCTTCCATGCCAAAGCAGTGGAGGTGTATTCCAGTGCCTTCCAGACTCTGGAGAGCTATGACCTGGAGAAAGATCTGGAGGTGGGTCACAGACACCCCATCTCCTGTTTATGGGGTGGGGCTGAATTGGGGGTGTTTTTGTCTTTTTTTATTGAAGTATAGTTGATTTACAATGTTGTGCCAATCTCTGCTGTACAGCAAAGTGACTCAGATTTATACACACATACGTTCTTTTTTAAAAATATTCTTTTCCATTTTGGTTTATCCCAGGAGATTGGATACAGTTCCCAGTGCTATCAGTAGGACCTTGTTGTTTATCTAAGCTATATATAATAATTTGCCTCTACTAACCCCAAATTCCCAATTCATCTTTCCCCCATCTCACTCTCCCTTGGCAACCAGTCTGATCTCTATGTCTGTGAGTCTGTTTCTGTTTTGTGAATAGGTTCATTTGTGCCATATTTTAGATTCCACAAAGAAGTGATAGCATATGGTATTTGTCTTTCTGGTTTACTTCACTTGGTATGATAATCTCTAGTTGCATCCATGTTGCTGCAAATGGCATTATTTAGTTCTTTTGTGGCCGAGTAGTTGGTTTTGTCTTGATAGAATCAGTTTTGTTGGCAACATTTTGTAATTTCTCGAACTTTGAAGGCTAGTTTTAATGAACTCTTTTAAATATCTGCTCCTGGGCACAGAACCAGAGGTGGAAAATTTCCCCAACACAATCTTTATAAACTATTCGTGAGTATCACCATCACCTGGGTGCTTAAAAACAACTGAATCAACAACAGCAAAAAGCATCTCCAGGCTGATGCCTGCTGTACTTTGCATGTAGACTAAGTGCTTATGGTCCTTATCTGATGTGATTAAGATCTAACATTAGCCTTCTGAGTTATCTACAATGTCCCGTGCCATGCCTTGTGGTCAAAGCAGCATAGCGATTGTCTTCCGTGATTATCTTCTGTGGTTCTGGGGTTGGCGGGTTCAGCTGGGTCGTCATCACTTGGGTCTTTCAGCCACTCTGTAGCTGGGGCTGGAGTAGTTTCAAAGGCTTTCTGGCTCATGTGTGGCTGTCATTTGGGTCCAGGACATGATTCACAAAGTTCAGGGCAAAATGAAGACACTGGCCCTTTGTTCAGTAATTATTAAGACTTCCAAGATAGCAGAGTCCTTCTGAGCTGGGAGCCTTGGAAAAGTGCATGAGCTGTACGCCCACAAGGCCCACCCTGTGTGGTCTGCAGTGGGGTCTGAGACCAAATAACTGCCCATGGCCCCTCCATAGGGCATAGGCTTCCTCACATCATGGCGGCTGATCCAAGGGTGAGCATCAGAGACAGAGCCAAGTGGATACTGTGTCGACTTTTATGACAGGTCTGCCACATTCTGTTTCTTAGAAGTGTGTCACTAAGGCCGTACTCAAGGGGAGGAAAATTGTAGTCCAGCTTCTGATGGGAGAAGTCAAAGAATTTGTGGATGAGCTTTAAAACCATCATAGGAGGGTCAGTGAAGATTGGCCTGGCTCTGATGCCTTCACTCATCTCTATTTTGGTGATGGGGAGAGTGTGATCTCTAATCTTCCTGTGGGACTATGGACTTGTTACCTAGCCTGTCTGGGCCTCAGTTTTCCCATCTGTAAAATGTGATGATAGTACCCACTAATGCCAGTCTGCTGCAGATCATATGGCTCCGATGGACCTGGTGCAGGCAGATGTCCTAGGAGTGACCTCTGCACCAGCCTCTTGGTTCTGCCATCTTTCCTTCCTGCTCCCACCACTTTTTTTCCCCTCCTGACAGGATTTTAGAGCCAAGATGCTTAGAGTTTATGGGCGTTGTGATGCTCGGCCAGCACTCATGGACACCACTCTGTCCCCAGCTCTCCCATGGTCTCTTGCCCAGGTGAGTACCGGGTAGGGCATGAAACCTGTGACAAGGTGAAGTGACCAGAGGCCAGCTGAGAATTCAGGTCTAAGAAGGAGGTGCTGCTCGTGGGGGTGGGAGGGTGGCCCTGAGTCTGACCTGGACCCTTCTGAAGCAAACTCAGGGAACCACAAGCGGGGATGAGGAGTGTCTCATGCTTTCTGAATAATTCTCTCCAAAGGCAGTGGAGGAAGTACAGTCCCAAGCCAGACTGCCTGGGTCCAAACGCACTGCTCCCAAGCTGTGTGACCCTGGGAAAGCTCCTTAACCTCTCTGTGCCTTAGATTCCTCACTTGCAAAGTGGGGCTAATGATAGTAACTCCTCAGAGGGTCGTGCTATTAGGTGAACACATTTACCTGAAGCACTTAATAAATAATACTTGTCACCATTGTTATTATTACTGTTATTGTTGCTGTGATGATGATTTTATTATTATTGTTACTGTTATTCTTATTTAGAGTGCTCAGAGCACCATACAGAGCCAGAGAAAAGAAGCAGTGAGTGAGGATGACTCTGCTGAGGAAGACCCCATGGAGGACCTCAGGGGACAGGCACAGAGGCTCCATCAATAGGACAAGAACTCCCCAGTCGGGAGATGGGGCTCACACTGGACCCTCACAGGCTCTGCTGTGTGCAAGTCACGTGTTTTCTGAGTCCTGGTTTCCTCATCTGTATGACAGGGATCATATCCCTTGGCTCACAGGCTGCCCTGGGGACCAAGGTGCCCAGCAGGTGCTCAGTAAACATGGGTGCCTCTCAACCTAACTCGTACTAGGTCTCATTTCCTATCTTATGACCAAGGCTCCAGTGTGTTTAAGCCTGTGTTAATTGAGAGTTTGGTGTGTTACTGAACCAAACTCAGGTTCACTTGCCTGTGTGCAGTAAAGTCACTTTACTGACACCAGGCTGTGGTGAAGGAAAGTGAAGTGTTTATTGCAGGTGCGTGGCAGAGTCCTGGGCAGCTGGTGCTCAAAAGGCCTGAACTCACCATGGCTTTCAGAGGAGGGTTTTTAAAGACAAAGGGAGGGAGGGTGGCTGTGGGGTGTGTAACCTTGGGACCAGGGACATATCACCAAAGTAGAGGGTGGGGTAGGGTCTACAGACTCTGCTGGCTACCTGCAGGAGCCCTCTGGGTATGCACATTTGGGGGAGAAGACCCCTCATAGTGTCGGGGGTCATCTGAGCGCTGGGTCACTTAGGACTCAGCACACCTCCCGCTGCCTCCTGGAGACCTCTGCTGGGGAGAGGATGTCCTGCAGCCTCTCGGGAGAGAAGCTTGGCTTTGCTGATTCGATTCCCCATAGGGGTACCACAAGCACCTCATCAGCAAAGTGGGAAAAATAAACCTTCCTTGTGGGTGTGAAGAAAAGGATGGGAATGTAAGGTGGTGCACTCACTGTGGCAAACAGTTTGGAGTGCCTCCAAAAACTAAAAGTAGGATTAAAACACCTTTGCTCCATCAGAGCTCTGGTCCCCGTGTCTCTCTCTCTCTTTTTCAGGCTGATCCCCTGGAGCGCAGAGGCTCTCTGAGTTCACTTTCCTCCCTGGGCTTCTAAGACCCTCTCGAGAAGGCGCTCTGCACCTTCACCCCATCGAGAGGGCGCCTGAGGCCTTTGTGAACAGAGCAAGCCCCATGCAGGGGCTTTATTGGCTTTCTGCATAAACCAAGGAATATTAGCCTCTTTCTCTCCTTTACTTACTTATTGTCGACTCCAGACCACCAGGTTCTGGTCCATTAAAGGATCTCAACAAGTTGCGCCCGAACAGGAGTCTGGTACACTTGGCAGATCGGAGGGAGGGCCTATTGAGGCCGATTCGACCCAAGGCGGCCCCCAGCATTCAAAACAGAGATGAAACAAGAACCCCAGGAAGAAGAAATTCCAATACGGGCTATGTCTGCTCTAAAGATCTCCAGAAAGGACCACCCTCAGTGGCATCACCCCTGTGATCTCCCAACTTGGGAACAAATAAAAACCCTTACTAATCAAGCTGAAAATTTGGTCTCTCAACAGGGATTGCCTCAGAGTCCTGAATACATTCTCCTGGCAATGCTCAGTCTTTTGGCCTGTACCTCCCCCTGCTCGAGCTCGGACTAATACCCAACCCCCTCTATTACAGGTGGTCGAATGGACAGAGAAAGGACCAATCATTTCAACTAATGACTCTGCACATATGCCTTCTCCCTAGTACATGAAGGGGCCCTCACACCCTGGGCAGGAAAGAAAACTAATTAATATTTCTTTATGAAGCCCTTCCCTTGTGCATGGGCCCAGCAAAATTGTGCATAAACATCAGCCAACAAACCTGGGCTTTCATCCTGCCTCCAAAAGAAGACTTTCAGACATTGCTTGGATTATTTACTGCCCTTTCTTTGTCTGTAAACCGTGTTTATACTACTGAGACTTTAGGGAAAGAGTTAGGGGAAGAACAAAGAGCATTATGCAAAGCGTTTACTTATAAAAACTTTACTTATACTCCTGTTTGTTGGGACAAATGTCAAACCAAATCAAGAAAATCAATGTTTGTGGCTAATCATACAATTGTTGATTGGGGACCCCATGGTATGTGGTTATTTGACTGCTCAGATGATATTAACAACACTGTGTGTGATATGGAAGGTCACTGACACTGTGATGGAACATTACTATGACAAAGGATTTCTTGAGAGGCTTGATGGTGGACTAGCCCCACCTTGTCCTAGGATCGTCCTCAATAAACAGAATGGGCCTGAACAATGGGCCATTTGGAAACTTGCTGCGAGCACCAGAGCATGGAAGAACTTGGGACTTGGACCGGACATTTCATAGGGACCAGTCGTGGTCATAGTAACTATTTCTTTCGCTATAATCAGCCATATTTTATACAGGCCTGTGTCCCACTTCCTTTTGTTACAGACATAGAAAATTTACAATTTAATAAGACTTTTACATTCTGTAACTTGTATTAATTGCAAACTATATACTTGTATTAACTCCTCTATTTCTTTAAGCTACTCAATTTTGTGTTATTCCTATTCAATTCAATCATAGTGCCTACAACTGGGAACAAATCAAATTTCATTTACAAAATATACATGATCATGCCTCTCTGAATGTACGATTACTGCAAAAGAAAATCTTTAAAACTTTTTCTAAAAATCTGCCCTCTTCCCCTAATTTGGAAACTTTAGCTGAACAATTGTCTGGGCTAGACCCATGAGGATGGTTTCAAAGTATTACCCACAGTATCAGGTCTGGAACTGTAACTTTGGTGATTGTCTTGATAATTATATTTGCTGTTTACCGTCGCCTTTCTATAAGGTTGGTTAATACTAACCAAACTCATTTGGTCAAGACCTTTTTCACAAATATAATAAAATAGGGGAATTGTCAGGAAGCATTTAACAGGAGGCTTCCTGTGTGCTGTTTTGGATCTGTCAGGAATTCTCTGCTCCTTATTAATTCCTGAGTACTCAGGAATTAAGAGGAGAGGCAAGCCTCTCCCTGAGCTGAGGAATCCAGGCATTTCCTTCATTAGTTTTTCTATACGGTGATAAGTACCCTCTTCCTTCTTGTGAACCATACGGTAAAACCATACGGTGATTGTTTACAACTCTCTCTTTAATATGGATTGCCAATGTTTTGTAAGTCTGGAATTTTAATCTTTATCTTTGCTGAGAATAACTACCTTGTAAGACAGTATATATGCCCACACCATGTTGATTAAAACACCTTTGCTCCATCAAAAAAACCCCAAAAAAACAAAAAAAACAACGAAAACTAAAAGCAGAGCTACCATAAGATCCAGCAATCCCACTCCTGGGCATATACCCAGACAAAACTATAATTCAAAAAGGTATATGTGGGGACCCCCTGGTGGTACAGTGGTTAAGAATCCACCTGCCAATGCAAGGGACATGGGTTCAATCCCTGGAATATTCCAGATGCCACGGAGCAACTAAGCCTGTGCTCCACAACTACGGAGCTGGCGTTCTAGCACCCACGCTCCCACCAGGAGAAGCCACTGCAGTAAGAAGCCCACACACCTCAGTGAAGAGTAGCCCCTCACTGCAGTCAGAGAAAGGCTGCGCACAGCAGCTAAGACCCAGCATGACCGAAAAAGCACAGAAGGCACATGCATCCCTATTCCTAGCAGGACTGCTCACAATAGCCAAGCCAAGGAAACACTCTAAAGGTCCCTCGACAGAGAAATGGATAAAGATGTAGTACACATATCATCGATTGTATCATATATTATATATCATCACATTTTACACAGTGGAATATTCAGCCATAACAAGGAATGAAATGCCATTTATATGGCAATATGGATGGAACTAGAAGTTATCAAACTACGTGAAGTGAAGTCAGACAAAGACAAATATCATATGATATCACATACGTGGGATCTAAAATATACAGATGAACGTATTTTATACACATACATATAAAACTGACTTACTTTGCTATATGCCTTAAACACATCGTCAATTAACTATATTTCAATTAAAGTTTAATTTAAAAGAAAACTAAAACCCTCCTCATGAGATTACCACAGGATTAACATCCTCACTACAGTGACTTTTATTACCCAAAATCCAGCTTCAAGATATCTCCTTGGGGAAGCCCACCTTGATTCTACCAGGAAGGACACTCACTCCAAAAATAACCAAAACATTCTGTATTTCCTATATTCCATAATTTATAAGATATCAATTGTATATAACATCACATTTTACACTGTTATCTCATACTTTTATACTCTGTGCGCACACACACACACACACACACACACACACACACACACATACACCTTTTTTAACTTCAGCTGTCTCAACCCCACTGAGAGTTCCTGAAAGAAAATGACTTTGCTTGTTTATCTTGTGGTCCTGGAGCCTGGTGGTACCTGGCACATGGTGTGAGCTCATTAAAGGTAGGTTGATGGCATAAGGGGCCTCTCTCCTCCCCGTCTGGCCCCAGTAGGCCCGGAAAAGACCAATCGTTCCTAATTCCAGAGTTGGGCATTGGTCAAGCTTCATGGGCTCTCTCCTAAGAGAGCAAAATTCCTAGTTTCCCTCCTTTGGGCCCAGGAGGTAGGAGGAGGGGTGAGCAAGGGCAGGAGCATAATTTTCAGGGTCTCCAATAATCAGAAAGAGAGGAAGTCGACCACTTCACCAAACATGCCTGTTGACTGAGCTGTGAGAACTGGCATGAAGGTGTCCTGTTGCTGCCAGGCAGGAGTGGCATCCACAGCCCTTCGGCCTCCAGAGGCAGTGAGGCAGCTGGGGCTCAAAGGCAAGGCCAGGATGCCAGCTGGAGGAGGGTGGAGGCATCCCAGGGGCGAAGGCTCCTCTATGCACTCACACACACCTGGCGGCAATGCAGTGGACACTGCTTCTGCCCATTAGCCTTCCCACGAGACACACACACATCTGCATAAAACTCAGCTGCTCGGCCTAAGTGGGGAGAATGACTATTTGACCCCAGAAAAGAGTGTTCCTTCTGAAAAGCCACTGCCGTCAGTGAGAAGATTGCAAATTCCATTTTAAAAGGTGCTCATGGGTATGTGAGAACAAAAATTCAGCATCAACAGACTGACTTCCTTTTCAGAGATAATTTATTTCAGTTTCCACCTTTTGACAATCTGAGGTGCAATATATGGACTTTTTTTTTTCTTCACAGGAAACAGCTTTGATTTTAGCGCTGTTTTGAGAGCTCAATCTTAAACTTTCTCCACCTGAAAACAGTTTGTAGAACATAATCTCATGGGATATAAGACTGCGACCATATATATAACACACTTGAATCACTGACCCGGATTTCTGGGTCACTAAGGGCAATGTGTGGAAGTGGCCAATGGGATGTTTGGGTCCAAGACCAACAGGTGGGAGAGAAACAGGGAAAGCACATGGGAGACCCTCCTGCAGCCCAGAGGCCATGGTTAGGGCCACAAGGCTCTCTCACCAACACATTTTAAGGGGAAGGGCCTGCCATCTGAGTGTGAGCATCTCCTTCGGTTGGCCTGTCCTTCTGAAGGTGTCCATGGGACTCCAAGCCTCCAGCACAGGGACAGACCAGGGCCCTCGTGTGGGGCCCGTGCATTGGAACAAAGCCCAATGAGCACTTTTTTTCCACAAGCGTATCATCCTGGACCAAGGAGAGGAGAGATGTAGCCCCTCTAAGGCTCCAAGGGGCATCACCAGCAGGAGCCCTCCTCTGAGCTCAGCACACCACTCAAGACGGTGATGGGAAATAGCACCCTGGTCTGACCCTGCAGGACATGTCAGGATGCACATCACCCCCCGCCTGCACAGAGATCCTGCGAGAAGTGATGGGAACACAGCAAACCCAGACCATTCTGACTGAGAACTCTACAGCAGGAACAGGGCCCCCTTGAATCCTGGGGACACAGCCAAGGGGAGGGTCCTCTCCCCAGCTCTCCACACGTCTCAAGCTCAGACTGACCAGCTGACTTGGGGACACAGGCCAGAGCCAGGCCACCTAGGGACAAGGCAGACCGTGTCTGAGGCGCTTGCCTGGGGAGGGACAGCAGAGAGACAGCGGCAAAACAGGCCTGAGGAGCCATGAGGAGCATCTTGATGCTCCCTTGATGGGTACCCTGGATGGGTACCCCTGGATGGGAACCATCTGGAAATGCTCCCCCATCTGCTATCTGGATAACCCTCACAGCCCTGCTCCTGGCCACATGGCCACAAGGAGGTACTGTGGCATGTGGCTTGAGCAAGGCCCAGCTCTAGCCCAGGTCTGAGCGTCACACACCAGCCAATTAGGGGAACTGTCGCCAACACCATTCCCTGCAGGGGGCAGTGGGGAGGGGGGAGAGTCAAAAGCTTGTCAAGCAGCTCTCACCCTTAACAGTCATAAAAAGGAATAAACGATTTACAGGAAGATGAGGGGAGACCTCTGAGTGGTAGGAGCCGCGGCTCAAGGGAATTAAAAGGGAGGAACAAGAAGAACCCTGGGGCAGTGGACCCCCAAACCCGCAGCTCTGTCCCTGGCTGAAGAAGTGAGTAGCCAGTGGGGTGACCAGCCTGGGATGGCCCAGCTGCTGCCCCCTCCTCCGAGGCTGCAGCAGGTCCCTTCCCCGTCCCCTTCCTTCCCAGTGTCCCCACTCCTCTGGCAAATGACTCTGCCCTCTGGCTTCCCAGCTGTCTCAAGTTGTAGGTAATTTGGCCACATAGCTTATCTGACCACACACATGGGCCTGCCAGATGCTCCCTAACTGAAAAGCCAACCAGTCAGGGCGCAGTGAAACCCAGGAAGGTCAGGCTCAAAGCTGCGGCCCTGACTTCTGGTTGTGGTCACCTGGGTTCAACAAAATCCCTGACAGACTCCGTTGTGGTGTGAACACATCTTTTTCTCACATCAGGAGGCTGGGATACGGTGCTCTGGGTGATAAATTAACCCACTTAAAACAGCCTGAAGAAAAACATACCTCAAGGCTGCCACATTCTCTCCACAGCAGTGGACGTCACCATCTAACTGGGGAGGGACAGGTGAGCACGGGCTCCAGGAAGGAGGAAAGAGGTCAGGCAGTGTCTCAAACTCTATCCTTGGGTCTCCATCCTTGACCCAGCGTGGGCACACCTGTGACCTTGACCCTCCGAGGTTTCACTGGAGCACAAATCTCAGAAATTGAACTCTTTCTAGTCTTCCTTTTGGTAATTTAAGAGCTCCTTGGCCTGGTGGGTTTTTGTTTTTGTTTTTGTTTTTTTGGCAATAGGAAAATCACGGTCTACTTCATTTCACTGTACAAATAACTTACAGTATCAGAACTTGGTTCTTCTGCCTTTGGTTAAACATGCACACACAGCAGATACAATCTGAATGTCAGCATGTCCCTCTTGCAGCAGCTTAAACACCTATCAATATTGCTAGAACTCTAACAAAGGCTGAAGACACACAAAGCCACATCTCAACAGCATCCTGTTTGCAAAGCAGGGTACTTTTCGCTTGGGAGAATCAGCTGTCTGGGCTCATTACGTTCAAAGAGCCCTGAAGGGCAGACAGCAGGCCTTTGAAGCTCCAGCTTGGAATGCTGAACATGCTGGGATAGGGAACTCTCCTGTGAATGCGACCCGATGCTTCCTGCCCTGAGTCTAAGTGTACAGGAAGTCCGTGAGTGTACAGGAAGGGCCAGCAGAGCACTTTCTGCAGAGCCTCCTGGGCATGCGGTGGGTAAGACTTCTGCACAGGCTGGCACCTCTGAGCACCCGCCTGGGGCTATCTGCTCTGGCCGGGCCTCACAGGGAAGATCAAGTCACAAAGAGGAAGTGTGAGCGAGGTAAGCGGCCTGCCTCTGCTAGGGACACTGTGCCTCCTCCAGGTGATACTGGCAAAACACCCTGAGGTGACATGCTCAGACAGACAGTCACCAAGAGGAGACAGCAGAGCAGCCTCCCAGTCACCTCGAGGTCGGCCACTCTGTGAGGCCCGTGGTCTCTGTTGGTGTCCCCTCATGGGGCTCAGCGTTTCAGCAGCAGTTTGGGGGTCAGACTTACTCTCTCAGGAGTTAGATCTATTAATATATGAAGAAGGGGAGGGGAAAAGACCCAAAGCCACCCTTGTTTCTACCTTCAACTTCTATTGCAAGAGACCTATATGGGGAAAAAAAAAAAAAGGTCTCAGGATCATCCTGAAGTGAAAGTGCTTGGAAAAGCCCAGAGAAGTCAAAGCTGCATTTCCTTCCCAATTTGCGTGGGTCCTCCTGCCCCACCCAGGGGGAAAGAGCCCTCCACTCCCCAGCACCCCTGGAAAGACCCAGAAGCTATTGTCTTCCTCCAGAAATCAAAGTGAATCACACTTCCACACAAATCTTATATATACAAGGATAAGTCTTTTGGGCACCTTAGAATAAAATGTTAATGCATTTCAACTAACCACTAAGAAAAAACTAAGAAAGCCAATGACACGCAGTGGAGAGATGGCCCTTCAAGGGCCTCAGACAAGCTGCTCACTGGGCATGGCCCTGACTTCAATGGGGGGCAGTACAGAGCCTCAGGGAGTTGTTGAACATCTTAGGAGGAGCAGCATCACCTCTAGGAGGCATTGGAGGAGGGCCTGCACACTCGTGAGCTAGATGTTATTTCTCTGAACTACATTCAGGAGAGACATATCTGATCACTGGGCCGGTTTCCAGCTGGCGTGACCTACCCCCACATAGGACAGGCAAACCAGCCACAAGACTGTGCTTTGTTTAGTGATGTGGCCAGAGAGACTGCCAGCATACACACAAACACACATGCACACACGGGTGTGCATGCCATCATGAACACAGCGGGGCTCCTGGAGCCCAAGCCCCCCACTCCCTGCCTCCTGGCAGGACATCTCACACCAGTCTACTCGAGTCCCGCGTGTTTCCCATCGCCTCTCTTATGATCACCAGGACGTGCGTTGCTCAGCTCAACCAACACTCGCTCTTCTCTGGAATGTTCAGGGAGGCATCCCCCATGAGGGAACCTGTGAAGTGCCGCCTGGAGGGCGGAGTCTCAGACATGTTTGTTGTACTGCAGGAGGGGGAGCAGGAACGCAGGATGGACGGCTAGGGCAGGAAGGACAGAGCCTCACCGGCCTTGCAAGGCCAGCGCCCCGGAGCTGGGCTGGCCAGGGCAGCCAGCATGCTGGAGGCTTGCCGCCAGACTGCAGTCCCTTGGGCTGGGTGGCTGTGCCTGGACAGACCTGCGGGGAGGACCCCTGGTTCCTGCAATGGTGAGGGGGTGTCTGCAGAGTCCTTGGGAAAGCGGCCTGAGGGCTTGGGCAGCGGAAGGTGCAGACTTCCCGGACGGCTGGGGCGGAATCGCACAGTCCCCACCAGAAGCCACCTGGGCCACGATGCCTGTAACTGACACAGATTTTTCTGTCTTTTAAAAATAAAGAGCAGCACTGTTTGCTTTTAGAAAGGGCAGATGTCTTGAAGCTGCTGAAGAAAATTCTCTTTTCTGGGCTTCATCATGGCCAGATGAAGACGGCCCCAGGGAGTGAGTGGTGGAAGTCTCTCTGCCCCAGAAGCAAGCAGTCAGCTGACCAGGAACATCTCAGATGCTTCACACAGACACCTGAGGGCCACGTGGGTCTAACATAGCCACTTGGAGCCGTGACGTCCCCGGAAGCCCACACCCCTGACTGTGGCTGGGACTTCTGCAGCCAGGAAAGCCATCCACTGCTTCGGTCTCTATTGCCCTGAAACAGAGGGCGTCTCTCTCCTCCTGGAGCTTCCTGTCACACAGAAGGGGGACCCAGTACCAGCCCAGACTGACACTCAGAGGCCGCCCCCGCTCTGCTTGGCTGTGGAAGGAACCCAGCCTGCCCTGCAGGGAGGGGCCCAGATCCTCACTCCCAACTGCCCTGTGTCACTGGCGTGGGACTGACGTGTGCCAGCTCACATCAGTCCTTCCCTACCTTCCCACACTCCCCGTCTTCTTAGCAGGAGGCTGTGATGGACACGTGCCTGCCCGGGACCCAGCATCCTTCCTTCTGTGCCCCCTCAGTCCCAGGTCACAGGCCTGCCACTCGGGGGTATGGACAGTCACCTCGGTTTCAGGTGTGTAATCCCAGGGGCACTTTGGCACATAGGTGGGGAGCAGACACAGGCAGAGGGAGGCGGGGAGGACGGGCAACCAGATTCTTCTAACCGCTAGTTCTAGGGCGGCGTAGGTGCTGCCGATGTCATGCAGGGGGGGTGACAGCCAGCTGCAGTCCTCCTGGGGGCGTCTCGGGCCACCTCCCATGGCCTACTCAGCGGCCATCTGCTCAATGTGGTCGCTCAGCAGCTTGTACTGCTCTGCAAGAGAAAACAATGTTATTCCTTATGAGGGAGAGGGCGACACAGACAGGCAGGGTCTTCTCACAGGCATGGTGAGCGCAAGCTTCCGCAGGTGTGCCCACGGCCTGGAGGTGGGCTCCTGGGAACCATGCTGCATCTTCCCACAGAAATGACGCTAGGGAGGGCAGGCCAGTAGGCCCAGCAGCCTGGTGTGGGTGGAGGAATGTGTCACAGGAGCCAGGCTTGGGTCCTGGGGGGCTGAGGAGGGGCCACGTGGTGGGGGCATGGTGCTCTGCCCTGTGCTGGGCGACAGGGCCGATGACAGCACCATGAGGCTGTCCAGGGCACCTCCTGAGGCCACCTGTCCTTGCCCCTCTTTGACTTGGTGTGGGGTGGAGTTTTGGACAATACTGGTCTAGCCAAATACATGTCTAAGTGCAAGGCTTTTGGGGGGACAAGGAAGAGGCATTCAGTACCCATCATGTGGGATGATGCAGAAAGGCCAGCTGTTTATTAAGGAAGTTGACATCAGCAGTGCATCTCCTTTCATTACAAAAAGTCAGAGATTCTAGAAAAACCAACCTCAGGACCTCTCCCCCACCTGCCCCCAGACCTCCCAGGGCAATGTGGTTCAAGAAATCAAGGTAGGCCATATGCTGGTCACTTAGAAGAAGGGCAACTCGGGGCCAGAGCCTGTCCATTTGCAAGGTCAGAGTCTGAGTCCCAAGTTACATCTTTACTTGGACCCTGTCATTAAGCACTGACCAGGCAGAACCCTCCCCCACCACCACCCCCATCAAGTCCTACCTAGTAGAACTGGGTTTCCAAATGGAAGGAAATGTGTCCCACGCACTTAGGCAGGCAGGAACATTTAACATCCCATTTCTAAGTAAAACAGGGATAATTCTCTGATTGGGATGGGGATCCCACATGCAGCCCACTTGGCTCCTGAACCCCCAGCCCCGCCCGACCTGGCCGGCACTCACCCTCATCCAGGTTGCCGATCACCGCCTGCTTCTTCAAAAAGTCATTGCACAGCTTCTTGTTCAGCCCGAATGCCAGCATGTTGTGCGTAAACGTGCTGGGGGAACATGGCCGTGAGCTGGCACCCCTCCCACCTCCCAAGGCAGCGGGGGATGGGGGAGGGAAGGGAGCCGGGGGCCCAACAGGCAGCCTGCCAGGAATCATTAGAAAGAAGTAAAAACCAAATTGCCTCCTTAGCCAGCCAGCTTCACTCACCGTGAAACGGTGTGGAGGCCAAATGGAGTGAATCATGTGCTTCTGAGACATTTAAGAACTCACGATGGTAACAACCCTGAGTCAGGGACGTGTGACATCATAAGGGCGGTGCTCCCCCAGTGGAGCCCCCCGCCAGGAGCATCTTACCCGGCGGCCCCTCCTCATTGAGTCTGGGCCTCAGTATCAGCACCCAGCCCCTCCTGCCCCGTTTTCTCATCCTGGGCGCCCCGGGTGGCAGCACTCACCCCAGCTGCCCGAAGGTGATGTTCTCGTTGAACCGCAGGCTGTCGTCCCGCTCCTCCTGGGTCATGTGGCACCACCGCTCCCTGCAAGCACAGGAGGGGCAGCAGGGAGCTTCAGGCCCGCGTCCCCGCTGCTCAGCCCTCCCCTGCTCTGACCTATAGGTGCTGGCCTCCCTGACACAGAGGGGACTTCTGGGCCGAAGAGCTGCTTCTAGGAAACCTACCCAAGGGGGCGGGGGAGCAATACACACACACTCATCACCTTGTCCTGGTGGAGATGAGACCCAGGGCCCTGAGACAGTGTGTGCTTAGCGGTCGACCAGAACATTTGCTAGGAAATGAGAATTCCATCCCCCACCTTTTCAAAGGTTCAAGGACAAAGGAGGCCACAGCTCATGTTACAGGCAGGGACAACTGCTGAGGCCAGGGCCCCACCGGTGTCTGAGAAAAGTGGGAGTCAAGAACCCAGCAAGGAGGCCCTGGGGCTCCCCTCCCACTGTCTCTAGGCCTCGGGCTCTCTGGCAGGGTCCACAGCCTCTGACCAGATGCTGCCCGCCAGGCTGGCCCAGCTCTGCCACTCACTCTGCCCCTGGCTTCCTCATGGCCAAGGTCCGCCCTGCAGAGCCGCCCCCGGGCCGGTGATTGCTACCCTGTGGCCACAGTGAAGATGGCGCAAAGCCTCTATGCAAAGATGGGGAACTCTGCGAGGAGGGACCATGGTGCAGGAGCACAGGCTCAGGGCTCAGGGCTCAGGCAGGAGCTGTGTCCACAAGTGAGAGCCCAGGCCACCCGGGACCCCGCAGGGCATCGGCCCCTCCCCTTGCAGCAGAGCATCGCGAGTCTCTGTGGCCCGGGGAAGTCAGCCCCTCAACCAGCCCACCCCCCGTCCCCCAGGCATGACAGCCTCATGGCCATCTGGGAAATGGGTAGATGCCTACTTCCCCTTAAGAATTACACTCTGGATGAGGAGTCTGATTAAAACAGGGTTGAGAGAAAAATAGATAAAAGGGAGAGAAGAGGGAGTATGAGGGGGGTCAGGGTGATGGAGAAGCCAAAGGAAGTGGAACAGAACCAAGAACATCAACTCTCGACTCCTCTCCCTCTTCAGGCTGAGGGAGGCCACTGGTGTTGGTGCAGCTGAGCGGGAACCACAGGACACCATGGCGCAGCAGAGGCAGGAGGAAGTGTCACTCCAGTCTCCTCAGGCTAGCGGAACAGCCACGAAGACACCTGGAAGGCGCTTCCAGGCACTGTGCTGATCCCATTCCACGCCCCTTCCCATCCCCTTTCCCCTGGTGGACGCCCTTAGGACTGCCCAAGCGTTAAATCCCCAAACCACCACCCGGCTCGCCGGGTACAGTTGCACAGGTCGTTGCACAACTACTGCATCTACTGTCGGGACTACTGTGCTGCACAACTGCAAGGGAGCCACAGGCCACGACTGTGCAACACTGTCCCATGTGGGAGTGGCTCCCTTGCAGTTGTGCAGCACAGTAGTCCTGACAGTAGATGCAGAGGTGACTTTTTTGCTGTGGTGAGGACTAGGGTTGGGACATTTAACCTGATCTCTGATGAAATAGGCAGAAGGTCAATCAGGGGATGCCTACAATCAAATCAATTCTTTAAAACTGAGTCCAACATCCAATATTGGTGGACGTCTAATACCACAAGAGAGCAAGTCATGTGTCTAAAATGCCACAGTGAGAATCTGGATGTGATGAGCAGGTTACAGAACAGGAGACCTCCTGAGAACAGAGAGGATGCTGATGGCGTTGTCAGCCGACTTTGCCAGAGAGAAATCACGCTGGAGACACAAGGTTGCCCAAGGACCCAGAGCTGAACTCTGGTCTCCCAGTCTCAGGGTGTTCCTGGGGGCAGGTCTAGGAGGTGCATGGCCAGACCACACCTTCCCCGGGTGAGGAGGCCTGTGAGGACCAGAGAGTCACTTGCCCTCACAAGGCTCAGACGCCATGATGCTCTGACCCTCTCAGACCTCGGCCGCGGTGCAGGGAAGGCTGGTTTATCACCCTATCCCTTAGAGAGACTGTGGGAACTCGGGGGCTTTTTATGAACGGAGGTAGCTGCTGTGCTTAAGTGTTCCTTTTAAAGCCATAATAAGGCTGCGTTGGGAAAAAAAAAAAAGACAAGATTTCACATAGAACAATAAGCACTAAAAATACATCACTGATTAAAGGAAGCATGCTTTGGGAAATTTCCACCAAATTTTAAAAAGCACTGTTATCAGAAATTATATTTTGAATAGGCAAGTCTTTAACTCTAAAAATATCTTAGGAAGCAATCTAACACATATCAAGTTCAAACAAAGTCAGAGCCCATCATGGGCTTGCAGGAAACAGCCGGTCCTAGACATTTGCCTTCAGGGCCCCTTGACACGCACAGGCCCCACATCACTCAGTGGCCAGGGGCATGGAGCAGCTGTCCTTTCTCTGGGACCCTCAGACTCATCCGAGTGGGCGAGGGTCTGCCAGAGCCCGCACGCCTCTGGACATGACTATAGACAGGTCCTCTGGACATGACTATAGACAGGTCCTCTGGCCGCATTGGCGGCTCCAGCCAGGATCAATAACCAAGTGGGCGACAAGTGATCCCGAGGGTGTGGTTTCAGGGTCTACTTGGAGGGCCAGAGTGGCCCGCGGAGGCTGGCTCACTCACAGTCAGAGCTGACCTTCTAGACCTCACTGTCCTCTCCTCTTGGGACACACGCCAGGCCTTGCAGGGTTCTTGGGGGCTGTGTCTGGCTCCTGTCCATTTTGAGGTCTCTATCATGGGCTAGCTCCCCACCATCACCAGCCTGTCCCAGCGCTGGGCCCGCCAGCTGCGAGTCCCACCTGCACCTGGGTGCCCTCCCCCAGTGGCCCTAGAAGGGCCCTGCACTGTCCAGGGACAGGCACGTAGACACACACCTCTTCTTCTCCTCCTCTCCAGCATCCCCTCTGGAGCGGCAGCAGAAACAGGTAAACAGAGGAACATGTCAAACTCATGCAAGATATGTGGATGGAAAAAGAGAGCAAGCGTGGAAGGAGGGTTATCACAGCAGAGACGGAGATGGAGACGGGGTTCTGGGTGGGTAGGGGGCACTGGCCAAGATGTCGGAGAGCAAAGCAAAACAAGATCTCCCTCGCCTACAGGCATTTCCTGCATCTGCATCTCCCAGCAGAGCAGAGAATTCTGTCTAGAATCCTAAGGAATGGTCCAGGACCTCTCCCCGCACGTGCTTCCCTGCTTCCCAGGACACACAGCCGCAGCAGGCCATCCCACCCCCATGAAGGTTTACTGACTTCCCCTCCAAAAGAAAGATTTCACTTAAGATCCCCTAAATCCCAGTGGACTGAAGTCTTAACTAGCAGGTTCTGCCCTCTCTCCTGCCAGGAGAAAGGTTCTGAGGTCTCCCCAGTGTTAGAGAAGGGGGTTCATCTCATTAACGAGAAGAGATGCAGAGACTTCAAAGTCCCATGACTGGAGGGACAGATAAAGTGACCCAGGCCTGGGAGGCTGCTGCCCCCTCCCTGCCCCATTGCTGCATACAGCAGGCGCCAACCTTGGCTCGCTGAGCCCCAATGCACACTCCTCGCTGCTGATGGTTTACAAAGTGGGGTCTCCAAAGGGCCCCCGGGGAAGCTGCAGCCCAGAGGAGGTAGCTGAAAGTAGCGACTGCCTTTCCCAGACATGAATCCTGTAGCCAGGATCCCAGCTCAGGAGCCTGGGTTCTTAGAGAGACGGTCAGAGTGGGTCCAAGAGGGCCCCAGGGGCTTCATTCAGTGGGAGTTCGCATTTCTGAGGAGGGTCAGGCCAAGTCATGCCAGAGCCCCAGGGGAAGAAGCGCTCATGCAAGCTGGGCCCCCACCCAGAAGCTGTGCGCCCAGGACCCTTCAGGCAGCTTGCAGGGCACCGGAGCCAGAAGGGTTCGAGGAAGAAACACAAGACATGAGGACTCAACCATTCCGTACTTCTCTCCTCTTCAGAAACGGGACAAAAAAGCCTCTCCCTGGTCCTCTTTTCCGAGGCAAAGCAGGCCTGGACTTGGCTCCTACCTGGTCGTGGGAGACCGCTTTCTCCTCTCACAGTGGACCGCATCGAAAAAAGCTGCATTCCAGAACCTCAGTGTGTGCCTGCACGACAGACAAGATGGGAACACAGTGGGTCTCAGGCCCATGTTGTTGTTCAGTTGCTAAGTCATGTCCAATTCTTTGCGACCATGGATTGCACATGCCAGGCTCCTCTGTCCTCCACTATCCCCTGGAGTTTGCTCACATTCATGCCCATTGAGTCACTGATGCTTTCTAACCATCTCATCCTCTGTCGCCCCTTCTCCTTCTGTCTTCATTTTCCCAGCATCAGGGTCTTTTCCAATGAGTTGCCTCTTAGCATCAGGTGGCCAAAGTATTGGAGATTCAGCTTTAGTATCAGTCCTTCCAATGAATATTCAGGGTTGATTTTCTTTAGGATGGACCGGTTTGATCTCCTTGCAGTCTGAGGGACTCTCAAGAATCTTCTCCAGCACCACAATTTGAAAGCATCAATTCTTCAGTGCTCAGCCTTCTTTATGGTCTAACTCTCATATCCATACATGACTACTGGAAAAAACATCACTTTGACTATATGAATCTTTGTCAGCGAATCAATGTCTCTGCCTTTTAACATGCTGTCTAGGTTTGTCATAGCTTCCTTTCTAAGGAACAAGTGACTTTTATTTTCATGGCTGCAGTTACCATCAGCTGTGATTTTGGAGCCCAGGAAAATAAAATCTATCACTGTTTCCACTTTTCCCCCTTCTATTAGCCATGAAGTGATGGGACTAGAGGCCATGATCTTGGGTTTTTTAACATTGAGTTTTAAGCTAGCTTTTTCACTCTCCTCTTTCACTCTCATCAAAAGGTTCTTTAGTTTCCTCTTTAGTTCCACGTGGCCCATAAAGGCCTATGTGCCTTTATCCTCAATGGAGCTGGTTTCCTGGGCCTTGGCAGTCATCTGCATGTCTCCCAGGACCTATAATCTGGGAAGGTGGAACCTTCACCTGTAGGACATGGATGAAGCCACTTCCCCTTCTTGGTCTCCCACTGAGGCTCCCAACAGGAAGCAGAGGCCTCAAGGAGACCTGCTTTTCTACAGCAGCGTCTATTAACAGAAATGGGAACCTGGCAGGGACAGGCCGTGTGCAGAGAGCAGACACGCTTATAGGGTCACACAAGACAGAACCATTCTTCCCAAAGATCAGAGTTGGCAAACCTATGGCACATGGGACAAACCCAGGCCTCTGTGTCTTTGTGTAAATCAAGGTTTAAGGGCTTACAGCCACGATCACCCACTTACATCCTGTCCATGGTAGCTTTTGCACTATAGAGGCAGAGTAGAGTGGTTGCTGGTAAAGTCTAAAAGATTTATCACCCAGCCCTCCACAGAAAAGTGTACTAAGCCCTGAAGCAGAAGGTAAGACAGTAGCCCAGCTGAGCCCAAAAGGGCCTGCGTTAAATCATGGACATGGGCCCCAGGCTGGTGGGCTTCTCCCTGCTGCCACCCGATCCTGGCCCTGCAGCCCGGGGCCACAGGCTTCCCGGACAGCTGCAGCCCACTTCTGGCTGGCCACACGTCTACCATGCCCTGTCCTGTTGTGCCAAGCTCTCATGCCGCTAGATGGTATTCCTCATGGGAGGGGGAGCCTCTGACACCCTTTGGGTTCCAAATGCTAATCTGCCTCCAACTTGTGAGCAAATAAAATAAAACACGTGGATGGAGAGACTTTGGAGGGACGAAGGTGTGCTCATAGCAGAGGTTGAGGTGTCCCCTGACCACGGGTCTCTCACTCCATGGCTTTTGCATGTGTACGGTATTTATATATGTAAAACAGCTGGCTGCTGCTGCTGCTAAGTTGCTTCAGTCTTATCCAACTCTGTGTGACCCCACAGACGGCAGCCCACCAGGCTCCTCCGCCCCTGGGATTCTCCAGGCAAGAATACTGGAGTGGGTTGCCATTTCCCTCTCCTAAAACAGCTGGACTAGGACATAATTCACATACCAGAAAACCCACACTTTTATAGTCTACAACTCCACGGGCTGAGCTGTGGTCCATTCACGGATTTGCACAACTGTGCAACTATTGCCGCTATCTGTTTCTGGGACATTTTCATCATCTCACTCCCTGCTTCCCCCGGATCCTGGCAACCACCAGTCCACTGTCTCCAGGGCTTTGCCTCCTGGACACTTTATGTAAATACACCGCGTGGTCCTTTGGGTCTGGCTTTGGTCAATTGGCATAATGTTTTCCAGGCCCACCCACGCTGTGGTGGGTGTGGGTGCCCCATTCCTTTACGTGGCTAAGTAACAGCCCACACTTTGTGCATCTGCATGGACGGACATCAGGTTGTTCCCATCTCTGGGCTCTTATGAACAGCGTGTCATGAATGTATATGCACAGATTTTTGCCTGAGTACCTGTTTTCAAATCTTTTGCACATCTACCCAGGAGAATTGCTGGGTCTTGGGGTAAAACTCTGTTTAACCTCCGAGGAACTGCCAGGTCGTCTTCCACATTGGCTGCTGCCTCGGAGAGTCCCACCAGCAGTGTATGGGGTTCTAATTTCCCCGCATCCCCGCCAACACTCGCTACTGTCATTTCTAATGGGAACGCAGGTGCTGGCAGCTGCTGCCCCCAGGTGGAGGGTGGCCTTACCAGATGGGCTGCTGCTTCAGGTGTGTGTACAGGTAGATCTTCTCTCCTTTCCTCTCCTCTTCTGGGCTGCACACAGTCACTGTGGGATGAGGAGGGGAGACTTGAGCGGGGCACACTGCCCCAGCAGCCCTCCCAGCAGGCCCCATGTGCCCCCAGAGTCACACAGACACGCAGTGGAAATTCCAGGGCACCTGCCCTGAGGGCCAGCCACATCAGTAACGACATGCTCAGGCCTGGCCCTGAGGATTCAGTCTAGGGAGGGCCCCAGAAATGGCTCCCCCATCCCAGAAATGTTCCTTGACGTCCCTATGATGAGGAGTTGGTCCCCAGAGAAGTGATTTTTCAATGGAAATTCAGTACTAGATTACAGGCTGGAGCAGGAGCAACTGGGGAATCACGCAGGACAGTATCTCCTGCCACGGGGAGCTGGAGCCCCAAATGTGTGGGCATCTGCCCAGGGGGTTGCTGGTTTGCTGTGGGCTGAGCTAAGGCCCCGAGGGGCTGCAGTGGTGCCACCCGGGCGCCCACAGCCCTGGGGCTCAGGAGGCACTCACCCGTCTTCCGCAGCTTCTCCTGGGATCTGCCCTCTTCCTCCCTTGGGGAGAGAAACCACAGAAGTGACAAAACAACCCCCCGGCCCCAGTTTCCCAAAGAACCCTTCAACGTTGCTTAAACAGGATTATGTCTCATGACCCATGTGTACATTTAGGTGGTTTTCTGAAAGCATGTGCATGAAATCAATGCTATGGGAAGCTGGAGCCCCAGATGTGTGTACGTTTACCAATCGCCAGTCTTTTAGAACTGAGATGTGGAAAACTCTGGAGGGCAGGGAAGCAGCTGCGCTTCCCAGAGCGGCTCTCAGGCCCCAGCGACAGCCGAGGAGGCTGAGGTGCTTCCGTCAACAGGCCAGGGAGCAGCCTCCTGGTCACACCCGTGGTTGGAGAGGGGTGCACACAGGGCACACTCACTCGCTCCTCCTGACTGGGGGCCCTTGGGCTTGGTCTCCAGCCCAAAGAAGCCCTTGACGTTCTCCGTCTTGGCTGATGTGTTCTTCAGCAGCCGCTCGGCAATGTCCTTCTTTTCCGCCAACCAGCTATTGGCTGACTTCAGGTAGGAGTCGATGCTCCCAGTCGGCTTCTCCTTGGACTCCGTGGGGAGCAGGTGCGGTTTACCTGGAGGTGGGAGAGCGATGAGAACCAACTGGAACCACAGAGGCCGGGGTCGCCGCCTCCGCCATCGCTGGACATGCTGATGGGAAGCGAGGGGCTCTGGGATGCCCTCGAGAAGGTACAGGGCCTGGGCCCCTGCGCTCTCAGGCAGTCCTTAGGCACCTACTGTGTCCAGGTCAGCCAGGGGTCACCAGGGATGGAAGAGGAAACAGGCAGGGATCCAGCACCCAAGAAGCAGTGAGTCCAGAAGGTGGGTGTGCAGTGCACATAGGTAGAGGGCAGCACACAGAGTGTGCTGAGTGGCACCCGGGCTGGGCCTGAAACAGGAGGGTGTTGGGCACGGGAGATGCTGGAGGAGGGCAGCCAGGAGGAAGGAGGAATGTCCCTTCCCAAGGCTGTGTACCGACCGAGGTCCAGGCAGCCCCGCAGGCCCAGGTTGCTCTCTCAGGCCAAAGAGCCCCAAGCTGAGGAGTCAGGCCAGTAGCTATAGCAGCGCAGAGGGGTGGAGAGAGCGTGGCTGTGCACAGCTGGTGAGGGGAGGACAGAGTTGAGATGCAGAGGAAGGGATGCTAGAGTGAACCCAAGGTGCCAGTGCTGCCCTGACCCAACTCCAGCTCTTTGGTGGGCTCCCAGAAGCCCTCTCCTTGAGGAGGCCTGAGCAAGTGTCTGTGGTTGCAGCTCAAGGAGCTTAACAGGGAGCCCTCCAGCTGCGGTGTACCGGGAGGCCCCAGGGCCATGAGCTAGCACAGGTCAACCTGCCCTCTGCCCAGAGGCAGCTCCAGCCCACAGCCCAGCTGCTCCTCTTCACCCTTGTCCACAGCTGACCCTGCATTCACGTTCACCCAGAACATGAGACCTGCACATCCTCACACCAACCATCCCGGCATCCGCCTGAAGCATCCTGCCCCATGTGCCCACCTTCTTGTTTCCTCGTAGCCGACCCTCAGCCTCCCGACCCATGCTGTTCCAGGAGTCTCCCTCTTCCTCAACCCCACTCTAACACCAGCTCCCTTTGTTTTCTGGATGCCCCACAGCTTTGCCTTAAGAAATTCCCACTTGGGGACTTCCCTGGAGTTCCAGTGATAAAGATTCTGTGCTTCCACTGCAGGGGCTGCAGGTTCGATCCCTGGTCAGGAAAGTAAGATCCCACATGCTACGCAGTGCAGCCAAAAAGTAAAAACTAAGTAAAAAGAAATCTCCACTCGATGGGCATTGGAAGGTGAGGGTCTGCCCTCCCCATGAGCTGCGCCAGGTCCTCACCGATGTGGTAGTAGGTGAAGCACATGGTCATGAGATTCTTGGCAGGCCCGAAGTCATCCATCTGGTGACACCTGAAACGGGGAGAGTGGTGACTGGCTGATGGGTCCCCCAACCTGATTCCCTCTGCACATTCCTGAGAGGACCAGCATACTCACAGACACGTCTAACTGTTACCTCACCCACCTGATGCTCTGGAGGAGAAGCCACAGAAAGAGCTCCCCGGGTCCAGGGACACAGCCTGGGAGAAGGTCTGATTCTGGGTGGGAAGGCCCTCACCATCCATCTACCAGGCCTCTTTCACTGTCAAGGTGGGACAGCCAGGGCCCAGGAAGCTTGACCCTGCCCCAAAGGACAGCCCCAGAAATGGAGGGTGGGCCTCACATCTCAGGCCTATACCTGCATCTGGCCCTACTTCTCGGGAAGGAGCATGGGCTTGAGTGATACAGACGTGGGCAACACCAGGGTCACCTGGAGAGCATGTTAAGATGTAGATTGCTGGATCCACCCTGGAGTCTCTGAGTCAGTAGGTCTCAGGCAGGGCCCAAGAACATGCATTTCTAACAAACTGCCTTGGGAAGCTGATGTTCTGAGGCTCCTGGCCCAGAGACAGCACTTTGAGAATGACTGGGAATATGAATACCTACCTACCCTATACCACTTGCTGAAAATCAAAGAAATCGATTACATGCCAGAGCCTGCACTAGGCTAGAAGATGTCCTACAGATGTAAAGGACTGTACTTACTATATTGAGAGTATGAGATACACATGGATCCATTCAACTTAGCAGACAAAAAAAGAGGAAAAAACTTCAAAAGCAGGACCTGCCTGTCCCTGGGAATCTGTAGTTGCAAAGCTATAATGATGTCCACTGGTGCTGTTGCTGCTGCTAAGTCGCTTCAGTTGTGTCCGACTCTGTGTGACCCCATAGACGGCAGCTCACCAGGCAACCCCATCCCTGGGGTTCTCCAGGGAAGAACACTGGAGTGGGTTGCCATTTCCGTCTCCAATGCATGAAAGTGAAAAGTGAAAGTGAAGTCACTCAGTTGTGTCCGACTCTTAGTGACCCCATGGACTGCAGCCTACCAGGCTCCTCCATCCATGGAATTTTCCAGGCAAGAGTACTGGAGTGGGGTGCCATTGCCTTCTCCGAATGTCCACTACAATACCATGAATTAGAGAAGAAAAGGAGGAATCAGCTAAAGCCTGTTAACAGGGCAGGCACTGAGTAAATCTTGGTATAGTCATGCATTCATATATTACAACACCTCATAGCCATGGCAGATGCACCACTGAATGCAAACGCAGGGGACTGCACTTTTAGAAGAAGTATGTCCTTGCTGGTGCAGGCGTTATTCAGAGGGGGGGTTATCGCTGGGAGATGGACCAGAAGTGAGAGAACCTTTCCTTTTCCCCCTAGGCTTCAGTGTCTTTCCGTTCTGTTCCCTCATGCACTTTCTTTCCTGTTTATTTTTTCACTTCATATACATATTACTTCAAAAAAGAAAATCAACAGACATTATCTAAACAGTGGGATGAGGGCCACTTTATCATTTAACATAAAAATAATCCAATAAATCTAAAAACCTACATTTCTATAAAATTTTTGGAACCATAAAAAATATATGCTCACAAACAAAGTCATGGAAGGAGTTTGTGTTTAAAATTTAACTCCCCCAACCACCCAGTGTTTAAGGAATAATTAAAAGAAAAATGGAGAATTAGATAAGCATGTTACCATATGGGGCATGCATATGTGACACCATCTATAAAAAGTATACATTCATGAAAGTTCCTATAGATACAAATGTCTGGAGGTTGAAGTGTCCTCAGGGTGGGAGAGTGTGCTGACCCCCCAACCTCCTGGGGCTGCTCTGTGCAGCTCCTGACGCATTCCCAGAGAGTGTAGGCCCTCGACTCTCTCCACAAGGCCTCTCCACCCAGGCCAGGATTCCTCCTGAGCACACCCGGAACTTGGCACATTCAGAGTAAGTGTTAAGAAAAACAGGGGCTCCTTTCTTTTGTCAATTTTCCTCCAGTCCATGTCTTGTGTTCATGGGGGAAGAGAAAAAGGTGGGGAGACACGGGAAAGTGACCACAGCCTAAGCCACAGACCAGGACCTGCTCTGAGGCCACACTGAGTTGATGGGGCAAGTGGGTTTAAATGACAGTCAGATCAGAGTCAGGGCTTCCTCTGCCCCCAGTTTCCCATGCACCCGCCCCATGATTAAAGTCACTGCTTAGTTACCCCCTAGGCAGATACGGCTCCTCCCGTTCACACTGCGGAGGGCATGTCCAGCTCTGAAGCAAGTCACGGCGTCTGAATCAGGTCAAGAGTCCTAGAGCCCCAGGCCTCAGGAGCAGGAGCCCCACGAGTCATTGGCCAGCCTTCACGGCCACACGTTGGTGGGGGCTTCCTCTCCAGCCCACACGGTTCAGGACACCCTCTGAGACAAAAGGCCCCAGCAGTGCCTCACTAGGACTCCGGGCAGGTGACAACATCCAGCCATCTCATTACTGGGTGATGAGAGTGTGTGGGGAGCACGTCACTACAGGAAGTCCAGAGAACCCCGATCTGGGCTGGAGGAGGACAGGGTGGGCCGTGGAATCACAGCCTGTCTCCAGACAGGCGGGGGGGAACTGACTCACACCCAGCTGTGGCCCTCTCCTCTCCTGCCGGGTGGGGACTGTACACTTTCACATGAGATGCTGGTCATGACTCCCAGCAGAGGCCAGGGAGCGCCAGAGCAATCGAGCTGATGAAGCATGTGTGGGGCTGGTACTTATGACTGGGGTCTCTTGGGCGGGGAGGGAGGAAAGATGAGCAGTTAGGACGGGAGGCTCTGAGCCGCAGCATCACTTACTCGAACAGGACCACCGCGAAGGACTGCACCAGGCGGTAGAAGGTGGGCTCTGAGACGCACTTGGAGTTGCAGCGCTGTCCAGGAAGAGGGCAGATGGTCAGGCAGCCGCTGGCAGAGCTGTACTCGGCTCAGAGGGGCTGTAGGCTCACCACAACTTCTCTAAGTGCCAAGCATCTCTAAAGGCAGCCCCGCTCGGGCCCAGCACGAGCCCTGCTCCACAGAAACCCAGACTCAGCGAAGGGCTGCCCTGCCCCCAGACCGCCCCACATCATTCCCTGTGTCTCTTTGTGAGATTTTAAAAGCTAGGCACTTCACCCACTCACCCACACATGGAGATGCGACCCCAAGGTGACAAGGCTGGCTATTTTTTGGATGGGGGATTTATGGGCAGTTTTTCTACTTTTGCTTACTAGCATTTTCTAATTTTTCTTGTAAGAATAAATTAGTTGTAATAAAAAATACTTTTTAAAAATTTTATTATTGGAGCATAGTTGCTTTGCAAAGTTATGTTAGTAAAAAGTACTTTAAAAACTAAGAACTTCATCCATTTTACAGGAAAAATAAAAAAGAACCTATTGGCTATTTACAAAACTTCTCATCTGAGCTTACACGGCTGTCATTGTCTTGAATACTTTATGAAAACTGAATGTTGTGGGTTCTTTAATAAAAACATACAGGGACACAGCCCACGTGCTTGTCTTTAAAAAGAGGAACATATCTGGAATTTCATGTGGCTGAGAGGCCAGGCTGCATCTTCCACTATCTAAAAAGGCCTTTTCGAAACATCTCTAGATGAGCGTCACATGTTTTTCCGGTGGGTTCGTTTCTCCTGAGCAGGTGACAGCCCTGTCACCTCCTTACCTGGGCGCTCACATACCGGGCAAACCATTCCCGGCCTTTCCCATTCTCACTGCTGCAGTATTCGCCAAACTTGGCTTTCTCCTCCTGATCCAAGTCCTCCCTGGAGAAGAGGGCAGAGGGGAAAGATAGGAAAGCTTTAATCCTCTGGAACTAAAAGGACTACAGTCAGGGAAGAGGAAGGACAGGACACCTAAGTGCAGGTGACGCTGGACCCCGGACCCCGATCCTCGCCTCGGCTCTCTGATGGTACTGCACTCCACCAAATGCAGAGGCACATTCTAGCCTCTGGGCAGCCCCGAGAGCAATGGGTTTATTGCTGTTTCCAAGATGAGGACCCTGGCTCGAGGGTCAGACACAACTGGGGAACAGCAAGCGGGAGCCCCATCTAGACTTCCTGGCTCCAAAGCCCATGAGACCGCTCGTCTCAGTGAGGTTTGGGCACTCACAAGGTCCACAAGCCTCTGACAGCTGGGCTCTCCAACTCACCCGACCTCCCCTCATCTTTAGAGCTGATTATGGAGCCACCCACTGGAGTTACGAATTCCTAACCTGCTCAGTTTCAGCAGGACATACGGAGCCCGCAGTCTCTTGCCCCTCCAGCCATCAGAGGGCCTCATTGCTTATTCCACTCACTTCTGAAGGGCCAGTCTGCTTTCTGATGCTCCCCACCTCTGTGTATGAGGGGTGCAGATCGGGGAGGGGCCCCAGGCCTGAGAGTCACCATCACCAGGGTGGACAACATGCTCACCTGATCTAAACCACTTCTAGTCACTTTCATGGAGGCAGGCAGTACTCTACCTCCAATCTAATGACTAAATTGGGGTAGCAGAAGGCTGAAGATCAATTGGCTTTTGCATTTTCATTTAAAACATCTTGGCCTCATTTATCCCAAAATACCAACACCAGATGAAACGTAAGAATTGGCCAGGCATGTGCATGGAGCTTTGGAATGAATGCTCTTGACGAGGCATCTGACTCAGTTGTCCAGGTTCCATACTGCCAACAAACAGGCTGCCACAAATCTCGACTGGCCTTCCTGGCAAGTCAGTGAGCTTCTGGGCTTTCTCCCCTTTTCATTAACTGGGTGTATTTGGAGAAAGCTGACTAATTTCAGTGTGAGTCAAACAAAATAAGTAGGAAGCCACATTTACTGCTATCCCAGAATGCACTCAAAATCACACATAAAAGCATTTGGGGGATGAACAATTATTAGGATGCTAATAACCTCTTTCTCTCTCCAACCGCACAGAAAACTGAGCCACATCTGCCAAAGGTGGAATCACCCTGCCATTTAACCAATGAGGGGCTAAAGCACAACAGGAAACAACGTCCTCGCTGTGTGCGGTCAACAGGCAGAAATCCTTCTTACACTTTAACAAAGCTGGAAAGGGGTCCCTTTGGCCAGAGCTCCTCAGGCCACATGCGCCCATCTCAGAGGCCTTGTTAAAATGCAGATTCTGACTCAGTGGGTCGGCTGGGGCTCAGGACTCTGCTTTTCTAACAATCCCATGGTGCTGATGCTGCAGGTCCTAAGGAGGGACCTTCAGCATTTCACGCGCCTGCTGTGCAAAGATGCAAGAGCAGCATCGAGACCTGAGGCCTGAACTGAACCCGTGTTTCCCTTTCCTCTGCTGAGCTGGTAACAGCTGTGAAACATCCCAGGTCCAGCCTCTACTTCTGTGCAGCTACCAATGCTCCTGGTTCAAACCATCAGGAGCCACCAAAGCGAGGCAGGAGAAAGGTGAGAGGGCAAGTCCCCATCCTAGCAGCTGTGTCAAGGTACCAAGAGGCACTGGTACCTGAAACCTTCTGGCCTTACGGCACCCCTAATTCGCTGTCAGCTACAACACCTTGGAAGGCATGCCCATGGGGGGCTCACCTCAGATACAGAGGAAGCAAAGCCCAGCCCTGAGCAGGGGGATCTCCCCAAAGGGGTCTGCAGCAGTGGGTGGTGCTGAGCCTGGGAGGTGCCAGCGGCGGGTGGGGGCTTGGGCTACACCCTCCAGAGAAGATCTTCTCCACATAGCCGCGCATGAACTCGCGCAGTTCCAGCAGCTCCTCATCCTTGGCCGAGTCAGCGCTCTGGTTGGAGGAGAAGGACTCGTTGGAGGAGGAGCGGCGGTAGTGGCCCCAGGACGGGTGAGAGGGAGACTCGCCCATGTCGTTCTCGCTGTCTGCGGACTCCGTGGTCTCACTCTCTGAGGCTCCCTCTCCCGGGGAGCTATCCCCATCCTGCAGCTTCGAGGGCGGCGCCTCCAGTGGGGGGGAAGCAGACGGCTCGGCCCCAAAGTCAATCAGCGAGCCCACGGGGACCTCGGGGGCCTCCATGGCTCAGGCGGAGGCTGCAGACCAGGACGTCGGTGGGGGAGGCTGGGGGATGGGGTTCCCAGGTGCGTCAGCAGGAGCCTGAGGCTGAGCGGGAGCCCACCGGGCGCACGTGCGCTGCTTGGGAACTGTTGGCCGCTGGGACTGACTCCTCCGGATGGCCCAGGGAGCCCTAAGGCATCTGTAATGGAAGCAGAGACACATCATCATTCTCACCATGAGAGCCTCCCAACTTAGACGAAGGAATTAGGGCACTCCTGCCCCATCAGAAAAGTAAAAGTAAAGTCATGTCCGACTCTCTGCGATCCCTTGGACCACTTGGCTCCTCCGTCCATGGGATTTTCCAGGCAAGAATACTGGAGTGGGTTGCCATTTCCTTCTCCAGGAGATCTTCCCGACCCAGGGACTGAACCCGGGTCTCCCGCGTTGTAGGCAGACGCTTTACCATCTGAGCCACCAGGGAAGTCTTCTGCCCTTCAGAAGAAGCTCCGAACTTCCAGAATTTGGGCCAGCTCTCTGCTGATGTCCTCTGCCACTCCTTCACCACTAAACATCCGCCATATGATGGGCAAACAGCGAACAAACACACCAATCAGGCTTTCTCCAGACTAAGCAAACAGACCTCAAGGGGGCTGCTGCCGCTGACCCACTCCCCACTCCAGCTGACCAGGCCGAGGCTGATAAAACCGGAAATCACCCGCCACCCGCTGTCGCTGAATCAGCCGCCGCAGAAGACGGTGTCCTCAGGGGCAGGCTACGCACATGGGCTCCTCACCTCCAAGGCCCAAGGCTCTCCCTTCCCAGTCCCCTTCTCAGCTTTTGCCGACTTAAGACCCAGGGCCTCCCCGGCTGTCACATGTGGGATCATCATGACCCCTCAAACCCTTCCATGGTTTCTAAACGGCATTTGCCAACCAGACCCACCTCCTCCTCCCTGCCCGCTCCCTGTACCAGGGCCACCCTGGGCAACGGCATCCACCTCCTGGTGCCCGTCCTTGTGACCCTTAGCCTGGTTGGTCCTCTCCCTTCTCCTCCATCTTCCTCGCCCCACCCAGAATTCTATTCATCCCTCTAGACTTGGCTGAGTACCACCTCTTCATAGACACTTTGCTCAAACCCTGTGCAATCTATTTACTGATTCCTGTGTGGCCACACTGGAACTTTACTGACACTCATTTAATAAGTCTGCTTGTTTGGCAGATAGATATTAGTATTCCTGCTTACCCCACTAAAGTATAATCCCCTGAGGGGTGGACCATGCCTCAGCCACCCTTGTAGCAATATGCGAGCGCCCGACACAGTTCAGTTCAGTTCAGTCGCTCAGTCATGTCCAACTCTGCGACCCCATGAACCGCAGCACTCCAGGCCTCCCTGTCCATCACCAACTCCTGGAGTTTACCCAAACACATGTCCATCAAGTCTGTGGTGCCATCCAACCATCTCATCCTCTGTCATCCCCTTCTCCTCCTGCCCCCAATCTTTCCCAGCATCAGGATCTTTTCAAAAGAGTCAGCTCTTTCCATCAGGTGGCCAAAGTACTAGAGTTTCAGCTTCAACATCAGTCCTTCCGATGAACACCCAGGACTAACCTCCTTTAGGATGGACTGGTTGGATCTCCTTGCAGTCCAAGGGACTCTCAAGAGTCTTCTCCAACACCACAGTTCAAAATCATCAATTCTTCACTGTTCAGCTTTCTTTACAGTCCAACTCTCACATCCATACATGACCACTGGAAAAACCATAGCCTTGATTAGACGGGCCTTTGTTGACAAAGTAATGTTTCTGTTTTTTAATATGCTGCCTGGCACAGAGTCTTAACTAAGTGTCCACTGTATGTTTGCTGGATGGATGACCAGACCTGACCGTGAACATGCACTGGGAGTTGGGAAGCTGATGATGCAGGCAGAACTGGGATTAGGATCTCTGCTTCTAACCAGGTCTCCACCAGTCAGTTCAGGGGCCACCTGCTAGTTCTGGGGTGACTCCTCAGTGACAAGAGAGGAGTCCTCCTGATATGAGTCCACCTTGATCCTGGGCCCCTGTCCCTGTCCTCTGCCTCTACAGATCCCAAATATCTAAGACAACGCCTGGCAGATAGGTGGCTTCCCATACCATACAACTAATGCATCTTGTGAGGCAATTCAGTATCAAAACTGCATTTACTGCCTCTTAAGAGCTTAATGTCCATGAATCGATTATGGGCTCCTCCAAATTCCCCAGCCCAGGATATTTTTAGATGTCCTGAGTCAGAAGGATGGGATGGCTACCTCCTTGTCACTGCAGAGGCAACGGCCCCCTTCAGGAGAGTCCTACAAAGACTGCCTTGGTCCAAAAAAAGAGATCCAGCGTGAATCCCAGCCTCGAACTTTCTGGGCCGGAAGAGCAATACAAAGTGTGCACAGAGTCCGCAACTACGGAGCAGTGGGCTGGGGTCTGGCCAGCCCTGGGCACTTTGTGCCAGCAGGCGGGTGAGCTGTGGCCTCTGCTCCCCGGGCCGGGGGTCCCAGTCAGAGACATCAGGGGCAGAGGAGGGCTCTGAGGTCCTTCAGACAACCATGCTCTCTGCTCTCCAAAGAAGAGAAGATCATGCCTATAACGACTCACCAGATATTAAAAATGGAAAATCACACACTAGGAAAAATGTGTGCAGCTACTATGATAGGAAAAATTGAGTTAATTATATTTATGTGAGAAATTCACCCAAATCCAATTTTTAAAAATCTATAACACTACTCAATTAGGCAAGGCATACAAAAAGAAGTTTTTAAATTCTTAGACAATTCTTCAACCCATACTAATAACCACACATGCAGACAGGCAAATCAAAACAATTAGGTACCAGCTTACACTACAATGTAAGCAAAATTTTGAAAACTATAAATTTTCAAAGCAGATGAGATTATGATAAAACTAATATTTTCAAACAATTTCAGCAACAAGGATAAATATTAATAAGATTTTAGAAAGCAATTTCCATAATTTTTCATTTTCTTTCCTCTGATCCAAGAATTCAAATGCTTGAAATTTATTCTAGGAAAGTTAATTCCAAACAGTCAAAAACAGTTATGTGGTCTGTAACAGTATTTATAATCCTCATAAATTAGGGGGAAATCTAAATACAGTAAAGTGGCAAATAAAATCTAACAACTTGGTGCAATGGTAATCAGTGTATGATGCAATTAGAAGAATTCACTTTATACTTACATAAACAAATATTCTACAATCAACAAACATTTACTAAATCCTATTGCATGCCAACCTCTGTTCTGGGTGCTAGAAATACTGAAGTGAATGAGTTTTAATTGTACTATAATTACAATCGTGTCCACGTATGAAAAAGGACTGAAAAAGACAGAAATGTATAATATTACAGTGGGTTGCTAAATGGCAACCCACTCCAGTATTCTTGCCTGGAGAATCCCAGGGACGGAGGAGCCTGGTGGGCTGCTGTCTATGGGGTCACACAGAGTTGGACATGACTGAAGGGACTTAGCAACAGCACAGTGCTGGCACTGAGATCTCCCTTTTTATTTTGCTATCATTAGCCATGTAGTTTACAATGAATAAAAATTCAGAGGAAAAGGAAACAAGTATCTTGAAACATTTCAGGATTTAGTCTGAAGGCTGCATGTTTACCAAAGCAGAACCCGACAGCACAGAAGGACAAGATCAGACCCTACTGTCACAGCTATTTCTGGTCAGGCCTGAGGTGCTCTCAGAGGCTGGTGGGGAGCTCTCCCAGTGCCTTTCTAGCTTGGAAATTAGGGGCGTGCATGAATCATTCTTTCCCAGAAGCCTCCTCAGTGGGCTCAGGAAGGAGGGGACAGGGTGAGGGGCCTGGCCCTGCAGGAGAGGAAGCACAGGTGCAGGCGGGTCCTGGGTGCCATGCGGGCACCACAGGCTGCAGGGTGCATGCCCCTCTGCCTGGGGATCTCTTCTCTCAACCAAACCTGCTCCCAGGGCTGAGATGTAAGTGAAGCAGCCGCTTATGCTGAGGGCCTTGGAAGTACCCCCACCCCCTTCCTTCAGGAAGGGAACAGAATTATGGGCCTCCATCCAGGACAAGGTGACGGTCACTCTCAACACCCCAGGATCACACACCTCACTCGACTCCTGTGATCTCCAGCTAGAGAACTCAGAGGAAGTGGGCCCAGGGGGACTGACCACACTGTCCCTAGGTAGGGCCAGCCAGGGGCTGTCGCTAAGGTTTGTGGGCCCAGTGGGATCAGATGTAAAGAACTTTCTCTCTCAAAGTGTTGAAATCCACTTTGTGAAATCTTCTATTTTATTTCAAAATACCTCTGGGCTAAAGAAGACATGTCTGCAGGTTGTACTCAATCCCTCTGCTTTGTCCTGCTTACAAGAAGGTCCCCAGACCCACTCCAGGGCCACAGCTCTGGGTTTTAAGTCAGAGTGGAATCTCTGCAAATAGCACTGATACTAAAAATGTCTTCTACAGACTTGCAGCCAAATGGACTTTCCTGCAACTGCATCCTCACAATTCACCTCCTAGGCCCTATAGCAGAAGCCTCTAACAACCAAGTGAGTGAACCAAACTAGACTAAAATCCTAAGTCAGCCTATGGCTCTAAGAGGAGCTTTCTTCAGACTCAGGGTCAGAGAAGTGGATATCTGAGCTGAGTTGGAAGACTCATAAGAACCCATAAGACTCTAGGGTCTTCTGAGCAGAAGACAGTGTCTTAGGGGAAGGAAGAGCCCACACAGGGGGCCTAGGCAGCCATGACTTTGGAAAGTTCCAGACAAGGGAAGGCTAAGGAGGGAAGAGATTGGTAGGGTGGAGGGGGGCCGCAGATACCAGGACCCTGGGTTGGGTGCTCAGGGTGCCTGGCAGGTAGCCATGGCAGCAGTGTGGAACAAGAGCAAGGGGGCCAGGGGAGGTGGGTGCAGTGGGCACGTTCTTCCAGGAGCTTTCCTGACCTCGTGCGCCCCCCACCCCCTGCGCCCCACTGTGGCAGGAACTCGGAAGGAGACTGCCTTCTGTGGCTGCGGACCACATCTCCTGAGGCTTTGCTCAAACCCTGATTTCTCCAGCACCCAGAGCACCTGGAGCGAGCACTTCTCTAGCAGGCTGGCCCTGGGCAAGAACACAGGGAGGGCAGACAGGCCCCTGACTGAGGTTTCTGGTCTCTGGGACTGTCTTGAGACAAGTGAGCTTGATCCATGATTAGACTAGTTATCTCTTTCGGTTCAGCCATCAAGAGACTCCAGAAGCTTCTGTAGCTCTCCCCTGCCGCCCGTGTCAGGCAGCTCCCCCTCCTCCAGTGCGCATGAGCCACCAGAGGTGCTGCATCTCCCACCAGAAGAGGCAGCAAGCCTTGCTGGACTGGCACCGGGGACACGCTGGCTTCTGCTCCCTCCATCTAGCCCGCCCGCCTCTCACAGCACCAGGGACTCGAAGCTGGTGGGCGGGGAAGCAGGGGGCCCCCTGCACATGGTTAGGGAAGTGACCAAGCACGGAGTCCAAGCTCAGGTAAACGTCGAGCCCAGGCTCTTGATCACTACATGGTCCCTGCAGGGGCCTCTCTGATGCTCTCCTGTGGGTCAGTCACCCTCCCGAATCTACACCATGGCCTAGAAGGTAGGCCCAGGGCCACTCTTGTCAAATGCCCTCCCTGCCCCAGAGCAGAGAACCTCATGCAGGTCTTCACTGCACTTGCTAGACGGCTTCTCCTCTATAGTCAGTCAAGCTTGCTTGAGGATATTATTTCACCGTTTCCCCTTTATCATAAAGAGAAATTAGAGAAAGATCTGGAAACACAAGAGGAGGAAGAAAAAGCTGACCCCACCATGCCAACAAAACCCCACCTCCATCTGCATGGCTGCCCTCCTGGTCTTGGTCAACAAGAAAACTCCTTTCCTACCACTGCAATGCCAAGAGAAACCCAGATGTGCGTCCTGCACCTAGCAGGGGCAATCCCCCCGTGACAGCTGCAAACCTCAGGTGACCCAGTGAAGATGGTCTCGTCCAGTCCCCCGAGGAGTGTCTTATTTCAAGCAGACCTCACGGAAAGTCAACTGGCAGTCTGGGTTTGGCTGTAGGGACAAGAGGAGGGCAGACAGGCCCCTGCCTGACGTTTCTGGTCTCTGGGGCTGTCTTGAGACAAGTGAGCTTGATCCGTGATTAGACTAGTTATCTCTTTCGGTTCAGCCATCAAGAGACTCAATAATGAATGGTTTCCAGGAAAACTGCACCTCACTGGAATAGCTGGAGGAGAGGGGAGGGAGGAAGAAATAGGGGACACCTTTCCCACGTGCTGCTGCATCCATCGCCCAGTAGAGAGGCTGCTGCAGTCACCATGGGTGGTTCCACAGAGCCCTGCTCCCCTCCCCAGGCACCCGTCTGTGCCCTGGCAGGGTCCCAGCAGCATGGAGCGCGGCAACAACTTCCACACCTGCCCAGCCTGCCACAAACAGTCAGCCTCACAGCGCAGAGGTCCTTCCTGAGGCTCCATCAGCATCTGTTCCGCAAGGGCCCCTGCCCCTCTACAGTGCCAGGGCACAGAGAGCCCCCTGGGCTGGCCTGGGGCTACGGGGGGTGAGGAGGAGCCTCACCCTGGCTGCAGAGGCCAGCCCAGCAAGCCCCAGTCAGATCTCAGCCACTACTGGGGCTTGTGAAAACCTGCTCCACGTTGCTCAGAACCTCTCCCACAGCAAGATGACAGCAGAGACCTTCATCCGCCTCTGCAGGGGCTGACCAGCTCAGCCCCCAGCTCTTGACAGATAAATCCGCTCAGAGATTTCTGGCTGGGTGATAACTGACATTGTCCTGGAATCAGGAAGAAACGTGGGGCCATTTGGTGCTTTGAGGCAACAGTCATTCCAATGAATGAACACATGCCAAATAAGAAGTGTCAGGGCTGTCCTTTTAGATGTCAGCTGTTCAGACAGATTTATGCCCAGTCAATGTGGATCGAAGACAACATCAGGCCAGGGGATCAAAGGAAACCATTACTGCAATTGGGCAATTAATGTAATGGAGCTTCCTGGCAGCCAAAGCAAAAGAGGGAATTATGCTCAGTCATAAAGATTCTTTCCATTCTGAAAAATTCATTTGTAGATGAACCTTATCGTGATACCAAATTTAAAAATCAATTTGACAAGAAAATCCTCATATGAAGAGTGCTGATTATTACAGTGAAAGTTTCTAACAAGTTTCTGCAAAAGATACATGCCAAAGAGATGCCAAAACACATGTTTTAAAAATAACTCTCCAGGACTCCCCTGATATCCCAGTGGTTAGAACTCTGTGCTTCCAATGTAGGGGATGGTGCAGGCTCAACCCCTGGACAGAAAATTAAGATCATGCATGCCACACGCATGGCCAAAAATAAATGAAATGAAATGACCCTCTAAAACCCAAAATGTGTATGTTACATCCATTGGGAACAGGTATCTGTCTGGCTGGAGCACGCTATGAGGTGAAGGTGAGCTCTCATTGGTGGTGCCAGGATGGAGCATCATGAACCTGGAGACGTCACAGTTAATATGCCTGCAAGGGTCCCTCTCCCTCAAGTCCGATGTCCCTTCAGGGTTTCTGGCCAGCCCCAGTCACCAACCATTCACGGCTGAACTCTCTGAAGAGCACTTGCACCAACATTCTGACTTGGTGATCAAAACAGGGCAATGAGAGCTGGAGGGGACAGGGCAGGGGAGCCCCAAGGCCCTGCTCAAGGCACCAGCTCAGGGTTTCCTATCGGGATGGGAGCCCATGCTGGTTACAGAGATGGGAGCTGAGCACCTGGTGATGAATCAGAACCCACAGTGGGGAGTCTCCGAATCACATCTCTCACTGGTGAGGAAGCGGAGCAGATGGGTGGGGGAGTGGGGAGGGGGACAAATATAACCGGGTTTTAAAAGAGAAGGCAGTGGACGCTGGGGCAGAGTGAGAGCTGCATCAGGGAACACCCACAGGTCTAAGCAGGGTGGGTCTGTGAGCACAGGACTGTGAAGCAGTGAGGACGAGGTCAGAGCTGATGCCAAACTGAGCTCGCGCCCTGTGTATGTGTGTGTGTGTGCGTTTCATGCAGATTCATACACCAAGGCAATGCTGTGGGAACAGCACGTGGGCTCTAGTGAGGACTAGACAAATGCATTACAGTTTTGAGGACAAAACAGAAAAAGTGGCCCAAACGCTGTATAATTAAGTGGATTCACAGTTTTTTGCATTTTAAGATCTCTGAGATCAGAGGTGTCTTAGCACTGCTTCCAGCAAGGCCCATCAAGATACATTTGTCTCTGCTTGGAGATAAAATTGGTACCTCTTTTATTTTTTTAATAATTTTATTATTTATTTTTTTGGCCCTGCACCACGCAGCATGCAGGATCTTAGTTCCTCGACCAGGAATTGAACCTGCACCCTTTACATTGGCAGCTTGGAGATTTAACCACTGGACTGCCAGGGAAACCCCAGCCTCTGTCTTCGAATAACTCATAAATTATTAGTGAAGGAACCTGACATTCCAACTCAGAGTTTCACAAGTCCCCAGTATGCGGGTTTGATGCTGATGAGAACGACAAACTCAAAACTGACCTTTGGCTGCACTGTCAGGAGCACCTGATCCAAAACCCAAAAGATGGTTTCAGTCAACTCTGCCTCCGCTGGTCAGGCAGCTCCTGGAACATTCTGTCCAATCCCACACCCCAGAAGGAGTTGGCAGCTCCTCTTAGGGCAGCAAATTGGAGTAAACATGTCTGGAGACCCAGGCCTCATGCTCCCCAGTCATAGGGCCCAGAGCAGCCCAGCAGGATACATCAGTTTGGAAAAAGTAATAAACTGGCAAAAGTATTTTAATGTGATAAATGCTTGTGGAAAAGGCAAAAGCTATTGAGAATCTGGAGTGTGCTTAGTCACTCAGTTGTGTCCGACCCTATGCGACCCCGTGGACCGTAGCCCGCCAGACTCCTCTGTCCATAGGGATTCTCCAGGCAAGAATACTGGAGTGGCTTGCCATGCCCTCCTCCAGGGGAATCTTCCCAACCCAGGGATCGAACCCAGGTCTACCTGCATTGCAGGTGGATTCTTTACCATCTGAGCCACTAGGGAAGCCCAAGAATCTGGAGGGCAACCCTAAAATGATAGTAAAAACAAAATCCCACCTGATAACCGTGTCACGTGAGCAACAGTGAGAAATTCAAGGGGGATTTACTGAGGGGGCAAGTAACTTGGGAGAAGAGACAGAGGATTCAAATCTGGGAGGAGCGGCCGTGTGACCAAGCAATCAGATTGTCCCCTGTGGTTCCAGCAGGAAGAGCAGATTCCCAGCAAGGCAACTGTCTCCACCCCCAGAATGGACCATCCAGTCTCCTTCTTGAAAAGGAAGTCGGAAGCAGAAGGTGTTAGTGGGAGAGGCCACGGGACCGTTAGGGTCTTGTGCCATTTCCAACCCGAGATAACACTTTATGACACTGAATGCAGGTTTTTCTCTATTGCAGCTATTGTAATGGTTATATCCGAAAATGGTTCCTATTTTATGACCTCCAGGAAGAAGCAAAGGTCTAAAATATTCACAGTTCCCAGGAAAAAGAGATAAGGGGCCATCTGCTGGCTCCCTCACACCTGACCCTGGTGGGTCAATATTAAAACTGCCAGGATGGGCTGGGCACTGTGCTAAGGTAGGGAATAGGGTCGTAGAGGAGACAAATTTCCTATAGTCTGGTGCAGGCTGCCTCCCTTGGTTCAGCAAGGCTCCAGAAATTCAACCAGCTGCAAGTGGATCAGGGAGGAAGAAAAAGGTATACGACAGTTACAAACCACTGGCTCCTCCCCAGTCTAAGTCTTTGAAATTTCTTAGTTTTTCCAAAGTTGCTCTAAGTCTCAACTCAAAAGTCATCTCTCATCAGTGCTTGGAAATACCTTTTGCACTTTACTGATGTCTAATTCATCCTAGGTAATTCCTCAATGAACTGGCAAGCCTTGAGTTTAAGGCAACAAAGGAGGAGTTTGGTGACGGGTGTTTGCTATCAATTCCCACCATTAACTTTACCAGGTTGACTGCACTACAACCAAATGTTAGAACTTACTAGGCACACCCCGTCCCTCCATAAGCAGCTGCGCTTCTTTTTTTTTTGGCCACACCTCCAGGCAGTTGGGATCTTAGTTCCCCGACCAGGGATCAAACCTGTACCCTTGAAGTGGTGTCCTAACCACTGGACCACCCAGCTGCACTTCTGTAGTAAAAGGACACAGCTGACAATTCAGTGACAGCTGGGTTGCATCTGGATACAGATGGACTTGGCCTTCCATTCTTCTGGGTAATTTGACAAAATAACTGCCTACTACCCGAGCCCCTGGCACAGAGATAGCCGCACGTTATTGAATCGAAATAGGCTCCCTAAAAATATCTGATCCTTGGTCCTTCTAGAGCCCAAGGCAGGCGAGGGATGGAACTCAACAAATGTCCATCCTCTTCGAGCTCAGTGCTTTGCCCCTGCACCCCAACGCAGGGCCAAGACAAAGAGCCATGTGCACCAGCCACCTGTGCCTCCTCAGGAGGGTCAGCTCTGGGCAAGTCCTCCTGGACGCGGGCTCACCTGGAGGCCTCAGGGAGTCCTCGGCTTGACACCGCGAGTGATCGTCACCGGTTGGCCGTGACATCGTCATCTCTGGCTGGTGGTCGAGGTGCTCTGCCATCTGGAGCTGGTCAAGGCTGCTCATGCAGCTCTCCAATGGCCACATGCAGAGGGGACGCTGCTCTCATTCAAAAGCAACCCCACACAAGCATGAGGTTGTTGGTTTCTTCAAGATAGAACTTTCCTATAATCAGGCTACTTCCCTCTCTCTCTCTCCCCCCATCCCTCCCTGTCTCCCTCTCTCTCTAACACACACCGGGCCTTTGCTAACACTTTCTTCATTTCCTTATACATACCACCCACCTTCCTCTGGCTAAATCTCTTGGCACATCCAACCCCTGCTCTGCAACGTGGAGAAATCTGAAAATTGTGGTTGTGTCATGCTGGTGTTCTCTCTAGGTCATCTGTGGTCTTTTGAAATCCTGTTGAAATACATTTAACAATATTTTTAAAGCTTATCTAATTTATCCAAAGAAAATAGCCCCCAAAACCTCTATGCAGCAAGCTTTACAACAGCAAAAGGAAAGTGAAAATAAACTAAACGATCAACAAGAAAGTTGTGTCAATTTTGCTATTAATTCTGGCACTTCACTAAAATACGACAGAGAAAATAATGACAACATGGCACTGTGAAAATGCTTATGAAAATGAAGCAGAAAATGAAAAACCAAGATGTAATATTATATTCTCCCTGTAATTACAACTATATAAAAATAATACAGAACAATGCCACAGCTATCCTGTAGGCCTCGCACTGTTCTTATAAGGATCAAATGAACTAATAAAGCAAGCCAGAAAAAAAAAAGTCAAATGGCTAAAGTACCATATGAATTCTGAATGGTATTTGTATTAGGCCTGTGAAGAGTGTTCAGTACATGAACTGACAGGGCAATGGGGACTTTAAAAATCTCATCAGTATCAGAGACCCTGGAGAAAACAGCCACTTCCAAAGTTCTGCCTTATGATTTTCAATGCTCTTTGCTTTCGTTTGTGTCAACAAGTGTAGACAGAAATTCAGTGACAGTCATTGGTATTAATGGTCCTCTCATTCAGAAAATCTTTTAAGAAAGCAAGAGCTATTCTTGCAATAAAGGCTTTGCTTTACTTGAGCGAGACAGAGAGGAAGGGAGAGGGGGATGGGGGGTAGGGAGAGAGAGAAGATTCTACTTTAAGAGATTAATTCTTTATCAAGCCCAGGTCAGATTCTGTAGCACGAGGCTATACACATTGGTGACCACCTGGATACAAATACTTCAATACGCTAAAGAGTCTCGACTCTCAGAGAGATCTTTCCCAGCTTCTCTGTGTACACATTTCCTAATACCACAAACGGAGAGGAATACAGCTCAGGTGCCTATAGTCAAACCATTCCCTTCAGCCTGGCAACCTGATGAGTGTGCAAGGCCAGATGTGTGATGATGGGGTGAAGGGAGCTCAGGGGTTCCTTCCATCCGTCCTCTATGTGATGCTGCACATCAGGTATTTCTGTTACTATTTTCCAAATCCTTCACCTTTTAGCCTTTTTTTCCTCCTTCCCCCACATGAACCACAGTTCTCCTGTACCAGCTTCATCCTGATTTCCTCATGTCTGTTTAACCCAGATTTCTTCATTGAATGCCTCTCAAACAGCCGTCCTCCAGCTTCCTTATGGTTCTGAGTGAGCAGAGTAATTAAGCACACACTCCATCCCATCTCACCCACTGAATGTGACTATAAAACCTGGGCAGGATGGACAGGGCAGCTATTTGAGGGCTCTGAAAAGCAAACAGTAGGAGGCTGAGGAGGGAAGATGATCAGAATTTGAAGCCCTGACAAAAGTGGGGGTGATTCTGCCTCCTCCCGACTCCAGGACCCCAGCCTAGACTGTATACAACCCAGTCCCCAGAAAGAGGCCTCAGCAGAGCTCCAGAAGCTGGGTACTGGCATGGGGAGCAGGGAAGGGGTTGCCTAATTCTCAGAGGCAGTGGGCCCAAACCGAGGGCTTTTCCTCTCCCGTGCTTCTGTCTTCCTGGTATTCTCATGTCCCGGTCCTCAGCAACCCCCAGCTGCAGAGGGGTCCACAGGTGCCTAAAGCTTTGAGGCAGGAAGCTTCCTTTCCAACTAGAGGAGCTGAAGGAGGTTAAAACCCCACTGGACTTTTCTCTCTTGGTCATCCTCTTGCTTAGTCATGGATGTGAGCTAAGTCCCAGGAAGAGCGTAGCAGAGCAGGAGAAATAAGGCCCCTCCTTCCAGGCTGAAAAGCCAAAGAAAGAGGCCTCTGGAACTGGAAAGGGCCAGGGAGACAGTGGAGTGGGAGACGCTCAGAACAACCCCATAAAGCGGGGTAGGAGTGCTCCTGGGATCAGCCCTGAGCTCAGCATGTGCAGATACAGGCCTGAGCGGCATACTGTGGACTCGAGCACCGAACCTCGGGAGAGAACGCGGAACCACACTGGGACACACACGGCAGAGCTGAAGAGCATCATGAAGGCTTGGAAAACACAACTGATGTGGAAACCCACAGAGGGCTGTCAGGGATCTCAAATCTGAACTCAAGCAGGTCTACCGCTTGCTACAACAAAGATGGCAGCATTTTCCACAGGACAAAACAGAAAGAACTCTCAAAACCTAACAGTAAGAAAACAAGCCAACCTAACAAGGAGCAAAAGAACAGACATTTCACCAAAGGTGATACAGATGGTAAGTAAGTACATGAAAAGGTATTTGACATCATTAATCATGAAGGAAAGACAGATTAAAACCATAGTGAGCCACCAATTGAGGTTTCCCTGGTAGCTCAGCTGGTAAAGAATCCACCTGCAATGCAAGAAACCCCAATTCAATCCCTGGGTTGGGAAGATTCCCTGGAAAAGGAATAGGCTACCCACTCCAGTATTCTTGCCTGGAGAATCCCATGAGGGATCCCTTCTGGGGAGGAGGGATTCCTCCTACCCAGAGGAGCCTGGAGGGCTACAGTCCACGGGGTCGCAGAGACAGACACGACTGAAGCAACTTAGCACAGAGCCAACAATTACATACCTGCTAAAATGGCTAAAATAAAAAATATTAGTCATATCAAGTGTTGATAAGAATGCTGAGCAACTGGAAGTCTAATATACATTGTTGGCAGGAATGCAAAAAGGTTTGCCAGCTGTTTTGGTTTTGCTTTTTAAGTAAACTTTGAAATTATAGGGTAGTTTTAGATTTACAAAAAGCTTCCTTGGTGGCTCAGATGGTAAAGAATTGGCCTGCAATGCAGGAGATATGGATTCAACCCCTGGGTTGGGACGATCCCCTGGAGAAGGGAATGGCAACTTACTCCGGCATTCTTGCCAGGAGAATTCCATGGACAGAAAAGCCTGGTGGGCTACAGTCCATGGGGTCACACAGAGACAGGCATGACTGAGCAAACAACACTTTCACTTTTTCACTTTACTATAGACCTACCAAATACCCCACATCGCTTTCCCTATTGTTAGCATCTTGTATTAGTTAGGTGTATTTGTTATTATTTATGAATCAGTATTAATCCATTCTCATTAACTGAAATATGTACTTTATTCATATTTCCTCCATCTCTTCCTAATGCCCTTTTTCTGTTCCAGGATCCCACATGACACTGTCATCCTGTCTCCTCAGGCTACAACAGTTTCTCAGATTCTCCTTGTTTTTGAAAACCACAACAATTCTAAGGTGTACTTGTGTGTATTTTGTAGAATGTGCCTCAGTGGAGATCTGTCTGGAATTTTTCTCATGGTTAGACTGGGGTTATGGGTGTTGGGGAGGAAGACCCCAGAGAGAAGGTACCATTTCTATCATCATTTCAAAGGCACATACTATCAACATGACTCCTCCCAGGTGACCTTGATCATCAGGCTGAGGTCATACTTACCAGGCTTCTCCACTGAGAGTGCTCTTTTGTTTATCTCCCTTTCCAAACTGTGCTCTTTGGAAGGCTGTCACTGTGGGCAGGCCGCCTTTAAGGAACAAGGGCTTTAAGGAACAAGCCCTTCAGGGTGGAGGATATACAGACATCATTTGGAATTCTTCTGGATGGGAGATTTGGGAAGTTTCTTATAAACATATACTTATCACACACACCCACTCCTAGATATGTATTTAAGAGAAATGAAAACTCAGGGTCACACAAAAGTCTGTACACAAATGTTTCTAGCAACTCTATTCATAACTGTCCCAAACTGAAAATACCCCAGATGTCCTTCTCCGGGTGAATGACTAAACTGCGGTGTACCCATACTAGAGTTGACCTCTCAGCAATAAAATCCCACCACACGTAACGTTAACCTTGGTGAACCTCAAATGCATGATGCTGAGTGAAAAACACTGTCCTTGGAATTTCACCTACAGCCTGACTCCATTTCTAAGACGTGCTCCAAAAGATGGGGGTCAGGGGCTGCCAGGAGTTAGGGATGGGGTGCAACAAACAACGAAAGGAAATGTGGGGGAAACGGAGGAAGTGTTTTGTCTCTTTACTGAATTCGTGGTTACACGAATCTGCACGTATTTTAAAATACACAGAACCGTACTCCAAAGAAGTCAGTTTTACTATTTGTTGTTTAGTCGATCAGTCGTGTCCAACTCTTTGCGGCCCCATGGACTGCAGCATGCCAGGCTTCCCTTATCTTCCACTCTCTCCCAGAGTTGGCACAAACTAAATTTTACTATATGTTAATTTAAAAAAGAGGTGGAAGCAGTGAGCCAAGTGCTTAGAACAGGAGCTAATAAGTAAATAGTAGTTCCCTTCTCTTACAAAAAGTGGGGCCCTAGAGACCGCAGGCCCCACAGCTCTGTGGCTGACGTTTATCTAGCCTAGCGCATGACCTAGATTTCTTGGTTTGGCAGGTACCTGTGTCCACATTTCTCCCAGGTGTCCATATGGAACCACACACCCTTCCTGACAAACAGGTCTGGACCTGAATTCTTGGAGAACAGGGTCAAACAAATCAGTCCTTTCAATCCCTGTGCCAGCCAAGCTTATGGGGCACCACCTGCCTACACATGGGCCACCCTTCCTCTGCAGGCAGACAGGGTCAGACAGGTGAGACAAGAGGTGGAGAACTGGGTGGGTCCTCGATCCCAGAGTCGTCATTTTTCCATGATTTCTCATCCTTTGTCTACACGGAGGAAGGGGCCAAGTAGGAAGAAAGTACTCTGGATCAAGTCAGTTTGTTTTCAAAACAAAACAGGGAAGGCAATGCTAGTAGAATAGCCACATATCACAGGTGTGGGTATGCAGTGGAGACACACAGTAAGAAAGGTTTAATGAGAGAAAAACTCAGAGAGACGACTTTCCCTGGATTCTCTACAGAAAGCGCAAATAACCAAAGGCCAAAGTAAGGTCAAGAGCAACTAGTTGCATCACGGAGAGCGGGCGGTGGTGCGAACGCCTGGCCCACTGGCCTCCCCAGGGCTGCATACAGCTTCCCACCTGAGGCAGCATCTCCTTTCCGACCCCCTCCCTCGGCTGGCGGCCACTGGAGGATGAGCCTCATCCATGGCGGGTCCAGGCATGGGCCTGAGACAAGTACAAAAGTCCAAGCTGGACATAAGGATCAGGGTCAGCCACCCAGAGGAGCTCCATTAAGCCTAGTGAGCTGACCACTGGACTGAGAAGGTCAACAAAGCCTGAAGAGGCGGGAAAACAGGCCCCCTGTGCCCCCAACACGTGGGGCAGGGCTCAGTCCCCTCCTCTGCAGTAACAGTGACTTGGGATCACTGAATCTTTGAAATGGAACTCAATTTCAAGAGGCCCCTGCAACTGTCTTAAAATAGATATGGGCCCTCTGCTTAACTAAATGAAAGGATCCACTCCCCAGAGAGCACCCTCACTTTACTGTAAGAGCCGGAGCAGCTCTGGGAGGACCCCGGCTCCTCTCCACCCACCCTTTCCTGCCAAAGAAACATCAGGGAACATGTCTGTCTGTCAGAGATCACGCCCATGGCTAGGGAATGGACCCTCCTTTCAGTGGAAGGAGCTGCTGGGAGAGTTGGGGGTCTCAGGCTTCTGCACACAGAAAATGCAGTCAAAGCTCCCCTCTGGGACCAGAGGGAAAGCCTGGGCTGGGTGACACAGGAGTCCCTCCCTGGGGACTCAGGGCTTCTGACTCGCACCCCAAGCCCCAGGTCACCTCCTCCCTTCAAGTTCACATTATGGACCCAGCTTCCTCACGACCGACTGGACAAAGGCTGAGCTGCAGAGGCTGCATTAAGTGTCTATGCGGAGAAAACACAAGACTTCTTATTTCTGAGCTGCTGTGGTTTTCAGGAAACAAGAGATGGGGAAATGCTCACGCCTTTCTAAAAACATGACGGTCCACGGAAGGCATCTGAGGCACTTGAAGTCAGTCACACAGGACAGAACCACCCGAGAAAGAAGAGACCAGCTCTGTAGGGCGGCATCTGCTCCTGGAAGAAACGTGGCCACCAGGGAGCGGGCCATGCTTCGGGCTCGGCCACTCCTGAAGCTCTGCCAGCCATCAGCCCATCCCTCCAACCAAGGCCCAGAGTTCAAGGGAACTGGGGTGATGTCTCTGGGTCCCCCGCCAAGATGAGACGACACCCGCCTCCAGGCTGCCACCTCCACAGCTGGTTTTGCTTGTTCCTTCCTGGAGGGACTGGCCTGTTTCCCTATTCCATGTGTGTGTGTTGGGGGATGGGTGTTAGTCGTTCAATCGTGTCCAGCTCTTTGAGTTCCCATGGACTGTCAGTCCACCAGGCTCCTCTGTCCATGGGATCTCCCCAGCAAGAATACTGGAATAGGTAGCCATTCCCTTCTCCAGGGGATCTTCCCAACCCAGTGATCCAACCTGCGTCTTCTTCGTTACAAGCGGATTCCTTGTACTGTCTGAACCGCCAGGAAGCCCCCGTTTTCCCACTGCTGCCCCCTTACTGAGCAAATGTGTCTTCCTAAAACTCCACTCCAGACTCTCATGTTAATAGAAGAGATCCCATGTGCTCTTTAGACTGAGTATTCTTGAAAACATGACGTGGAGGAGAGTGTCATCCCATCAAGAAGACCAGGCCAGTGCTGCTAGGTTGTTCCAGTGACCACAGAGACAGAGAGACAGAAACAATGATAGAGACAGACAGAGAGACAGACAGACAGAGGGAGACATCGGGGTGAGACAGCGGTCCAGCACTGTGGGACCTGATGACAGAGCATCCTCGATTCTACAGAGAAGTCTAAGACACGAAACCAGAGTCCTTTATCAAGCCTTTTCAAGATCCTTATACCACTCATGACAGAAGCTACACACAGTTACATTTTTCTAAAAATTTTCTCCCCTTGCAAATTTGAATTTACATAAAAGCATAGCATTTGCAGACATTGCAAAACAGACACTGCTCCCACCTCTCAGCAAGCATCAGAGACCTCTGGCCACACCTGAGCACTGCTGTGGTTCCCTCCTCCACAAGGACTGTTGCTTCAGCCAGCGACAATGGTACGAGAAAGCCAAGGTGGCTTGGATTGTCCTTTCCCATAATGCTGTGACTGTTATTTAGCACTTTTTAATAATTAACTAACTGATAATTACAATCAACACTCAGTGTATGCTCACGACACACCAGTCCCCGAGCTAGCGCTCTATGTGGAGAACCTGCTTTAATTCTCCTATAACACAGGAGCTAGGTTATTACTATTCCCATTTTATGGCTGAAGAAACTTCAAGGCTTAAAGAAGCTGTCTAAAGAGCTTTTTAGATAAATATTTTAAACTAACTGTCTAAGGCCACAGAACTAAGTAAGAAAGTCTAGATAAGCCCCAGCAGAGTCTGGGTCCACGAGCTTGCTGCTCACTGGGAGATAGCTAAGCATGCTCCAGGGAGCTGTCAGCGACCAGAGTGGATTACTGCTCCCTCATCAATCCCTATGGGAGAAGATAAGCTATAGGTCTTCCTGTTTGGAAGCGATGCAGGCAATGTCAGATTTAGCAGTGTGACATTTTTTAGAAAGCATTTAAAAGAAGTTTTTAATTCCTACTTTAGTAGAGACTGGCAAACACACAGGGCTTAGTGCTTTTCACCCACAAATGCTAGGTTTTCCTATTAGTTACTCAGGGCTTTAATGGGGGAAAAAAAAAACTGAACGATTTTAAAATAATAATAAAAGAACAAAAGGAGATGTTAGGCTTCCCTGGTGGCTCAGATGGTAAAGAATCTGCCTGCAATGTACAAGACCCTGGTTTGATCTCTGGGTCAGGAAGATCCCCTGGAGAAGGGCATGGCAACCCACTCCAGTATTCCTTCCTGGGAAATCCCATGGACAGAGGAGACTGGTGGGCAACAGTCCACAGGGTCGCAAAGAGTTGGACAAGATTAAGCAACTGACACTTGCAAAGGAGCAAGAACAAAACAATTATGCACTAAGTGATTCCAGATTTTATTTTACTCAAATAAAACCCCAAAGCGTTAATGTCAGATGAGACTTTAGATTTCTAGAAGACAGTGGGGGCTGGCAGACAGACGGGATGGGGAGGGGCTTCTCCCCATCTCCAGTGGTTAAAGCAACGTGCTTCCAAAGCAGGGGTCCTGGGTTCAATCCCTGGTTGGTGAACTAAGATCACACATGCCGCTCAGCACAGCCAAAATATTTTTTTTTAAGATTTTTTTTAATTAAAAAGGATGGGGAGGCTGACAGGAAGCTCAGGGGAAAGGTGCAGACTCACAGGAGTGGCTCTAAGATGGGAAACGGTGACACAGGGAAGGGACAGGGTGTCAGCAAAGCCGCACAGCGGTGCACACACAGCTGCGTCTGGAGCCCACACTTCTGCCCACAACAGCGCCAACCGAGTGAAACAGAGAACTAGGGAGAGGAGGGAGCACTCCTGCCCCGGGGCTGGTCTGACATCTCTCTGCTCAGTGCCGAGTCCTGCAACTTTCGTCGGCCAAGGCCAAGGACACAGCTGCTGCCTCTCATCTCGGATGGAGGCAGTGCCAGCGTGACGGATGAAACGTGTTATCCTGTAGAATTCAGGTCGTGTGTGTGACCATTTATTAAGTCCTTACTAAGTCGTGGGAATTGCGATTAAGTTCTAGAGACACAAAGATGAATAGTATATGAGCCTTCCTTTCCCAAACACCGTCTAAGAAGAGACAGACATAAGTGAATGATTATAGTAAGGGGGACCAGCGCTGTCATTCCAGGACGCAGGCGTGAATGGGAGACCGGAAGCAGAAGCAGGAGATACTGCCTGGGGAAGACCTGGACTGCACAGTTTGGGTGAAATCTGGTGGGAGCCTGCCAGCCAGGCAAGGGGAGACACTGCAGAGAAAACAGCACAGGGGACTTCCGATAGTCTAGGGGTCAGGGGGTGTGGTCAGGGAATCAAGATAAAACAAAGAACAAAGAAAACAGCAAGAAGCAGCAGGTGAAAGACAGTAGTAATTCCCAACACACACACACACACACACACACACGAAGCAGCAGGCAAGAGACAGTAATAATCCCCAACACACACGCGCGTGCACACACACACAGATGTTCAGACTTACTCAGACCTAGTCAGAGGACTGAGGATGAGAGAGATCATCAAGTGTAGCACAACGCCACTTAATGTTTGCAAGTATTCTCTAAAAGTATAAACCTGAAACTTATCATCAACCCCTTTCCTACCCACAATAGTATGGGAGCTGAACTCTCTGATTTTGGGGGATGTTCATATTTAACAAGAAATGAAACAGGTGTGACTCTGCAGTGCAGTCCTGCTTATGAGTGTAAGTACATGTCTGTTTGTTTGATTGAAAATGTAGACGGCAGATGTTGACTTCGAGGTAGGTGGCAAGAAATGGGTTTCTGCTTCTGCTTTGCTGTAAAGGTTTCCAAACAGCTTCAAGCGTAAAGCACATGGATCCACAGTTCTCAGCACGGGCTTCTCCAGACGTCTTCCCTGAAGAATTCTAATTTGTGCTGCAAACGTGGAGTGGCATTTTTTTCATCTCAAAGGCTTTAGCTGGAGGCAGTGCCTGTTTGGTCTGCCCTTTTAGGAAAAGAAATGCTAAGTAGGGGTGGGTTTACATGAAAGGGAGACAAGGGAATGAAAAGATGGGGCTGGCACAGAACCTGTCAAGTTTCTGGAGACTAATAACCTCCTTGACGTTACCAGAGGCAACTCAGAAACGCAGCCAACAGGAAGCCACGCTGATCGACAGCAGGGCTCCAGCAGCATGCATGCTGGATAATTCTCGGCAGCGGGGGCTGTTCTGCGGACTTGGCAGTATCCCTGACCTCCACCCACGGGTGCCTGAAGCACCATCCAGCTGTGATGAGCAGAAAGTCCCTAGATGTTGTCCCCGGTTGAAATCCCTGATCTAGATTAACTCTGAGCACTAACAACACCACAGAGCCTCAATCCTATTCACTGCTTCCTTTTGAAAATCTTTTTCTTGGTAGTATCAACGTCACCCGGCAAATAAGCTCAGTAAAGAACTATCACGACGGGCCTGTGACATACTCAAGTCCTGATATGAAGCAGTTAGAGACCTACGAGAAACAGGAAGCCTTGTGCATGAAATTCCCCTGATGAAAGGAGGCTCTAAATGGCAGTGACGACTATTCAGTTCCCTCTGGGATGTGAAGAGGGAGGAGATGTGGTTCGTTTGTTCGGTCATGTGTTTGTTTGATCACTCAGCAAACATTCTTGAGCATCACAGGGTGCCAGGTGCCATGCCAAGTGGACAAGGCAAACAAGTCCAGGCCTCCAGGAGCATGTGCTCAAATCAAAGAGAGGTAAATAGGAGGCAGCATGCTGCCCATTGTAAGTGCAGTGATGAATGAAACAAAATGAAACAAAAGCACAAGCGGGGTAGGGCTGCAGCCACTGTCCCTGTGTGGTCCTTGAGCCAGGGAACACGATTCACTCAAACTGAGATGTGCCAACCACACAGACCCCAGACTAAGTGAAGGAAGAGAATGTAAGCTGTCTTGTTAACAATTTTTATATTGATAGGATATATCAGTGATCATGTCCTGGGCATACTGGATTAAATAAAATCTACTATTAAAGTTAACTGGGACTGTTTCATTGACTTGTTTGTGCGGCTGCTAGAAACTGAAGCCCACATGTGTGGCTCACCCTGCCGTTCTATTCCTTCAGCCTGAGGAATCCCCACTGCCCACCAGCAGCCCGGCCCTAGCAAACCGCAAGTTCACAGGCTCTGTGGTGGGAATGAACTTGGCCTGGTTGAGGCTGGTGGGGTTGCCACCTGCTAGGCAGGGGCTTGGGAGCCAAGTTAAGGAGTCGGGATTTCATCCCAGGAGCACTGGGAGAGACCGGAGGGTTTGCCTCAGGGGAATGCCATGATCTGATTTTAATTGTGCAAAGATGCTGTGCTCTGGTGGCTGTGCAGAGATGGGACAGGTGAGGACAGAGAAGGACCACTGGGTGGGAGGGGTCAATCCCCGGGACCCCTCAGGTTTTGGCCCCTTGGGGTGACCTGAGAGATGGAAGTCCGAGATGCTGCTTCCTTCATGGGGCACAAGGGTCTTACTAATTCCCTGTACGTTACATTTGATTATGTGGACAACCTTTACTCCACGACAACAGGAAAATGAAATTTTTTCATCATCCAGAGTGGGCCTCGGGCTCCTGAGAGTGATCCTGCTGCTTCTTGAAGTCCAGCATAACCTGCCTCCCTCCAGAGAGGGAAGTGGACCAGCTTCCCTCCGTGAACCGGCTTCCTATTTTCCTGTGCATCACCACATGAATTAAGCTTTTCAGTGTTGGATCTCACTGAATTCTTTGGCTTCATTCTTGGCATTTACTATGAACTTTCAGTTCAGTTTAGCTTTCTTCTCTTGTGAGGCTTTCCCCGGACACACTTTTCCTGGGCTCTAGTTTTTGCATCTTAGCTTCCCTGTTTCACCCTCAAAGCCCCTCACTCAAGGATGTCAGCTGAACAGTAACTCTCCAAGCTCATTAACTCTGGCATTTTCCCTTTGTGCTGCTCTTTCTAGATTCTCCTTTTCCCCCGCTTGCTGGTCATCACTGCCACCAGTGAGTCATCGGCTCTGAGTCATGCCTGGCTGGGTTGCAAAGGCCTCGGAGCACACCTATCTGTGAAAGGCTGGCCCTTGGGAACACGGCCCGCACCCAGCATGAGCTTCCATACATGGATTCCGTAATGAGGAGAAAAAACAATCCCCTTGACTCTCTTTTTTTCCCTCCAGATTTACCATTTCTTTCAGCTTTTGGTGGAGATGATTCCCACAGTGCAATGCATCTTGAACATTCACTTTGCATCTTCAGAGGCAGAAGGACGTTTCCAGAATGAGCCCAGAAGACCCCAAGGATGAGAGGCTTTTCTTCCATAACGTCCCTCCTCTGTCACGGGACACAAGGTGTCACCCCGTGTGCCACACTGGGACCACACTGCCTTTTGAGAGCTATGAAGATACCACCAAAATGTGCGCAAAACATGGAGGATGGGCCCCATCCCAGACCAGGAAACGGGAGAGATGAGCTGTAAACACAGCGTGGTACTTGGACCGGACCTGCGTGAACCTGAGAGCCAGCGCTGCCCTCACAGGCTGTGACGGGAGGCACACAGGCCTCCTCACCGGGGCTAACCCTGAAGTTCAAGGCACCGGATCAGAGCCCACAGATACAAGCTCTGCTCCCACACTCCTCCCTGAAGGCCCCACGCCCTACCATTATAGATTCCTATTTTTCTAAGCATCTCCCTTCTAAATATAAAACTCTTGGCAGAGGTGTTCCCATCAGCTCTCAGCACCTGGGAACAGACCAGCCTAACAGGTCCCCACATCAAGGGTTCTGAAAAGGCAAGAGGCATGAAAAGTCAGGATGGGAGTGCAGTGTGTGGGATGACATGGGGTGGGGTGGGGGTGGCACTTGGGGACATTAAAGGACATCCAGTCTCTACAAAGAGACACAGAAATGGGAAGAGATGGTGCCGCTGGGAAGGGGACGGAAGCCAGGGGAGGGGAGGTAGAGACAGAAATCACTTTTCCCTGGACATCCTCCCGTATCATTTGAGTTTTATACCATCTGCATGAATTACCCAGCCAACAAAAAATTAAATAGGGGAGGGGTGGGTATTGGGTATCTGGGTGAGACGAAGCAGCAATAAAAAGACCTCTGAAGGCGAAGGGACAGGTTACATTGGCTGCTCTGCTCACAGGCTGCCCTGCTCTCACCACCCCCAACCCCATTCTCCACCCACCAGGCCCTTTCACAAGTTTTTCTAGCAACTCCTGCATGGCCCTTTTTCTGAACCTTTTTCAGGGTCAAAATCTGAGACACTGAAACTCAGAATTCTCAAAAGCCTTACTTAAAAGCCCCTCAGAATCACTGGGAAAGTCTCACAAAGGAAAAATGTGACTCTTCTTATGTTGTGGCCTCCGGCTCCGACTGGCTGCGAGAGGCCTGATGCGGGAACATCGTGTCCAGCAGCACCGTTTATCTCACCATCAGGGAGCCAACTCTCTGCCACAAGGACAGGGACAGAAGTGTGCCAAGGGAGCAGTCATCCCCTGAGGGCCCTCTGGAGCTGTCAGGGAAACTCCACATCCTGCCCTGGGCTGGAGCCACCAGGAAGACCTGGCCACCAGCAGTTATGGGGGAGAGGCCACAGGCTCTGCAGTCACTCGGGAAGTTCGTGCGGTCCTGGATGACCCTGCACAAGTCACTCTATGAGTCAGACCCTCCCTCTCCTCACCTGGGACACACCTAGAGCACAAGCTGTAAGTTGCAAGTTGTAAGGATCACAAATACTTTAGGCACAAACATCCAAATCTATGTCATTAGCCCGAAAAATAACCCCCTCCTCCCAGTTTTACCCCTTAAAATGTTACTGGATCTCGAAGTTAGAAGGTGTTATGCTTTGAGCATTCCATGAACTGAACCATGGAAAGAGATTCTGAGGGACCTCCCTGGTGGTCCAGTGGCTAAGACTCTGTGTTCCCAATGCAGGGGACCTGGGTTCTAGATCCCACATGCCACAACTAAATATCCTGCATGCCGAAACTAAGACCCGGTGCAGCCAACTAAATAAACTTTTTTTTTTTTTAAATCATAAAGTCATAATGGAATAGGTTGGGCCCCAAATCCAATTTGACTGGTGTCCTTATAAGAAGAGACAGGGAGACACACACAGAGAGAAGATACTGTGAAAACACACATACATACACAGCCACACAGGGAGAAGGTCATGTGACCACAGAAGCAGGGATGGGGGTCATGCAGCTGCAAGCCAAGGAACAGAAAGGGTGGCTGGAAACCCCCAGAGGCTGAGAGGGGGCAGGAACAGATACTGCCTCTGAGACCCCAAGAAGGAACCAACCCTGCTGACACCTTGATTTTGCATGTCTTGTCTCCTGATCTGTAAGAGAATAATTATCTCTTCCTTAAAATCCCCCAGTTTGTGGTACTTTGTTACAGCAGCCCTAGGAGACTCATAAACTGTTCTGGTTTTACTGTCTGTCTAAAGCTTAAAATTCTGTGGCCTGACAGTCAGCTGACCAGCCTACGGATGGCTGTCTCTAGTAAGAGAAGACTAACTTATTATCTACCAATGCAGCAATCCCTCTTACCTTTGATAAGGTCTGTTATAAAAATCATTCATTTACCAAATATTTATTGAGCACCTACTACATGCCAGGCGCTCTTTGGGGCACTGTTGATGCGATGTTAAACGGGGAGCTGGCACTAAAAGCACATACACATATGGCCATTTCTGATACCAATGATGAAAGTAAAACAATACAACGTGAGCAAAGTGGGTTGGGGATCAGAATGAAATTATTTAAATTGTTAGGGAGCTCCCACTAAGCTTGTGACACTGGACCAGTGACCTGAATGACAAGGAGTCAGCTACAGGAGAATCTGGCTGGATGAAGAACCAGTGCAAAGGCCCTGAGACAGAGCAAGTTAGACCCAGTCAAGGCCCAGAAAGAAAGAGGGACTTTTGTTGAGGGAGGGAGTGGCAACTGATAAAGCTGGAGCAACAAGGAAGGTCAGTCAGTCCTTGCAGAGTGGGCCCGGGTAAGAAGCTTGCATCTGATCCCAAGACTACTGAGGTATCACTGGGGAGAGACGTGATTTGATTCAAAGTTGTTTTTGTTTTAAATCACTCTGGGACTTCCCTGGTGGTACAGTGGCTAAGAATCTGCCTGCCAATTCAGGGGACACAGGTTCAATCCTTGGTCTTGGAAGATATCATACGCTGCTGAGCAACGGAGCCTGCAAACCACAACAACTGAGCCTGAATGCCACAACGACTGAAGCCCGTGCTCCTCAACATGAGAACTTTCACCTTTGTCATTCCAGATCTACACAGCCACTGATGCGCCCCAGGCTGCCTTGACTTTTTAAAAATTGTACAACTGACCTGCTGAAACACACTCAGATAACCTCCTCTGGTGTTCTTTTTCAAATCTAGATGCTCAGAGCTAGAAAACGGGATTCAAGCTTATTCTTCCCTAATGAGAACAGCTGTGCCCTCTTTAAAAAGGAAAGGAAAAAAAAAAAAGGCATCACCATAATGCAAACAATGCCATGTATAAAAAAACTGGATAAAACAAACAAAAGTACTGGGTCACCTCCTCAGGTTTCACAACCACTGCATTTTTCTTCCGGTTGGAGGACAAGGAAAACGATTATGGCAAGTTTCCCTAGAATTGCCTTGGTCTGTTGCATCACATGGCTGAAGACACCTAGACTATTAGGAAACTCTGAGCGCTTGAGCAAAACACACTCCCTGCAATCATACTTCCCACTAGGTTTCTCAAGGACCTATAAACAAATCTGAGTACATGCAGACGCTCAAGCCTGGGGTAGAAGGAAGTGGTGGAGAACATCTATGCTTGAGAGTCATGCTGCCTTAGCAAGCAGGGAAAGCGGTGGAGACAGGGATTCTGGGAATCCCCAGGCCCTGGGATGTCTATTATCGGCCCACATCCTGCATCCTGCTCAGCAGAGCAGTGATGGGCCACTGCATCTGGGGTCAGACAGCTAGGCTTAATTAACACTCTGCTTTGCTCCTACTAGCTAAGTGACCATGAGCAAGCCATTCAGCCTTAGTTTCTTCATCTGTGACATTTATGAAGATCGGTTAAGATCCTACGTGTGAGAGCCCTTTGCAAATTACTCAGTGGTGTAAAAGTGAGGGGTTATCATTGGCAATAAGGATTTTTACTCCTCCCTTTGCATGTCATATGGGTTGATTTCCCTGACTTTCTCTCTTCCTAGGCTGCTTTTGATGTTTCTTTTCACCTGATTATTTTCTTTTGAGAGAAGGGAAGAGAGACAGAGGCAGGTAGCATGTTGACTCATTTCACCTTAAACCTTTCTGAAAAACTGTCCTAAAAACTGCGCTCTCAGAGCCATTTTTGTTGCTACTCAGTTGTGTCTGACTCTTTGCAACCCCATGGACTGTACCCTGCCAGGCTCCTCTGTCCATGAGGTTCTCCAGGCAAGAATACTGCAGTGGGTTGCCATTTCCTTCTCCAGGGGATCTTCCTGGACCAAGAATTGAACCTGTGTCTTCTGTGTTGGCAGGCAGATTCCTTACCAATGAGCCATCTGAGAAGCCCCTCAGAGCCATTTGGGGCCATCCTAAAGCAATTTACCTCCAAAGAACCAAAGCTATTATCATGCAAAAGGACCATGTCTAATATCTGTGGATATTCTGCACTGTCTGGAAATCTGTAGCGAATTATTTAAGGTTTGTGATTTATTCAGGTCACTGAGTAGTTTTTCATTGGCCTTAATTGCTGTGTTCTCAAATAATACAAACTATCTTCACATTAACCCACACAAGCCATACAAAAGACAAAGACGGAAGACTGTATTCCAGAACCAACTGAGAAGTTAGAGATAATCTGCTCAATAAAGTGCATATGCTTGAGTCCTCAGCCATCTTCATCTCTTTAATGGAAAAAGAACCTCATGTGTCAACTTTCTCATTGTGAGCTGATCTCAATAGCTGATCACCCTGTGCTTCAAATGCGTAAGCAGTCCTATTTCTGCACCAAGTGGAAATAAAAGCCAGTGACAGCCCAAGGGAGAGATGGAACAAGGGGAAAACAAACACACACTTCCAAACAGAACCACGGAACGTGGAAAGAAGCCCTCACGCGTAATACAACTGAATTTCTTTTCTTTGCTTAATTCAGTGTTAAGCATCTTGGTTGCCCTGGTTTTAGGTTGAGGGAGGGGATGCCTCGAATCAAATGAGCTCCAAACCTCAGCTTTAGGTGACAATGGTCTGGAGGGTGGCCTGCTCCCTGACAGCTGTCAGCTTGCCTCTATCATTTACTCACCTCAGCGAGTCAAGCTGCACGTCAGGCTCCTCACCTGTGCCAGCTCAGAGGTGAGTTCCTGCCCAGTCTGCAGGCTGGCACCCTGGCCTCACACTTAACCGGGAGTCACAGGAGCTGGCCAGTCCCTACTGACAAGTCCTCTTCCTCCTCCCAAACGCAATCAACCTACAACCCAGGGAAGCCCAGATCCCATGCAAGGCGAAATTCGCAACCAGCTCCAGAAAACCCCCCATCCTGTCCTTTCCAAGACCCTGGTCCCTGGGCCAGGCCACCCTGAACCAGCTGCTCTACACAGCTGCTCTACACGGCCCCGCGGCAAAGCTCCTCTTGCTCCCGACCACCGCGGGGAGGGGGCCCCGGGGAGGCGAGCCAAGCCCTTCTCCTGTGCCCCCCCATACCGCCCCCGCTGCCACCTCAGAAGCAGAGCGGCAGCAAACTTAAAGCCCAGCACGCAGCACAGCTCACCAAGAGTCTTCCCCATCCCGGTTCGAGGAAGCCCCTTCCCGGCACGCTCGTCCAGGAGTCGGGGGGTCTTTTCCCAAAACTGGGGAACCGGCTCCATTCCTAAGCCACCTGGCGACACTGTCAGCCGCCAGGGATGGGGACCCCTTTCCAGCTCCCCCAACCCCCAGGGAGCGCCCTGCTCCCACACAAGGTGGGATCCTGGCCCCCTCTTCCCGTCTCCTTACCTCAGCGCCAGCCGAGGCCGACCCCGCAGAGCCCCCCGGGGCCCCGGTCCCCACCCGACCAGCCCTCATCCGCTGGTCCCCGGGCGCTCCGGCTGTCGCCCCTCGGAGAGCGAGTCCCCGCGCCGCCCACAGAGCCCGGTACACCGTCCCCCTCACAGGCGCCAGCGGGACCCCCGCCCCCTCTCACCGCGGCGGGGGTTGGCCAGCCGGGCGGGCCCGGGAGCTAGAGCGCGGGCGGGCGCCTTCGGGCTCGGCTGTGCGGCCACTCCGCCGGCCCCAGAGCCGTGTCCTTCTGAGGCGCCGGCCCGCGCGAGCTGTCAGTCAGCAGCCCGGGCCCGCCCTCCCCGCCTCCCAGCCCGGACTGCGCAGGCGCGGTGCGGCCCGGAAGCAGCGTCACTTGCTGGGGTGGGGCCTCCACCAGCGCCCGACGCTCGAGGCTTTCGGGCCCCTCCGGCCCTAGCTCTCTCCGGACTGGTACCGCCTTTCGGATGCATGCGTGCTCCCCCGCCCCTGGGAGCACTCTTGGGGACCTCTAACAGAAGGTCGCCGCAACGACGTTTCCTGGATCTGCTCAAAAACTAGAGTGTTCTCCCGGGCCGATCAGAGCTGTGGGGTGGAGGGTGGGTGCAGGCCGTTCTGCGGACAGATGAGTGGATTATTTGGTGATTCTGGAGGTAGGGGAGCCCGGAGAGGGAGTATAACCTGATTCGGGCTGCTACCCCGCCCTGGTGTCTGCACCTCTAAGACAAGGATCCCCTAATGCCATTTCCTGCTTGCCTGTTTCAGTTAGGCTGAAGCCTTTACTTTAAGGAACGTACTTGTGAAACAAGTCAGGCAAGGATGTATGGAACGGAAGGGCACTGTGAGGCCGATTGATTTTTTTTTAAACGGGGCATCTTAAAAAGCTGATGGATTCCACTTTCTGCTCCAGAACTCCTACGCCCATTAGCATCTTTTCACCAGATACAGTAAACACAATTTTCGGGCTGTCCGGCTTGGGTTTCTTCCACATCTCTTCAAAAGAACAAACCACAAAACCACAAAAGATAAAAAATATGTGTGCTTCGGACACATTTTTTTTTTAAAAAAAGCTTTTTATTTTATATTGGAGTATAGCTGATTAACAATGTTGAGACAGTTTTGGGTGGACAGCAAAGCGACTCAGTCATACATGTATCTGGAAGATGTTTTCAGTTCAAGAGCAAGCATAGGAATGTAAATGGACACCCACCCCCTCCCAAAAATCTTGGGGTTATGGCAAGCTTCATTCTAGCACCTAGTGAAACAGACTGTGAATTCTGACACTGCACATTCTCTGATGACAGTTCCAGAGCTACACTGCAGGGCTATAGAGCGCCTTTGGGTGGGTAACTAAGCTGTGTCCAACTCTTTTTGACCCCGTGGGCTCCTCTGTCCATGAGATTTCCCTGGCAAGAATACTGGAATGGGTCACCATTTCCTTCTCCAGGGTATCTTTCTGACCCAGGGACTGAACCCACATGTCCTGCATTGGCAGGCAGATTCTTTACCACTGAGCCACCAGGGAAGCCCGAATAAAGCCCTAAATTTAAATAAATGCCTTGGCATCTGAACTAGGGCAGAATGTCAACTTCAGAAAACTGGGGTGGGGGTTGTTCTCTGAAGTCCTAGGAGTTGTTCGACAGGAGGAACTGGAGTTCTGCCACTTAGAAGAAAAGACGACCTGTGGATTGACAATCAAGTGTCTTTCTTGTGCCCCACACATGGAGCTGCTGATCCCTGGGAAAGCAGCCTGTTAAGACTTGCTTGGGAAAGTTTAAGGGACCAATGGGAAGGAAAGAGCTGGGAGCTGTGGTTTTACAAGAGGCGTGGGTCCTTCAGCAGCTCAGCTGCTTCTGGTCCATTTCTGATTTGCATGACCAGCTCTGTGTAGTCATCATTTGTGAGAAACCAGATCTCTGGGTATTTTAAGCTTCGTGTGAATTCAGAGAAGTGTAAGACGGCATTCATTCTCTTATGTGGGCACTACAAATGGGGGGCACCCCACAGGCTACAAGAGCATCATGAAAACTGTATGGAATGGAGGAGGATCATATCTGTCACTGGAGGAAATCCTCTCTTGGTTCAGTGAGTGAACCCAGCACCAGGAGTAGACTCTTGCCGCCTTGTTTTCACTCTGGTGAGACCAACTATTCAGGAAAATTGGAAAATGAGGGTTCATTCAGGGTCAGACTCCATTTGAGGGGAATATCATTTGTCCTCAAGAGATTCACCTATTTCTCCAAACTTCATAAAAGATGCTTCTGAACTTGCCAGGTTAGAGAGAAGCACATGACATGGCCATTTTACTTAAAAAGGGGAAGAAAGTAAATTTTGCAAACCACAGATCAGTGAACTAGACATTGGGCCTGGGAAACATTCAGGACAGATGACTCATGAAAAACATCTATGACCCCTCAGAAGAGGAAGCACCAGTGGCAAAGATCAAGTCATGCTGGGTTAACCATGAGATTTCAAGATATGAAATCTATACTGGTAATTTGAGGAAATATGATAGAACTAGTGTATTTGGACCTGGGATGTATATTTACCACAATGTAAATGTGTAAGTGACAAAAGTCCGGGCAAACTGGTTTTTCAGAGGGAATATAGGGACTTCCCTGGTGGTCCAGTGGTTAAGACTGAGCTTCCACTGCAGGGGGTGCAGGTTTGACTCCAGGTGGGGGAACTGGGGTCCTGCATCCCTCAAGGCACAACCAAAAAAAAAAAAAGTGGTAATAATAGGAATGCAGTGGCTTACATGACTGAAAAGTTCTGGGGTTGGCCCAGCAGGATCCAGGGGCCAAGTGACATCATCAGAACTTGGTCTCGTCTCTCTCTCCTTGATTGTTTCCCTTTCAGGTGGGCTTCATTCTCAGATCAGGTTTTTTCAGGTTTTTTCCTTAGTATCTTTTTTTTTTTTTTTTTTGAGTATCATTGCTTTACAATGCTGTGTTAGTTTCTTCTGCACAACAAAATGAATCAGCCATGTGTATACACGTTTCTTCCTGTAGAGAGTGCTTCAGGAGCAGGAGGCTATGAGCTCCTCTCCCAGTTGTATAACCCTCAGCACACTTCTTAAACTCAGTGGGCCTGTTTCTTCATCTGAACAAGGGGCCAACCGTGACATGTTCATTCATTGATTTGTTGCATATTGCACTGTCGCAGGAATGGGAGAGAAGGAGGAATTTTTGATAATGTGCCGGGGAGGAAGACACGCTGAAGGGCAGGAGAGGGCCAGCTTGGGATTCCAAGGAACACAGAGCCCAAGGCACAGGTCCACTGCCGCCGAGGGCTCTACCTGCAGCTGGAGGTGAGGTGACCCAGTGAAAAGGAATTCAGGAATGTGTCACACCACTCTGGGTTGTTTAGACTCCCTGGGCCTTGTTCAACACCTTAGGTTGGAGAGCTCCAGCCTTCTGGCTTCCCTGATCTGGCTGATGCATTCAACATCACAATCTCAGTGGAAAAAATAAGAAACTACCCAAACTTCCTTCTGAAGAAGTTTCTGATTTTTCCACTGTACAGTCCTTGGAAGTCTGTTTCTCTCCCACTGTTAAAGTACCGGCATACAAATCATAAATGTACAAGGCTGAATTTTTACCAAGTGTGCACTCATACAACCAGCACCCAGCTCAAGAAACGGAATATTACTAGGCCCCTAGCATCCCTACTACTGTGGTAATCATAGCCCTGCCCTGTCTTCCCTATGCCAAAGGCCAGTTTTGCCCAATTTTGAACTTTTATTCAACATCCTATTTGTGAGACTTACTTGTGTGTAGTGTGCACTTTCATTCTGTATTCTGTTTCACTGTATGGGTATACTACATTCTAGCCCCAAACTGCAAGCAACCCGAATATCCATGAACGATGCTGTACTGTGTACTGTGGGACCCTTCTTTCACAAGGGGTCTTTCGATCTGTCTTCAGCAGACACTCCTAACCGTCCTGCGGGCAGGAATCCCCCAGCAGTGAAGGGGATGGAAGTCCCAGTTTCTCTGCGTGCTTACCAGCACTTGCTGTTTTTTCATGTTAGCCATTCTAGTGGGTGTGTAAATAGTATTTCATTGTGGTTGAAGTTTGCATTTCCCTGATGACTAATGAAAATGAGCATTTTTTTCATGTTTGGATTTTCTTCTGTGAAGTACCTGTTCAAGTGTTTTGCCAATTGTTCCACTGGGTTGTCTCATTTATTTTAAATTTTTATGTATTTAAAAATGGATACATGGTTTACAAACCTAACAAGTTACAAACCTATTCCTTGTACGTTTTCCCAGGGATTGTATATACAAACATATATAGGCCCCAGATCGTCTTTTTCAAATACAGTTTTACACCATAGTTAGTTGGTGATTGACAGGGAAGCCTGGTGTGCTGCAGTCCATGAGATCGCAAAGAGTCGGACGTGACTGAGCAACTGAACTGAACTGACACCATAGAGTTAATATACCTCAAATATCACTGCACAGTATTCCATTCATATGTATAACATACTCTACTTAATATACTGACAGCATATAGGGCAATGCATTTTTATGCTTCTACAAACATTCTACTATAAATACTGAAGGACAAACATCTTTGTGTGCATGAGGGACTCTATCTGATGGATAAATTGCTGAGTTGGGTCAAAGAGTAAACACAATTAAATTTTTGTGATTCATACTTCTATCTTGCTCTGCAAAGAGCTGAATAAAGTGACAATTGCACCAATTTGGTCTTCCTGGCCAACACACAGAATCGCCAAACTTTAATGTTCATCAATTGACTAGGTGAAAAATGGGATCTCTTGATACTCTTAAATCTGGATTCATTCCTTTTACTTTGAAGGAGGCTGACCGTCTTTTCATGTGGTTGAGAAGAGGCTCCACTTTAAAAGAACTATTTCATGGGATGAGTGGTTAGCTGCACACTAGCTCCTGATGGATACACAGAACTGATCCTGGAGCTGAAATGTCCTCATTCCTGTGAGGACGTCCAAGGGTAGGTGTTTGGTTCCATGGGCCTTATGAAATCAAGGAGAGACCCAAAAAAAAGTGTGTTGAACCACAGTCTCAAAATAGGAAGAAACCGTAGAAATCAAGTCTAATCTTGTATTTTTTTAGAGATTAAAAAAAAGCTGAGGCTTAGAGAAGGGAAATGACTTGCAGAAGATCACATACCAAGTCTGTTGAGAAAGAGATGAAAATCCTTGATAAGAGTTGAATTGTTTTTGTCAACTGCTGTCATCCTGTTAGATATTTTAATGAATGATTTCATCATGCTATTTCCTTTAGCAATAGCGCAATTTTCAAGTTACAGTAAACAAGCCCATACAAGTGTGGGGACTGAGAATTACAAGTCTTTTTGTGAAAGACTTTGAAATGGGTCACAAAATTATTGTGTGTCTTCAATGGACAACTAGGTGTTGTCGTGCACACCCTTAGATTATCTGGGTCTATGGATCTTTTTCTTTGCTTTAAGCTATTTCTAACTCTATAGGTTTTTTTGTGTGTGTTTTTCTTTGTGTGTGGGTTTTTTTTTTTTTTTTTTGGCAGCATCAGGTCTTAGCTGCAGACCTAGAGATCTTTCATTTGTGGTGAAGGGACTCGGTAGCTGAGGCATGTGCAGGCTTAATTGCCTCCCAGCACACAGGATCTTAGTTCCCAGGCCAGGGATCGAACCCATGTCCCCTGCACTAGAAAGTGTATTCTTAACCACTGGACCACGAGAGAAGTTCCATTTTAAAAGTTTAAATTTTATTTATTTATTTGGCTGTACTGGGTATTAGTTGTGGCACTTGAGATCTTTAGTTGCAGTGTGTGGGATCTAGTTCCCTGACCAGGGATCAAACCTGGGCTTTCTGCACTGCAAGTGTGCAGTCCCAGCCCCTGGAGCCAGCAGGGGAGTCCCAGCTCTATAGGTTCTGGAGAACAGACAGCAAGGCAGTGATTGTTACCAAAGCTGTTGCCCCAGAATGCTACCCTTGCCCTTCCTTCAAATGAAATCAGTGTGTTTTTTTCCTTTACTTTAAAAGTTTTTGGCTGTACCACGTAGCATGCAGGATCTTAGTCCCTGACTAGGGATCGAATCTGTGCCTCCTGCAGTGAAAGCTCAGAGCCCTAACCACTGGGACCACCACAGAACTCCAAAACCAATTATTCTTATCTAAGGATATCCCGTGGACAGAGGAGTCTGGTGGGTTACAGTCCATGGGGTTGCAAAGAGTTGGACATGACTGAGCAACTGAGCACCCACAAGTTTCAGGAGAAAGATGCAAAGAGAAAAAGTAACAAGAACTGGTTAGAACAAACTAGGCCAAAGACTGGGGAAGATCTGGCTTCCAGGGGACCTTGAGTCTCATTATCAGCTCACTGTGATATATTAGCACATGCTAAATGACACACTCATTAGCACCAGAACAGTTGACAACTGCCAGGACAACAACTGAAAAAGCCCATACAAGCACTGCAAAGGAGAGGTGCAACAGTTCCGGGTCCAAACCACACCCCTGTTCTCCAACAGGTCATGAATATTCTTTCCACTCCTTCCAATTCCTTCCTTTTAACCTTGACCTTCTAATATATTTGGTGGCTCCACCAGAATTGGGTTGAGAGCTGATTTGCAAACTAGGTTCCCTCTTTCCATTCTTTGGCCATTGAGTATAGCTTGTGTGATTCCACTCTCAGCACCAGTTTCAGGAAAAAAGACAAGAGGTCTCCATGCAAGTCCAGTTGACCTGCTTGGTAACAATTCCTGCCCACCGATATCTGACATCTTGTCTGGCAGAAGTTCAACTGACTTCCCTACTGTAGAAGCCAGTTTTGATTTGGTTCAATTAAGCAAATTCTTTTTTTTTTTTTAATGTTTTGGCCTCACTGCAGGATGTGGGATTTAGTTCCCCAACCAGGGACCGAACTCGTGACCCCTACGTTGGGAGTGCAGAGTCTTAACCACTGGCAGCATTCCTGACTGCCTACATGTACCTGTCTTTTGGATTCATCTTTGAACCACTTGTATCATTCATCTTACCTACTTTTTCCCTCATAAATTAGTGAGTTAAATCTTTGACATGTGAATGAGACATAAATCTTTGACATATTTGTATGAGAGTCATGATTTAACTTTTAAAATTTCTCAGAACTGTTTTGTTGTGTTTATTAACTTTTTTTTTAAAAGATACTTTTGCGGGGAAGGATAAATTAGGAGGTTGGGATTAACATATACACACTGCTATATACAAAACAAATAACCGACAAGGACATACTGTACAGGACAAGGAACTATACTCAGTATTTTGTAATACTCTATAAGGGGAAAGAGTCTGAAAAAGAACATATATACATAGATGTATAACTCAATCACTGGGCTGTATACCTGAAACTATATTGTAAATCAACCATACTTTAATATAAAAGAAGATATCGTTTAACGTTGTTCATAGCAAGTGTATCTTAAGCATAGCAGTCTCTTGCAGTCTCGACGTTATCCAAAGACAATCATCCTTTCTTTCAGTCTATACAAAAGGAATTTCGCACAGATTGGAAGCCTACCTCTCCTTTATTCCTTGTGGAAATAAATAAGCCAGGAGATTAGGAAGGCTTCCCTGATAGCTCATTGGTAAAGAATCTGCCTGCAATACAAGAGACACAAAAGACTCTGGTTCAATCCCTGGGTCAGAAAGATCCCCTGGAGGAGGAAATGGCAACCCACTCCAGTGTCCTTGCCTGAAAAACCCCACTGACAGAGGGTTGACAGTCCAAAGGGTCACAGAATTGGATACAACTGAGTGAATAAGCACAGGAGACTCAATGAGGATTGACTAAATGTATGAAAGTGAAAGTCGCTTAGTCGTGTCCGACTCTTTGCAACCCCATGGACTGAATTCTCCAGGCCAGAACACTGGAGTGGGTAGGCTTTCCCTTCTACAGGGGATCTTCCCAACACAGGGATCGAACCCAGGTCTCCTGCATTGCAAGCAGATTCTTTACCAGCTGAGCCACAAGGAATGTATAGCCCGATATTAAATGCACAGGCACAGTAACAAAAATCTTAAAACTTTTAAAAGTTGGAATTCAATGAGTAATGCACCTTTTACTTCCAAAAGCTTAGCTATATAAGCATATCTGGGAGCAAGAATGGTAAACTGTGAGAAGGTGGCTTGCAGACAATGAGATTTCTTTCTATCCTTCACCCTCAATTCAGTTCAGTTCAGTTCAGTCGGCTCAGTCATGTCCGACTCTTTGCAACCCCATGAATCACAGCACACCAGGCCTCCCCGTCCATCACCAACTCCCGGAGTTCACTCAGACTCACGTTCATCGAGTCAGTGATGCCATCCAGCCATCTCAGCCTCTGTCTTCCCCTTCTCCTGCCCACAATCCCTCCCAGCATCAAAGTCTTTTCCAATGAGTCAACTCTTCGCATGAGGTGGCCAAAGTACTGGAGTTTCAGCTTTAGCATCATTCCTTCCAAAGAAATCCCAGGACTGATCTCCTTCAGAATGAACTGGTTGGATCTCCTTGCAGTCCAAGGGACTCTCAAGAGTCTTCTCTAACACCACAGTTCAAAAGCATCAATTCCTCGGCACTCAGCCTTCTTCACAGTCCAACTCTCACATCCATACTTGACCACAGGAAAAATCATAGCCTTGACTAGACGGACCTTAGTCGGCAAAGTAATGTCTCTGCTTTTGAATATCCTATCTAGGTTGGTCATAACTTTTCTTCCAAGGAGTGTCTTTTAATTTCATGGCTGCAATCACCGTCTGCAGTGATTTTGGAGCCCCTCAAAAGAAAGTCTGACACTGTTTCCACTGTTTCCCCATCCATTTCCCATGAAGTGATGGGACCAGATGCCATGATCTTCGTTTTCTGAATGTTGAGCTTTTAGCCAACTTTTTCGCTCTCCTCTTTCACTTTCATCAAGAGGCTTTTTAGTTCCTCTTCACTTTCTGCCATAAGGGTGGTGTCATCTGCATATCTGAGGTGATTGATATTTCTCCCGGCAATCTTGATTCCAGCTTGTGCTTCTTCCAGTCCAGCGTTTCTCATGATGTACTCTGCATAGAAGTTAAATAAGCAGGGTGACAATATACAGCCTTGACGTACTCCTTTTCCTATTTAGAACCAGTCTGTTGTTCCATGTTCAGTTCTAACTGTTGCGTCCTGACCTGCATACAGATTTCTCAAGAGGCAGGTCAGGTGGTCTGGTATTCCCATCTCTTTCAGAATTTTCCAGTTTATTGTGATCCACACAGTCAAAGGCTTTGGCACCCTCAATTAGTTTTTATCAATCTTACAAGTTAGTGGGTACTTAAAGACTTTAACAACAAACACTAACTGAGCGCCTACTTCCCAGCCCTGAAGAAATTGTTCCTAGCATAGGAAATACCCGCCCCCTGCCCACCCACCCCCGCCAACCACCACACACACAAACAAAGCTAACCACGTTTCTACCTTCGACGAACTTAGGACTCAGCCATCTGTAAGAGGTCGCTGGGACGCTGTGGTGTCCACGCCCCCCAGAAGCTGTTAATCAGGAATCACGCAAACGGCGCCGCTTCCCCTGCCCCCAACGCGCTTTCCGGCCCAGGCATCCCTCTGGCGCTTCTCCACTAACCCGTGACCGGATTTCTCATCCCCGCGCGCCGCATGCACAGCTCGCACCTCTCGCTGGCTTCACCCGCGCCGCCGCGGGCCCCTGGACACGCGGGTCCGAAAGCCTGCGGCAGCCCGTAGCCCCTATCCTTCTCTTCCCCAGACCTCAGCTTGCACGGATCGCTTTATCTTAGAAAGCGGACCTTGAGACTAAGGAGGGCTAGCTTTCCCTGGCAACAGCCAGTTTTTAAGACCCACAGTCCCAGAGTCGCGGAAACCCCGCCCCCGCCGCGTCGCGGCCGGATCTGCGCAAGCGCGGCGCTGCCGACCCCGCGCGGTTCACTTCCGGGAGCCGAGCCTCTGCGCCTCCCGGGCCTCCCTCCGGGTCTCGTGTGCCCCTGGGCGGCCGACCCCCTCCGACCGGCCCGGCGGGACCGGGCCGAGCCGCGGGGACCGCCGTGGCCCGGCCATGAGCGTGGCCGCATGATGCGTCCCTGCCTCGGCCGCTGCAGTCGCCGCCGCCGCCGTCGCCGCCGCCGATCAGGAGGAGCCGCAGCGCCGGGCGACCCCGCCCGGGCCTCGGGTGAGCGCGGCGGGCCGGGTCGGGAGTGCTGCTGGCACCCGGCCGCTCCGGGGTCCCCCGTCCCCCAGTCTCAGGCCCCTTGCTCCGTCCTGCTCCACCGCAGCGCGCTGCACCTGCGACCTTGCCGAGTGCCTTTCGGGGGCACCTCTATGCCGGCGCTCGACTCCTTCCTTTGCCAGGTGTCTCCTTGTCACTCCTTGGTGCACCTCCCGGGGTAGGGCCCGATTTGCAGCCCCAGCTTGTTGCCTGACCTTGGGCGTGACACTCATCTCTCCAGCCACAGTTCTTCCTTTTGATAGCTAATAAGGGGGTTGTTGTTAGGGCCGGAAGACATAGTAGCTATAAACCCTTTGTAAGCTGTAAAGAGTAGTTTATGGGCAAGCATTACAATGGGCTTTCTTAAACATCGCCTATGGCTTCTCAAATGCGCTTGTTCTTCACTCCTTTATACTTTTTAGCTTTTCTTTTTTGTTCTTTGCCCAGCTCCCTCCTCTTCTCTTTCTCTGCCCAGGATCTTTTCGGGGGTTACCTACCAGGACACCTGGGACAAGTCAGGTCAGCCTTCAGGGCAATGTTTGAATCTTGCTGCAGCCAGAATCATCTCTCCTGAGGAGTCATTGCTGCTGGAACTAAGTCTCTCTTAGCTGTTGGATGGAGACACTTTATTGGCTTTGTTGATAACCGGTTTTGTGAGTGTAAGAACTGTCCATATAGCTGTTCTGTAGCTTCTTTTGCTGACTAGGTCCTGTAAAGTGCAATCCAATCAATGCTACAGTGTTTAACATTTGCACTCTGCTTAGCATTTGTACTTAATGCACATAGATTTATCTATTTTACTGTTACTGTCTCAAATCTCGGTCTAGAAAGCTAGAACCCAGTCCGCCAATCTTGGGCCCCTTGCTTGAGGGTCTAGAAATCTCGGCCAACATATATTCCTTCTTAGACTATTCACCTCAAAGACAGTGAACTGAATCTTCTGATACTTTTACAACTTTAATTCTTTCAAAATCAGACCTAGTTTTTTGATACTGTCTTATAACTTTTACGAAACTGAAGGCAACTTTTAAAAGTCACCTTGTTAAATTTGCTTGTTACTAAATTGGGATACTTGATTAAAGAGAACATCTCTGGGGGTATTTGAAAAATGGGATGGAACACACATGTTAAATTACATCTTTTGAACATTCTGGTAAAAATGGAAGGGTCAGAATGATGGACACTATTTGGATTGTGTACTTTCCGGAGGCTGGTAGGTTGACTTTTGAGTTGTTAGGTAGAGGAGAATGAGACTAAATGAAGGTAATTTCCTAAAGAATTCATAAAACAACAGCTGGAACTCTGCACACATCTCACCTCAAAGTTAAGTGAGTAGACATGTATACAGAAGTTTTTTTTTTTTTTTAACCAGTGACTCAGAGCCTGCCTCCATTATAGTGAGTAAATTGGGAAATACTGGCATGACTAGAATGACCTCAGTGAGAGAGAAAGTACTGAAAAGAACTCTCTGTAAGAACTGTCTTGAGCCAATCAAACGTCTGGACGTACCTTTCCACTTTTACTGAAACTGTTCCCTGCAAGCTTGGACCCTTTGGTAACATAGTAATATTATTTTTGTTAATTTGAGGAACTGGACCGAACAGTAAGTTCACATATGAAGTTAATGCTTGGGATGAATTGAGTAGTAGTTTTCCTGATGATTCCAGACATTCCCTGCTCCAGACCATGCTGAACAGCTCTAAGGATAGTTTTCTTGAAGCAGCTTTTTGGGGTCAGTCAGTTCAGTCGCTCAGTCGTGTCCATCTTTGCCCCCATGGACTGCAGCACGTCTGGCTTCTCTGTCCATCACCAACTCCTGGAGCCTACTCAAACTCATGTCCATTGAGTCCGTGATACCCTCCAAACATCTCATCCTCTGTTGTCCCCTTCTCCTCCCGCCTTCGATCTTTCCCAGCATCAGTGTCTTTTGGGGGGGTATGTTTCTTTAAAGTAATATTTTATTTAATTTTTGGCTACACCATGAGGCTTGTGAGAACTTAGTTCCCTGAATCAGGAACTGAACCCGTGCTCTAAGCAGTGAAAGTACAGCCCTAAACACTGAACTGCCAGGGAATTCCCTAAAGTAATGGTTTAATTATAAAATTAATACATACTTGTTTTGTTTAAAAAAAAATCAAACACTAGAGCAGAGCATGAAATAGAGATTCCCAAACACTTACTCTTGCTCCCTTTTGTCCCCCAAAGCCAGTGTCACATTAACAACTTGTGTGTGACCCTTCAGCGGTAGCACCCAAGAAGAGTTGAGCCACCTGCAGAGCTGGTCAGCTACAAAATCAAGAGGGAACAGTTTCATGCGTCTGTACTTTGCTCTGCCTGTTCTGGGATGGCATTTCATCAGTCACTTGCCTCTGATTTTTTTTTCTCTTTCACCCTCTTCTTTGCCTCTATCTACAGACATGTTCTTGTCTCCATTACTGCTTGGTTCCATTCTTGAAAAAGCGCCAGTAGAATTTTATTCATTGTCTGATAAAATCCAGACTCCTCATGGGGCCAAGATAATGCCTTATATTGGTACAGCACCTCATAGTTTTGAAAACAACTTTGTTATCCTGCAGTGCTGTGTGTGTCTTGGGTGCTTGGTAAATGTTTGGTGAATGAATGATCTTGCTGGGCAGAGTGGGAGTCTTCTACATGGAGGAGACAGCAGGAGCAGAAGCACAGGGCGGAGGGTGGGGGGGTGTCCATGGACACAGCAGGGAAACAGCGGGAAGGCTGGGCGAAGAGCCTGGAGAGGCCCGGGAGCCAGATTCAGTGGAGCCCTGAATGCCATGGCCCCAAGGTTTGGCCCCTCTATCGGTTAGGATTCTGCAGAGGGACAGCCAAAGGTGGGGGAGCCTAAGCCTGGGTTGTGGGAAGGTGGGCAGGGGAAAGGGTGGAGCAGTAACAGAAGTGTTAGCAGCTCCTAGGAGGAGTGACGGGGAGGAGGACTTGGGTCTCCAGGGGAAGGTGCATAGTAAACCCTGGGTGTGCGGGGAGCATTATCAGTTAATGGGAGGAGAGGCCGGCTCTGTTAGCCGCTGGTTTAGGTCGTTCTGGGAGAGGGCACAGGGCGTGTGCAGCCCCGGTAATTAGCAGGAGCAGTCAGGATAGAGAGGTTTCCAGCTTCTCTTGAGACAGGCTTTTACAACGTTATCTTGGTTGAAATGCTTTTAATTCTTAGTGTTCTGTATTTCCAAAACTCACTCTGTTACAGAATGCATTTTCTAAAACCAAGTGCTCTCGGAGGCCGTGTGTTTTAATGGAAGAACATGGGCTTTGGAGTCAAAACTCTGAAGTTTTTTTTTCTTAAACAGACCCCCACTTGACTGACAGGCTGTGGCTGTGGTACGGGGATAAAGGTGGGAGCTTTGGTATTTTGTCCATGTGCCTGCGAGGCTGCTTCGTGCAGCCTGTGCACTCCTGGTGACACACCCGGAATAAACCCTGCTATTGGGGGTCTCTCCCTCTGCCCTCCCCTTCCTAAGCTGTCCACATTACCCAACCACCACCATCTGACCCCACCCCAGGCTCCCACGTGACCCTTTTCCCTATTCCTTTCATGTTCCTGTGGGCTTCATTTTTGCTTTCTCATCTCACTCAGCAGGTATTTGCAGAGTTCAGGGTGTGCCGGGGGTATGAGTAGAACATTCCATTGAGGTGATGACAATGGAACAAGACAGCCGGGGTGGGAGGGAGGTGAGAGGTGAGGTCCACAGGCCCCAGGCGGTGAGGCTGTGCACCCACATGGGAGGCCTGGGGGTTTTGTTCTAACTGTAGAGGCAGCTGCTGGCTGGTTTTGATAGACCGGGAGTGGCAGGGTCTGACCTCTCTCTGTTAAAACTGGCTCCAGATGCTGACTGGGGAATGGGTCAGGGGGCTGGGCGTAGGTTGGGGGTTATGCAGAGGCCACAAGTATATAACAGTGCTGGTTCATGCAGCCCAGGTGAGGGCTCCTGAGCGTTGATCGGGCTAGGCAGGCTGGTGGATGGTGGCTCACATCTAGGCAAGTTTTGAAAGTCAAGCCCACAGGACCTGCTCATGGGTGAAGAGTGGGGAGCTGGGGGAGCAAAGTGAAGTGAAGGGTGTGTCCTGACGTTGGCAACTAAGATGGTGGTGCAGGTGCTGTTTATCACGATGACAAGGTGGGATCCCAACAGTCTGGTGGGTGGAGGGGTTTCTGCTTTGTCCTGACTGTGGTCTTGTTGAGTAACCGGTCAGAGACACTCAACAGCACATTCTTCGTTTGTGGGTTTCCCACATGCATCTTCTCTAACTTCACGGAACTGAGCTCTTGGAGATCATTCGGAGAGCACACAGCCAACGAGGGAAACCCAAGACCCCGCCTGAGCACCGCAACACTGAGGTGTCTGTGGAGGAGAAGGGCCAGGCAGGAGTCTGGGAGTGGCTGGCGGGGAAGGGGAAGAAGCCAGAGTCGCCCCCACCTCCACCGAGAGCCTTGGCTGCTTCTGTGTTTCTCAGTTTGGCCTCTTTTGTTTTTGTATGAAAGACCTTCCCAGAGAGGTTGCGTAAGTTTACTCTTCACAGAATGGCCGATGTGGCAGCACACCACTGAGACTTGGCTTCGGTCCGTTGTTTTTTCCCTCAAAGGTTAATGTTCCGCTCTTCAGCTTCAGTAATTTGAGAAGAAAATAGCAGTTCATGTGGCATATATTATTGGTCTGGTTTGAAAGCCCGAACTAAATCTTTCATGATTGCAAATGGATGGGAAGAACACTTAAGAGCATAGTTGCAGCTGCAGTGAATGCGGTGGGCCGGGTGACCTGCACGCTCCCCTCCTCACCAGCTTCAGTGAGCAGCCTGTGTCTCGTCTCCCCGCCTCATCCAGGCCTGTGCCGGTTCACTTACACCAGGCTGCAGGCGTCCTGCCCTTCTCCTAAGCCTCCCCTGCCTCGGAGCAGCCTGTTTGCGGGGCCACGTGTAATATCTTCCTGTTATCGCCAGTGACAGCACCTCCTTGGAGCTCTTAAAATTCTCCCTGGAAGCTTATTTTTTGGTCATAATTATTTCTCTTACATCATAGTAAGTTGAGCAAATAACAGGAAATCCAGAGAATAAATTTTAGACCAAATGATGGAAAATGTACTTGGGCGGATCATTAAAGAGGGTAAATCACACACACGTGCCCCTGCTGACCCAGCCCCAGGCCCATCTGGCTCCCGAGCCCACCCTCCAGGCCTGCGTGTGCTGACTGCTCCAGCCATCGCGCGCCTGCCCCCATCTGCTCCGTCCTGGCAGTCCCTCCTGGTTGCTTGCCTTCCTCCTTCCAGCCAGTCATACTTTGTCAGAGATGGCTCTAAAACATCTGTTTACCAAGCCCCAGTGTCTCCCTTTGCAGCAGAACAAAGTGGGAATTCCAGACGCCCTAGCGTGGCCTTTGGGCGCTTCACGGCGGCCCCAGCCTCCTTCCCTGCCTCCCTCACGCCGGGGGTGGGGGTGGTACTGCAGCCCGTGGTTCCCTTTCCTGCCTCAGTGCCTCTCGCACCGCTGCCTTCCTAGTGGACGCCTTTCTGTTCTCTGGACAGGATGAGCTGTTGTTGGCTCTCTCCGTCATCACCCTCTGCCTGTCACTGGGGGAGAACACTGGGACACCACTTAGCAGGCTGGTTCCCATCTCTGGTGTGTGAGCCCTCGTGGGCCAGGGACCTGTCTGTGGTCGAGCATCCTGCGGGCCTTGCGTGGAGTCCGGAGCTTAGGGGCCCGCCCCCACGTCTGAATGCAGCAGATCTCAGGGCACCGCGTCTGCTTCTCATGCGGCCTCTGTGCCCGAGGCAGAGATTTGCTTACTACTCCTTTTTATAGGTCAGCAGTGGGCGTCTGAAGAGTAGAACAATGCTGAGTGTAAAAGCAGGGTGTTAATGTAAACATGAACACCAGACTCTAGGGTAGACATTCCTGTTACCGCAATAGCAACTGATCACCAAAGAATACTGATGTCTTTTGTTTACTTGTTTTCATTTTGTTTATGAGATGCATTTTCTATCTATAGGCATGAGGAGAAAACATCAGGGGAAGAGATTAATAAGACACCTGCCCACAGATAGCATTAACGGTAAAGTGAGACAGGGCCTGGCTCAGAAGGCCGTGTCTGCAGGGAGAGCACCTAGAACGCGGCTGTTACCACACCCTTCACACCTGCACACGCACCTATGCTGGGCATTTTGTCTCTTCCATTTTTTAGTTGAGGAATAATTCATGTGAAGTGAAATGGGACAGTTTTAAGTGTATGATTTTTTATTTTAAAATATGTATTGGGCTGTGCTGGGTCTTCATCGCTGCATGCGGGGTCTAGTTCCCTGGCCAGGGACTGAACCCGGGCCCCAATCTTAGGCGTGGCATCTGAGCCACTGGACTGCCAGGGAAGCCCCTTAACTGTCCTTTGCCCGTTTGCTTTGTCCTGACAGTGCGGGTGTCTGTAGCCTGCTGCCCTGTCCACGTAGGGGACTTTGCATCGAATCAGAAAGCTGCCTTGGTGTCTCCTTCCTCCCCACTTGTGGTCCAGCCCCATTCTGAGCTCTTTCAAAGTATACTAGCTTGGCTTGGTTAGAGGGTCGTGGAGAGGGACTCTTACTGAATACATTCTTCTGTGCCTGGTTTCTTTCACTTGGCCACATGGTTGCATGTATCTAACCTCCCCCATTTTTAGTATGAGTTGTATGAATAACCTGATTTGCTTGCTCATCTCCTGGTGAGGGATGTTTGGGTTTCCTGGTTTGCTGGGTGTGGTGAGCGGGGCAGCTGTGGGCAGCTTTGTACGTGTTTTGTGTTCATACTCATGCGTGTGTGCTCACTCAGTCGTGTCCAACTCTGCAGACCCATGCACTGTGGCCCACCAGGCTCCTCTCTCTCTGGGATTTCCCAGGCAAGAATACTGGAGTGGGTTGCCATTTTCTTCTCCAGGGGATTGTCCTGACCCAGGAATCAAACCAGCATCTCCTGCATTGGCAGGCGGATTCTTTACCACTGAGCCACCTGGGAAGCCTCGGTCACATTCACCTTGAGGTAAATACCTAGAAGTGGAATTTCCGAATCACAGGGCGGGTGTTGGTTTAACTTGGAGAAAGTGCCAGACCACTTTCCAAAGTGGTTGCTGTGTTGGTTACTTTTTAAAATTTATGAAAGTAACTGGGGATTTGGCCTCATTGTAGAGATTCTGCTTAAGCCCAAGCCCTGGGATGCATTGACCTGTGTTTTACAGAGTCAGTTTTCTTTTAAAACAGTGCTAACATAACCCTATTTGAAGATACTCAGAATGAATGTGAATGAAAAGTGGAAAATATTACTAAGCATAATTAGGCATTACTGGTTCAGCATGTTATTCAGCATTTAAAGTTGCTGGCTACTTCGTAAATATTTGAGTAAAGTTACTATATGCAAATGCCATATTTTAAAAGTCACCTCTGGGCTTCCCTGGTGACTCAGTGGGTAAAGAATCCGCCTGCTGGTGCAGGAGACACGGGTTCAATCCCTAATCTAGAAAATCCCTCATGCCGTGGAGCAGCTAAGCCCGAGCGCCACTGCTCCTGAGCCTGTACTCTGGAGCTGAGGAGGCTGCAGCTGCTGAGGCCCACATGCTGTAGACCCTGTGTCCCGCAACTGGAGAAGCCGCAGCAATGAGAATCCCACACACCCCAACTCTGCAACCAGAGCAAAACCTGCACAGCGGTGAAGACACAGCACAGCGAAAAATAAATGCATAACATTATAAAATAAATGCAGTTATCAAACAGGAAGTCACCTACTTTAGTTTAAGCAGCTTGTTCACGGCTGCATTTGTTACTAAAAGAGTTCCGAAAGGACTGAGAGTCACAGGTACACCAGAGAACCTTGGTGTGCGGGCCAGCGCTGGCCGTGGGCAGGAGGTTGTCCAGCTCAGCGTGGAGGGCGAGCAGGGAGCCTGACCTCAGAGCCAGCGCGGTGGAGGGGGCACACGTGGCCAGGAAGCGGCGAGCAGCCCCCAGTTCCTGGGGGCCCAGAGCCCATTCTGTGGAGACCGCCGGGGAGCTCAGCCTGCCTGCTCCTCAGTCCCACCAGTGCCCTGTTGCCTCACCGTCCTCCTCGCCAGCCCTCTGGCATCTTAAGTCAGGGGTCTGGGTTTCAGACAACAGACACCAGCCGAGGGTTTGCCCAGCAGAGCAGTGTTTCATTGGTAGGACACTGGGTGCAAACGGAGCGGACTGGCCCTGAGGTGCCAGGGCCAGTGCGGCAGTGGAGCTGTGCCAGGGAAGGACGTCTCGTTGGGGGCTGCCTTTGCCAGACATCCCATTGTTTGGAAATTTGTCCTCTGATTCCTTTTCTCTCTTATGGTCTTTTTTTTTTCAGTTTATTTTTATTTGATTTACAACTTTGTGTCAGTCTCAGGTGTACAGCAAAGTGATTCAATTATTTTATATATATATATATATATATATATATTTTGCGTGCACCTGTGTGTATTCTTTTCCATATTCTTTGCCATTATCATTCTTAGAAGGTATCAAGTGCAGTTCCCTGTGCTATACAGCAGGTCCTTATTGCTTATCTAGTTTCTATATGGTGGCATGTATCTCAGAGAAGGCAGTGGCGCCCTGCTCCAGTACTCTTGCCTGGAAAATCCCATGGATGGAGGAGCCTGGTAGGCTGCAGTCCACGGGGTCCCGAAGAGTCAGACAGGACTGAGCTAATTCACTTTCACTTTCATGCATTGGAGAAGGAAATGGCAACCCCCCTCCAGTGTCCTTGCCTGGAGAATCCCAGGGCCGGGGGAGCCTGGTGGGCTGTTGTCTGTGGGGTCGCACAGAGTCGGACACGACTGAAGAGACTCAGCAGCAGCAGCAGCATGGATCTGTTAGTCTCAAATTCCTAATTTATTTTCCTTGGCTCTTTTTTGTTTAGTTCTCCTCTCTGGGAGGCTTCCCACTCCCTCTTCCAGTCCTGTTTTTAAGATTTTAAAACTCTATCATATTTTTATTTTTAAATAAGTAGGAAGTTCTCAGAACGTTCCTCTTTGTCTCACAAATGCAGTCTCTTATTTCTTCGGTTTTCTTCCCTGTGCATTAAACCTCTCAACTCCTGTTTCCCTCTGGTTTGTTTCTGGGGCTCTGTCTCTCATGAGACCTGGTTGGGGCTTTCTCCAAAATAACTGACTGTCGGCTGTTCGCTCACATTTAAGCATGAGATCTGCCAGGCGCGTGGCGGGGGCCGTGTCCGTGGTCAGCTCTTCTCTGGCAGCCCTGCTCCTGGGGAAGCCTGGCAGCAGGCCGACCTCTCTGGGGGAATGCCCCCACCTCGTGCTGTCGGTCGGCTTTTCTTTCTGGGCCTGATGAGTGCTTCCAGGAAGGCTATATCTCCTTGCCCACCTGCCAGTGCCCCGTGGGAGACGCCCCCAGGACGCCCCTCCCCATCCCACCTGCCCCCTTGCGCACTGTGCCCCCTCCTGGACCCCTTCCCCTGGGCCCTGGTGCACCTCTCACCTCTCACTCTCCTCTGCTGCAATTCCTTGGCTGTGGCTGGTAAAACGGTTACCTGTTGAAATGCAGATTGACTAGACTAGGTCTGGATTATCCCCAGGGCTCTTTCTCAAGGGATTTTGGCTTACAGGTTTTATTTAAAACTGGGGCTAAAGTAATAGGGGGTAAAATGGACAGGTTTATAATTTTCAAGATTCTGTCAATTTACTAGTAATGAAAACCTACAGGAGTCGTGATTTCATAAAGATAGTTCTGAATGCCAGAACAAGCAACTTTTCTAATTAGACTTTATTATCTTTCAGATCCTGTCACATAGGACAGTATGCACCTTAAGGTCCTGAAGAAAAGGCACAAAATGTTCAAGTGATGTCTAGTAATACTTTGTGAGGTAAGCGTCTCTTCAGGTGTATAATCACTGTTTCTTCTCTAATTGCTCACGCTAACTTGTACCCTGTTGACGGTTATTGGTCACCTCCTGTCAATGGTTTGCTGACCACCTACTCTAAGAGGAGAGTGTGTTCTAGGGCAAGATCCCGATTATTAGCAGGAGTTGCAAGATGAGGGTAGACCTCCTATCTACATGACTGGAAAGGTTTTGCTTGGATGGCTGTCCCTTAAACAGTGGAGATCTGCAGTGTTGCTCCTGGTGTTCTGGGAAGCGAGGCTTGATTTAACACGAGGAGAAGCAGGTTCACGGGTGTAGACAGAATCCCGTTAAACTAGCCATGGAAGTAGAAAACCGATGACATGACATCTGCTTGACTGTCGGTCAACACACCGTGCTTTCGGGCTCTCTCAGGCGACCTGAACGGAAGACGGTGTGGAGTGAGGCTGCGCCCTCACCCTGGGGTCACGTCACCAGTTGCTGCGCTCTTTGCTCTCACGTTCCCAGTGTCTGTAGCTGAGTGAGCGTGAGGGAGCAGTTTCTTCATTTCCTCCCCCTCCTTTCCTGCTGCACTGATGCAGCGTAGGTGCTGTGACTCAGCAGAAGGTGCCTGTGCTTGATCACGGCCCAGTGTATGTGGCCCAGCCTCCCCGTGTTCATGGACTGCTTTCTTGAAAATCGTGAAGTAACTGTGGGCTATCAGACTATCTGATGGGTGCGTTTTACACGTCTGGCTCTAAGGCACACAGCAGGACCCTACTGTGCTTCTGGGCGATCCCAGCCCACCCCTCCAGCTCCTGTGGGTTGGTGTGTGCACGCTCTTCCTCACAGTCAGAGCTGCCATCTGTGCCCCTATTTCTGGACCAGACAACCAGACTCTGACAAAAGGCTCCTCCATCTCTGGACGCATGGCCCTGCGCCCTGCCCAGCACCCAGGTGCCACTTCTCATAGCCTGCGTCCTGCCTGAGGAGCAGCCATGCAGCAGAGGGAGTCTGGCCAGAGGGCTTTCTCAGCCTTGGTGGACTTGTATAACCCACTAGGAAGCTGTGTGGTGATCACCAGGCCACTCACCAGATCTGAGAGAGGGACCAGCTTCACGCCGTTGCATCTGGCTGTTAATGAGATGAGAGGAGGTTATGGGGTAAAGCAGCAGCAGAACGCTTACGAGGAGAAGTGCAAGTGTGTCTTTAGTTTCTGGCCCTCCGTGTTCTCACCTCTCAGATAATTTCCCAGTTAATGTGGGAGGGTTGTCAAAAGAACAGACCAGTGAGTGAGGGAAACTGTCGAAAGAGAGAGGAAGGGCATTCTAGGAACAGCATAAAGGAAAGATGGAGATTAAAATGGGAGCCTGGCTCAAAAACATGCTCGCCCATCGTCAAAGAGTCAGAACTTGGGGAAAGGGAGAGCACACGCAGAGTGAGACAGGGAACCACGAGTGCAAACCCTGAGCTCCGCATCGGGGGCCAGAGTGGGCACGAGCAGCAGGAGTCGCCCGGCCGCCAGCCTCTCCGCCGCTGACCCGCGCAGGCTCCGGGTGCTGCGTGGGCAGCGGGTGCCCAGGCCTCAGCCTCGGGCTCGGAGCCTGGGCCCCGCAGTGTGCATATGGCCCTCATCCTGCGTCGTCCCGCTGAGGCGTGGCTGGGCCGCTGCCGTGACCATGTGCCCCTCGCACCTTCCTGCAGGGAAAGCATGCCGTCCTCAGGACACCGGCTGCGGGACGTCGAGCACCACCCTCTGCTGACTGGGGATGACAGCTACGACTCTGCGGCCTCCTCTCCCGCTGAGGACGCGGCCGACAGGGTGTGGTTCATCCGCGACGGCTGCGGCATGATCTGCGCCGTGCTGACCTGGCTGCTGGTCGTGTATGCAGACTTCGTGGTCACGTTCGTCATGCTGCTGCCCTCCAAGGACTTCTGGTACTCCGTGGTCAACGGGGTGGTCTTCAACTGCCTGGCAGTGCTCGCCCTGTCGTCTCACCTGCGGACCATGCTCACCGACCCCGTGAGTGCCTGCCCTTGGTGGACTTTCCCGTCGGGTCCGGGCTGGGGCAACACCAGTGGCTGTGGCCGGAGGGCCCCGTGCTCCCGTGGCCTTGGGGTTCGAGTCCTTGGGCACAGGCTGGCAGCCTGGTCCACAGCGCCCTGGAGCACACACAGCATCCGTATGGAAGTGCTACTGGGGTGTATTCAGGGAGTGCAGATTAGAGGCCGGGCACCAGGAGAGGCTGCAGGGAAGCTGTCAGGAGAACTGCCCAGGGGAGGCGCCCAGGCTGCACTGGGGTAGGACGTGGGGCTGGAGACCACGGTTCTGGGGAGATGCCGACGAAAAACCACGCCCTGCAAATGGCTGGAATGCAAACGTGAGCTTGAGGAACGTGCCTCAGGTTTCCAGGAGGTTTCTTTGGTGGGGTGAAGAGGGGCCCAGCTGGTGCGGAGGAAGCAGGCGCTCCTGCTGTGTGTCTTGGCAAGACCTGGGCCTAGGGGACCCAGCTGGCCCTTCTGCTTCACACTTGGCCTGGGAGAGCGTGTCTCCGGCGACAGAATCAAGTGCAGGTCACCAGTTGCAGGGACCTGGGGAGTCATCGGGTAGCCCCGAGGGGGACAAAGGCAGCTGCCCAGGGCTCTGAGCCGCAAAAGGACCAGAAAATGCATTCATTTCCTCGCCGTCTGGTCACCACATGTTGCCTGATGCGTCCTCCCTCGGGCTGCACATCTCCTCTGAGCACGTAGGAGCGCTCTTAAGGGGGTGGGGGGTGGGGGTCACGCACTTACTGTGGAGTAGCAAGTGCGTGTCCGTGAGAACTAAGGTGCGGCGCTCCTAAACCTGGTCCCTTTCTTCTTACGGGACCTGGGACCCTCCCCCATCACTTCCTTCTGGTGATAGGGTGGCCTGCCCGGCTCCTGGGCGTCTTGGAGCCCAGTGGTCCTCGGTCTTCACATGCACGTGCTGCGCTTTGCAGACGTGGTGTCGGCCCTGCTGTGCAGAGCTGGGCTTGGCCCCTGCGTCCCCGGCAGCAGGCTCTGACTGTTTTTACTCCTGCTGACAGCGGTGCCCTGCCATCTCCCCCACCCTTCCTGTCCCCACACACCTGGTCTCCCCTCCCTAGTAGGGCTCCTTCTTCAGAAACACGTATTTCTGTGTGAAGGACAAGCCCCCCATGGGGCACAGAAACGAGACCCAGGTTTGTTCCCAGTCCTCACAGCCATGACATCCAGAATGATCTCCCAGACGTGATTTTCACTGCCTGTGTCCACTGCCCAGACAGCAAACCCTCTGCCCTGCAGCCTGTGGCCCATGGCCACCCAGCACACAGGGCTCCCCGGCCCTCTGCAGCTCCCCGTGCTGGGGGCTCGTGTGGACGCCCTGTGAGAGCCCCGCTGCACTCCCACACCTGGGGCCGGACACCTTGAGGGTCAGGGGCCCAGGGCCACACTCCCCAGGCTTGTCTGTGATAGGTCTGCAGGGAAGCATTATGTAACTTTAAAACACGAGATAAAGTCCTTTTTCAGACTGTTTTGTTCAGCCACCCCCTGTGCAGCTGATAGGAAACCTGTGGGTGTGCTTATCAGGGACACCCTGCCCAGGAGTATGGGCAGAGCTGGCTGCCCAGGGTGGAGGGGGAGTGGCTGAGCAAACACAGCCAGCCTCTGGCGTGTCCTGCATGAAGCTGGAAAAATCCAGGTGACTCGCCAAATTATGAAGGATAATGTGCTATTTGAGTTCATTTTATAGCTTGTTTTCTTTTTCATGAAAACAAAACTTCTGGTCCTATGTTATGTGAGTAATAGCCATTTTTCACAGTGATACAAGTGGCAAGGACAGCTTTATGAATAACACCTAAGACTAATTCCTAAATTTACTGGGGTTTTTTTCTTTCTTAAAACTTCCTTCCTACCAGCTAAAATACATTGTTACTAAACCGTAGGGGCGGTACCCAAAGGAAATGCTACTAAAGAGTACATGGAGAGCCTGCAGCTGAAGCCTGGAGAGGTCATCTACAAGTGCCCCAAGTGCTGCTGCATCAAGCCTGAGCGCGCCCACCACTGCAGGCACGGCGCTCTGCCCCGGGGCGGGGGCGGGGTGGGGGGGGGGCTGCGGCATGGGGGGCCCCGGGGGGATGGGGGCCCCTGAGCGCGCCCACCACTGCAGGCACGGCGCCTGCCCCGGGGGGGCTCTGCCCCCCACCACTGCGGCCCCGGCGCGGGGGGGGGGGGGGGGGGCCCCTGAGCGCGCCCACCACTGCAGGCACGGCGGCTCTGCCCCGGGGGGCGGGGGGGCCCTGAGCGCGCCCACCACTGCAGGCACGGCGCTCTGCCCCGGGGGGGGGTGGGGGGCCCTGGGGGATGGGGGGGGCCCCTGAGCGCGCCCACCACTGCAGGCACGGCGCTCTGCCCCGGGGGCGGGGGGGGGGATGGGGGGCCCCCTGAGCGCGCCCACCACTGCAGGCATGGCGGCTCTGCCCTAGGGGGCACGGGCCCTGGGGTGGGGGGGCTGCTGAGCGCCCACCGCTGATAGCGGGGAACCCGAATACCCACCACTGGAGAGACCCCCATCCTTAGGGCAGCCTGAGCAATACCCCGCTGGGACCACTTCGAAAGGACATCCACAGCACCCACCTTCCCTGGGGCAGGATCCCCTGGGTGGCCTCTTAGCAGAGCTGTTTTCAGTGGGTGGTATTTCCTCAGAGCACAGAATAGTGAAAATTTAACTTTTCCATTTCAGCATTTGCAAAAGATGTATTCGGAAAATGGACCATCACTGCCCGTGGGTGAACAACTGTGTCGGAGAAAAGAATCAGAGATTTTTGTGCTCTTCACTGTAAGTAAAGAGACTACTCATGTAGTGACTTGTGTTGAGTCTTAATTCGTGATATACTGTCTTATGGAGTGAGTGTTTATTCTGACATCAGACCTGCAGTCCCTTCTCTGGGGTTCAGATTACAACTGTGTTGTCGCAGGTGGAGAGGCACCCAGCAGATGAGTGTGTGTTGCCTGTTGCTCCGAGTGTTCGCTGTGATTTAACTTTCTCCTGGATACCTTGACCCACCGTTGTCACTAAAACGTGTTTCCCCGCAGTGTATTAGTCTGCGAGATTACTGTCCTTGGTCCAGAGTGGCCCCAGGGAGGCATGTCACCTGCTCCCCTGGCTGCTGCTGCCCGCCTTCCCACGCCTCGGCGAGCCTGAGGCGGAGCAGCGGGCGGGCCCCCGCCCTCACGGGCCTGAGGCGGAGCAGCGGGCGGGCCCCGCCCTCACGGGCCTGAGGCGGAGCAGCGGGCGGGCCCCGCCCTCACGGGGCCTGAGGCGGAGCAGCGGGGGCGGGCGGGCCCCGCCCTCACGGGCCTGAGGCGGAGCAGCGGGCGGGCCCCGCCCTCACGGGCCTGAGGCGGAGCAGCGGGCGGGCCCCGCCCTCACGGGCCTGAGGCGGAGCAGCGGGCGGGCCCCGCCCTCACGGGCCTGAGGCGGAGCAGCGGGGCGGGCCCCGCCCTCCGGGCCTGAGGCGGAGCAGCGGGCGGGCCCCGCCCTCACGGGCCTGAGGCGGAGCAGCGGGCGGGCCACGCCCTCACGGGCCTGAGGGCGGGGCGGGGGCGCGCGGGCCCCGCCCTCACGGGCCTGAGGCGGAGCAGCGGGCGCGGCCCCGCCCTCGGGCCCTGGCGCCGCACTGACCGGTGTCTCCCTGCAGATGTACATCGCTCTGGCATCCGTGCACGCGCTGGTCCTCTGCGGGCTGCAGCTCATCGCCTGCGTCCGAGGACAGTGGACAGGTAGGCCTGGGGGCGGCTTCTCCTGCTCGTACCGCAGTAGGGGAGAGGGAGGGAGGGCCTCCAGTTTCAGAGGAAATCCTCAGTTGTTTTAGGAATTAATGGAGCATTTTCACACACACACTCACACACACACACACACACACTCGGTCTTGCTGTCAGCTAACAGTTTCTGCTGAGTACCATTTCTTGCAGACCTTTGAGACTGGGTCAAAATTCGTGTTGTCCCCACAGGCCTGGTGTGTGCTCTAGCCACTGGACAGGCATCATTCAGGGCCATCGGATGAGGCAGGACGAGCCGTGCAGCATGGGCTCATATGTGCGTCCCGCTCACAAGTGTAGGCACAGGCAACTCCCTTCTTTTCTGGCTTTAGTTGTGTTTTAATACACAGTTCAGTACACGAATACAGTCTCAACAGAAACCTGGGGAAATACGGGGTGTTTCAGATCTGCCGACCAGGCTGTGGCAGTGTGAACGCTGGCCTGGTAGGGCCACCCTCTGCCCCGGGTGGACAGCAGGTGCGCCTGTGAATGAAAGGAGCTCGCTTCTCTGTGGACAGTGGCGCAGAGGAGCCCTTCCGCAAGCTGGACGCGCGCCTGGGGGCTCGGGGCGCGGCGGGTGCTCCGCCGCGCCGTCACAGCCAGCCCCCTCTCCTTCGCAGAGTGCAGTGACTTCTCCCCTCCCGTCACTGTCATCCTGTTAATCTTCCTGTGCCTTGAGGGTCTGCTGTTTTTCACTTTCACTGCGGTGATGTTCGGCACCCAGATCCACTCCATATGCAATGACGAGACGGTACGCCCCTCCTCCGCTGCGTGTGTTTGGCCTCGGTGCACCGGAGTGGGTGGGCAGTGCACGAAAGGGCCTGGTGTTCCCCGGGAGGTGGGCGGGGCAGCCCTGGTGCACCGTGACAGCATCACTGCCTGTGTCCCTCTCCCCGGGCACAACTCGGGGCTCAAAGGTCCCTTTGATTTGAAAGTCAACAGAGCCAGGTAGGTGGAGCCAGCAAACGCCCCATTTCTCGGAGACCCTACCCTCGGCAGCTGAGTGAATCGCAGGGACTGGATCGCCTTCATGCCTTTCAGTTGAAGGCCTCGAGCAGGCACTTGACACATATTTGTAAGACCCGGAAAGAAGATGGGTGCCTGGCCCAGAGGCCTGGCCCCCCTCGCAGCCCTGGGGCTGCCTGAGCTTTGCACCTGCCTGGAGGCCGCTGCCCAGCTGTGTCTGATGTGGTCTGGCAGGCGGCTACAGCCCGGCCGTGTGCACAGGGGCCCACAAGACTGGGACCAGGACGTGTGGTTCAGGTGGTACCTCCGCTCACCTGCCCTTCCTGCTCATAGCTGCCCAGGGTTTTCCCGGTGCTGCTGCCTACTTGCTTTTCTTCCTCCCAGGAGATCGAGAGGCTGAAGAGTGAGAAGCCGACCTGGGAGCGGCGGCTGCGGTGGGAAGGGATGAAGTCTGTTTTCGGAGGCCCCCCCTCACTGCTCTGGATGAACCCCTTCGTCGGCTTCCGGTTCAGGCGACTGCAGACGAGACCCAGGAAAGGGGCCCCGGAGTTCTCAGTGTGAGGCCTTCTCGTCACTCCAGAACTTGTCCATGGACTTAATTTATCTGGGGTTGGAAAGGGTATCAACAGCTCCCCTATGACCCCGAGGGCAAGTGGCCCAGCAGCCTGCAGCAAGCGGGACTTCACACATTCATGGTCACAGACGGCAGGTTCCCCATGAGTGACGTCACTGTGCAGTAATGAAGGGATGTGGCCACACAGAGGAGCCAGACGTCATTCCCTCCCTGCACAGTCAGGAGTCTGTCAACAACGCTCAGCGTTTGTTACACGGGTTGTTAGAATCCTATGTGCCGAGCTGCTTTCCTCAGTCATGAAGAAAAGCCAGTCCAGTGGACAGAAATGCCACGGTCGGTGGCCCTGGGACTCTTCGGGCCCCCTCAGTCCAGGAGGGGTCTGGACGCAGGAGCCCGTGGGGGCTACGGGAGCAGCAGGGCCGTACGCTCGCTCCTGGCCTGGGGCGGGTGGGCCCTGACCCCGTGAGCAAGTCCTCGCGTGTCAGTGTGTGTGCGTGCACGTGTGTTTTAAAGTGGGCCGTGTTGTTCAGGCAACGTATCATGGGGGTGTGCTGCAAACAAGCTATTTTTTAGAAACCAATGTTTCAGGGAAGAGGGGCGAGCTGTGCAGGGTCCCTCCCGTGGGGTTTACATGAATGTATTGCATACTGGAGAGTATCGAGATCCAAAGAACAGTCATTCCTGTGTGGTCCTCTGTTGCCCTCCCTCCTGTTTTCAGTTTATTTTAACAATCTGGAGTGCGTGACAGGGCTTTGGAACCACACTGTGGTTCCGGCCAGATCAGCGGCGTGTGCCGGCCCCTCTGTGGCCCTGGGCTTGCGCAGCTGACCCTCCTGCAGGAGGCGGGCGAGGCCCTGAGAAGGGGAGGGGACCTGGAGGCAGGAGCATTGTGGACCTGGCCTGCAGACAGTATTCAGGATGGCAACAACTGGTTTCATTTTTTAAATTTGTACCTTTTTGGGTATCATTTTGTTTGTTTCTCTACCCACATCACAAGTGATAAAATAGGACCCTTGGTGCAGAGCTTAAAATTATGCCAGAAAGCTAACAGCTCCCCACCCTGGGGATTCGCCTTAAACTTGCCTGGTCTGTCCATGTTTTATGGGATTCCACCATCTCTGACACAGTCTGGGGTCCCGAACCCCCTTCCATGCTGAGAAGAGTGGGCATCTCCTGCCTGGTCTCCACACCTCTCTGCTCACCCATAAGCCATTTTGCTTTTGTTTGAATTAACCCATCCTCTATCCTGATCAGGGCTGGCACAGAACCAGAGAGGGCCTACCCTGACAACAGACGTAGCCGAGGGGAATGGGGTGGAGGGTGGAGGTGAGGTGGCTCGGTCGCTGCAGAAAAGGGGGTGGGAGGCTGAGTCACAGCCGAGGACAAACAGGAGAGGAGTTCCCGAGATTGTTCTGCACACTCATTTGCACATCTGTCATTGGGGTTGGATGTGTGTACTGAGCTTCAGTGTGAGGCTTTTAATATGTATATCTGGTTATCAATAAAAATTATCGAAGTGGTTGAATCCTGTGAGACTTGGCAAATATGTGCAAATCAAGTATACTTGACTTTTCAACCTCTTCTTTCAATGTAACTTTTATAAGAAATAAAGTCACCAACTGACGTTGTCCAGCAGTCTGTCCAGTGGCCGGTTCTTGGTGGTTGTGGGCGTGATTCCGTGCTCAGCTTTGCCTCGGCTCATGGACACCACACCCAGGCCAGTGTCCAGAGCCCCTTCAGCGCCTGCACCAAGGTCGCACTCACACAGGTCGCCGTTTCCACATTTTTCATTTTACTCTCAATTGATGCACCTCATCTCACTTAGCTTTGCCCTAAAGCTTCCTTAATTTTTAGTGTACTTGGAAATAAAAACAGTTTTAAAAGTCCCTTAAGTGCTTGCTGGGTTTCACCAGTGAAACCATCTATTCCTGGACTTTTACTTGTTGGGAGGTTTTTGATCACTGACTCCAATCTCCACATTAGTTATAGCTCTGTGCAGATTTGATAAAACTAGAAATGAAAGATGATAAATTATAACTGATGCCAGAGGACGATCACAAGAGACCACGGTGAGCAACTATGGCCAGCAAGCTGGATAACTAGAAGAGGGGGATCGATTCCCAGGATCAGAAACCTACTGAAACTAAGGCGCAAAGAAACAGCATTCCCTAGAAGGCGCCAGCTGAGACGGGTGCCACGGTGTGTTTGGGGAAGGGCGGCCAGTCATCACTTCTGGGGATGCAGAGGCAAGTGTCAGCGGCACATACTTCGTTTTGAGGAATTTGTGGGGGCAACTTGAGACCTCAGATCACTAAAGAAGTAATGTTCAAATCAAATGAAGCGTCTAGGGGTTAATTTTGCTTATTCTGTTGCATCTCCTCTTTCTGTCGCCCTTGAGGATGTCGTGTGGAACAAGTCAGGAAAGGAGACGGGAGGGCTCCTTCAGAGTCAGCACCTGGCTGCTGTGGGGTCTGGTGAGGCCGTGCAGGGTGGGTGGCCCTTGCAGGTCTTCCATCTTGGAACAGCTCTGCTACTTCCTCCACCCTGGCCAGCCCAAAGAGGGTCACCCTGCTCGGAGGCCAGCGGCAGGTCTGTCTGAAGGCGTGGAGGCATCGGATCACCAGGTGCTGCTGGGCCCACTCTGAAGGGGACGTGGCCCTCCGGGTGCAGAAGCCCTGACTTGCTCACAACACAGGTGCAGCAACCCTGAAGGCCTCTCCCTGACAGGCCCGGCATGGCACGGCCAAGCTCCACATGCCGTCCAGCCACAGGTCCACCAGGAAACTCAGACTCGGGCAGCAACCAGTCCAACACACCAGCACCATCCCCAGGCTGGGAGAACTTGAGTTCCAAGAAAAGCCCCAAGTACATAGATAAATAATGGTGATGATCGCCAGTTTTTCCAGTTTCCAAAGTGTCTTCCTCTGTGACCAGATCACATGTCCCTTATGACCTTCCAGGCTGGTAACAGTGCGCCCAGTTTGTAGACCAACAGACTTTCATTAAGGTTCTCACAGGGAGGAAGAAAGGAGCGAGTCTGCATGGACGTTTAGAATAAACGCACTTTTTCTAACCTAGATCCGTCTGTTTTTACTTTTAAAATACTGAGTTCAGGGACTTTCCAGTGGCTAAGACTCCACGCTCCCAATGCAGGGGCTCAGGTTCGATCCCTTCCCTGGTCAGGGAACTAGATCCCGTATGCCACATCCACAACTGAAGATTTCCATGTGCCACGGCTAAGATCTGGCACAAAGACATTCAGGTATTTTTAAAAATTTAAAAAGCACTGAGTTTAAAAACATTAATAGTAATAACTTCTTTAATAACAAGGAACCAAAAACAATAAATTAAACCTTCACTGATCCCAGGTAGCACAGGGCTGGGGACAATGCTGAAAGCAAAGGAGGGGCAGTCCTCAGCCTGGCGTTGGCATCGCGTCCACCAGAGGGCGCCATTGGACAGCAAATGCACCCACACTGCCCGCTGCTGAGGCCACAGAAAAACTCCTGCACCATTTTCTCATCCCGCTTGCCAGTCCACAAATATTTACTGAATACCTACTATGTGCCGGCAAGCCCTCTGCCCTCAGTAAACACAAACACAAGAAACTGAATGTGTAATTATATACTGTGATTCATGCTAAAAAACAGAGCAGGGAGAGCGAGCATTAGTGTCAGGGTGATGGAGAGTGAGGATTCGGGAAAGGGCTGGGGCAGGGAAAGGTGTGGTGCTCAGCTCTGAATTGGAACTAGTTAAAATCGGAGAACTCGTGGTGGAAGAGGCGGTGAAAGTCACATGTCAGCCTGCTGGGCTCAGGGAAGAGGCTGAGAATTAACACGTGCGCAGACACCAAGGTCATCGCTGGGTGGAGCAGAGGTTCATCTGAAGCAGATTTCTTAGACACGGGCCAACCACCTTCCCCAAAGTCCAGGAGTGAAGCTCTGAAGAAAGATATTTCCATCTTGGGTGGATTGTTAGGGGGCCTCGGTGGGAGCAGGGTTGGCCTCTGCTGTGGGAAGCTGGCCCAGCACGGTGCAGGGGTAGGGGTTTAAGTGGCTGGGAGGGGTCTGCACATGGCCTTTCTCTCACCTCGGCCTGGGTGATAGTCTGCATCTGGGTACCAGAGGAGAGTTGCTCGCTGGGTGGCTTCGCAGGCTGGCTGGCACACATGGGGTTCTGTGTCCCAGAAAGCTCAGTGACCAAGCAGCCTCCGTGAGAATTTCTTTGTGGGCAGATCTGGCTTCAGCCTGCATGGCTGTGAGACATGGGGTTGAAAGAGGCAGATACGCTACACTGTCCATCCCTGCCACCTCCCAACTGTGTGACCTGGGGCCAGTGCCTTCCCCTTTCTGGCCTCAGTTTCCTCATCTTTAAAACAATGCAACAACACTTCCTGCCTTGTGCAGCCTTTGGGAGGATTAGAAAGGAGGGACCACAGAGGGCTGACCAGGAGGGCTGGTGCATAGCAGGCACTCCAGAAAAGGAGGTGACTCTGACGGGCCTATCCACTGAAGGGCTCTGCAGCCAAGCACGACCTCAAGCCAGACCTGGTGTGCAGGGGGCAGTCAGATTCTTTGTCTATCTTGCTTGCCCTTTCTTGGTTTATTTGGACTAACATGGAGTCCTCAGTTAAGATCTTGCAAGATTTTTTTTTAACCAAATAAAAACATAACCAACTAAACAAAACCAAGTCCATTTATAACAAAGTCCCACCAGGGCAAACATTTGCAATCTCCCCAGAAAGCATTTTATCCATGGCAGGGAGGCCTGTGGAATTTTAAGAGGCTGCAGCTCGTGTCTTTGAAAACCACCAGCATCTTCGTGTTTGTCTAGGACTCTCTCCCCGCTGGGGTACTTTTCCATATGCCCTCATTTCCCAGCAGAGCCTGAGGCCTGTGGGCAGCCAGTAAGGCGCTCTGCACTCAGAGCGATGCTATGGGGCAGAGGCTGCAGGCTGGCGGCCATGGCCTGGATCCAGCCCCCAGGCATGGCTCAGATACCACGGTCAGTTGCTAACATCTGCAAATCAGGAGATTTCACCTAGAAATGCAGATTCACGGCTGCCTGGGCCCCATTCTTCCTGGCCAGGTGCCTGGTGCCAGGGCAGCTGTCCCCACACACACAATCGTCAGGATAGCATTTGAATTCTTTTCAAAGGATTTATGGGGACAAGATTCACATAAAACTAACCATTTTAAGGCATAACCCTCCCAGACTTCAGACAATCCTACAAAGCTATGGTCATCAAACTAGCATGGTATTGGCACAAAAACAGACATATGGATCAATGGAGCACAACAGAGAGCCCATAAGTAAACCCACACACCTAAGGTCAATTAATCTTTGACAAAGGAGGCAAGAATATACAATAGGAACGACAGTCTCTTCAGTAAGTGGTGGTGCTGGGAAGGCTGGACAGCTGCATGTAAATCAATGGAGCTGGAACACACCCTCTCACCATGCACAAAAATAACTCCAAGTGGCTTAAAGACGTAAACATGAGATGGGACACAAAACTCCTAGAAGAGAACATAGGCAGAATACGCTCTACTGTAAATTGTACAAATGTTTTACTAGGTCAGTCTCCCAAGGCAATAGAAATAAAATAAAAAATAAATAGGACCGAATCAAACTTACAAGCTTTGGCACAGCAGAGGAAACCAAAAACAAAATGAAAGGGCCACCTACAGAAGGGAAGACAGTTTCTGCAAACAATGAGACTGGCAAGGGCTTAATCACCAAAAGACACAAATAGCTGATCCAACTCAGTGACAAAGAAACAAAAACTCATTTGAAAAATGGGCAGAAGACCAGAAATAGATATTTCTGCAAGGAAGAAATACAAACGGCCACGAAACATACAAAAAGATGCTCAACACTGCTAGTTATCAGAGAAATGCAAATCAAATCTACACCAAAGTACCACACCTCACCCCAGTCAGGACAGCCACGATTAAAAAGATGACACAGAAGAAAAGCTAGGGGGTGTGGAGATAAGGGAGCCTCCTACACTGTTCGTGGACATGCAAGTTGGTACAGCCACTGTGGAAAACGTATGGAGGTTCCTCAGAAATGAAAAATAGGACTACCAAATGATCCAGCAATCCAATTCTGGGCATATGTCCAGACAAAACTCTAATTCAAAAGATACAGGCACCCAGTGTTCACAGCAGCACTATTCACAACAGACAAATCACGGAAACAACCCAAATGCCCACTGACAGAGGACTGGATAAAGAAGAGGCTGCACAGAAAATACGGTGGAAGATTGCGCAGGCATGAAAAAGAGCAAAGCAACGCCGTCTGCAGCAGCACGTGAAGCAAGCCAGACAAAGACAGACAGCTACATAATATATGTGGAATCTAAAACAGGGTATAAATTAACCTATGAACCAGAAACAGACTCACACGCATAGAGAGGAGACTTGTGGTTGCCAAGGGCTTGGGGCGAGGGGGCGGTGGAGCGGGAATTTGGGATTAGTGGAGACACTCTATTATATACGGAATGGACCGATGAAAAGATCCTATTGTACAGCACAGGGAACTATATTCAATGTCCTGTGATAAACCATCATGGAAAAGAACATAAGAAAAGAATGTGTATGTTCGTACAACTGAATCACTTTGATGTTCAACAGAAATTAATACATTGTAAATCAACTATACTTCAATAAAAGAAAAGAAAAGCTGTTGACCACGTTCAAATGAACAATTCAGTGGCATCGGGCACATTCACAGTGTTGTGTGACCACTGCCTCTTCCTAGCTCCAAAGCGTTCCCATCATCACCCAAAACACCTGGCATCACTCACCCCCTTCCCCAGCCCCTGGCGACCACTCCTCTCTGTCTACAGATTTGCCTATTCTGGATGCTTCCTGCGGATGGAGCCGCACACTGTGCCTGGCTTCTTTCACTCGGCGCATCTTTGAGGTTCACACGTGGGTCAGGGCTGAGGACCAGCCCAGCACACGCTTGTATGCATACTGCAAGCATCCACCTCCATGTCACACAGCAGCCCCGAAGTGGGGCAGGGCGGGCATTCACTCCCGCCTTGCTTGTCTGCTCTGGGCCTGTCCCCTCTTCCTCCTGCCCTGCTGGCTTCTACAACCCGTGGGCCACTCAGATTAGCAGCTACCTGCTCCCAGGAGCAGGGTCTCAGGTAGGTAGCTGCTGTGACTTGGCAGTCCCTGGCCTGGATGTCCCCTATGTGTACTCACACACTGGCACACACACGCATATGCACCATGCCAGCCCCATCCGCTTGGCACTTTGCTGCTTTTCACTTAATATATCCTGGAGGTTGTTCCATCTCCTGTTCTCGACGGCACACTGCCCCACTGCATGGTTCTGATTCCTAAGAGAGCAAGGGCCCGCGCCTCTGAGCCCACATAGGGACAGCCCTGGCAACACTCAGACGCCCAGCCTGGCGTCACCCTGGCCCCGCAGCCTGGCAAGGGAAGTCTGAGATGTCCTCTCTGCTTTCCTGGCCTCAAATCTCAGGCCTACACTTCATGTGCCTGTATTTTTCCAACACCTGACGTAGCATTTGTACTCTGTAGACGTGTCATAGATGCTTGTTAATCACACAAACGAAAAAAGAAACAACTACTTTTCACGCATTATTTAAGGTCTGGCTCAGATACCACTTTTTCCAGGAAGCCTCCCTAGTCACCCCTCTCTGAGCCCACAGGCCCTGTACTCCCATCACAGTACTCACGCCTACCACCTGTGATTGTCAGTATCTACACCATCAGCTATGATTTCTCTAGGTATTGCCAGGAGTTGGGAGGACACCCAGCACAGAGCAGTGACTGGACACCAGCGTTGTCAGCGTCGGGTCTGAAGCACGCCTAGGTGGGTTCAGGTTCCTCTGGGCCCAGGGAGGTGGGAGGCAGGTGCAATCACACCCACTTGACAGATGAGGAAGGTGAGGCTTGGAGAGGCTCAGCATCTTACCTGAGGCCACCCAGTTTCTCACTGGGGAGAGGCTGGTGACCCACCTCTCCAGCTCTTCCCAACTCCGAACTTTGCTCCCACCCTCCTTAGGGCTAACTGGGACCCACAGAGCAGAGCATGCTCTGGATCTTGGGGAGCAGGAGGAGGTTCAGGGAAAGTCTGGAGGGGCAGGAGGTGGGCAGTGTCTCCAGCACCCTGGTGCAATCTGGACCCCAGCAGGGAGGTAAGGACGGCAGGGGAGGGAGAGGTGATCCTCGAGGGAGTTTCACGCGAGCACACGTGTGTCAGCCCCAGGGCCCTTTGACATTGCGGGGAAAGAGGCAGTCACGGAAGACGACGCCTATCAGTGCCCCTTCCCTGTCGCACCCCAGAGCCGAGGGCTGGCCCGCCCCCGGTGGCTGGGACCACCGTGCTGGTTGGGCCCCAAAGTTCCCGGTAGACTCTGCCCTCTCTCACCTCTGTTGTGGGAGAGCAGGAGGGAGAAAAGAACACACTCGCTGAAGGGAAAGTGCAGGAGATATTAGGAAGCTTCAGCTCAGGGAGACGTGACGGAGGTCGGGGAGCTTGCGGCAGTGGGGTGCACACACAGCCATGTCTCCGCCGGGTCCCCACCAGGTGAACAGTACTTTGTCCTTGCCCATTTGGCTCCCTCCTGCCCTGCTTCCTGCTGAGAGCTGTGTCTTTCTCAGGCGGGTTCCACACTGCAAGCAGAGCTGGGGAACAGGGAGAAGCAAACAGGCCCCACAGAGGCTGGCTCCCCCTTTACTATGGAGACTCGAGATCTGGACAAGACCATGAGAAAACAAGCAGAACTGGGGACTTCCTGGTGGTCCAGTGGTTGAGAATCCACCATCCAATGGAGGGGGGACAAGGGTTCCCTGGCCAGGGAACTAAGATCCCACAGGCCGTGGGGCAACCGAACCCTCACGTCACAACCAGAGGGGCCCATGCACACGACAAGGGCTCCTGTCTGCCTCAACTAAGACCAGAGGCAGCCAAAAATAAGTAAAGATGTGCATATATAAAAGAAAACGAGCGAGACTGCAGATGAGACTCATCTCCATGATAAAAGCCAAGTGGAGGGAGTGGGCGGCCACTCTGAGATCTGAGGTTGGCAGCAGGGCTGTGGTGGATGGCAGGGGAGGGGATCTGGATGGAGTCACTGCAGGATGCAGAGCACACAGGGAGGAGAGAGAATTCTGAGAAACCGTGGGCTTCCCTGGTGGCTAAATGGCAAAGAGCCTGCCTGCCAGTGCAGGAGACATGGGTTTGATTCCTGGATCCAGAAGAGCCCCTGGAAAAGGAAATGGCAACCCACGCCTTACCTAGAAGGTAAGGCAAACCTTACATGGAAAACCCCATGGCTGGTGGCTACAGTCCATAGGGTCGCAAAGAATCGGACACAACTGAGCAGCTAACACACACACACACACACACACACACACACACACACACACACACACACACTGTGGGCTAAGGAGTGGATTCCTCCCGACGTTTGAGAGAAATGCAAGTGAAAATGTAGGTTCCTTCCGAATCCTTTTTGGCGGCTGGACCACACCCCTCTGTGATGTTCTCTGGACTGGGCCACCTGGAACCTTGGTTCTTATTAGGGTTCCATCCACAAAGTCCCTTTCACAGCAAGGAAATGATCTAATCCCCATCAAGAGAGAGGCAGGGGCTGGTGTCACCCCACATCAAGGATGAGGAAACTGAGGCGCAAGGAGGTCATGTGAGTTGCCCAAGGTCACAGCACTAAAAGGGGCCGAGTCAGGACAGATCCTCACGTTTTCCTGACTCCGAATGCTCAACTTCTTTTCTCTCTCCAGCTCTGCCCCAGGAGAAGGATCCTATGACACTGAATCGTCTCTTTTTCAGGGTTTAATATTTCGGGCCAGATCTGAGTGAGGTTTGCTGTTTCCTCCAAAATTTGGCCTGACCTCAGGGCACCGCTGCCCGGCCACTGGCAAGAGTGCCCTGCTGGCAGCTGTGGGCTGGTAGGCAAGCTGCTTTTGGCACGACACAGTGGAAACTCAGACAACTCAATAAAAACTCTATTTATCTTTGTGGTCAAAACACACAGGGCAATTTTATAGATGTCAAGTAGGATGATGGCCAGGGTTGGCACAGATGGAGAGTGGGCACTGCTGCTCTGTGTCAGTGGTGCTTTAAACCCGTACGACCTTTGGGCGAGCAGTCTGGCACCATGAATCCCATGTCTTAAAAACGCAAAGCCTTTGAGCCAGCAAGTCCACTTCTAGGAACACAGCCCAAGGCAGCAGTCTACTGGACACTACACTGCTCTCACTGCCACCGTGACCGGCCTCAGACTGGGCTCCTGCGGGGCCGGGGGCTCGCGCCCGATCGCCTGACTGGAGCTGGCTCACTAGAGCAGTTGTTCTTCCCAGCTTGTTCTGCTGCCCCCATAAGTGCAAGAGCTTTTTGACCATACTGAAAATGAGCATCTAATTGGGCATACATATTTCTGTGTTTTTCATGGCTTGGCTTCAATTCCGAAAGCAATAGAGCTTTCAGTCTAGAGGGCACATCAGGGGTCTTCTGGTCCAACATTCCCGAAGTGGGAGGTGAAAGGGTAGGTGGAGTGGGTGCCTGTGTGCCTGGATAAGCTCGGGGAGATGGGCACGTGCTTCCTCACGGGCTTTCTCAGAGCCTTCTTGCTTGATGGCGGGTCCTGCAGTTTGCACGAGACAGACAGAGGAGGCAGTGTTGGACTCCTGGAACAAATGGCTACACCCTGTGTGATGGCAAACAACAGCAGTATCCTGCCTCATACCTCGGAGGCCAGAGGTCTGAAGTCAGGGTGTCAGCGGGGCCAGGCTTTCTCGGAAGGCTCTCAGGGGAACCCTTCCTGCCTCTTCCACCTTTGGATGGACACATGTGTCCTTGGCTTGTGGCTGCATCTTTCCCACCCCTGCCTTCGTCTTCACATGTATCTTCACTCAGTGTGTATCGGTTCAGTTCAGTCGCTCAGTCGTATCCGACTCTTTGCGACCCCATGGACTGCAGCACGCCAGACTTCCCCGTCCTTCACCAACTCCCTGAGTTTCCTCAAACTCATGTCCATTGAATCAGCGATGCCATCCAACCATCTCATCCTCTGTCATCCCCTTCTCCTTCTGCCTTCAATCTTTCCCAGCATCAGGATCTTTTCCAATGAGTCAGCCCTTCGCATGAGGTGGCCAAAGTATTAGAGCTTCAGCTTCAGCATCAGTCCTTCCAATGAACACCCAGGACTGATTTCCTTTAGGATGGACTGGTTGGATCTCCTTTCAGTCCAAGGGACTCTCAAGAGTCTTCTCCAACACCACAGTTCAAAAGTATCAGTTCTTTGGCCCTCAGCTTTCTTTAACGTCTGGCTCATGCATCTATACATGACCGCTGGAAAAACCATGACTAGACCATGTGTGTCACTGGGCCTAAATTCCCCTTTTCTTCAAAGGACCTCAGCCACCTGACTCCAGCCTGACTTCATTCTAACTTCATCATGTCTGCAAAGACCCTAATACGGTCACACTCACAGGTCCATGTGGATATGAATGTTGGGGGAGCGCTCTTCGCTGAAGCATCGATGGAAGCTTCAGGGAGGGGGGTGCCGAGGATCTGACTGATGTCAAGATCTCCCAGCATCCCTCAACCTGCTGTGCTGGGAGAGTAGGGGTGAGGGTGGGCTCAGGGGGAGAGCAAGTACGGTGAGACCACTGTGCCATCCAGACAAGAGGAGATGGCAGCTCGGACCAGGTGGAGCCAGTGCAGGTGGTGAAGCGGGTGGCCTGGGGTGTCCTTTTGAAGGTGGAATAAAAGGTAACTCTGCATTTGGACATGAAATGGGAGAAAACGAGGCATCAAGGGGGAGCTCCAGGTTTTAGCCGGAGACACCAGGACAGCGGAGTTGCCCTCAGTGCAAAGCAAAGAGCCAACTGGTTTCTGGCACACTCGGGCAGACTGACGTGGACTAGGACGGAGGGGGTGGCCCTTCGGGGGAGCATGGACCTGGGTGCAGAGCCGCCCCTGCCCCGCCCCCATGACCGTCAGTCCTCTCTGTGTTTCCAGAAGCAAGTTCAGGACTGCCATGTGTGCACTGGCCTCAACGCCTCCCGTCAGTCACCTCCTGATGCTCCTGCCCCACTCCCACTCCCACTTTCTGTGCACTCACCGCCTCCCTGTCAACATGGGAGGCTGCAGACCGTGGGGCCTCGGTGTCCTCTGCCAGGGCTCACAGGTGGTCTTGTGGTTCTGGGGGAGAGGCAGGACCCTGCCCACACCCACCAGCCCCACGGGGCCTTCCCGGCAGCTGGGGTGCACCCAGGGTGTCCTAGGGAGGGGCGGGCTGGCCCTTTCCAGGAGAGGGCACCGCCATGGGCACTGCCAGCAGACAACAGGGGCTGCCCAGTGCAGGAAAGGCCCCTTAGGTGGGGACTCGTGTGGCTTTCGGTGACTGTGTGTCTCAGGCTGGGCTGACCAGCTGCGCTCGGTGAATCCTGCGGGCACAACCTCAGAACTGGAGTCCACTTCTGTTTCATCCGGGCCGAGGGTGGTTCACACTCATGAAAAAGGGTCTTGCTGCCCAGGCTGAAGGCACTCGCCAGCCGGCCACACCACAGAGTCACTTCTCAGGTTTGCCACAAAGCAGGTTAGGGAGCCACTGTTAGGTTAGTCCACTGTCCTAATTTGAGCTCTGAAATGTCTGTGGACCTCTCCCTTTTGCCGGGAATTCAAAGGACCTGGTCCAACATCTGGGCAAAAAGGAGGCTGGCCCAAATTCCAGGCAAACGCCTGGCCTGGGCAGCAGAAGACGTGGCGATGAACTGTGACGAATTCCTCAGGCAAGGGGTAGAGCCCTCGGAGCCTCCGTTTTCCCGTCTGTAAAGTGGGATGTTGCTCCCGTATGTTCCGAGGGTGGGATGGCCTCACGGCCTCCAGGCCTGGCTCTGTGGAGAAGCCTGGGCAAGGGTGGAGGCCCTCCTGCTTCCGCTGCAGCCCTTCCTGCCTCAGCCAGAATAGCTCTGGTTACTATTCCAAGTGAAAGCTCCCCACCAGGATGTGCAAAACCCACTGGCCAGTGGTCCGGGATCTCATGGCTCTGATCCCTGTCTAGGGCTTTCTGGGTTGTGGTAAGAGTCAGCTAGGACCTGACTGTCCACCTTCCTTTCTAGGGTGCTTCTCTCCTATCAGTCATGTGCGGCTGGGCAAGCTGCCAGTCACAGGGCCCCACCACTGAGCATACATGTGATTCAGGCCTGGCCGATCAAAGAACTCTTGCCCTCTAGCCACAGGGATAGGACCAAGCCTTAGTCATGTGACTAAGGCTGGCCAATCAAGATTCTTCCCTGGACCAGCAATATTCTGAAACAGCAAAAGAGATGCGACCCCTTCTCTTTTTTCATCAAGCTGGAGGACCTAAGCCTGAGTTCACATCAGCACCATGTTTCTTACTGCTGGGAGAAAATCTATTTACTCTCAGAGAAAATGAGGTCCTCATTTTCAATGGGGAAAGTCAAGAAAGCTCACTTGGCAGCAAAGCTCCTGGAGAAGATCTTTAAGTTTCTCGGGGGTTAATGTAAGTAAGAACTTTGCTTTTATTTATTTATTTAGTGGTGTCCTTCCCTGAGAAACCAAACAGTCTGCAGCATCCAGACAGCACTTGAGACAGTTCAAGGGATACAGAGAGGGCAGGCGAGAAGAGCAAGTATACGGCTGACCCAGTTTTAAAAGGACTTGGCAACTGGCCAAGAAATAGCCATGCTCTAACCCTCTTGATGGCAGGGGAGACTCTGAGGGTTTAGGTGTCCCTCCAAAATCACACACAGGGTGTATGAAGCACTCTTTTAACTCCAAAGCCCATGTCCCCAGACTTTTGAATTTGGTAGAAATTTAGAAAAACCTTTTGAGAACTAAAAAGGATCAGTACAATTCCACAGCCATCTCTGACCAGCATCCCTTCATAAAATGATAACTTAACCCCCCAGCAATGGAGGAAGGACATGAGCTGTGAGCAAAGGTCAGTCCTCTTGTTTGGATTTTGTTCAGTTTGGAGGGACATTTGGTGATTTTCTCATGTTTCCTCAAAGCACCGACTACTGGAAACGAGCATGAGCAGGCAGTGAGTGTGCCAGTATCCTGGGGCTGCTGTAACAGAGCACCACAAACGAGAGGACTTTGAACAGCAGAAATGGGGCTTCCCTGGTGGCTTGGTGATAAGGAATCTGATTGCCAAAGCAGGAGACACAGGCTCGATCCCTGATCCAGGAAGATCCCACGTGCCTCGGAGCAACTAAGCCCGTGCACCGCAGCTGCTGAGCCTGCGCTCTCGAGCCCGGAGCTGCAACTGCGGGGACCACGCGCCGCAACCGCTGCAGCCCGAGTGCCCCAGGGCCGGCGCTCCACAACGAGGGACGCCCCTGCAGTGAGAAGCCCATGCACCGCAGCTCGAGAGTGGCCCTTCTCCCTGCAACCAGAGCAAAGCCTGCCCAGCAATGATGACCCAGCACAGCCAAAAGTAAGCAAAATTAGTAAAAGACAGAAAAAAATAACCCAGCAGAAATATAGTCCAGAGCCCTCAAGTCTGAAGTCCAGGTGGCAGAGACTTCCCTGGTGCTCCAGAGCCAGAGATTCTGTGCTCCCGACCAATGAAGAGGCCCTGGGTTTGATTCCTGGTCAGGAAACTAGATCCCACAGGCTGCAACTAAGACCCAGCACAGTCCAACAACAAATAAATAAATTTTTTTAATTAAAAAAAGTTTAAAAATATCAAATCAAATCAAGGAGTCCACAGGGCCAAGGGCTCTCTGAGGGCTAAAGGGAGGATTCTGTGGCTTGTAGAAGAGCCACTCCCATCTCTGCCTCCGTCTTACACGGCCTCTCCCAGGTGGTCTGTGTCTAAATTCCCTTCTTCTGCCTGACTGGATAATGGGGTGAAGCACTGGCTTAAGATGAGAATAAACTTATATTCTGAGTCATTAACAACACAGGGGAGAAAGCGTTTGAGCCAGCTGCAAGTGGGGCTGTGAAGATGAGCTTTGCTTTGGATACGTTATGTTTGCAATGACTGTGATACACGTATTTGTGATTATATCCTGTAAACAATTGTGAATGTTAAGCCTGGACATATTTGGTCTTAAGGTCTGTAGAGATATTTGAAGAAAATAATAAAAATGAACTGCTTTAAAAATAAGTCAATAAATTCACCTCTTCTTATAAAGACACCAGGCATTAGATTAGGGCCATTCTAATCCAGTAAGAACCCGTCTTAACTTGAAGATATCTGCAAAGACCCTATTTCTAAACGTAAGGTCACATTCACAGGTTCTGAGGGGCAGGACTGGCATAGCTCTTTCTAAGGGACATCATTCAAGCTGGCTGAGCAGGCCAGCATTACGGGGCACCTCCACCCCGAGGCCCTTCCCATGCTGACAGCAAAGCATGAGAAAGATGGATCTGAGGGACGGTGCCCTCTCAGCTTGGGGAGAAAGGCTGGACCGCCAGGGACAGCTGGGGACCCCTGGGTGGTCCCAGCTTCCCTCACATGTTTCCATTCCAAGGAGTAACTGTCTGGAGGGCAGCTAGTTGCCAGCTGGCAAAGCCAGGCTAAGACACGGACCTTCAGTGCTGGGCCAGGGCTGGACTGTGACCTGGACACCTTCCTGGAGAAGAAGCTCAACCTCAGCCCCAGGCCAGGAAACCGGCCCCGCCAAGGGGCAGATTCACAGCAGAGGGATCCACGCCTTGGCCTTTTGGATGGCAGGAGGCCTTGACTCTGCCGTGAGGGGCCCTCTGTGTCCTCCCAGGATGCATGCAGAGACATGGCAGCAGCCACCAACCTGGCCTGACCTCGGTCCTCTGGATGTGGACCAGAGTTTGCTCACAGGCTCCCTAGAGGCCGACGCTGCGGGGTGGGGGGTGGGGGTGGGGTGGGGGAGTAGAGTCAACTGGAACTGCACGCTTCCGAGAGAGGGTTGGCAACCAGCCTGAGGTCACACAGAGATCATTCAGTGCCAGCGTGAGGACCTGCCTCCCAGTTCTGCCAATGCGAGCCTTTTGCCCACTGAGGTGGTTCTATCAGGGGAGGCTCTCGCCCCTGGGAACCAGGCTTGATTTTATAATGGTTTTACAGTATCACCAGGAAGAAAGTGTCACCCACTTTGCAGTCAGGCCTGCTGGACACCTGATCTTTGGGCAAAGGAGAGAGAGAGAAGCAGCTCTGACTAAACACCTACTGTGCACCAGGTGCTTCACGCTCACATCCCCCCATCTTACGTGTGAGCGGCAGGAAGCCCCGGGCAGCTAGAGCCATCCAAGGGCTCCCGTCCCCTCTTGTGCCATCTCAGAGTGTCAGTTTACCTTGCTGAGGCTCAGTTTACTCATCTGTAAAGCAAGATCACAAGCTCAGCGTCATAGGTGGTCACAAGAATTAGGGATCCCATCCCAGGAACGGGCACATAGTAGGTGCTCAAGAAAGGTGATGTTCACTAATTATTAGAGAATGCGGATCCAAACGACAGTGATTTCTCACACCGGTCAGAATTGCCATCATTAAAAAGTCTACAAAGAGGACTTGCCCTGGTGGCGCAGTGGATTGGGATCTGTCCGCCAGCTGGGAGCGTGGGTTTGATCCCTGGGCCAGGAAGATTTCATATGCCGAGGAGCAACTAACCCATGCTCTAGAGCCCATGCCCCACAAGAGAAGCCACCACCACGAGACGCCCGAGCAGGGCAGCAAAGAGCAGCCCCTGTTTGCTGCAGCTAGAGAAAAGCCCGCACACACCAACAAAGACCCAGTACAACTGAAAAAAGCCTACAAACAACAAATGCTGGAGAGGGTGTGGAGAAAAGGGAACCCTCCTGCACTGCAGGTGAGAATGTAAACTGGTGCAGCCACGGTGGAAAACAGCATGGAGGTTTCTCAAGAAAAACTAAAAGCAGAGCCGCCATATTACCCAGCAATCCCCCTCCCGGGCACATGTCTGGGGAAAACTGTAACTGGAAAAGCACAGGAACCCCTATATTCACTATTTATATTAGCCAAGACATGAAAGCAATCTACGTGTCCATCAACAGACGAACAGATAAAGAAGGCGCGGTGCATGTATGTAATGGAAACATCACTCAGCCATAGGTAACACTCACGATGAAATAATGCCACCGTAGTAACATGTATGGACACAGAGATTATCATGGTAAGTGAAGCAAGCAGACAGAGACAAATAGCATACGATATCACTTATATGCGGAATAGAAAACATTACACAGATGATCTTATCTACAAAACAGAAACAGACACACAGACAGAGAGAACAGATTTGTGTTTGCCAAGGGGAAGGGGAGGCGGGAGAGGGGTGGCATGGGAGTTTGGGGTTAACAGATGCAAACGATTACACAGAGAATGGATAAACAGGTCCTACTGTATTGCATAGGGAACTACATTCAATATCCTGTGATAAAGCATAATGGAAAAGAATATGAACAAGAATGTATGCAGATGTATAATGGAAGCACTTTGCTATACAGTAGAAATTAACATGACACTAAATCAACTATACTTCAATAACTTTAAAAACAAAAACACAAAGAAAGGTGGTGTTTTAATTTTCCTCTGCTAATGGAATAATTTTGTGCAAACTTTACCGCTTCAAAGCACATGCTCAGTATCTGCTGTCTGGGGTCAGAAACTTTTAACACGGGTCTCACTGAGCCAAACTGAGCTGTTAATGGGGCCCCTGAGGTTCTAGGGACAAACTGTTCTCGCCCCTTCCAGCAGCCAGCAGCGGCCCCTCTTGGCTCATGGCGCTGTCTCCATCACCAAAGCCAGTGACCCTGCATCTCGGACCCACCTCCATTGCCTCCTCTTTCTCTGACCACAGCTGGGAAAGGGACTCTGATTTCAAGGACTTGTGATTCCACGGGGCTCACTGGGATCACCCAGGATCATCCCGCATGACAAGGCCCTTCACTCAATCACGCCTGCCAAGTCCCTTCTGCCACGTCAGGTCACACACACACAGGTTCCAGGAACCAGGGCGAGGGCGTCTTGGCTGGGGTGGGGGGCAGGCAGGGGGGCGGGCGGCACTCTGCTGACCACAGGTGAGCCGAGTTGAACTCCATCGAGCAAGGGAAACCTGGGCCAGTCCTGGCAGTTCTTCCTGAAAGAAGAGGATTCCACTATACCCGGCTCACTCAAGGGCCATTTCCCACCCCTGCTGTTTTTGACTCTCTTCAAAGAAGCTCTGTCTAGCCAAGGAGACGGAGTCAGGGCTGCCAAACCTTTGCTTCAAAATAAACCTACTTGGAAATTTCCACTGGACCAGGCTCTTTCCCCCTCCCAGACCTGCCCGAAATCCCAGACCAAGCAGGGCATCTTATAGAAGCACCATCAGACTCCAAGTTCTCCTGAGAAGGCTTTTGTTGTTGTTTGGGTGTTTTCTTTTCTTTGGTTTGTTTGTTTTCCCCGTCAAACTAAACAGCACCCGGCACACTGTTACGCAGAAATAATGAACTGGTTAGGACATCACCCTCGACCTAGGAAAGGGTTTTTACAGTTCTAATCGTCACAAGGACCTTATCTGTTCCCCTACCCAGCTTGTATCCTCCAGGGTCCCTCCTTACAGCCTTCAAAGAGCACACAACTATTTCACAAGCTCTGCACATTTACAGGGAGCGTATCTGATGCCAACACAGAGGCAGGCACATATATCCCATTTGCCTAACACCCAGCATCTTTTGATTTCAACAGATTCATGCAGGAAGTCATTATTTACGATGGGCTCAGCATTAGATGTTTTGCATGGAAGATGCACTCTCGTTTAGGATTTCCAACAGGTTCACATGTCATCTCATGAATTCCCTCCCCAACAATTCTGGGGTCCTCGATTCCCCGACAAGGAAACAGGGTGGGAGAGAGAAGGGGGGACTTGGGCCCTGTCACTTAGCTGATAAGTGGCAGGGCTGGGTTTGAGGCTGGGTCCTCGGACTTCAGATCATCCTAGTTGACTGTGGCCACACTCACTTCTCTTGTGATACTGTGACAGAATAAGAAATATATACATGGTCTTTGTCCTGGTTCCTGGGACAGGAGCTCCTAGAACCCGTGTAATCTGCAGATGGAGAGATAGGAGTGTCCTTGGCTACTACTAACAAAACCCTCTCAAGCGTGCCTGAGTTTATGCTAATGAGATGATTCTTGGTGCCCCCAGAGAGCTTCACATGGGGGCTGGTTGTGGGGGAACCAACCATCTCATTAGAGGGCTGGAACTTGCAGCCCCATCCCCAACCTCCAGGGAGGTGACTGGGGGAAAGACCAGTGGCAAACGATTTACTCAGCCACGTCTATACAATGGAACCTCCATGAAAACCCTTCTGGGTTGGTGAACACATCCATGTGTCGAGAGGGTGTGCCACAAAGATCAACAAAGATCAGACTCGAAACTCCATGGGGACAGAAGGTCTGAGCCCATTCCAGACCTTCCACTATGTACACTTTTTCATCAGTATCCTTTACAGTAGATGTAAAGGATTCATATTTACAATAATCATAAATGTAAGGAGGGAATTCCCTGGTAGTCCAGTCATTAAGACTCCATGCTTTCACTGCTGAGGGCTCAGGTTCAACCCAGATCAGGGAACTAAGATCCCAGAAGCCACATGGTTTGGCTAAAAAAAAGTAAATAGAAGGAAAGTATTTCCCTGAGTTCTAAGAGCCATCATAGCAAGCTATTGAATGAATGAGGGGACTTATTGATTTGTAGCCAAACCAGAAAGAAGTGGCTGTCACCTGGGGACTCCCCACCTGTGGCTAGCATGTGGAGTGGAGGCAGTCTTCTGGGACTGAGCCCTTCACCTTCGGGTCTGCTCTGACTCCTGGTAGTTAGGGTTAGAATTGAATTAAGTTGTAGGACACCCACTTGATGTCCGTAGAGAATGAGAGAATTGCTTGTTGTGAAAAATCCACATATTTGGTGTCAGAAGTGTTATGCATGAAAAACAGACCTTCAATTCAGTTCAGTTGCTCAGTCGTGTCCGACTCTTTGCGACCTCATGAATCACAGCACGCCAGGCCTCCCTGTCCATCACCAACTCCTGGAATTCACTTAAATTCATGTCCACTGAGTCAGTGATGCCATCCAGCCATCTCATCCTCGGTCGTCTTCTTCTCCTCATGCCCCCAATCCCTCCCAGCATCAGAGTCTTTTCCAATGAGTCAACTTTTTGCATCAGGTGGCCAAAGTATTGGAGTTTCAGCTTTAGCATCAGTCCTTCGAAAGAACATCCAGGACTGATCTCCTTTAGGATGGACTGCATGGATCTCCTTGCAGTCCAAGGGACTCTCAAGAGTCTTCTCCAACACCACACCTTCAGTTAAGTTCAGTCGCTCAGTCGTGTCCGACTCTTTGCAACCCCATGAATCGCAGCACGCCAGGCCTCCCTGTTCATTACCATCTCTTGGAGTTCACTCAGACTCAGGTCCATCGAGTCCTTGATGCCATCCAGCCATCTCATCCTCGGTCGTCCCCTTCTCCTCCTGCCCCCAATCCCTCCCAGCATCAGAGTCTTTCCCAATGAGTCAACTCATCTCATGAGGTGGCCAAAGTACTGGAATTTCAGCTTTAGCATCAGTCCTTCGAAAGAACATCCAGGACTGATCTCCTTTAGGATGGACTGCATGGATCTCCTTGCAGTCCAAGGGACTCTCAAGAGTCTTCTCCAACACCACACCTTCAGTTAAGTTCAGTCGCTCAGTCGTGTCCGACTCTTTGCAACCCCATGAATCGCAGCACGCCAGGCCTCCCTGTTCATTACCATCTCTTGGAGTTCACTCAGACTCAGGTCCATCGAGTCCTTGATGCCATCCAGCCATCTCATCCTCGGTCGTCCCCTTCTCCTCCTGCCCCCAATCCCTCCCAGCATCAGAGTCTTTCCCAATGAGTCAACTCATCTCATGAGGTGGCCAAAGTACTGGAATTTCAGCTTTAGCATCATTCCTTCCAAAGAAATCCCAGGGCTGATCTCCTTCAGAATGGACTGGCTGGATCTCCTTGCAGTTCAAAGGACTCTCAAGAGTCTTCTCCAACACCACAGTTCAAAAGCATCAATTCTTCGGCGCTCAGCCTTCTTCACAGTCCAACTCTCACATCCATACATGACCACAGGAAAAACCATAGCCTTGACTAGACGGACCTTAGTCGGCAAAGTAATGTCTCTGCTTTTGAATATCCTATCTAGGTTGGTCATAACTTTTCTTCCAAGGAGCAAGCGTCTTCTAATTTCATGGCTGCAGTCACCATGTGATTTTGTAACTATATTCATTTACGTGATAACTCATTCAATGTTTAACAAGTTGCTTAAGTCAACTCTGCACTGTGATAAGTGATGAGCAATAAAAACTCATCCTGAACTCACAGAGACAGGACATACAACCTCCAGATCACAGTCTCTCCACCCGCTGAGCCCAGGACTGCGTGATTTACTGACAGAAACAGCAGAGTCTGATTCAAGTGTGTAGGATGGGGTCATCGCACTGGTAACTTAAAATTTTCCTTTCAAATTTAGTTATTTAACAGGCTGAATAATGATCCCCTGCATCGTATCAGGTCCTGATCCATGGAACCTATAAATGTTACCTTCTATGGTAAAGACCTGCAGATGTAACTAAGGATCCCAAGATGAGAAAAGTATCCTGCGTTATCTGGTGGGTTTAAATGCACACTGGTGGTCCAGTGGCTAAGACTCCACTCTCACAATGCGGGGGGTGGGGATGGGGGTGGGGAACTGGGTTTGACTCCTAGTCAGGGAACTAGATCCCACAGGCCACAATTAAGAGGTTGAGTTCACATATCGAAATTAAAGACCCCGCATGCGGCGACAAAGATCAGAGATCCCGAGTGCTGCAACTAAGACTTGGCACAGCCAAATAAATAAGTATCTGAAAAAACAACGAAAATGAAAAGCAAACGCTATCATGTGTATCCTTATAAGCGAGGCCAAGGAGGATCTGACACCCACAAAGCAGACGGCAGAGTGACGGGAGGAGCAGAGACACGGGTGTGGCCACGAGGCTGCCAGAAGCTAGGGGAGACAGGGGCCCTCCCCAGAAGCCTCCAGAGGGCACGCAGTCCTGAAGCACCTGAGCTCAAGCTTCTGGCTCCCAGAACTGTGACAGACTACATCCCTGCTTTATTTTTTGCTTTGTTATACACAAGGCATGAGCTTCACAAACCTGCAGTGCACAGAACGATCAACTGCCACATCCACCCAGCACGTGTCATCCTGCAGACCAAGACGGAACGCTCCCAGCACCCCAGGGTCGGGCACTACTCTCCCCCTTCCCCAGGAGCAACCTCTCTGCCCGCCTCTACCACGAAAGGCTGGTTTTCCCTGCTCTTGAACTTCACATATAAGGGATCGTACGGCACATACTCTTGTGTGAGGTGTCCTTTGCACAACTTCGTATCAGTGCAACGCACGCATGCTGATGAGTTTTTCTTTCTTCCTTTTCCTACTACAGGACTTTAACCTGTTTGTCTGGTATCCTATGGATGGACACCTCGGCTGTTCCCAGCCTTCAGCTATCAATAAGCTGACAGGAACGTAGTTCCACAGTTTCCTGTGGCCGCGCCTCCTCTGCTTCATTTCCATACCTAGGAGCGGCCCTGCAGGGTTTCGTTTAGTCATTGTCTATAGTTTCCAGGTGATTCAAATGTGTAAATCAAGTGTGAGAACCACTCTCCAGCCCAGTGGTTCTTGACCAGGAACAGTTTTGCCCCCAGGAGATATTTGGCAAATTGGAACATCTGGTCACAACTCAGAGCTATGCTAATGGTATCTCATAGAACATGCTGGGCTGTTGGTCAACCTCCTACAGTACATAGGGCACGCCCTACCCACCCACCCACCCACACAACAGGGATTATCCAGAGCCCATGGTCAAGAGACCTGAGGGTGAGAAATTCGATTAGCCATTCACTCAAGACCATACGTATGAATAACCCACCTGCAGGTCATGGGCAGCTCCCAGAGCCTTGCCCTGCTCGGAGGGTGGGAAGGGTGATGGTGGTGAGACCCAGAGGTCTGAGCCCTCCAAAGAGGCAGGCTGCCCTGCTGAGAATGCAGAGCTGACCTCGGCTGTGGGCCTTTAGCAGAAGCTCCCAGGTACCCTCCTACCCCACGGACAGTAGTGTGGACTTCCGCTTAGTCCTCCCTTCCTGGGTCTGTCAACTCCACAGACACAGAAAGCCCCCAGAGAGGCCCCCGTTCCAGGCGGCCCTGTGGGGATAGGGGGCACTGAAGTGAGGCTGTCCCATGGGATACAGGACATAGGAACCAAGTTCCTACAGGAAGGCTCCCCCGGCTCCATCTGTGCTCCTTCCAGAGGCAACCCCACGTTCCTTCATGAGCTCCTCAACCTGCCCCTTCAGCCCTAGTCCACATTCACCACTGGGACACGTGGCATTCCTCAAGCCCTCACACGCCACGCACGAGCCACGAGAAGGCGGGCTATCTTCTCAGGCCCCAGTCTCCACCATTTCTAGTCTATCATTTGGGGCCGTTGTGGAGGTGGCGCTGTGCTGTGGGGTCCTTCAAATCCCCTCCAGCTCTCCCCTCGCTCTGCCTGGCTTCTCAACTCTTCCGTCACCGGTATCAATTCTCTGCAATCAGTACCCTCTGCTGAAAGGCCCAGCAGGGTGTTGATTTCCTGGGCTGGATCTCGATTGCCCCATGGGCCCACAGTGAGGCTCTCTGCTGCGGGTCACACTTCTGGGCCCACCAGGAAGGGCAGAGAAAGGCCGAGCGGGGTCTTCACCTCCCGGGGCCGGGCTGCGGCCAGGCTCCGTCTCTCCCACCTACCCTGTCCCCCAGCTCTCCTCCCCGCTAAGCTGCATCTCACATCCCCCTGCTGTGATTCTGATTCACGCCAAGGTGAGTCCTCGTTGTGCAACTCTTCATGGGAGACGGCCCAGAAATGGGAATTCCAGGAATGGTTACTCATGCTCTAAAGCCTGGCTTTCGAGACCACTATTTCACCAAGGATTAAAAAGACAACTCAAAAAGTTATTTTTCTGCTCAGAGCTGTGTTTAATCCTCTGCAGTCACTCTCCTATGCCCTGAGCAACAAGCCACATCTGTGCCCTGGTTGGGATAACAGAAGGGTGCCATTGGGGGCACCTCAAAAAAGGCACTCAGCTATTTCAAAATCTTCTTCCCCTAGAGAAGTAAAGCCAGTATAGCCAGCAAAGAACAGGCTGTTCTCATGGGAGCAAAACCTCTGCAGAAACTGGTGGACCCCTGGTTGCTGCTCTGTATCTGGTGTTTCTGGAAGGGTAGATACTGGTGATGAGAAGGGAAGTGGGGTTACAGAGTGAGAGGGAGACTTGAGTGGCCTTTAGCACAGTCACACTGCCCAAGAATGAAGGAGGAAAAACACCTCCCCTCCCTTTCCACAAAGTTCAGTTGGCTCAACCCATCCTGTCTGAAAATAAAGAAGAAAAGCAGCTGATCAACGTCTCCAGCTTCAGGCTGTCTTTTGAGGAAGAACCCAAGCCATGACTCATCACTTGCCTGCGATAAGCATTTGCAGTTTCAGGCAGAAACAGGCCACAAGCATGCCAGGGAGGGTGGAGGCAGCTGCTGCAGGGTCCCGCACTTCTGGCTGGCTGGGCTTATCTGCCTTTGGTAATGTAGGGGGATCTGAGTTGCCATTCCATCACCCCTCACTGGAGGGGTGTCTGTCTGTTTGAACACTCACAAGCACACACCCATGTGAGGACCGAGATTCCCCAGGATGGGGGTGGGAAGGTAATCAGGCTCCTTTTCATCCTGTCTGAAATTAGACCCAGACCAGGCATCCCGCTGGAGAAAACCCAGGCCGGCCAGACCTTTCGCTGCCTGGGTCTGCTCCATGAAGTGCTGGCATGTCCGGCTGGTGTCTCCTGGACAGCATGTCTTAGTGGCATGCCATTTTGGAGGCCGGCCCCTGTGAGCTGTGTCCACCGGCGTTAACCAGGCAGGCAGTCTCAGAAGAACTGTATCTCCAGGTCCACAGCAGAGGATTCGAACCGAGCCCAGGACAGGTCCTGGTCCAGAGAACGGAAGCTGCGGCTCCTCACACAGCCACCAGAGGGTGCTGTCCAGCACTGCCCCTCCACTCCCATTCTGAAAACCTTCCGAGGCTCCCCGCGGTTCTCAGGGCGCAGGCCAGCTTCGTAAACCCACTGGCATGGCTGCGCACGATCTAGCCACTGGCCTTTGCAGCTTCACCTTGCTCTCCCCCGCCCTGTGCCCCAGCACGAATGGCTTTCTCCCCATTCCCCGAGAGGACACTTCCTGCACCCATGGGCTTTCGCAATCACTGCCCCCTTCTGAGAGGCTCTCCTATCCCTCTGCACCGAGAGAACCCTGGTGGGCCCTCAGGTTTAATAAGCATCAGCTCAGGGGCCAAGGGAAGCCTTCCAACACCCTGATGAGGTTACGTGGCCCTTCGGCGCCCTGGGTGTCCTGCACCTCTTGACAGCACTTGCCACGGATGCAATTAGACCCTTGATCCTGCCGTGGCTCGCCCACGGTGTCCCCAGCTAGACCGCCAGCATCCGAGTCGCCGTGCTCACTGCTGACCCTCAGGCCCACACAACGCCCCACTGCAGCCCAGTCTCTGGGCCTCTCTCTTCCTGGCACCCGGGAGGGGCGCACTTTCTGCTCCCTGGTTGCAGAGACACGTCATGGCACCGCTGAGAGCCTTTAACTGTTAGTGCGACCCGAGCCTCACAGCCCAGATGGCAGCTGCTCCCTTAGCTAGAGTCCTCTGTAAGGGACACAGGGAAGGAGCAGTCCCGCCCTCTCTCACCTGTGTGACTGTCACTTGCTCCTCAGACGCCCCCACACACCTCAACACACACAGAAACACACAGCGACACGCAAACACACATGCACGCACATCCCTACCACCTAGAATAGGCCTGGCACGCAATCGGTATTCAGTAAACCTCTATTTAGTAAAATAATAATCATTAAATGAAAAAATGACTAAATCAATGATGTGCTCACTATGCTGGGTGCTGGAGGAAACCTCCAAACACACAAGTGTCTTGGCTTAGAGTCATCACTTTCTACCCCCGAGGGGAGGCTTGGCGGGCAGGCAATACCGAAGGGCTCCTGGGGTCATGGGCCTGGGAGTGGAGGAGCAGGACGGGATGGGATGAAGCCTGAGAGCATACGATTTCATGCCCAGTCCGAGCCTCAGCCTGACCCAGCTTTATGTATCACAGGCATGACTCACACGTGATATACACCAAGTGCCTTAACAAGTCTACCCTGCATATGGAAAACGAAGGGAGAGGAAATTACATGGCCAGCTCTGTTAGCATCGGCCAGAGTCTGCGGGCCTCAGTTTCCCCTTTACAGATGCACAATGACAGTGGGCCTGCTGTGAGCTCAAGCAGGGGACTCATGCCGTCAGTCATGACCATCAACCACCACGCTGCGGGCACTTGAGGCTGCCCTGGTACAGCTTCTTTCTGGTTGCTGTGGGGGCCTGTTCATGGCGTAAAATTAACCACATACCTTTCTGACTGAGGCAAGTGGCATTAAAGTACAATCGAGATGAAGTGCCAGCCTCTGGCCAAGGCCATCCGCCACACTTACTGTACCGGTCCCACCCAGCATCTGCCCTGCAGTGAGGCCTCGCTGCTCCGTTTCTGGTAAATGAGCACCAAGTGCCCACTGCGGGCGGCAAATAGCTTGTAGATGGCAAGTGGGCCAGAGATAGCTAAAAATGGGCCACACTGGGGTCATTTAAAGGCTCAGTACATTGAAAGCCTTGAGCTGGCCAAGCCCAGGCCACAGCTGAGCAAGCAACAGGCCGGAAGCATGCACTGGGCTTTTGGGAGCTGGACAGTGTCTTTTAAGTGGAAATGTCAATTGGCTTCGAAAAGAAGACTCGGTTCTTGGAGGGAAGCCAGGACTGACCAACAGCCTCAAAACATGAGCTAACCCAAAGGGGGGACCTGCTCCTGTGTGGCATTAGGGACTCGGGGGACCTAAATGGGGCGGAAGAGGCGCGATTACTTCCTTGCCTCCCTCCAGCTACTCACCCTCTCTCACCTTGTTTTTTCCTTCTTCCTTGATGCCTCATTTTTCTTCCCTCCCTGCTCCACCTCCCTCTCCTCCTGAGTTTTCTCTTCCACCAAATATTTATTAAATGCCACTATGTCCCATAGACTCTCCTGAGCCCTGGGATTCAGCAGCAAATGAACAGAACAGAACAATCCTGCCTTTGTGGAGTTGACACTATAGGGAGAGAGATGAACAAGAAAATAAAGTAAAAACACGTTTTTAAACAGCCATCTGGGAAACCAGTAAGGAAAAAAGGGGGATGTGGTCTGGGGGTGGGGTGGGTTAGGCGGGGAAGGTGGCAAGGAAGATCACCGGAGAGGGCATTCCAGACAGAGGCGCAGCAGCTACAAAGGCCCGGGGCAGCAGCATGCCTGGTGTGTCTGAAGAACAGCAAGGCAAGGTCTTCCCTGGTGGTTCAGCAGCCAAGAATCTGCGCATCCTCTGTAAGGGGGTGGGGGTCTGACCCCTGGTCAGGGCACTAGATCCCACCTGCCACAACTAAAGACTCCACAAGTCACAACGACAACCCAGCAAAGGAAAAAAAACAAAAAGAACAGCAAGGTGGCCCGAGCTTACCCAGTGCCATCCTCTGGACGGTCACAGAACACTCCTCTTTGTCCTGCTTGCCTCCTGGTTCTGTCTTGGGGACTCAGGGATAAATTCTGAGCATCTACTTCACGTACAATTCTCTGCTCCATGCTGGGCATTCAAGTGGGAAACTCACGCAGGGTCTGCCTTTCAAGAAGGCGTGGACAGATGTGGGTGCCTCAGAGAGTTAACACAGAGCCACCTTATGACCAGGTGTGTGCCCCCACACGCACGTTCGCAAGAACTGAAAGCAGAGACGCAAACAAACCCCCATACACGAGTGTTCACAGCACCACAATTCCCAGCAGCAAAGGTGGAAACAGCTCAGGAGCCAGTGAGCAGATAAACTAAGGGTGGTCTGTCCTGACAGTGGTGCATGATTTGGTCATAAAAGAGAATGACGCGTTGACAACAGCCACACACGGGTGAGCCTGGAAAGCCTTGTGCCAGCTGAGAGAAGCCAGACACCGCAAGTCACATAGCGCATGGCTCCCTTTATGTGGAATGTCCAGAAGAGAGAGGCCCACAGGGGCAGAAAGTAGGGGCATGGTTGCCAGGAGCGGGGCAGGGGGTGGGGATCGAAAGAGGGAGAAACAGCTTCCTGGGTGCGGGTTTCCTCTGGGGTGAGGGGAACATTCTGGAATTGTGTAGAGCCGGTGGTTTATAATGTTGTGGACATGCTAAAGGCCACTAAAGTGATCACTTTAAAGCATTAATTTTATGTGATTTTACCTCAATAAATTAAACAAAACCTACCGAAGTGGGCAAGGCTGAACTCCAGAGAGACCAGCTGGAGGTGCTGCTCAGAGGTGTCAGCAGAGGGGGTGCAGGCAGGGGCAGGGGTGGGGGGAACTTGGGATGTGCTGAGATTTCAGAAGGACACCCCACCCCCAACAAACGGAAAAGGAGGAGTAGCCCCGGCTTCTGCAGGCCTGGTGGATAGCGGCGTTCATCGGGCGTCTGGGCACAGAGCCCTCAGAAGCTTCGGGAGGAAGACTGATGAGCCATCTGTGTGTTGGGTTTGTGGTGCCTGAGCGCCTCCCAGGGTGGAGGTCGGGGGTACCACTCACGTGAATATCTCCCACCCAGTGAGTCGGTGGGAGGACTGCTAACATCTTTCTGGAAAGACAGGCCGTGGGTCCTGTTTTCTGGAGCCGGCCCTCCGTACCCCACCTTCTGGGCTGAGCCCCGAGATCAGAGTGGCTGCTGTTGGCTCAGTGGGTATCAGACGGGGGGGTGTGTCTGGGCTGGGTGAGGCCCTGGAGGTTGGGCTTCTTTCTCAGGATGACAGGGGGCTATGCTCACGTCGGGGGCATGGCCGGGGTCCTTCCAGCTCCATCAACCTGATGAGTCCCTTCCCTGGGGCTTGTGAAATTTGCCTTCATTCATTTCTCTTTGGGGGCAGAATCCAGATGCTTGGGCATCTGATCAGGGCAGATGCTGGGACTGGGGAAGAAACACTGGGAGGGCCCACAAGAGGACCCCAGGGGACTGCTCTGATCCACCGGCCAGGCAGGGGCCCCTGCCTCACGAGGATCAGCAGGGAACTGGTCCTGCCATTTGTAAACCTCAGAAGGCCGAGTGGCCCCTCTAGAAGCCAGGCCGGGTCCACAGACATCTGGAAGCTGTCAGCCTAGTTCCCAGTTTACACTGATGCCCTTGGCATTGGGAATGCTGACTTCAGGATGCAGACATAGGTCTGGGGGTACAGAGGAGAGGATGTCCCTACAGGAGCAAGGACAGGGGCCAGGACATGGCAGAAATGCCACTCTCAGCGGCCAAGGGCCAGCTGAGAAGGCAGCTTTCGCTTGGGCACTATGAGGACAGGCAGGCAGCTGTTTCGGAACCTTCCATGTGGTGCACCAGGCCTCATCTCAGGCTTCTCCCCAGACCTCAGGCTTCATTTCCTCACACAAGAGGCAGGGGGCACTTCCCTGTGCTTGGCCTTTGTCTGGATGCTCCCCGCACCCCTCAGAGCTCACAGAAACACTGCCTGCCTCCCATTATAACCTCTCCCACACCCCATTAAACAATAAATCCCAGGGTCTGTCTCCTGGCTGCCAGCCCAGGTGGGTAGGGTGTCTGGCTGCTCATGACTGTCCGTGCCTTGTACACAGTGGAAACTCAGGAAAAGACTCGCTGTATAACTGGAGGGATCACTAGAAACCCCTGAGAAATGGTTTTTCCGTTGTTTCTCCTGTTATAAACGCATTCAGTGACACGTGGATGACAGACCTCCTAACTCTGCTTATACTTTTGATGTTTTGAGGAAAAAGGAAGTAGATTCAAGCAGAAGCTTCTTGTCAACATTGAAGCAACTGAGAGTTGCAGGGCAACACTCGTCACAGCTCCTTTCAGCTCTTAAACCTTCCGAGGCTTGTACCCTGGGTGGGCAGAGCTGCCCATTGAACTGGGTTTGGGGTGGGGACTGTGGGGTCCTGAACCTTCCAGAGAATTTTCCTGAGGTCTCAGGTTCTCAGCTGTGCTCCCAGGACTGTGGTACAGGAGTCTAAGTTTTCTTCAAGAGAGCAGGGGTCAAAAACAGTTGTGCATCAAAATGCAGATTCCTGGGCTTTGCCACTTCTGGTATGAGGTCTGGTCAGGGACCCCAGTGTGGTGGAAGGGCTTGAAGGGCTCCGGCTGATGGGATGGCTTGCAGCCTCTCGAGAGATGACCCCTAAACCTGGAGCCTAGGGCTGGGCAACCTCCACGAACCCCAGTTCGTGTGGATACCACCCCTCCCCCACCGTGGTGACTTTGCGGGAATGAAGATAACTGGGGACAGGGTGGCCCTGATAGCACCGAGACAAGCAGAATGGTCTGACTCATCAACAGCCTCTCTGAAAGCCAGATCTGGAAAATTTATGCAAGGGGGTAAAAAAAAATGAAACAAACAAACATGAAAACAGAGGGGGAAAATGTTTTTTCAAAGGACTGGAACTAATTTGGGGGTGAAACCCAGCTTCCCACACAGATTCATTTCAGCTTTTCCAGTGTTATTCCATATGATTTATTTCTTGCTAAAGCATCTGACAACTATTGTGTAAACAGTTTCCATTTATCCTGGAAAGGCATCTTCTCCAGCTCTGGGGAGGTCCAACCAGGTCCCAACTTAATCAGAACAACAACAACAACCGGTTTTGATTTGGAAAGACAAAACCCACAGAAAAAACAGAGGGGTAAAATAAATGCTGAGTCCACAAGGGACCTTGAGACAGCCTGGAATGAGTCACTCAGGGCACCGCTGGCTCTTGGAAAGATCCAGGTTTGAGTCCTGCTGTGTGTCCTTGGGCAAGTGACTTAGCCTTTCTGAGCCCCCGCTTTCCCCATCTATAAAATGGGGAGAGTACTTGGACCACCTCACAGGGAGGCTGTGAGCACAGCACATTGTGAACACTTAAAAATAGTATTACTTATTATTCTTATAAAGTGAAAACATGGCAAACAGTAAAGGACTTTTTCTCCCTACGCTTAATACATGGGCTCACTCTGCAAAGGCTCCAGAAAGGAGAGCTCCAAGATTTTGGTTTTGGATATGAGGTCACTTACTATGAAAGAAGCAGGTGAAGATCAAGAAAGGCTAAGGGATTTGTTTGTTCAAGGCTCACAGTCAGCTAAAGGCATGACTGTCTTTTAAATCTAGAAGAGTCCTTTAGGGGACTTCTCTGGCAAACCAGAGTGGTTAAGACTTGGTGCTTCCAAGGCAAAGGACACGAGTTCAATCCCTGGTCAGGGAACTAGGATTCCACATGTTGCACAGCACTGCAGAAAAAAAAACAGTCCTTTAATCTGAAAGAAAAGGGACCCTCCTTTCGAAAAGAAGTGGTCTGCCAACCACACCACTGAGCCATTCTTTCAATGCCATGACCGAAAGAGAATCTTAAAGCCAACACTGTGAAGCTAGCTGAAGGAAAAAGAACTTCCCATGAGCTGATATGGGGCAGGACAGAAAGCAGGCATGGGAGAAGGGGCTTCTGGAAGTGAGTGACGGGGGCTTTGTGTGCATGCCGGTGTCTGGGGCGGCCTGGCAGGGGGCTGTAGAAGGGCAGCGTGGCCCCTGCTCTGCGCATCTCCAGAGGAGCCACCATTCTGTGGGATGTGATGCAAAAGGAAGTCCCTGGCTCTGGCCCAGGGCAAGCAGGGCTGCCAGGCTGGTCTAGGAAGCCCACTCTGGCCATGTCTGCCGGCTCAGCCCAGGCCCTCACAGGCCAGGGCACAGGGAAGGGTGGCTGCCACCTGGGAAGCTCATCAGCGGAGCTGGGCACCACGTGGCAAGAGGAAGCAAGAGGCCAGGAGAGCAACTCAAGGTCAGCACTGGCACTGCCCAGCAAGGGCAAGAGGGGGCAAGGGCAGGGCAGGCCGGCGGCCCCGCGCCCGCGGCCCCGCGGCCCCGGACTCCAGCCACGCAGGCGGCAGCCAGGGTCAACACAGCAGGGCCGGCCGGGCAAGGAGAGCTCGGGGTTCCCGGCAGCAACTCCGGCTGCGGCCTGAGGACGCAGGTCGCTCACTCTTGGCTCTGACCTCGGCTGCCTCCTGTTGGGGAGGGGGCGGGTGAAAGGTCAGTGGGGGAGGAGGTGAGGACAGGGCAGCTGGGATGACCTCAGTGTCTGGGGAGGCACCCGTGTTCCAGTCTCTTAGCTGCGACATCCACTCTGACTCAAAGCCAGGCTTAGCACAGTCCTGGAGAGGCCTTGGGATGGGGACACCCCTCAAATTCCAAAACATTCCATGCAAGGGGGACTCAAAGGGTAGCTTGGCTCCTCCCCACATGTTCATTAGCCCCTCTGCCCTGGGCTTTAGGTTGAGGCCTCCAGGCAGAGAGCCTGAGACAAGGATCTGGGACAAACAGAATATAGCAGAGGTGCTCCCAGAAGGCAGGTGAGGGGGGTGCAGAAGGGAGCAAGCAGGGGAAAGATGAGAAAGAGAGTGGTCCCAAGCAGGTGGCCTGCTGGGGGCCCCATGACTAGGGGCGAGCCTCTGAGCTATCCCACGAGAGGGACAGGACCCAGGCTCCCCACACCATGCTCGTCCTTCCTTGCCTGAGGGCAGCTCCCCAAACATCAACTCCTCCACAAGGTGACACCCATTTTTGTCTACCTGGGACTGAGGGCTTTCTGGGCCCTGGGACTTTCAGCCAGTTGCAAGTGGGTCAGCCTACTCTCTGGCTCCTCTGGGGAACCCTGCTGCACCCTGGGCTTGCTCCTGTGGCCAGAGAAAACCTCAGATGGGACACGGCAGGTAAGAAGCCATTGGCATGCATCGCACTGGGGAGCTGAGAGGCGTCACGGGCAAGGGCATCCAGTAGCATCTGCCCTAGCAGCCCTGTCACCCCACAAACCTCTAATCGCCCCACCTCCTTCCTGCTGCCTTCGCTTGTCCACCAGCCACAGCATGCCAGCCAGCCATGACACTGCCCTAAACATTCCCAACACCAATGACCTCAGGGCTTTGGCACTGGCTGCTCCCTTTGCCTGGAAATCTTTTCCCCAGACACACCACAGTAAACTGTAACCTCCATGAGGGCAGCCTGTGTACAATCGGTGCGGTATTCCCGAAGCACAGAATAGTGCCTGGCACTTAGTAAATGTTTATCCACTCATAAATGAATGAAAACGATGTAAAACAACATGGAGGAGAATGAAGGATCTCAGTGCACCTGGAGACGAGTTTCCAGGCCCTTCCACCCAAGGAGACTGCCTCCCGCAAACGAATCAGGGGAGAGTCCTCTAGATGGCCGAGAGAAGGTGGGTTCCTGACACTCACCCTGGGGTGCTGCCCCTGCTGCCTCATGCCCTGTGCGGCCCCAGCGAGGTGGTCATCAGAGGAGGCGCGACCCAGAACCAGGACTTTCATACCTCTCCACTTCAGAAAATCAGTCTATGCAGAACCCCATCAAATAAACCCCCAAATGTGGTTTTGCCTTACTTAAGCAGGGGTGAGGCATCTAGCCCATGGACAATGCTAGGGATTGGGGTACAGCGTGAAGTCCACTGACTTGGAGAGCAGGGGTTTCAGCACAGAGACATGGAATGCTAAGACCAGAGCTTCTCAAGTGACCGCACACCCCCAGCTGTGGGTCGTATTCAATGCAGAATCTGAGGCACAAGGTTTGAACGAGAGCCAGAGCCTCTGCATTTCCAACCAAACTCCCAGGTGATGCTGAGGCTACTGGCTTCAAGCCCGCACATTTGGGAAAAACCCTCCTCCCTCTGCCCGAGTCAGGGAGGATTTGATCATCTTGCCTGCAGTTGCGACCAGCTCAGCAGCAGGAAGATCTAGGAGGGAGGCGGCAGAGACCTTGGAGTTACTGGCAGTAGGAAGAACAAGGCAGCCTCTCAGACACACAGGCCCATGTGTCTGAGTCAGGGCATAAGGTCCACTGCTGTGACAGAGAGGCCCCCTAATACATTTGCTTAAACAATACATTATTTCTCTCACAATCCAGAGGGAGGTGACTACTAGCGATTTTGTGAGCTTCAACACATGGTTTTTCTCTCTGGATCCAAAGTGGTTGCTGCAGCCCCTGCCGAGGTGTCCACAAGCCCGACACTGGCCAGTGGGGAAAGATGAAGGGAGCCCAGGCCCGTGCTTTTCAAGGGCACACATAAGGACATGCAATGCGTCTGCTCACACTCTGGTGGCCAGACACAGTCATGTGATCATTTCTAGCTGCAAAGGAGGCTGGCGAGTAAGCAGTCTTAAGCCCAGTGAAAACTAAAGCATTCTATCATTAAAGGAAGAAAGGGGGTGAGTATTGGTGACATCTGCAGGAAGAAAAGTTGTTATTTTAAAAACTCAAAGTTATATGAATGATATTCCAACAGCCTTATTAAACAGAGGCTGCCAGCCCCAACTATGTGGATACAGAATGTGTGGTCAGTGACCTCCTGCCAAAGATGTGCATGTTTCAACCTCCAGAACCTGTGACTGTGTGACTTGACACGACAAAAGGGACTTTGCGGATGTCATTAAGGACCTGGAGGTGGGGGAGAGGATCGTGGGCTCAGTGTCATCACGAGGGTCCTGGCAAGAGGGAAGCAGGAGGGTCAGAGAAAGGAGACGTGAGGATCAAACAGAAGGCGGAGGGATAAGCACTGAAGACCAGGCTGTGAGCCAAGGGACGTGGGTGCCTCTAGAAGCTGGAAGAGGCCCGGAAACAAGTTCTCCCCTGGGGCCTCCAGAAGGCGCAGCCCCTGCCCACACCATGGTTGTTGCCTGAAAGGCTCATTTCAGACTTCCAGCTTCCAGGGCCCTAAGAGAACACGCTTGTGTGGTTTTAAGGTCTTGGATATGTGCAGTTTGCTAACAGGAGCCATGGGAGGCTGTGCGGGGAGAAACAGCCTGCTGCTCAGCTGGGCCCTCCGGTTTGTGTCCACAGGGCCCTGGGCTCTTTGCTACTCCCACAGACCCCGCTCTGACTCAGACCAGACCTTCAGTGGCCTCAAAAGACCCCTTTTGGGAGCCACCCTCACCAAGCACAGCTTAGCTTTGGCTAATTGATGACGATCATATGTAACCCGGATGAACCCAGCCCCATGGGGCTCAGCAAGCCCTCAAAGCTCCCGTCAGTCTCTGCCTTGCAGCCACCAGGGAACTCTGAGAGAATGCCTGAGTGCAGCTGGTCCAGAGGTCCCCACAGTGGCTCCAGACGCTGCCTCCCTCTCCTCCCTGTTCCCTAGGAGTGGCTGGTCTCACTGACTGCGCCCCCAGGCTAGGCTCCGTCTCTTAAGCCCCAGTGTCTGCTCCCGCCTCAGCGCCCACGGCACCTAGTGGGCCACAGCTCCTGCCGCCCCTGACCCCCACAGAGGGGCCCACAATTCTTTCTTGACTCTAAAAGTGCAGTTTTCTCTCCCTTGGCCTCTATCTAGAGGATTCCTGATGAATTCTACAAATAATCAATCTTTTCACAAATATGTGATCTTCACCAAGGGTTTCTTATGCACAAAGCGCTTTGCCCAACACGAGCTGACCTCCACGACCTCTATACCTCACGGCCACCCTTCAGAATAAGGATGTCATTACACACCCCTCGCCCCTGTGGCAGGAAGGAAATGGGTAGAGGGGTCCGGTGCTCCACCAAGGTCACCTTGCTGGGAGGCAGAGGAGGAGGCTGGACCCCGGGCTGGCCAGGGTCCGTGGCCAGAGTTGCCTGAAGAGAACACGTCCTCCCGCCCGACCTGAACAGCCTGTCCACATCTGCTTCCAGAGGGGTGGCCCTCAGGGTTCCCTAAGGCCACTGCCCTCTTTCCTGATGGGAAGATAAACGGAGCTGGCGCTGTGTGTTGGTGGTTGGGCGGGAGGCACAGAAGTCGGGGGCCAGGAGTGATGAATCAGTAAGCATGAGCACAGCCCAGCCTGAGGGTCAGGTTCGTCTCTGCCAAAGGACACGTGACCTCTCTCCCTGGCTGGACTGGGAGGCTTTGCTATACAGCATCCTTTCAAGAAGCCCACGGAGGGGCCATGGCAGGCCCACTTTCACCTGCGGTGACAAGGCTCTCTCCTGCTGTCTCAGAAACCTGGGAAACACTGAGGAGGAGGGGCAGGCTGGCCGGGAGCTCAGAGCTCAGAGACTTATTAGTTTCTCGTCTGTAAAATGGAGCAACAGCCTGCTTCCTGTGTCCAGGTGCTTAGAGAGGACCGACCATGAGATCGTGAAAGAGGAAGCATTTTGGAAACTCACTTGTGCTCCTTTAAACACTTTGGTAGAGAGCCTGTGAGGTCAGGCTGGGGAGGGGACTTGCTAGGGGGACCGCCCTGCCCTCCAGGAGTTTTTAGCGCGGACAAGAAGGCCCCCACACCATCACAGATAGGCCCAGGAACCCAAAAGTGCCAGGACATCCTGGAAGGCCCCAGGGATAGGAGGGAAGCTGAGGCAGGAAGGATGAGTGGGCAGAGAGCAGTCTGACTGTGCAGAAAGAGCAGTTCTAGAGGCAGTCGGAACACAGACTCACCCCCAAAGTCCCGCCCTCAGATCTCCACTGGTCACTGAGGAAGCTCCTCAAATAACCAACAAGGATCTGAGGCCCAGGAGGGAGTGACCTGCCCAAGGGCACATGGCTGGGACCTGGTGGAATCTTCCCGTGACAGCCTGTGCAAAGGCCCTGGGGTGTGAGGGAGTGGGGAGAAGTGACAAGTGTGTCTCAGGGGCCGAGTCAGGTTGTGAGACCTTAGGGCTGACCCCCATCCTTGAAGCTGAACTCATGCAATGGTAACAGCAGGATGTAAGCAGGTCCCAGCCAGAGATGAGGCTGGGACAGAACTGCTCAGTCCCCGTGGGAAGGCCGCGTGCCGGGAACTCCATCCATCCCCTAGTGGCTCTCCTCCTCCCACCAGGGCGGTGGCGGTTGGGGGTGGGGGGGAGGGAAGACTTTCTTTCTGGCTGGGGATGTGGGGCTGCTTCATCCCTTGGGACTCTGCTTGGCTCCATGTCTCTGGACAAGCATTTGGAACAGGGTGGGGTGACTTCCTCCTGGAGATAAGGCCCAGGCAGGCATCCCTGGCAGCTGCCGCAAGGACAGCTGTGGACACAGAGCCTGGTTCCCTGAGCCTGGAGACGATGCAATTTTCTGATGATAATTGAGCCCGAAGCCCCCAAAGATCCTAGGGGCTTAACCCACCTCAAAGACTGTGTGATGTTTTCAGATGAAATGCAGCTGGAAAGCCTGCAGCCTTTAAAAACACAGCCCACACAGTTCAGCAGGCTGCCCTGCTTTGCTGTGTTATGAGGCCTAACCTTGAGGGGGTTCGGGCAGAGCCTTCACTTGCAGATGGAATGTAGCTCATGTTTCTAACCTGTTTTGCTTCTTTGGGAAAAAATTAAAACGTTCACAGGTCACTCTTTCCCTCCCTGCCCTCATTAACAATAAAAAATAGCTTTAGGGCATCTGATGGGGGAAAACATAGCTTTTTTAAGGAACTCTTCTGTGATATAACTCGCAGGCCACACGATTCACTCTTCTAAAGCACACAGTTGCCTGGGTTTCAGCATATTCAGCCATGTAACCATCAATACAGTGACTTTCAGAGCATTCTAGCACTCTAAAAGAAACCCTGGATTCTGAGCCATCACCTGCAACCCCTCCACCCCTGGAAACTACCGCTGCGCTCAGTCTCTATGCATTTTCTTTTGGACACTTCATATACATAGTATCACACAAGCTGCGGTCTTTTGTGTCTGGATTGAGGCCTCCTTGGCGGCACAGACAGGAAAGAATCTGCCTTGCCACGCAGGAGACCCGGGTTCAATCCCTGGGTTGGGGAGATCACTGGAGGAGGGAGTGGCTACCCACGCCAGTATTCTTGCCTGGAGAATTCCAAGGACAGAGGAGCCTGCCGGGCTACAGTTCATGGGTTGCAAACAGTGCAACACAACTGAGAGATTAATTTCCTTTCCTTTTTTTTTTTTTTTGACCTGAACATAATGCTTTCAAGGCTCATTCATGTTGCAGCCTGTGTCAGCGCTTCATCCCTTTTTACGGGCAATAGATACTATTGCATTCTGTGGACAGACTATGTTTCGCTTATCCATATATCTGCTGATGGAAATTTCAGTTTTTTCCACTTTCTAGAGGCTGTGAATAGTGCTGCTATGCACATTCGTGTACAAGTTTTTGTGTGAACCTAACTCTTCACTTCTCTTGGGTACATAAGCAGAATTGCTGGATCATATAGTAACTCTACATCTAACTTTCTGAGTAACAGCCAGACTAGGAAACCATAAAGTATTATAACTTAAATGAAGAATTTATTAAAAGCTCACGTACACTTGCAGAGCATTTACTCAGGTCAGGCTGTCAGAATGTTGCCGTCATTTCAGCCCCACGACAAGCTTGCTTGGCACGCGCTGCTTCCGCGTCCCCACTGTGCAGGGCAGGAAGCTGGGAATCCGAGACGCTGAGTCACTGAGTAGGGGCCCAGCTTCTAAGTGTGGAGCAGGGATATGAACCCAGGTAGTGGTGCCCTCCCTCCTGAAGACCTGGGATAGGTGTTCCCGTGTCAAGAGGACTGGGCTTCTTTTTTAGCCAGAGATGTTCACATTTGGAAGAACTAACAACCCAAAGACCACTTTCTAATTCCTCCTCCTGGGAACTGATCAGAGGCTGGGTCACGATGCTGTGTGGTCGTAACTGACTCACTCGTCCTTCACATTAACGGTCCACCTGGCCCAGCTCGGGAAGGGCCTGCCGGGTCGAATCCCTGCTCCAAAGCAACATCCCTGTGGTGAACAGAACCCAACCAGGCCTTTTTCCATACAGCAGCACTGACACAGGAGAGCACGTGAACGAACATTCCCAGCTTGCCTGCTGAACCGAAAGCGGTCATTCTCGGCCCTGAACTGAGCAGAATCCCGAGGGCCATAAAAACCCCAAGTGACTAAATGACCTAAGTGTCCATCGATACATGAATGGATAAAGAAGATAAAGCACATGTAAATACAATGGAATGCCACCTGGCCATAAACAAGAATGGAATAATGCCATTTGCAGCAACATGGATGGACCTGGAGACTGTCACACTAAGTGAAGAAGCCAGAGAAACACCATATGAATTCACTTACATGTGGACTCTAAAATGCGATACAAGTGAACTTGTCTATGAAACGGAAACACACGCAGAGACATAAAGGACAAGGGCGATGAGGGAGCGATGACTTGAGCCTCTGGGGTTAGCAGAGGCAAACTACTGGATATAGTTTGGATAAACAACAAGGTCCTACTATAGCACAAGAAACTATACTCGACATCCTGTGATCAACCATAATGGAAAAGAAAATGAAAAAGAATATGTATGTACAACTGAGTCACTTTACTGTGCAGCAGAAATTAACACAACATTGTAAATCAAGCATACTTCAATGAAACAAACTGAAAAAAATCCCACTGGGCCCAACCCTCTGAGAGTCTGAGCCTATGCGTCTGCGGTGGGCCTGAGAGTCGGCAAGCTCCTAGGCAAGGCTGACACTCCAAGTCACTAAGAAGTCAGGTGTATCAGGGCTGGTCCACACGGCCTGGAAAGGTGTAAAGTGCCTCTGTCTCTACTTGGGCAAACCTGCCAATGAGGAATGAGGCACCTGCTGCCCGTGGGACCTTTGTATCCTCGCCTGACGGGGATGCACAGAGGGAGTGAGAATTCAGCTGGAAGGAAGAAGGGCTGTCTAGACGGGGTGGGCAGGAGTTTCGCAACGTATCAAGGTACCAATTCGGACCCCTGCCTTTGTCTTTGTAAACTAATCCCTGGTGCTCTGCTGCCCCCAGTGGTGGGCAATTCTGCACCACCTCCTTTGGGAGGTACCCCTTGATTGCTGACTGCAGGTGGGGGTGCCTGCTCCCTGATCCCAGAACCAGGGTCTTCGTACTTGGTTTTCCTTGGGAACTTATCTGTTGTCATTTACACTTTAGTAAGAGTAAGTTCAAGTCCTTGTACTTTGTTCCAGGAGAGAGTGCCACTTAAACTCCAAAGCTCATAGTGGAGGATAGGAATGCTTTGCCACTGGCTTTAAGTTTTATGTACCAGAGAAGGACAGGTAGGGTCCTTCCGAGAACAGAGGGCAGCTGTCTCCTCTGACCCTGGAAGGTAGGAGAAGCTGGCCGAGGCCCTGCTCCCAGCTCTGGGAGCTCCAAGCTGGAGGGGCGGGTGTGCGCTTCACATCTGCCTTGTGAGATGCTCACCTCTGGCTCTGGGCGCCTGCCCCATGCCCAGTGCCATCACTGTAGCTTATGAGGCCACAGATGCCAGCGGGGGGCTCAGATGGGCTACAAGCTTTCCTACCTTCATAACCGGCCAGTGAGGAATCTGGAAGACATTTGACTGGTTGGCCCTGGAACTCTATGGACCCAGAACTCAGGGAGGCAAGAACTAAAGGGGGTGGGGTGACCTGCACATCAATGACACTTAAAACTCTTAGAAGGTGGGTCTAAGAGGAGGGAAGAGGCCCACGGTTGGGCATAAACGGACAAGGACAGGAACTGGCAGGAGAGGCCAGGGAGGGGTGGGGAACCGCGAGGGGTGAGGACTGTAGGTGTTGACAGGCAGATGCCAGATGGAAGTGTGCGGTCTCAGAAAAACACACCATTTGATCAGCCACTTCACTGGCTGTGGGGCAAAGCCTGACTGCTTGAAGACAGGGCCATGCAGCTTCGTCCTGGGGGTGGACTTGAACTCGGGCACCTTCCCTGTCCTTCTGCTTGAAGGCCAATTTGGAAGATTGTGGCCACAAGTCAAAAGAATGTCTGGGGCCACCAGGAGCTGGAAGGACCCTCCCCTGGATCCTCCCAAGCTAGCTGACCCTGCCTATACCTTGATTTTGGACTTTTGGCCTCCAGACTGTGGGAGAATATATGTTTGCTGATTTAAGTCACCCAGTTTGGGTAATTTGCAGCCCTAGGAAACTAATATGATATAGTATCAATATATCTATACATGTGTGGGTGCTAAATTGCTCCAGGCTTGTCCATCTCTTTGTGACCCTATGGATTGTAGCCCACCAGGCCCCTCTGTCCACAGGATTCTCCAGGTAAGAATACTAGAGTGGGTTGCCATGCCCTCCTCCAGGGGATCCCCTTGACCCAGGGGTCTAACCCTAAACTCCTCCATCTCCTGCATTCTTTACCAATAGAGCCACCTGGGAAGCCCTTTTATCTCTATACACACATGGATACAAAATAGCCTCTCATGTGTGTGTGTGTACATATATACACATATATCATGTATCATGTAATAAGAGTTTACTATCTCCACGAGTGCTTTTCAAAGTGTGGTCCAAGGAACCCCTGTACTGTCTGGATACCTCATCAAACATGAAGATCCCTCCCATACCTCTGGGATCAGGCTCTCAGGTGTGGCCCCCAGCTGGCTATTTAATGCCAGCTTTCCAGGTAATTCTGAAGGACCTGGAGGCCTAGGACCCCAGTGGCCCCTGGATGTGGTCATGGGGGTAACCTGAGGGCAATGGGAGGAGATTCCTCACCGAGGGCCTGGGCATGCATCCAAGGAGAGCAGGAGGGACGAGGACAGGCTGTTCTGTGGACAGGAGGTGGCCAGCGTCCCTGCCTCGAGGCTGGTGTGTGTTGTGGGCCGAGAGGTTTGGGGTCACAAGGACCCAGCCCCTCCCCCACTGCAGCTGCCTGCAGGAGAAGCCAGGAGCACAAAGGCTGTTTGACGTGGCCTCCTGACGTTTCAGCAGCTGCTCTGTGTCAGGCTGCTCCAGGAATTCCAGGGCCCAGGGAAGAGGTCGGGGCTGACATCCCAGGAGCAGCTGGTGGGATGGCCACAGGCCCATCTGGAAGGTTTGAGGCCTCAGGGAACACTTATGCGACGGGCTGAAATGGAAAGTTTGGAAGTAAGCTAGCTCAGGGGCTGAGGACAAAGGAGCTCCCCACACAATGGGCTGAGGGTCTGGGAAGCCTCTTCAGTCCGGAGCCTGCCACAGGAAACTCTCTCATTCCTCAGGCTCCCCCACAGCCCCCACAGGCTCCACGCTGTCAGGGAAGGAAGAACAGAGGGGCGTGTGTAACCTCCCCTTTTGCCCTGTCACTCACAGCTTGGCAGAGGGCTGCACACAGTAGGTGCTCACAAGAGTTTGCTGAATAAATGCGCGCACACATGGACAGTTTCTGCTCTGGGTAGGGGGTCGGTTTCTCAGGAGTGGGGGTCCCTGACCAACAGCACAGCACCCCCTGAGAGATCAATAGAAATGCAGGTTCCTGGGTCCCCCAGACCTCCTAAATCAGAAACTCGGCGGGTGGGTGACAAGGTGTGTAATCTTCAGGGGTCCTGCTGCCCCCAGGCGTGAGAACTACCGTGCAGTGTGGTGATGGTCATGAGACCAAGGCCAAGCTCTCTGCGGCTGGCTGAGCAGAGTCCCTGGAGGGCCAGGCACGGGCTGTGTCCAGTGATCCTCTGGGGCAGCCAGGCTGTGACCCACATGGAGCCTGCAAGGTGACACGGGTCCAAATTCGGATTCAAATCCTGGCCCCTGCCTCTTGACAGCTGGAGAGATTTTGGGCAACCAAGTAAATGGCCCCTGCCTCAGTGTCTTCATGAGGAAACAGGGGACGGTAAGGACAGGACCTTTCTCACGGTGTCACGGAGCTGAATGTGTCTGCTTCTGTCTTGTGTCTCCAGCAGCACTGGGCGCACGGTGGACAGAAAGTGGCAGAGACAGCAGTACTGTTCCCACTCTCATTACTGCTACTGTTCCTACTGTCGTGGCCACACGCTCCGGGGAAACCAGCTCACTCGGAAGGACGGTGCAGATAGGGCCGTGCGGTTGATTACACCGGCGGCCCCAGGCAGAGTCTCCTCTTAGCCAAGGACCCCAAGCAGTTTTTCTGAAAACCTTATATACCCTAAGTGTACGTGCCAAACCCACCTCCCCAGATTCCCTGAAACTAGTCTGAACAAAGGAAGAGAAAGATACGATCAAAGTTAACCCGTGATTCATATGCCTTAAGCCTAGACAGTTAACAGGGGGCATTGTCAGTAGGCCTGTGGTCATTCCCTAATAAGCACAATAGAATCTGTGATTCTATTTGGTTACACAGATGATTAGGGTATTCTTTTAGGCAACAGAGTCTAGGTGTGAGCCCTGGGGCCCTTGCATCCAGTGGGCCTGGTTTTCCAGTTGGTGTGTCGTTTCCATAGATACTGGGCATAGAGCCCAAAGGCCACAGTCCGGCTGAGACGGAGCCCCACTCTCAGGATGGAGCCTGTCCTGCCTGCTTCCTCCTTCATTACTGCCATGATTATGAGCACTGCTACCATAACTAACTACCATTATCACTGCGCTTAACCCCTGGGTCAGGAAGATCCCCTGGAGGAGTAAATGTGACCCACTCCAGTGTTCTTGCCTGGAGAATCTCTTGGACAGAGGAGCCTGTGGGCTACAGTCCATGGGGTCGCGGAGTCAGAGACCCGAAGCAACTTAGCACGCATTGTTACTATTGCTATGAATGCTACTGTCGCCGTCATGATAGCCACTGTGTTTCTGCCATTATTGATATTTTCATCCCTGCTAGTGCTAGCGGAATACCATCACTATGACGACTGCATTGCTCTCACAATTTCTACCGTGACTGCGCTTAGCATTGTCACTTAGTATTCCAGCTACTATGACTGTTACTGCTCTGCTACTGTTTCGTCAAGGCATAGGCACTCTGTGCTCCAAACTTCAAGGAGGGACAATCAGCTCTTGCGCAGGCTGAGATTTGGACTTTTGGAACAGGAACCTGGCTAAAAACCCGACACTCTGCAGAACCAAAGGGCTCAGGGTCTTCCCAGGTCTCCAGTGCTACAGTGCCAGGCTGTGTCCGGCAGGGAGGGAAGCCCTTTGGAAATCAAAGGCTGGAGGCTGCAGGGACCTGGAGCACAGCCCCCTCCCCGACATCTGCATCTACATTTGAGGGTTAGTCTCCCTGGAATGGGGCCACAATTTTCCCCAGACAGACAGGGGTCCCCCTGCGCCAGACTCAATCCTTCAGGCTCCTGTTTTAAAACGTTTCAACCTTTTGTGGTTCCCGAGCAAACAGACTGGATTTACTGGGAAGGCTGCTTCCAAGGGGCTCTTCCTGACCCAAATCCCATCTTCCTGGGGCCAGACGTGAAACAAAACAGAGCAGCTCTCTGGTCTTTTGAAACCAGGGAAGGAAATGCTTAATTTTTAAAAAATATAAATTTATTTATTTTGACTGAAGGCTAATTACTTTACAGTATTGTACTGGTTTTGCCATACGTCAACATGAATCCACCATGGATTCCCCATCCTAATCCCCCTTCCTTCCTCCCTCCCCCGTACCATCCCTCTGGGTTGTCCCAGTACATCAGCCCTGAGCATCCTGTATCCTGCATCGAACCTGGACTGGCAATTCGTTTCACATATGATATTATACGTGTTTCAATGCCATTCTCCCAAATCATCCCACCCTCGCCCTCTCCCACAGAGTCCAAAGACTGTTCTAGACATCTGTGTCTCTTCTGCTGTCTCGCATACTGGATTATCGTTACCATCTTTCTAAATTCCATATATATGCATTAGTGTACTGTATTAGTGTTTTTCTTTCTGGCTTACTTCACTGTATAATCGGCTCAGTTTCATCCACCTCATTAGAACTGATTCAAATGTATTCTTTTAATGGCTGAGTAACACTCCACTGCGGGAAGATGTTGCGCATGTGCAGCTACGGTTTGCTTTGGAAGTTTTCTTTGGGAGAAAACATGACATTGAACTTACAGAAGAAAACGACAATGAGCTTCTAACATTCGGAGCGTCACACACCTGGATTCAACAAATGGAGCAAAAGCTGCCTTCGGAGGTGACGGGGCTGAGCCTGGCTGGCAGATCCTGATGGAAACGGAGAGGTTAGGCTGTGGAGTGCCAGCTATGGGAACTTTCCTGCTCTGACCAGCTAGACTTCTTCTCTGGGAAAAAATAAAACACTGCCTCCATCAGAGGCTGGACTGTCCTAGAACTCATGAAATACACATCCCTTTTCACCTGTGGTTTTCCCTAATTATTGTATTAGTACATGGTCATTAACAATTACTTAGGAAACAGAGAAAAGCAGAAAGTCGAGAATCCTGTGTGCAGAGAGAACCTCTGTTAATCTTTGGTGAATTTCCTTTCAGTCTTTTTTCCATACATTTTAGAACAAAGACAATATTGTACTGTAAGCTACGTTTTGTACTTTTTAAGTTTATAATGACTAAGAGTTTTATTTCCCCCTCTCACATGAGTTACCTGGATGAGCAGACACTGCCTGGCCCAACTTCTCTCAGCCAGACACCTGGGGGCAACTGTGACTCTGACTTCTCCCTCTGCCCCAAACTTGTGAACCCCTGAGTCTTGTCAGGATGGTCCGTTCAGTATCTCTCAACCCATCCACCTTTCTCCATCCCCTCGGCCCAGAGAGTGGGAAGCACTTTAGAAATATTTGGCTGAGGCCTCTCACCAGGGCCTCCTCCCTGGCTCCCACCCTGAACTCCAACAAGTCATTCTCCACACTGTCGGCAGAATACTTTCAAAATGCAAATCTGATCACCATCACCCCCTGATTAAAACCTCAACTGCTGCAGCCAACTGCTCTTAGGATAAACACCGGACTCCTTCTCCAGGAAGCCTCCTGACTGCACACACAAGCACATTCTCACTTCATAGCACCACATAAGCCCACCACCAACTGCCATTCTCATGGGTGCCAATGGGCCCACCATCCGGCCTCCCTGAATCACAGTGCCCTGGGAGGCTATCAGCAGTGCTCAGCCAAGAGCAAGCACTCTGAGAACACATTCGCGTTAGATGAATGAAACATATCCATGAGCTCAGTGCTGGAGCAGCCTTGCCATTCACATCGTGTTTTAGGGCATGTGATCACCCAATGCAGCACACCTCTGTGTGGCCACAAAATTTTGACATGACCATCTTAAATGCTGAGGATGCCATGACCACACCAATGTCATTATTCAGGGGAGAGATCTGGTTCTCCAATCTACAGAATTTCTAGGGAAACAGCCCAGCAAAAGTAACTCAGTCTGTCTCAGGGACTGGAGACCAGTCCCTGAAAATCCTGTCAGTTATCTGCATCCTTGCCTCCTGGGCATGGAAGGAGGGACGTCCCCTCTCCTGGAGTCAGGAGATGCAGTGGTCCTTTGACCATACTAATCACTGAGGACCATTATCAGTGGCGGAGCCTCCTGGGGCCGTTTTGAAAGGCAGCTGCCCAGGTGAGCTGAGGCCACAGGGCCAGCCTAAACACAGAAGCTGCTGGAATCTTTCCAGGTGCCAGCCTCTTAAATCCCTCTCCCCAACTGTACTTTGGGGTTAGGTCCCGGAATCCCTGCAGCAGACACACCAAGAGGCCACCGTGGGGTGAATGTGGAGTCTGAGGCCCATCCCTGCTGACACCTTAGGAGTTTCCTACTGTTTCCTCAGGTTTGCCATCCCTGTCTTCTTGGTTAAAATAATGATTTTCTTCTGAAGGGCAGGTAGTGAGGTTTGTGACTCACTTTTGGCAAAGCAACGAGGGGAAAACCCCCACACAGCCTGGAAGGAGTGGAGTCGGCCAGAGAGGGAGACTGGACCTCATTCCTCGGCATCTGGGCCACAGAGGGAGAAAATGAGGTGTTTCAGTCTCAAATGACTGTCACTCTGATCAGCACCGCCGCCGTCCTTATAAAGCCGTCCAGCCAAGGCTGCGGCACCACTGGTGTCTGTGCGTTAGGGACAAGACGGAGGCCCGGACGTGAGACGTCAGGCTTCCAAGTGGCAGGGCTAGGCATCTGGTTCCTTACCTGGGCATCTGGTCCCTTACCTGGGCATCTGGTCTGTGGTGCTTTCCTGCTCCCAGGATATCCCGGCAGCTCTGGCAGGTAGAAGGCTGAGAAGTTGAGAGGGCAGGTTGAGTGGCCCGATTTCCCCCTTGGAGTGATCTCTCCAATTTCACTATCAGGGAAGGAACCTGGCTCTTAAGACTATGGAATTCTGGGGAAATAGCTCCGCAATAAGTGGAGACTGGAGACAGTGGAGCCTGAAAACCCTGCTGGTTATCTGCATTCTGGCCTCCTGGGGATGAAAGAGGCAACCTCCACCCCAGATGTCCCCCTCCTAGAGCTGTCTCCAGTTCCCTTAGGTGTCACCCTTCTCACTTACAGGAAAGTGGGGCAGTGAGGATCCCAGGGCCAACATGTCCTAGCCATGGCACCTTTTCTGGGCAAGTTAATTACACACCTGGAGCCTCAGTCTTCCTACCTGTAAAATGGGCTCAGGGCACCTAACTCACAGACTTGCTGTGAAGCATTTCTGCCTCTTCTCCTCTCCTAGCTTTTTATTTCTTCCTTTGGATCTTGGTGTAAACTATCTCCGTCTAGAACCCTTCCTGCTCCCACCTGGCTCCAGACTGCTGGGCCCCTGAGCCCCTCTCTTCCCACCCTCCTCCCTTTGTAATTCCTGCCCTGTATCTGTTGCTTCCCTGAGGGCGGGGGGCAGGGTCTCTCTCACTGACTCTCTGGGACCACCTGGGTCAGCACCAGAGCCCAGCAGGTAGTGAGTGGATGCTTCTGGCATCTCTCGAGACAGGAGGAGGAGGAGGAGATAAGGACATCCAAACCATCCGAGCAATGGGCCACCCACTTGAGCACGACAGTCTCTAGTGCCCCGGGGGACCAAGCGGGCATGAGCGTGTTCCAGGGCTGGAGGAAGTCGAGAACCTGAAAGAGCAGTGCTGGGATACAGCGTGACACCACAGGTTTGGGGCTGCTTACTCATTTTTAGTCATTATTTTCTGTAACTTTTTATTTTGGTATAAATTCAACAGACACGTTGCAAGATAAGGGATTCCTGTGTACCCTTCACCCAAATTCACCGTCACTGACATTTCGCCCTGTTCTTTCTCTCTAGATGTGTTTTCATGTCAATACCATATATATGTAAGTTGCAGACATTGGCCCCCTTTCTCCCTAAACACTCTGGCATGTATTTCCCAAGAACATGACTTTCTATCACCTAAATACAATAAAATGATCAAAATCAGGAAATCTAACATCTTACCAGAATATAATACAGGCGAACCTCCAAGATGTTGCTGGCTTGACTCCAGACCACTGCAGTAAAGCAAATATTGCAACAAATCCTACAAATGTTTTGGTTTCCTGCTGCTGATGAAAGTTATATTTCCACTATGCTGTAGTCTGTTAAGCATGCAATAACATTATGTCTGAAAACACAATGTACATGCCTTAAAGTAAACGTTTCATTGTTTTTACATTCTAATCATCACCTGGGCCTTCAGAGAGTCCTCCTCTTTTTGCTGGTGGAGGATCTTGCCTCAGCACTCATCTGCTGACTGATAGGGGTGGTGGCTGCAGCAATTTCTTAATATGAAACCAGTGAGGTTGGCTGTAATGACTGACTTTGGTGAACAGTTTCTCTGGAGCATGCAGTGCTGCGGGAGAGCATCTGGCCCACAACAGAACTTCTTTCAAAACTGGAGTACGTCCTCTCAAACCTGTTTTATCAACTAAGTTGAGGTCATAGTCTAAATCCTTTGTTGTCATTTCAGCAGTCTTAATAACACCTTCATAGGAGTGGATTCCATCTCACGAAACCACTTCCATGTCGATCCATAAGGAGAAGCTCCTCTTGCACTGACATTTGATCATGAAGTTGCAGCAATTCAGCCACATCTTCAGGCCCGACTGCTGGCTCTCTTGCTGTTCCCACCACATCGGCCGCTAATTCCTCCGCTGTACTTTGAACCCCTCAAAGCTGTCCATGAGGGCTGTGTCTTTTGATACTTGAACCTCCTCCCAGGAATCCTGAATGTTCCTAATGGCTGTTCATCGTCTGCACTGACATCTGCTATCCACTGCAGGGCCGTCACACGTGGACGAGCTAGCGCTTTCGCGCAGGGCATTGCTCCACCAGGCACTGTTATGTTACAGAGATGGCTTCTTTCAACCTCACAAACCACTTCTGCAGCTTCCTCACCTCCTAGCCTTCGCAGAACTGGAGAGAGTCGGGCTCTTGCTCTGCATTAGGCTTTGGCTTCAGGGAACGTGGCTGGTCTGATCTTCTATTCAGACTGCTCAAACTTTCTCCGTATCAGCAGTATGGCTGTTTCACTTTCTTATCCATGTGTTCACTGGAGCAGCTGTTTAATTTCCTTCAGGAACTTTCCCTTTGCATTCACAACTTGGCTAACTGTTTGGTGTGAGAAGACTAGCTTTTGGCCTGCCTTGGCTTTCACTAAGCTTGTTTCCAGCTTTTGATTTAAAGTAAAAGATGTTTGACTCTTCCTTCCACCTGAACACCGAGAGATGACTTCAGGGTTATTAACTGGCCTAATTTCAATACTGTGTCTCAGGAACAGGGAGGCTCGAGGAGAGAGAGAGACAGGAGAACACCTGGTTATGGAGCAGTCAGAATACACATGACATTTATGAATCAAATCTGCCTTCTAGTGTGGGTGTGGTTCGTGGTGCCCAAAACAATTACAGTAGTCACATCTAAGACCACTACAACCATAACAAATATAACAATAACGAAAAAGTTGGAAATACTGAGAGAATTAGCAAAATATGACACAGAAACAGGAAGTGAGCAAATGCTCAGTTGGAAAACTGGCACGTGACAGATGCAGGGGGGGCTTCCCTGGTAGCTCGGCTGGTAGACAATCTGCCTGCAATGCAGGAGACCCTGGTTCAATTCCTGAGTTGAGAATTCACCCTGGAGAAGGGCAGGCTACACATGCCAGTATTGCTGGGCTTCCCTGGTGGCTCAGATGGTAAAGAATCTGCCTGCAATGTGGGAGACCTGGGTTCGACCGCTAGGTTGGGAAGATCCCCTGGAGAATGAAATGGCAACCCACTCCAGTATTCTTGCCTGGAGAAGCCCATGGACAGAGGAGCCTGGCGGGCTACAGTCCATGGGGTCACAAAGAGTCAGACCTGACTGAGCAACTAAGGACAGCACACAGTCGCAGGGTCACCGCCAGTCAGCAATTTGTAAAAACGGATTATTCACAAGGCACAATAAAGTGAAGAGCACTAGACCGAGGCTGGCCTGTGCTGCTGGGGTCTCACAGTGTCAATGCTTTTTGTGTACTCTAATATACCTCATTACTCCTATCTAACCCACAGCTCACTCTCAAGGTCATCTCAGCGACACCTCTAAGAAGCCTTTATTTCCTGGGTCCAGGACTCTCTAGAGACCTACCCCCTTCACTTTCCCCTATTTTAGTCAGAATCACTGAAGGAGATAGGCGGGGTGAACATGGGGAAGAAGGCCTTACAGAAACAAATCCTCTTCTCTGGGCTGAGGAAGCAGCCTGCGGCTCCAGCTTGCAGGTTTCCCCCAAAGGGATCTCACATCCTCCCCCTTCCATCTGTGTGGGCTCAGTTCACAACCACACGTCTTCACCTGCAGCCGAGGGCTCCTGAAACTGGAAAGAGGGGCCAGGTTTGCAGGGGCTTCTCCTGAACTAGTCTGGTCAGTTTCACATTCATTCATTCTCTCACTCATTCATTTATCCACCTGTTCCTGGTATGATCACTTCTTGTTGCTCAGTTATTCTTAGAACCTTTCACTTGTCATTGTGATGTTTATCAGACACATTTACAGGGCTTTCTTGGCTATTATCCGTCAGCCTTTATTAAATAGTCCAGTCCTTTATTAAAAATTGTTTCAAACACGTTTCACACACTATCTCACTGACTCCTCATGATCACTCTGAGAGAGGAACTTACTGTGCCTCTTGTACAGTTAAGGAAATGGGAGCACAGAGAGGTTAAGGAACTTGCCCAAAGTCACACAGCTCGAAGAGGCCCCGCCAGGACTCTACCCCAGGGGGCTCCACATTCTTCAGTGGAGGCGATGATACAGATGGGGGCGGGGGTGAAAAAGAGACTTTCGAGATGGTGAGAGGCTGATGCTCATGCAGCTGGGGGATGAAGACCAGCACAGGGGCCTGTGAGGTGTGTGATGAGTCTCTAAGGCAGGTGGGTCTCCCACTGGAGCTCAGAGAGGGTTCTGCAAGGCCAACTACACTCAGCAGGTGGAGTGGAGCTGGGATCCAGCCTAGGTCCAGGGTTCTGGTGTGTATCTGGCTGCTGTGTGTCCCAGCGCAGCAGTCGAGGTCACAGAGGGGCAGCTGGGTTCTACGGGAAGGTCTGGCCAGAACCTGGTTCTGCCTCTTGTCAGCATGACTTGGGCCAAACGATTTAAGTTAGGCCTCAGTTTCTTCATCTGACAAATGGGCCTGATAATAATTCTTAAGTCTTGACGTTGTTGTGAAGACAACCCACAGCATCTTAGCAGGCTCAGCTCAACAAGGAGTAGCAAATGGGGCCCTTCATTTTGACGCAGCGCCATGTCTGTTACCGTCCTGAAGTGAGCCGGAGGAAGGCTCAGGAAAGGAGGGAGGGGAGGGGGTGGCAGTATGGTTTGAATTAAGCTGTTTATACGCACCCCAGTTCAGTGACAAATGGCTGTAGTGACGGAAGAGCGTGGTTTCAATTTTCCATCTGGGAGCAGACGTCTCGTGGCTCTGCCAGCCTCGTCCACAAGTGGGCAGGTCATCCCAGCGGCCTTGGGAGCCAGGGACGGTGGCACTCTATCCGCATGCTCACTCCCAGCCAGGCTGCCCTGCCACTAGGCTGGTGGGGGGAGGGAAACTGTCCTTGCCGACCCCACTCGGGCCTCTCCGGACCTTCTCACTATCCCTGGACAAGGTGCTGGGCTACACTGGACCTGTTTCCTCATCTGTAAATGGGGTATTGTGGGGCTGTGGTGAGGAACAAACAGGGGATGCCCGTGAGGTGTGAGGAGTTTTCCAGCCACCTACTCCTATAAGTTAACTTGACCTTTCAATCTCAAGTCCTGCCCCACGTCTAGTGAACTTGGTAGAATAAAATCAGTCATTCAGGGAAAAGAATCCTGGCTTTCGCTGTCGTTTCAAGTTTAAATTGGTTCATTCAGAAGGCCCTGCTTCTCCTTGAGGTGGTGTTTAATGGTCTTTAAAAACTGGAATCAGAGCCCAAACCTTCTTGGCTCAGGTCCCACTTGCAGCCCCAGTTTCTCTGAGCTGAATCCCAGCTCTTCCCACAGCCTCAGGGCCTTCCTGACCGCCCTGGACTCTGGCCTCCAATGTCCCTGTCTCTGCCCCTGCCCTCCCTCCCTTCAGCCTCAGTAGGGTCCCTCAGACCAGGCACTCTGACTCCCCAGCACCCTGGGACTCGCTGCTGCCTCCACCTGGGATGCGCTGCCCCTTTTCAAGGCGCCTTCCTGACCACTCAAGGTAGAATACCGACAGCCCCTGCCTCAGTGCTCCCCGACCCCTTCACGGTTCATCTTGATAGCACTTCTCACCAGCTGACATACAACGTGTGTAACTTGTCTTAATGCCTGCCTTCCCTACAGGAAGGCAAGCTCCATGTGGAAACAGACACATTTGTATCTGCTGTGTCTTCATCGGTGGTGTCTCCAGGACCCAGACAGTGCCTAGCACAGAGCAGGTGTTCAATTCTGAATGTCAGATGGATGGAGGGATGGACAGACAGTGGTTGGACAGATGGTAGATGATGGATGGACAGATAGTAGATGGTGGATGACAGATGGAGGGTGGGTGGGTGGATGAATGGATGGGAAGATGAGTAGATGGTAGATGATGAATGGACGCACAGGTGACTGTCTAGTCTGCAGGCTGGGGAATTCTGCAAGTTCTGGAAGGAAGTGGGGAACAAGGCCCTTCTCTGCTCCAGTTTCCAGAACTGATCTGGGGGTTTCCTCTCTTTTTCCCCACCTGACTTCAGCACAATGAGAGGCAGGCACAGATGGCCCTTTACAGCACTCAGAACTTATTTAAGCAAAAAGGGGCCATTACAAGAATGTGTGGATCCCCCAGAATCTCAAGGAGAGCTGGAGGGACAGGCGGGAGCATTCTGCAGCCAGAGATCACCCCACAGACCTACCTGCTGGGTGACTGCCATGCGGCCCGATGGGACTGGAATCAAAACACTCTTGTTAGGCTCCAAAACACAGGCAACCCAGTCCATTATGAACTGCAGATAAACAATAGTATTTTAGTAAAGGTATGCTGCATATAATAGTTTAATGTTCTTATTTTGTCTAAATCTAGCACCCCTAACTGCTATCCCTGAAGCCCCTACAGCTCCCCTGAGAAAAGTCTCTAGACACCGGCTTCCTTGCATCAGAGGCTCCCAATCTGAAGTCATACAAACACATCCTAGGTGTGCACCTAGCTGCAAGGGATTCTGGGAAAGCAACAGTCTCCAAGCTTCTACAGTAGGAGGGGGCTCCACCTCCTGGCGCCAGGGACTTTCTTAGACCATGGTCAGCAGCTGGGTTTGGGCTTCCACTCTCCCGTTATGTGGAGAGCCTGGGCAGGGTGAGGAACCAGATCTTGCCCAAATCTGTTGTGTGGTCCATGACATCTGGCTTTTGAGATCTGAACATTTTTTTTTCCTCAACCCATTTTCTCCACTAAATATGTCTATTTAGATACAATCTCCACTAAAAGGAAGTAGGGTTCCTTGGAGAAATGGCTGATTCCAGGACTAGGGCAAATTAAGTACAAGCAAGCCAGGAACACCATGTGCCAGAAGGCTGAGCCAAAATTGATGGGGCTGTGTCAGAAGGACACAGGGCCAGCTGGAAGGGGCTCCTGCTGCTCAAATCTGGGATGACTTGAGCATGAAAATACAGAAAAAAACTGTAATCCATCGCATGAAATAAGGATGAGTCCATAACAATAAATGTGTGTCTATGTTTGTATATAACATAATACACATGGAATATACATTTATAAAATACACTGTGTGAATAAATGAATGAATGAAGGGGAAGGGAAATGTTTTCCTGAGATGAAATTGCCAACTGACAAATGTGAAAGGTATAACATAATGAGAAAAAGTAACATTTGATAACCGTCACTAAATGCTTGTTTCAGGGAAGAATCATCACCAGGCTGAAGGTTTTATGGGGGTAGGATAGTTACATAGTTCCAAAACATCTCGCTACAAGATAATTAAAATATTTACCACCAAAAAATATAGGCTCTTCTCAGTGGAGAAACCTGGTAGATATCATCTTAACCAAGATATCAAAATTGACATGAGAGCCCCACAGTGAACAGGCACGTGGCCCCTGGTATGAGGCACTAACACTTACAATATCCCTTCTGTGAGACTCCTTCCAAAAACATGTCATCTGAATCTCATAAGGAATAAACGTAAGACAAATTTGATGTGAGGAACATTCCACAGAACACTTGGTCAGTCATCTTTTAAAAATGTCAGTATCGTAAAGAAAAGCATAAAGTGAAGAGCTTATCTAGATTCAAGGATACTAACGAGATGAGAAAACTGAATGTGATTCATGATCTGAGATCTTCTTTTGCTATAACAGACATTCCTGGACAATCGGCAAAATCTGAATAAGGTCTGCAGATTAGGTTAAAGAATGCACCCATGTTCATTTCCCTGATTCAGATAATTACACCAGGGTTATGGAAGAAAATGCCTCCTTTCTCTGAAGAAAACGTCCATGTTCTTAGGAAACACACACTAAGGTATGTAGAGATAAAGGGGGTTTCATGTCTGCAACTCACTCTTAAATAATTTAGAGGAGAGAGAAAGAAGATGATCAAGGAGATGGTAAGTGTTCCTATCTGGGGGAGCTGAATAAAGGGCAGAGGGGAATCCTCTGGAGCATCTCTGTGGCTTTTCTGCAAGTCTGAAGTAATGTCAAAAGAAAAAGAAGAAACAAAAATCTGTCTAGCAAGTCAAAAGCTACATAAAACTCACGTCTTTGCTCCTGCTCTTCTGCTATGGCCTCCCTTTCCTGAGAAAAACAGGGGCTGCTGCCTGAAGGCTTAGGGCAGAACTTTGAGGGGAAAAACCAAGGAATGCAAAACACATTTGTTAAAATGATGATATAAACTAACATGTATATAGCGCTTATTATGTGCCAGGCTTCCAAATGCTTTTTTTAAGAAAAATATTAACTTGTTTGAACACAGTAACAACTATACAAAGCAGCTGCTATTATAGTTCTATTCATAATAGCCGAGACATGGAAACAATCTGAATGTAAACAGATGCATGGATAAAGAAGATGTGATACATACATAGAATGGAATATTACTCAGCCAAGAAAAGAGAGCAAAATAATGCCATTGGCAGCAACATGTATGGACCTAGAGATTAGCATAATAACTGAAGTGAACCAGAGAGAAAAAGGCAAATATCACATGTAGAATCTAAATTACAATACAAAGGAACTTATCTGTGAAACAGAAATAAACTCACAGACATAGCAGATTTGTGGTTCCCAAGGTGGAGAGGGTGAGCGAGGGATGGAGTTTGGGATTAGCCTATGCAAACTATTATATATAGAATGGATAGACAGCAAGATCCTACTGTATAGCATAGGGAACTATATTCAACATCCTGTGATAAACCATCATAGGGAAGAATATGAAAAAGGACATATATGTGAGTCACTTAGCTGTACAGCAGAAATTAACACACTGTAAGTCAACTGCTGCTGCTGCTGCTGCTAAGTCGCTTCAGTCGTGTCTGAGACCCCACAGATGGCAGCCCACCAGGCTCCCCCGTCCCAAAATAAACTTTTAAAAAAGCCAAAGTAGCTGCTATTATTGTTCCCATTTCATATATGAGGAAACTGAGGCAGAGAGGTTAAGTACCTCATGCAAGGTTTCACAGATTATAAATGGTAGAGCTGTGATTTGAACCCAGGCTCACCAGCTCCAGATTCTTCTTCTGCCCCCTTGTAAGTATCATACAGGGAAGATGTCAAAGGTTCCAACTATGAGGAGTTGAAAAGGAAAAATGAGACAGAGCACAGACTGGAACCTGAAGCCACATCAGTCACCAATTCCCAAAATGCTGCCCCAATAGTCACCAGCTCCAGAGGGGCTGGGGCAAAGACCCCAGAGCTAATGGTGGCAAACCCAAGCATCCAGAGAGACAGCTGTCACATGGACAAGCAGCCACCATTGCCCACCCCACAGGACTGGTGTCCACCTGCTAGACTGGGTTGAATAGTATCCCTCCCAAATTCATGTCTCCCTGCAACCCCAGAATGTGACCTTACTTTGAATTGGGACCATTGCAAAGGTAATTAGTTAAGGATCTTGAGGTGGCCACGTGACCTGGGCCAAACATTGGAGTGAGATGGTGAGAAGCCAAGAGATGCCTGGGGCCCCCAGAAGCTGGAAGAGGCAGGAAGGATCCTCTCCTAGAATCTTCAGATTCTAGAAGTTTCAGACTTCTGATCTCCAGAACTGTAAATGTCTACTGTTCAAGCTACTGGATTTATGGTCATTTGTTACAGCAGTTCTAAGAAGTGACACCTGCAGTGCTCACCTGTTCACAGGTGAGCCGGACCTGACCTACCCAAGGTCCCTTCTCCCATTCGTCCTCATAGGACCCACTGACAGCTGGATCTCATCGTGGAAAAAGACGCATCTCTCCAAACTTCCTCGCAGCAAGGAGTGGCTGTGGGACCCAAGTCTGACCAAGAAGGTATCAGTGGAAATTCACGGGCTGAGACCTCTGGGAAAGCTACGCTTCAATTGTTTTTCTGGTTGAGACAGACTCAGGTTCTCCCTCAGAATTCCAGAATTGAAAAATACACTACCTGGAATAAGAGAGGCGGAATCAAACCTCCATGTGGCTTCTGCCCTTCATGGTGTCTCTTCCCTCCTGGAAGGTCTGCTACGGGACAGGAGAGTACCTTTTAACCACAAGGACCCAAGCCACTCTCTGAGGATGGCAGAGAAGCAAGTGGGAAGGAAACTGGAGGACTCCCCAAGCATGCATCCCCGGGACCTCCCTGCCACTGTGGTTGGGTCTCTGTTACAGGCAACTCAATGCATTCCCAACTGACATTTTGACAAAGAAAATCTAATTAGGATTTGAATTATATTTGACACATATATTGAATTAGCAAATTGTTGATGGAGACGTGTGCTTATTAGAGACAGCACAAGTTTGGTGCCCAGTTAATCCTGGCATGTAGAGACACTTGGCATAGGTGGGTTCCTTTGCTGCCTTCCTGGGTCAGATAGGGGTAGGGGGACAGTGGGTCTGGACTGGTGCCAGTGGGATGGAATGGAAATATCCTTGGACCACAGCCATGAGACGGTGAGAGCCCACGAGCTGGGAGCCTGCTGGCTGACAGGCCAGCCCATCCCCATTCAGGTGGCAGCAGGGCCCAGAGGGCGGCCTTCTGCCCATGTGGGATGCAGGCCAGGCACTGACAGAAGAACTGGTTTAATGGTCTGTCTCCTGGTCCTTGGATGAAAGCTGCTATCGGTTTAGTTGGCCAGGATGAGTCAAAGGAACACCATGAGGGTTTCGAAAACCTGGGCCTTCGCCACCAAATTTATTTTTTTAAGGGCCTAAAAGATTTTTAAAGTCCCAGTGGTAGTCTAGGACAGGTCTTGGTGTGAAAAATTGGAAGAAAAATGGGTAAGACAAACAAGCAAATCAACCCCATAAAATATGTAACGGTTTCAGGACCACCCACCAAGCTGCAGGGTTTTTACTTTTCCTTTTTAGAATGAAGTGGCCATGGTTTGAGGAGCCAGGATTTCACAGTTCCTGTCATCCCTTCCATGGGTTCCCAGGGCCCTCAGGGCAGGGCAGAGGAAAGAGGGAAGGCAGGTCTCTGCTGGGAGCCAGAATCAGGGAAAAGGCTCTGAGTTCGATCTAGGATCTTCCAGCTTCCATTCATAGTCTTCCAGGGAAGAGGCGTCACTCCCTCTTCATAAGGCCCATTTCTCTTTCGGAAGTCCTGCCAATATGAATCTTCCTCATTGTACTTGGTAGAAATCTGTCTCCCTGTGGCATGTACCCACTGGTATTAGTTCCATGCTGCAAAGCAATGTAGTGATACATGTGGCAGCCATGGGCACCCACCAAGGGCTGAGCGCGTCTCAAGTATGACCTCACTGAAGCCACGTAAGCACCCGTGAGCGCTGTCATTATTGCCCCTTTACAGAGGAGGCCACTGACGCTTAGAGAGGCTCGGCAACTTGCCCAGTGTCACAGTGATGGCGAAGAGCTGATGTGGGATTCAAACTCAGGCATGTCTGCATCCTGGCTCATAACTCTTAGACCATGGGACCCCTTTGTGGCCCCCGGTATGCCTCTCTTCACTCTAAACCTTCCTGTTCCATCACAGTTGCTCACGATAAACCTCGGACTGGGCATGTGACGCACTGGTGATGAAAGGAATGCAAAAACAGGCCCGCTGGGGAATCCCAGGAAGGATTTTCTTCCCCAATAAAAGAATACTGTGGGAAAGAGGACCCACCCCCTCGTCCCTTCTTCCCATCTCAGACTCAGTGTGGGGACCAGTCTGTGACCAGCTGCCACCCTGCCCACAGAGGAGCGGGGATGGTTTGCATGGATGCTGACCAGCTGTCCCAGCATCCCTGAGCCTCTGCGACTAGATCCCTTCTGACTTCTCACGCGAGATATCTGGATGTTTTTCAGAAAGATGATTCTCCAATGGACCCAGCACCAGAATCATCCTGAGGGCTTGTGAACTCCGACAGGTTCTGATTCACAGAATCAGAGTTGGGGCCTGAAAATCTGCCTTTCTGACAAGTCCTGGGGCTACCGCATGGGATCGTGTTAGCTGCCGCTCCAAAGCATGTCACCCGGCACAGTGGCCACGATCACCAGAGCACCTTTCAGCCGCAGCTCCCCTGGAATCACTGCTGTTAGACGCGGTGAGGTCACTGTGAGAAATTCCGTTTCTTAAATGAGCAGCCAGAGGCCCAAACAGGCAGAAGTGACTTCTCTGGCCAATGGTTAAACCTCCCCCATTTCAATGCAGAAGACATGGGTGTGATCCCTGGCTGGGGAACTAAGATCCTACATGCCACACAGTGCAGCTGGGAAAAAAATAAACAACAACTTGTCCAAGCTTCCTCAGTTGGTAAGGGGGTGGGAGGCAGGCCAGGGACCCTCAGGCCAGTGCTCAGTCCCTGGGTCATCTTGTGCGGAGCCTCCTCTGTTGGGGTCCCCAAACAGCATGCTGGCATTCAGCCTGCTCACACCACTCCTGCACACCTTTGCTGCGTCTCAGAGCGACTCTGCAAGAAGGAGCGCCAGCTCCCTCCAAGTTGCCATTGCCTCCCCAGCCAGTGCATCTTTTGTGTGTTGGACATTTGGGGGCAAAAACTTCGGGACCCAGGGTTGCGGGATCCTGGGGGTTCAGAAGAACTTCCTGAAGCAGGAGAAAGAGGTGTGGCACCAAGGAAGGCTGCAGGCTCTGTAGGAGAAAGTCTGGAAGGGCCACTCCCAGTACCTGGAGGTTGCCATTGATTTGGGGGTGGGGGGGTAGGGGAGGTGGGGGGTGGGGGTGGGGGGGAGTGGGGGGGTGGGCATGTCCATGGCCTTGACAAAGCATTGGTCAGAAAGTTGCATTTCGCAAACATCAGTGGTCATCATCTCATCTTTGTGATTTCTGTGGCCCACCCGCATACCTACTTATGCAGTATTTTTAAATCAAAATTTAAAAAGCCTTAAATGGGAACTTCCTTGGTGGTCCAGTGGTTAAGAATCCACCTGCCAATGCAGGGGACACAGGTTTGAACCCTGGTCCTGGAACTAGGACCCTACTCGCCACAGAGCAACAGAGCCCGTGTGCCACAACTACTGAGCCTGTGCTCCAGTCCAGGAGCCACAGCTACTGAAGGCCACGCGCCCTGCAGCCGGTGCTCTGCTCCACAAGAAAAGTCACTGCAACGTGAGCCCAGCACCACAACGAAGAGCAGCCCCCGCTCGATGCAACTAGAGATCGCCTGCCTGCAGCAATGAAGACCCAGCACAGCCACAGGTAAAGAAATTCTTAAATTAAAAAGCCGCGAGTACATTTACTAAAAAGGAAAGCGGAGAATTCCTGGTGGTCCAGCGGCTAGTGCTCTTCAGCTCTCCCTCAGGAGGCAAAGGTTTAAGTAAGATTCGCAGGCCACTGCCCCCAAAAGAAAAAAGCACCATTAATCCCACCACTGATGGGAATGAGAAGCACGTGTTACAAATAGATGGCCGGTGAAAGCACAGGCAGAGCGTGGATGGGGAGATGAAAAAGGTTGGCCAGGAACCCCCAAAATGGTTTGTGGATGCTGGTGCTCGAAACACACAGAGACACACGACTCAACTGGACAAAAACGGACTGCCGCCGGGGAAGATGACGTCTATTCAGGGCTGAGCTGGGGCTCCCCCTCCCCAAGTTCATGTGCTGAAGCCTAACGCCTGATATGTCTGTATGCAGAGATGGGGCTTCTGAAGATGAGCGTGCTCAGTCGTTTCCGACTCTTTGGGGCCCACTGGACTGCAGCTCTCCAGGCAATAATGCTGGAGTGGGCTGCCATCTTCTCCTCCAGGGGGTCTTCCTAACCCAGGGACTGAACCCGCGTCTGCCCGCGCCACAGGCGGATTCTTCACCACAGAGCCACCAAGGCAGCCCTTCTGGAGATAGCTAAGGGAAAATGGGAGTCTACGCCGCACGAATTGATCCTACAGAACCCGACCTCGAAAGACGAAAAAGAAACACCAGGAATGTGCCAACAGGAAGACTCAGTGAGAAAGGGGCGCCTGTAGGCCCAGGGGGCGAGGCCTGAGGAGAGCGGCCCTCTGAGCCTTCATCTTGGACTTCGGCCTCCAGAGCTGTGGGGTCGGCAGGCTCTGCGCTGGGAGCCCCGGGGGCAGCCGAGCGGACTAGGATGCTGATGGAGTGAGGGTAAGGCTGCGGCACTCACCATGCCGAGCACCTAGCTGCTCAGGAGGCAGCCCCTCAGGCCGCAGCGCAGCCCGGCCGACGGGAACCCACAAGCACGCACACACCCATGTCCGCACGCACACGTGCCTTCACGCCCCCCACGTCCTCGCGCCCCCACGGCCTCGCGCCCCCACGCGCCCCCCGCGCCCCCACGGCCTCGCGCCCCCACGTCCGCAGGCCCCCACGGCCTCGCGCCCCCACGTCCGCAGGCCCCTATGTCCTCGCACCCCCATGTCCGCACGCCCACATGTCCTCGCCCCCACGTCCGCAGGCCCCCATGTCCTCACGCACATATGTCCTCGCGCCCACATCCTCATGCCCCCACGTCATCACGCCCCCACGTCTGCAGCCCCCATGTCCTCACGCCCCCACGTCCGCACGCACACATGTCCTTGCGCCCACATCCTCAGGCCCCCACGTCCGCAGGCCCCCACGTCCTCACGCCCCCACGTCCGCAGGCCCCCACACCCCACGTCTGCAGCCCCCATGTCCTCACGCCCCTACGTTCGCAGCCCCAAATGACTTACGTTTCACGCACACCGGAGATGGAAATCCTTCCACAATTAGCATCTCCCGGCCCGTGCGCTGCGTTCCCAGGAGGATGGCATGGAAAAAAACAACCAGCCTGCTGCTGCTGCTGCTGCTGCTAAGTCTCTTCAGTCGTGTCCGACTCTGTGGACCCCATAGACTGCAGCCCACCAGGCTCCCCTGTCCCTGGGATTCTCCAGGCAAGAACACTGGAGTAGGGTGCCATTTCCTTCTCCAACCAGCCTAGAACGAGCTTTTAAACGTTTTATTACACAAACGTTGAGGTGTGCCCGTAAATGATAAGTCCCAGAAACATTTTAGAAACCAAATCAGTTTTATTGAAACGACAGCAACGTGGTCCCTGTTCAAGCAAAGCACACATAAATTCACAATAAATTTTTGTACATAGGAAGTAGTAAAATACGTCATTTTTCATAGAAAAAGCACACATGTAAGCTGCGGGCTGAGTGAGCCTACAGACAGTATGAAAAATCAGAACATGATGGGAAAACCCGGAAGGAAACCAAAACTTTATATTTTGGGGGTCCCAGTAACACTGTCGGCCAGATTTATCATCTTCTTATGGGTGAGGTGCTGCAGGCGCCGTAGGCACTGTTAAACACACTAAATGAGAAGGGGGCCCCTGATTAGTACAAGAGCTTCTACTTTGAAGCCCTGTGTTCATTTCTAGAAGATAAATGGTTCCAGTTTCAAAATGTTTGTGAGAGTGAAAAAGATAGCAAGACCTGGTTCTGAGCAAGGAGTTTCTAGTCCATTATTCGGGCCAATTAATGAAGGAATGAGGAATTTTATTTTTAAATGATAGAGTTCACTCCTGTTGGATGTTTCATACTCTCCTTAGGGCAGAATGCTTTAAAAGCAAATATACTGAAATTCCCCTGGACTGCCACTAATTCTAAAAACCCAAACTTAGAGTTTGGACGTGGTCAGAGCCACCAAAGCCTGGTGACAAGCAGAAGTCCAACAGTGTAATACCTAACTAGCATCCAGAAGTTTCCAAGGACTCAGATCTTTGGCAGGGACAAGATGACTATCTGACAGTGTGACCAAATTCTTCCACTCTGACATTTGGAGTCGGACAGTCAGTACTTATGAATTATAACAAGCCCACAGTGTGTAAAGCAAAAACAGTCCTGCTCATTTCAGCTCTTTCAGGGTTAATGGTTTCATTCCTTCTACAAACTCCCTCTAGCTGGGAATAGTATTCACTTTCTGTTTCTGCTCTAATTAGGGACACACTGATGGAAGCACTAGCTTGGTTCCCCAGGTAGAGTTCCTCATCCAGACTATCTTAATTTTTTTCTTTTAACATTTTGCTAGCTCTTTTGCCTTCAAAATATGCTGATTGAGGGTGAAATCAGCTTTGAAACTGGCATTCAAGAAAGTGATCTATTGGCCAGTCTGGTGGTGGAAGATGGAATTTTACCTTCTGCAAAGAAATGCTATTTACAGAAGGGTATTTTATTTCACTGTGGGTTCGAATCGAGGCTTATGAAGTTTTATATGGCGATGGGAGCCAGAGAGCACCACGCTCCTCGGAGCCTCAGGAACATTTGGCAAGAACCGTTCCACAAAAACAGGAAGAGAAATCCCCCGCGTGTGTTACCATCTCTTGTTATTATGCCACAAGATGGTTTCATAACCACAGGCTGTGTCTCCTTCCAGAGCTGCTAACCTCGGCGAGGAATGTACTAAAGAATGAAGCCATTCCTCCCACTGCAGAAAAATAGGTCATCTGACGGATGGGGAATCTGCACACTTCAGTGCCATTTTTAAAGGCAGCAACTAAACAGCCCTTCTTTGGCTGTTTTTAGACATCTTGGTGGGACCCACAGAGAACGAGGGGTTGAAATTAAAAGGTGGGCTTCATACAGAATCACATGCTAAGCAAAGACCCTGGTGGGAGACACAAAAACTAGTCTGGGCGGGGTGTGAGCCGCAGTGAGGAAGGGATCAAGGAAGGGTCCTGGTTCGTTAGTCCTCAATGAGACCAAAGGTCGAGGCAGCAGACAGACAGGCCACGTGGACGTAGGGAAGGACCAAGACAAGACATATCTCTGGAATTAGGGCTGAACTCGAAGTCAACCAGCACTGCTGTGTATAGAACCAGCCTGCATGCAGCAGGACGGGAGCAGGACAGGCGCCAGGGCAGAGTCCCCCAGACCAGCCCGTTTGTCTGACCAGCAAACATTAATCCCATTTTCACCATTGGTAGGGACAGATTGTGTTTCTGAATGTTTTAAATAGCTACCTCTACTCCATCCCTGAAACTCCCCCCGCTCCCCACGTGTTCTCCGTGCGCCTCTTCCCATGGCCCCAGTGCCTCGCGGTATCAGCTCCAAATCCTTCATTCTCTCCTCCAGTAGGAATCCTCTCTCCCTCCATAGAAGGACACCTCCGCGGGAGACCCCTGGGCCTCGGCAGGATGATCACCAGCTGTCTGCTCAGGACCCCAGGGATGCTCTCTCTTCCGGGTGGGAGGAGCTGAGCCCAAGGCATGGCAGATGGGACACTGGACGCCAATCAAAGGAAGCTTCCTGACTCCTCACATCCCCGGCCCACCCACCCCCCAATGACAAAATAAAAATAAAAAGAGAACCCCTGAAGCCGTCTTGAGGACATGCCCTTCTCCCCAGCCCTGCAAGTTCACTGCCTCACGGCAAAGATGCGGAAGGCCTTTCCGTCTCTAAGGGTCCTCAAGCTGAAAAAGAAGGAAAAGCACATGTTACCAAAAGTTCTGCAGGGATCGAGCTGGGGGTAGGGGAGCTGGGTGTCCCCAGGCCCCCTCAGTGGAAGCAGTGTGGCCAAGAGATGCTTCCTAAAGCTTCAGGAACAGGGCCCACCCCGGCCAGGAGCAGCTGGCAAAGCCCTCTGCCTCTGCAGACACACCTGGGTCTGAGTCGAGGTCTGGGTTGTTAAGGCATTTCTGTTAACTTGGAATTGGCTGGCCCCTGTCTGTCTGAACGCAACTCAGCCTTTAGAACTTCTGCCTGGTTTTTGCTACCACCTGTCAACCCAAAGAGAAACCGCTTGCTTGACTGATTAATAGGGTGGTGTTAAAACAGTAGTGCATGTGTTCCAGTTACTAAAAGAGGCACCACAATTGGGCTCAGATATTGTATAGGAGTGTAGAGAAAGTTGCTCAGTTGTGTCCAACTCTTTGCAACCCCATGGACTATACAGTCCATGAAATTCTCCAGGCCAGAATACTGGAGTGGGTAGCCTTTCCCTTCTTCAGGGGATCTTCCCAACCCAGGGATCAAACCCAGGTCTCCCGCATTGCAGGCAGATTCTTTACCAGCTGAGCCACAAGGGAAGCCCTGATGTGAAGAGCCGACTCTGGAAAAGACCCTGGTGCTGGGAAAGACCGAAGGCGGGAGGAGAAGGGGACGACAGAGGATGAGATGGTTGGATGGCATCACCAACTCGATGGACATGAGTTTGAGCAAGCTCTGGGAGTTGGTGATGGACAGGGAAGCCTGGCATGCTGCAGTCCATGGGGTCACAAAGAGTCAGACTCGACCGAGCAACTGGACTGAACTCAGTTGTAAGGGAAGCATTTTCTATCCGCCTTTGCCTCCCTCCCACAGCGGAGCCATTCGCATCCCTATTTTGCAGGCAAGGGTATGAAGGCAAGGAGAAAGTTGGTTTCTACAAGTCACACAGCCAGAAAAAACCATGATCTCAAGATGGGAGCTAAATCTTCTTTTAAAAAGCAAAAAAAAAAAAAAAAAAACCACACCACACAACAAAACACCCAGCTTCATTGAGATACAACATGCCATGAAATTCATACTTTTGAAGTGGACAGTTTGGTGACTTTTAGTGATTTGGGGGGCTATGCAATCATCTCCACAGTCCAAGTCATTACAGTCATCCCCAGAAGGTCTCTGGTGCCCATTCACAGTCAGTTCCCCTGGCCAGTTCTGTTCCTATGGACCTGCCTCTTCTGGACCTCTCATGGCAATGGAATCACACAGTGTGTGACATTCTGATTGGCCTCTGTTCTGGGCATGGTGTTTTGAGGTTCACCCATGTTGTGGCCTCAAAACATCATGCTCAACAGAAGCCAATCACAGAAAGCCAATCATCCCTAAAGGAGAACCAGTTCTTACCAGAACTCAACCCTGAATATTCACTGGAAGGGCTGATGCTGAAGCTGAAGCTCCAGTACTTTGGCCACCTGATGTGAAGAGCTGACTTCTGGAAAAGACCCTGACACTGGGAAAAACTGAGGGCATGAGGAGAAGGAGACGGCAGAGGATGAGGTGGTTGGATGGCATCACTGACTCAACGGACATGAGTCTGAGCAAGCTCCGGAAGATAGTGAAAGACAGGGAAGCTGCAGTCCATGGGGTCGAAAAGTCAGACACGACTTAGTGACTAAACAGCAAAACAGCAACATGCTGTAGCGTGCTCAGCACCTCATTGCTTCTCTTACCAAGTGATACTCCATCACGTGGGTAGATCACACACCATTAATCCCTTCCTCAGTTGATGGACTTTAGATTTCTTCAGTTTTTGGCAAATGCAAATGGTGCTGTGACGAATCTTTGCATACAGGCTCTTGTGTGAGTGTATGCTTCCAGCCCCTTGTGGGTATATGCCTAGGAGTGGAATTACTAGGTCGTGTGTTAAATGTATGTCCAACTTTTAAAAAACCCGCCAGACTATTTTCCAAAGCAGCTGCACTATTTTCCATCCCCACCAGCGACACACAAGCATCTTCCAGCTTCTCCACACCCTGTCAACATTTGTTTTTGTCCCTTTTACAGCCATTGGCTCCCTGTACAAAAACAGCTTCCTTGTGCTTTTGATCCAACTGCATAGTATTCTCTTGTAGGAAGCTATTGTGTACTCAGTCGCTAAGTCATGTCTGACCCTTTGCGACCCCACGGACTGCAGCCCACCAGGCTCCCTTGTCCATGGGATTTTCCAGGTAAGAATACTTGAGTGGGTTGCCATGCCCTCCTTCAGGGGATCCTCCCGACTCAGAAGTCAAACCCGTGTCTCCTCTGGCTCCGGCTCTGGCAGGCAGGTGCTTTTTACCACTGCACCACGCTATTACCATGTAGTTAACTGGGTCCCTGAGGATGGATATTTAGCCATTTCTAATGTTTTGCTTTTGCAAACAATGCTACAGAGAACAACCTGGTCCATGGGGCTGCCTATATCTATAGGAGGGCACCCCAGGATAAGCTCCTAGAAGTGGAATTACTGTATCAGAGGATATGCCCACTGGTGATGCAGGCAACCTTCTGAATTGTGTTTTAGGAAGGTTACCCTGATTCACAACCTCCTCAACTATGCATGGGGTGGCCTGTTAACCCACGTGCCTCCAGCACAGCCCCTCATGTGGCTTTTTATTACCATTCTTATTTTTTTGGTTGAGCTGAATCTTCTAGAAATGTGTATCAGATGGGAGCCCTTGGCAAGAGGGGGCAGTGGGGAAAGTCCAGAGCCCAGAAATGACAGAATGTTGGTGCCAGAAGCCCCCGTGGGCCTGCAGAGGCAGAGGGTGGACACTGTGGTGGGGGCTGCGGCCACCCTGGCTGCCCTGCAGGTTTCTCAGAAGCTCAGATTTCAGGGCCCTCCTCGGGCCTCTGGGCTGCAAGACTTTCCTGGATTCTCCGCCCAAATGAATCGTCTGGGAGAATCCCTCAGAGCCACACGCCCTCGGCTATTACACGTGCTGGGGACGATTACCAGGGTTTGTGATTCTGAAACTCTATGGATGGGGCAGTGGGTGCAAGTTCCTACCAGACATCCCTACTGAACAACCACCCCACCTGGAGGGCACAAGCAAGCCCTGCTGAACGGGCTGTTTATTTCTCAGCACATCAGACAGTGGGCCAAACTGGGTATCACGTGACATCAAGTGGGTCCCTCCTGCTGCCTCAGGCAAGGTCCATGCTTCAAACATTTACCAAGCTCCAGTTCTGCTAGGAAAGCTGACAACTGTGTGTGTCTGATGAAAACCAAGTGTGACCTGATAAATTATAAGACAGCCTCCTTTTCTAAATCTTGCCCTAGGACTCTTTCTAGGTTAGTTTGTAGCTCCCATGAGGGAATGTAAACCAGCACAACATTACTGAACAATTTTCACTAAAGGTATCAGACGATGTTCCCAAAATATATTGAATAATTTTCATAAAGGGTATTAAAAATCCTACAACTGGTTTTGAACAAATAGCTGAACTCATCATTTTGTCAGTCATTCAACCAATATTTACTGAACACCTACTATGTATGGGCATTGGGGTGGGTGTTGGGGACACAGGGTTAACCACAGCTGTGAAGGGGTTCTTACCTTCATGGAGTTTATTGTCTGGGGGTGAGAGATTAACTGCTACATAGGTGTAAGGAGTAACTGCAGACAGTGGGGGGGGGTCCTGAGGATTCGATTAGAGCGGGGGCACAGGGTGTGGGGAGTGAATGGAGACCCCATAGCAGGAGGGTGCCTCCTTGGGGAGCTGGCATTTTTGTGTAGATGTAAACAACATGAGGGTCCAGCCATGGGAGGTATAGGAGCTGGGAGGGCCCAGGGTTGGGTACCAGCAGGTGCAAAGGCCCTGAGGTATCCAGGAAAGAGAGCAGGCCAGTGAGGGGCACTGCTGTGACGAGGCAGATGCTGTACCAGGAGGGTGGGGAAGTGGGTGGGGTGACCTGCCTGGTAAGAGTCGGAGACTTTTTCTCAGCGGGGCTTGCCAGGGAGAGAGACATGCCGTGCATCACAGAAAGAGGTCAGTTTGGTGGCTGTGGCTATGCTGCTAACAGGAAGTTACCTAAGCAAAGTGTAGGGAAAGCACACAGGTTGTGCAAAGATGTTCTATGCTGTGTTGTTTACAATAACAAAAAAAAAAGGAATCAACCCAGATGTCAGTCAGCTAGGTAAAGAAATGATGGTCTGTCCATGCAACAGAATATCATGGAGCCATGGAAATGATGGTGTGGCTATGTCAGGAATGGGAAATACTGGGAAGACACAACTATTGTTGACTGAAAAAAAATAATGGAACAATGTGGGCAGTCTGATTCCTTTTTCTGTAGAAACAAAACCAAAATCACAAGGGAGTTCCCTGATGGCACAGTGGATAGGAATCTGCCTGCCAATGCAGGGGACTCGGGTTGGTCCCTGGTCTGGGAAGATTCCACGTTACACAGAGTAACTCAGCCTGTGCGCCACTCCTGAGCCTGAGCGCCAGAGCCCGCGAGCTGCCGCTGCTGACGCCCACAGGCTCCAGAGTCTGTGCTCTGCAAAGGGAGCCCGTGTGCCACAGCCAGAGAGGAGCCACTGCTTGCCACAGCTAGAGAAGCCCTCGGAGACCCAGCACAGCCAAAAGGAGAGTTAATTAAGAAAACTAAGAAATGAAGCGTTACTGTGCAAACAGAAAAAAAAACCTGGAAGGAAACCACTGGAGTGTTTACAGTGGGATTTTCTGTGATAGTAGTTTCTTAAAACTATTTGCACTATTTCTTGAAATTTCTCTGATCTTACTATGAAAAGTTAGGGGGTGGGGAGGAAGGGAAAAAGAGAAAGAAAGGAAGGAAGGAAGAAAGGGAGAAAGAAAGAGAGAGAAAGGGAGAGGGAGAGGAGGGGAAACCAGCACAAAAACCCCCTGAGGAGGGGAAGAACCGGAGCAGGCAAGGGAAGCCGGCCCTCTGAGGAGCTGGGGAAGAACCGCCCGAGCTGGCTTGGGATGGGAAGCCTCTGGGGCGCCCCGGGTCACTGCGTGATCTACTTGAGGAGCTGGGATGGGAAGCCTCTGGGGCGCCCCCGGGTCACTGCGTGATCTACTTGAGGAGCTGGGATGGGAGCTCCGGGAAGGGGTGGAGGCGCTGTAGCCTCGGGTGGTGCCCCAGCCCAGCCCTGGGGAGAGAGTCCAGGCCTCCTACGGCCCCTCGCCTGCCCTGGGCACCAGTGCTCAGCTCTCTGAGCCAGCGGCTGTGTCTGGCACACACACCACTGCACCCCCAACTCTGCCTCCGTTCATTATGTAATCTTACCCCATCCAGTCCCTGCAGCCCCCTGAGCGATCTCCAGGGCTCCTCCCACTTACAGAAAGGGAAGCAAGGCTCTGAGAAGTGACGTGATTTGCCCCAAACAGAATACCTGTTCCAGGTGCAGCTGGGAGGGACACAGATGCAGCTCTGTGGATGCTCTGAAACCCCTTCCCGACCCTCACCCTAAATGGATGGGCTGTGGCCACACCACTGCTGAGGACCACACTCCAACCCCACATGGCAGTCGGGGCTCAAACGCCGGGAGCCCCTTGGGAGGGGGGAGGTTGCAGGTCCGCCAGGAGCCAAAGCATAAGGCTTCGTCCTGGAAGCTCACTCCTGAAGGCAAAAATTACTCAGGGAAGAAGTGGCTGGCGTTTGGCAGCACACGACAGAGACTGGATTAAAGAGAGAGGACAGTGTACCCCATTCTGGGATGAATGCTCCACTAGTTGGCAGCTAACCCCAGAGGGTATGGAACCCAGTGACAAAAGGATGGCAGAGGATTGCTCTCCCAGCTTTAAATGTGCGACATCTTTTTAGTACTAAGCAATATCACTTACATGCACACATGAACATGTATATATTTATATGTACAGTGTGTTATACATACATAAGCTTTTTTTTTTTAATATTCTAATCTGTTCTCCCAGATTCTTACTCTCTATTGATCTTCCAGAAAACTTCAAGAGTCAGACAGAAAGAGTTCCAGATCTTATCTATTGGACCTTGGGGTGGGTTAATCCATTTCTCTGAGCCTCAGTTTCTGCTTCTGAGGACAGAATTCACAAAAGCACCCCCTCTTCAGGGGCCCTATAGGAGGTGAATGAGTTCACCCAGGAAAGGTTCTGGGTCAGTGCTGTGCACTTGACCGGAGCTCAAGCCCTGGGCCATGGACGGCGTCACTCCACGAGACTGAAACTGCATTCTCCCATCAGGGAAACGGCGGGCAGGTACACGGTGGCGAGTGAATTATCCACGCATAAACCCAGTCCCCAAGGAATCGTCAAACCTCTTCATCTCATTTCATGAAATAGAAAATATTTTTTAGGAAAAAACAATTTCAGAAAATATTTTTTTAGGGAAAAAAAATACAATCTACATTTTCATTTTTATGTGTATTGCCCAGCATAGGGTAGGGGAAGCCTGGAAAAGTTATTTAAAAAAAGCAGTTAACAGAGATTAACAGAATGCTTATAGAATCTCTTTTTTCTAATCCCTAGACATATTATTTAAATAGAAAGTGAAAGTGTTAGTCGATCAGTCGTGTCTGACTCTTTGCCGACCCCGTGGACTATATAGCCTGCCAGGCTCCTCTGATCATGGTATTCTTCAGGCAAGAATTCTGCAGTGGGTTGCCATTCCTTTCAGGGAATCATCCTGACCCAGGGATCAAACTTGAGTCTCCTGCATTGTAAGGACACATTGACAGAGGCAGGGGAGACTGCCAGCCCAAGGACACCCAGCTGGCGAGCAGTACAGAGGGGTCCCAGATGCCATTCTTTACCGTCTGAGTTACCAGGGAAGCCCTATTATTTAAATAATAAGTATTTCTCTTCTAATTAATATTTGTAAAGTTTACAAACAAGTGTACCTTAGGAGTGTTAAGGCTCACCCCAGCATCTTCGTCAGTCAACAACTTGTCTGCAGTGAGAAGTCATGTGTGCTGGTTACCAGCCTGAGTTCAAGTATGGGCCCTGCCGCTTATTGGTGGGGTGCCCTTGGGCAAGTCCTTTAACCTCTCTGTTAAGCCTCTCTTTCCTTATTGACAAATGTGGGTAACTGTGGTCTCTGCCTCATGGGACTGTTGGGAGGTGAGCTGAGCTGAGCTAACGGTAGTACAGATCTGAGAGTGCTGGAAAACAGGAGCAGGGAGGGAGGGAGATGCTGGGGGAAACCAGACCAGCTTGGTCTAGCCAGCCTGGGGAAGAGTGCAAAGCTCATTCCATCTGGAAAGAATGGCCCAGTGGTTTCTGCTTCCCAGAGTTTCTGCCCAAGTTGAGAGAGTTTCAGACACCTGACCTTCGAGACTCCCAGAGCTCACAGTGGTTATCGAGGGCTTGAAATGCAGCTCACCCAAACTGAGACGCGTTCTATGTGTGAAACACCCGTTGGATTTCTCAGCTCTTTTGAGAAAAGAGGAGTGCAAGTTTCCCACCAACTCTTCTTCTGTTCATACATATTGAAACAATAATAATGTTGATTCATTAGATGAAATGAATGTACTCTAAATTCTCCCTTCTGTTTCTTTTTCGCTATAATTACTAGAAACCTTAAAATCTCCATGTTGGGGAAAGAATCTTTAAAAAAAAAAAAGTGGATATATGTCTAACTGACTCACTGTCTTGTACACCTGAAACTAACACAACACTGTAAATCAACTATGCTCTAATAATTCTTTTAATCCCATATGTGGCTCACAGTATGTATCTGGGACATGCCCCAATAGACAGAGGCCTCTGAGGATGAGAATTTTGGCTTCTTTTGTCCCTGCTGTGGCCCCAGCCCCAGGGACAGTGCCCAGCACACAGGAACTTCCCCATAAATGCTAGTCCAGATGGCCTACGATTCAGGTAAACATCACTCCACACATATACCATCAACCTCCGTAAACAGGTCATCGTGACCAAGAGTGTTATCTGCCATTGTTTGGTATATTTCCCAATCTCATTGTGAAATCTGTCTTTAAAAATCAGTCCTGGCCTCAGGAAAAAAAAAAAAATCCTGAACTGATATTCTTCCAGATGTCCAGCTTCTTTCTGAGAATATCTGGACAAACCCAGGTCCCAACATCTAAAGTTTTCCCGGATTCCTTTTCCTTCCATTCTTTCATGGGCATGTGTGTGAGAGAGAGAAAGTGCCTGTCATCTTACGTGGTCCCAGTTCTGCATGGTCATCTTTCAAAACTTTCAGGAAATCCTTTTCTAGAAAAAGACAATTGCTAAAGACACTTTGACGCAGAAACAACTTTTTGTCCGTGTACTAAGAATTCTGTTCAGGAGGTTTTGTTTGTTTGACTGATTGAAGAACTCCCTAAATTTAGAACGTGGCTTTCTGTGAACGGGCTACTGTACGTCCAGTGTCCACATCTCCCTCGGGACAGCCATGACCACTCCAGGGGCCCCGCAGACACTGAGGAGAGTCACCATCCTCAGGCTGGGTTCCCACAGTCCCTAATTCCCCTAATGGGAGCAGGCTCCAGGGAAATTCCTCAGCCCTGGTCCATACGCAGAGGGGCTCTGAGGTCCCATCTAAAGGAGGGGAGGAGGGGGCTGCCCTACCTGGGGCAGCCAGACATATCTGCAGGAGCCACGTCACCACAGAGGCCCCTCCAGATGGTAAGATGGGGCCCTGCTGGGTGTACTCGGCTCCCGGCACCACCCTCCACAGCAGAAATGCCTGTGCCCTGCTCGTGAAGTTGTTATTTCTGCACTGTCTGTCCTGCAACTAGGTAACAAGTCCCAGAAGGGTGGAAACCGGGACTCTGTGTTCCCCACTGGGTCCCAGTGCCTGGGACATTGTAAGGGTTCACCCCGTGTGTGACACCTAATAGGTGAGAGCACACGGAACGGATGGATATCAGGACGAAAGAGTAATTCCTGCACAATGCTTTCTCCCTTGTCCTGGAATAATCCATGTAGGCTACTTCCTACAGTCGCGTCACCTGATCCTACGTGAAAAGAACCATAGTGTCCTGAGGTTCAAAACTAGCCTTGAGGTGTCATAACAGCCAGACCAATGGGTCTGTTAGACACTTGCTCTAAGCCGCTGGTGAGTGCTTTGCACGTACTTTCTCATTTAATCCTCACAGCAGACACTGACGGAGGCCTGGGGAGACTGCTTGCCCCAGGACAGCCAGCTGACGAGCAGTGCAGAGGGCTCCCAGCTGCCCTCAGACCCCATGTCCCCTCTGGCCTGGCCTTTCCCCTCTGCACATGCAGGACAGACTACCACCTGGGGCCCACCCATCCGGGCATGCGTCTGGGCCCCTGCAGATACACAGTGCATCACAGACTATCAGAAGCATGGACGGTGCAAGTGTGTGCTGTGACGTGGCCGCCCTGCATCACCCCCTCTTGCAGCAGCGGCCGCCCTCCAGCAGGTGTCAGGACCCCTGAGGGCAGACCCACACTCCCCAAGTGTCTGTCCCGAGTGGGCCAGAGAATGTGCTTCTCCAGCAAACTCCCTGTCGATCTGGATGCTGCTCTGGGGAGTCTACTTGGAGACCCACTGTCTTCCCCAACACTGGAGGTGGCTGCTATCATTTTCCCTCTACAGGTTGGGAAGCTCACCACAGATTTCAGCTGATCACAGATTTCAGCCTGCACAACCTACTCAGGAGGAAAGAGCCCAAGAAGGAAGGGAAGCAAACTGTCCGCTCAGTAGAACCTATCTGAGTAGTGCAGTGGGCATCAACCCCTCCGGGGCCTGGGGAAGGCTGCCCGCAAGACACAGTCAGCCCTCTATATCCACTCCACATCCACCTGTGGCTGTGGAGTTGTGGATGTGGATGACCCCCTGTTCTTCATCACTGTATATAAGGACATGGGGCTTCCCTGGTGGCTCAGAGGTAAAGAATCTGCCTGCCAATGTGGGAGATGTAGGTTTGATCCCTGAGTCGGGAAGATCCCCTGGAGAGGGAAATGGCAACCCACTCCAGTATTCTTGCCTGGGAGATCTCATAAACAGGGGAGCCTGGTGCGTTACAGTCAATGGGGTCACAAGAGTCAGCCATGCCTGAACGACTAAACAACCACAACAACAATAAGGACTTGAGCATCGTTGGACTGGGGTGTCCTTGGAGGATCCTGGAACCAAGGCTGTGAATGTCAAGGGGCAGTCATAATGACAGTATTTCAGGAGGGTCCTTTGGGCAGAGAACTACAGATGGACAGGGGCAGTTAACAGTGGGGAAGAAGGCACTTTGGGGGACCCTCTGTCGGTCCCCAGTCCTCCCTAGAGACCCCCTGTGTGCCAGCCTAGGGCAGGGGTGGTGCTGCTGGGGTCCTCTCAAGGATATGAAGGCCAGCCTATCAGCTTCTCACCAAGGCGTTTTCTCCTCAAAGGGACACAGTGAACTCAAGAGATGGTTGTCCTGGGATTTCTTTCCAGCACCACCAGGAAATTCCACCTAATCAGCTGCTTCATTTCCCTCCCATTAAATCAATGGAATTTCCCTTCATTAAGCTTTTCCCACACAGAGGTTGCACGCTTTGAAGGAGAAAACACAGAAGCCATTAACTCCACATGTTCAGGGCTGATGGCTATGACCGAGTACACCCCATGCGCCCCTACCCCCTGCCAGGATCCCTGTCACTTGACTCTGCAGGGTCCGCCCTTGCAGTGTCCCAGGCAGCTGGGAGAGTGCAGGCAGTGGTAGAGTGCCAGGGAGCCACGGCAGCCCGGGCTTTGGGGGCCTGGCACAGTCTGTACCCTTGATTTTATATTCCTTTTCTAAAGCGCTTCCCCAAGTATAGAATCTTCATCATTTCCCCTGGTGTGGCTGGCTGGCTTGTGCACCCCCACCCCCAAGTTCACATGTGGACCTCCTAATGCCCCGTGCACTTGGAATGTGACTGTGCTTGGAGAAGGGGACTTCAAAGAGGCAATTAAAGTAAAATGCGGTCATCAGCGTGGGCCCCAGTCCAATGTGGCTGGTGTCCTGGCCAGAAGGGCTGGGCAACACCTCTGTCAGCCTCGCCACACCCCCCAGAGGTGGGGACTGTAGTTCTCCCCATGTTCCAGGCCAGAAAGCAGAGGCTCGAGAAACCAGGCGACCGGCTCCAAGTCACAAAGTTGGGAAGCAGCAGAGCCTAGGTCTGCTGCACTCCAGACTTGGGTCTTAGCTGGGTAACGGAAGGCAGCTCTGTTCTGACGCAGCTAGAGAACGCTGTGTGACTGTAACCTGATCCCTTTGTCTTTTGGTCAGGGGGCGGGGGCCATGCACACATACATACCGAAAAAGGACCACAGACGCACACCAAAGATCCCTAACTCCCCCAGGTGAGAGGTAATGGGTGATGGTTTTCCTTGGGGCTTTTCTGACACCTCTAAACTGTCTACAAAAACATGTGCTGGGCAGAGAAACAAGCTCTTACTGTGAAAAAAGAAAGGAAGAGAGAAGAGAAGGACAGGCTTGTCCTGGATGTTCTACTGAGAGCATGCGCTAAGTCTGCCCAAGCTTTATTTTAAAGGGCACTGGCTGTGGAACTTCTCCAATGGCCCCCACAGGCCTCGGATGTTGAGTGTCCGAGAAAGCAGCCCTACCTTTCAGACTGGACTCCATTCCTGAGCGAGCCCACGTAGGTCTTCTTTTATCCACAGGCATCACGTCCACATAGCCCCCACTCTCATTCCGGATGACCCCGCGTGCACGGCAGTCTTACAGATGCTGGAAGTCTGAAAGTGCAGAAGGGCTGTGATTAGTGTCAAGGTCAGGCCTTCAGTCATGCCCTGATGGGGTCAACCGTGACTTGGCTTGCTGGTTGGTAGGATATTGACCCCACCAAGCCCTAGGAAGTAACCATCACTACCTCGATTCCTCAGCAGTCTCTCCAGGGAGATCCGGCCTCACCCCCTCATTCATTTGTTAATTTGTTGACAAATATTTTCTGAACACCTACTGTGTGCTGGGCACTGTACTAGATGCAAAAGGATTCGAGGGAACAACATAAAGGTTCTGCCTTCACAGAGTCAAGAGAGACAAACAAATACACAAATGAGGAACTCACCCATAAAGAAAACAAAACCTGATCATGAGATAAGATTAAGGGGCTCTTTTAGAACAGTTAATACGGGAAGACTCCCACGGACATGGGAATGTCTCTGGGAGGAGTGTTCCAGGAAGAGGGAGCAGCCCGTGCAAAGGCCCTGGAGCACAGTGAACTTGTAATATCCAAAGAATAGAAACAGGGGCCCAGGTGGCTGGAACACAGTGAGTAGGACGGAAAGCGGCAGGAGAAGGGGAGGAGGTGAGCAGGAGCCAGTCACTCCGGGCCACGAGGGCAGTAGGGGCATCCGGGTTCACTCCAGGTACCACATGAGCCCCTGTGTTTCAAGGAAGGGCAAGAGATGCTGTTTTCTAAAGTCGTCGAGTTATCTAATCCCTGGGTAAGACAATCGTCGGGTTCAACTTCCATTAGGGTCTTGACTTATCCAGTAGAAAACGCTCTTCAGACTGGGTTGCCTGAGAGTAATTAATCAACGTTTCTCAAAGCTGGGGAGACTCATTCAGGGCTGGGGAGGCCAGTGCTTCTGAAAGACGCAGGCTCCTGGACCTCACCCTGACGTACCTACAGACTTAGAACCATCCCCTCAGGTGAGGGCCAGGTGATGCTGAGGCCGACTCAAGGTAACCCCCTTCTGCGGTCCTCTGTCTGGCCTGTGCTGGACTCTGACGCTGGCCTTGGCAGCGAGCCTCCACCCTCACTGCAGCTGCAGCGTCTACCTGGTGATGCCCTTCCTATCCCCCCCCCCCGACCCCACAGATTCGGCTGCTCTGGGGTGAAGCCTGAGGCTGAGTGTTGGTCAGGTGCAGCCAACCCATCTGTGGCGCCAACAGGCTCCATCACGGTGAGCAGAGCTAATGTCGACTGAGCTTATTGAATACCAGTCCTAGGCTGCTTTTTGCTTGTCATCTCATTTCATCTTTCAGTGAGATGGGTGACTATGTTATTCCCATTTTATAGTCCAGAAACACAGGCTCAGTGAGATTGGACAACATTGCCAAGGCCCTGGAGACCCTTCATGGTTTAGTAGTGATTCCAGACGAGATCGGGGTCAAGTCTGTGCCTCTGTGGTCAGCAGAATAACAGAAATGCCTGCTGAAGATGCCCACCCTCATCCCCAAACATGTGGGGACGTGACCTGACACAGCACAAAGACTCTGAAGATGTGACGAACCTAGGGACCTCGAGACGAGAGGGTCCTGAATTATCCCAGTGGGTCCAGTGGAATTCCAAGGGTCCTTGCAAGAGGTAGACTGGAGGGTCAGGGGCAGAGAAAGACCCAACAGCCCTGCAGACTGCCAGCTCCTGCCACATCCCTTCCAAATCCAGGCCATTCCAGACAAGCTGCTGGTTTTGCAGAAGGAGGAAAAAGCACTCACAGTAGAAGGCCCTGCCCTGCCCACTCCCTGGGAAGTTAATATTGCTGTTAGAAACTGGAGAGTCTCAGAGCCGACTGGCACCCTCCCTCACATTAAAGATGGGAGAACCGGATTTTCTTGCTTCCTACCACTGACTGACCTGAGGCGCTGAAGGCCAGTTTTTCTAATCCCACGTGAACATATCTTGTCTTCAGTTCATACATTAAACAGATTCCTTAACCTGAAGCAGGCTCCAGGGCATCTGCGAGGCCCTGAGGCTATAGGCAGAACTCTGTGGGCCTAGAGGGGTTGGCAAGAACTTTCGAGGTTTCAGCACTGAGCCTGGGAAACCCAGCATCCCAGGCAAACTGGGATGGTTGGTCAACTTTATCAATACTAAGAAGCCTTCTCCACCCCCACCTCCTCAGAGGAAGGATCCACAACTTTCCAGTTCTCAGAAGGGTTTGTGTCCCTAGAAGATTAACAAGCAATAAGTCTGCCCCATCTCAGAGAGAGGCAGGGAGACTCTGCAAAGGAAATAATTGTTGTGGAATCCTCCTACTTTCACTGTTTGCAGGGCTGAGCTGAGGCTCACTGTCCACCCGGTGGGCAGGACTGGGGGTTTTTCCATCTCCCTCTCTGTATTGCTCATGCTCTGTGAGTGACCAGACCCAGGACCTGCCCAGGAGGCATATCCTCTGCCTACAGCTGCCAAGAGGCCGGGTGCTCCAGTGTTGGGGCCTCTGGGATGGTCCTCTGCCCTGGCCCCCGAGGGTACAGAAGTTCCCATGATAACAGCAGGCATGGGACCCTCACATCCAGCACCTCACCCTCCTCACTGCATGGGCCGGTGATCACTGCACATGCCTTCCACTGCTGATGGCAGACAGACACTCTCCTCCTGCTCCCTCCTCCCACACGTCTCTTCTCACCTATGCTTCCCCAAAGGTACAAGGTATTTGCTTTCTCTCAAGACCCAAGGCGACGCCAACTTCGTTGTTGCTCAGTCACTCAGTTGTATCCTACTCTGCAACCTCACGGACTGCAGCATGCCAGGCTTCCCTGTCCTTCATCATCTCCCAGAGTTTGCTCAAACTCATGTCCATCGAGTCAGTGATGCCATCCAACCATCTCATCCTCTGTTGCCCCCTTCTCCTCCCGCCTTCAACCTTTCCCAGCATCAGGGTCTTTTCCAATGAGTCGACTCTTCACATCAGATGGCCAAAATATTGGCGCTTCAGCTTCAGCATCAGTCCTTCCAATGAATATTCAAGGTTGATTTCCTTTAGGATTGAGTGGTTTGATCTCCTTGCTGTCCAAGGGACTCTCAAGAGTCTTCTCCAGCACCAACATATCGGCATCACTGGTATCTGGATACTTATTCACAAGCACTATCAACAGAGATCTGGTCTCAGCACCCCTGCCCCCACCACTGGTTGGCTGTGTGGCCTTGATGACCTATTTTAACCCTCAGAGGCTCTATCTTCTCAGCATAAAGCAGGGATCATCATAGGTAATTTTTCTGAGCATTTATCACTACAGGACAACTTCTGAGTGTTTGAAGTGATTGATACAGTAACGCCCAGTAACCTACGCAGCATCATCATCATCATCATCATTATGGTCATCATCATCACCACCACTATTATTCCCTCTTAACAGGGGTTTAAAGACTTGCCCCAAATCACTGGGCTGGCAAAAAGCAGAGCCAGGACTGCCGCTCAGAGCTGGCAAGCTACACACTATTCCACAGGGGTCAGTAAGAGCCTGAGAGGGGCTAGCAAGGCGATTGTGTAAAGATCAAAGGCTGAACGCAGGCCTGCACACAGCAAGTGCTCAACAGATGTCAGGTAACAAGACAGACACCACCATAATCATTGCTCTCACCACCACCATTATTGGAAATTCCCACAGGATTGTCATCTCCAGCTGAGGGGTCCTTAAAGTGCCGTCTCAGACCAGCAGCATCAGCACCACCAGGGAACTTGCTAGAAATGCAGGTTCCCTGGCTCTACCCCAAAACCCCAAGTCTGAAACGCAGTGGGGGTGGGACCTGGAAATCTGTCTGAACAAGCTCTCAGGGGATTCTGGTGCACGCAGGAGTGTGAGAACTCAAGGAGCCGCAGAGGGAGACAGGACAGATAAGAAAATTGAGGTTCAGAGGAGGGCAAGGCTTGTCCATCATCCCAGCACTGTTCAGTGTCACAGCTGGGGCTTGAGTGTTTTGCATTTTCTGACCCAGACGCGGTTCACAGGCTGCACCCTGCTGCTCCTCCTGCCTGTAGCTCACCACAAAGTGCAGGGTCTGCCAAGTAACGCTCGCCGAGGGAGGCACTACTGGGCCCTTCGAAGGCCTGGAGACAACTCTCCCAAAATAAATCTCTTAGCTAAACAGACATTTTCCAGGGGCATCATCATTTCCCAGAATACAGAGTGACCTAGAAACCGAGGCCAGAAAAGAGCCTCTGAAACGGAGGTAGTTTTCTCTTTCTTTCTTCCTTCCTTCCTTTGTTTTCAAATTTTTCTCAAGAAATGTTTAGGCATTGGCTACTGCAGTATTTTTATCTACTTATTCTTTTAACAAACATTAATTGAACAATTATTATATGCCAAGGCCTGTCATGGGCACCGGCACAGTGATGTCAAAAACTCAAAGTCCTAGTGAATAACTTGGAGACTGAACACAGCTTTTCACACAGGCCTGTTCACACCTGTGTATTCATAAGTGCAGCAACATTCATGCAGGCAGAACAGACCCGAAGTCAAGACACGCCCTCATCTGCATCTCGCCTTCGCCACTGCCAGTGGTGTGATCTGGGGCAGGTTATTCTGAGCCTCCCTGTCTGTCTCTGTAAAATGGGAGTAACAATACCTAGTGATGGTGTTTTTAAGAACCTATAATGTAGCCTCTTATTATTAAAATTTCATCAAGTTCTCCTTGCATTTCTAAACTTGTTTTTTTCTTTTGCTTTATATGTTTAGCTGCTACACTGTTTGGAGGACATGGACTAGATTTTCACATCCACATAAATTGTACCTTTTGTGCCACTGTGTAATGAATTGTCTTGTCTCATTCAGTATGTTTAAATTCCACTTTATCAGATAGCAATATTGCTACTCCTGCTTTATCTATCTGTCTTTTTACTTTACTAGAATCATCTTGCTGGTCCTTTTATATTTAAAGCACTTGAAAATCAAAGACTCTGTCAGTAGTAGGTTTTGGCTTAAATATTTGGTATAACAATTGATTCACGTTGTTTTATTCCTTCATTAAACTTTTAGAGCTCCATTTTGGCTAAGCACCTTTCAAGGAGAAAAAAAAAGGGTCATTTAACGAGGAGAGGAAAAAAAGATGAAGGGTGGGGGAAGGTCAGTCATGAAGTCTGCTCTGACTGTACAGAACTCAGTGGGGTCACATTACAGGAGTCCAGAATAAATGAAGGCAGATGGAGGCAAGGGCGGAGGTGGTGATAGTGGGCACAGGGAAACTACAGAAATGAAGGTGAGGAGAGCGGAGGCGAGAACACTAGCTGGGGCTGAGTGAAGCTGATCTGCTCACGGACTTTCAGATCTAGAGGATTCTCTGAACTAGAAAACCCCAGCCCTGCCTGGCTCATTTGACAGAGAGCTGAATGGCTTGGTCAAGAAGATCACAGAGCCTGCTGGGCAGAGCTGTGACCGTATTCACATCTCCTGGGTCACCATGTCCCTAAACCCTGGAGCCCAGGAGAGAGAGAGGCCTTGTTCTGTAGGAGGCACATCTGCAAACTCTTATCTGTAAGATGGATAAACAGCAAGGGCCTACTCTGGAGCACAGAGAACCATATTCACCATCCTGTAACAAGCTAGAATGGAAAAGAGTATGAGAAAGAATACATATGTATAACTGAGCCGTTTCTCTGTATAGTAGAAATTAACACAACTCTGTTAATCAACTATATTCCAATAAAACTTAAAAAGCAACCAAGCTAAAGCTTCCTTGCTAAAGTTAGGATGGAAAAATGGAATATAATAAGAGTGGTTATTATAAGTAGTAAGTTGGTGGTCGTTTGCATTTTCTTCTGTGTGATTTTAGTTCAGGGTATGTACACAACCAAAAGATATGCAATGCGTAGAGAAGACCAACAGCTACACAAGCATCAGGAGAGCCAGAAAGGCTATGAAGTATCCGGGGGCAGTGCAGTATGTGATGCATGGCAGCCTTCACATGAGAAGAGCTTGTCAGTGAGGGAGCAGGATTCAGTTCACCAAACTCTGAAGATGTCTGGGTAAGAGGAGGTACACCCATGTCTGTGTTCATTAGTACACATTGGTGGAAGCACAAATACTTCTGAAAATGCAGAAACTAGAGCACTGGTAGCAGAAATGGATGGTATAAATTTATCTAGAGGCACAGGAATGAGATTTTAAATTTCTGACGTCCAGACCCTGGAACGTGGTTTCTGTGGGGTGGTCACTGATAAGACCAGAATACTCACGTCTGCATAGATGTTGCTTCCAAACACGGGAGCCCAGTAGGATGGCTCATCTTTGCAGTGCGCTGGACAGTGAACTCTGGAAAACAAGAAGCGTTTAGGGAATGGTTATCATCAACAGAAAACAAAACTTCTTGAGAAAAGCAGCTGGCCCTCTTTATTTGCTCATCAAGATTTAGTACTTACATGAAAGGCAATTATTACCACAGTCTACTCTTTAATTAAGAAAAAAAATACATATATACCTCTCTCACCCTAGCACTGATAAAAGATATTTTTCCTTTTCTTAAAAGTAAATGTAGAATTTTATTGACATATACACACTACTATATATAAAAGAGACCTGCTGTAAGATCCCACGCTATGCTACTGTATAGCACGAGGAACGATACTCAGTACTCTGTAATGACTATAAGGAAAAAGAATCTCAAACAGTAGATATAGATGGAAAGATCGAGGGCAGGAGGAGAAGGGGGGTGACAGGATGAGGTGGCTGGATGGCATCACCGACTCAATGGACATGAGTCTGAGCAAACTCCAAAAGGCGGTGAAGGACAGGGAAGCTTGGCGTGCTGTAGCCCACGGAGTCATAGAGAGCCTAGCACTGCTGAGCAACTGAACAACAGAGGCTTGCATAACTGATCCGCTTTGTTGTATACCTGAAACTAACACTGCATTGTGAGCCAACTATACTGCAATAAAATTTTTTTTAAAAAAAAGCTCTTCATATTAAAAGACATGCACAAACAACGAGGTGAAATGAAACAAAAATCTAACAGAGGGGAGTATGCAGTGGTAGGGGGTTGTATCTCCCATTCCAGGGTGTTGGCCACTTCACACTGTGGGTACCTTATAGAGACTGTAATCAATAGATTTTTTTTTTTTTCAGGCCACTTCCCTGTTTTGCAGGAGGAAAGGGTGGGGGGTGCTCACCTCTGTGAGTCACAGAATATTCCAGGGAGGGAACACTGATAACCTGGGGCAGGAAGGGTTTGCTCACTATTATGTCAGTCACCACATCCCTGCCACAGGGGATGAGGAGAGTGCCTCAAACTGGAGCCTCTCAAACCAAGAAAGAGCACAAGCTTGACTTAAGAAAAGGTCTTTTGTCTTCATCTGGAACAGGCCCACCAGGGCTGGAGCCCAGGGACCAAGAAACCAAAAAGGAGGCCGGAAGCCCTCTGGCCCAGAGACAGGCAGGATGCTGAAGGGGATGAGAGCCAGGCAGAGCGACCAGGAAGCAGAAAGGGTCCTTTGGGGCGAAGGGCAGAGTGGGCAGAGAGAATGAGGGTGTGTCTGAGATTCAAACAGAAAAAAAAAAAAAAAAGGAACCTGGGTAAGAATGTTCTTTCCTGCTTCTAGAATGAGAGGTCAGAAACATTTTGGATACTTGTAGTATGTCAAGTTTTTCTTTTGTTTGTACTTTCTGAAATTACTTCCTTCTGCTTCTCTTTAACATGTGGGAAAATATTAAAGGGATGTTTTCCCTTGAACATTCAAGGTGGGTCAGCGTGGTGGAGGAGGTGGCAGTGGGCAGTGAGAAAGCCCCAAGGGGAACGTGAGTAGTCAAGGGGAGGAGTCCGGGGCCCAGTCCAGTCCCCTCTCCCTCATCAGCACCCTCCTGGGGTTCCTCCTGCTCACCCTTGGGGGTTCTCTGCCTGTTAGGTTTTGGGGGGCCGCTGCACCCAGCATGCAAGATCTTGGTTCTCCAACAAGGGATCAAACCCGTGCTCCTTGCAGGAGTCCTAAGGACTAGACCACCAGGGAAGTCCCTCACCTGTTGGTTTTAAGGTCAGTCTTTCCCTTGGAGAACCCACAGGCCTCCAGGCCCAGGAGAAGGGCTCAGGGGGTGCTACATCCCCCATCTTCTGAGAGGGTCTAATAGGTACTTCAGAGGCACCTCTTCTTTAGTTATGACGCACCATCTTCCAAAAACCAGCCAAGTAAGGTTTAGGCAGATGCGTATAAAACTCACTCCTTAGACAAACTGTGGTACATCCACATAGTGGACCACCACTCGGCAACATGAAAGAAAAAAAAAAATCACCCATTGGCTCTAGGACACAGATGAATTGCAAAGCATTGTGCAGAGTGAAAGAAGCCAGACACCAAGTCTCTGCTGTGATGCCTCCATGTACATGAGATTCCAGAAAACGCATGATTATAGGGACAGGAAGTGGATCAGGGGCTGGCAGGGATATAGGAGAGAGTGGAGGGAGGGGAATGGACTACAAGGGAACCTGCTAGGGTGATGAAAACGTCCTCTATCGGGACTGTGGTGTACACTGTTCAAACACACCCAACTGTATACTTATTACTGGTGGATTTCACTGTGTGTAAGTTTTACCTCCAAAACGCTGGATTTTAACAAGCTGGTTCTAAAGTGACCCACGGAAAACATCACAGATCAAATATAAGAATCAAAGAGCAGATTCCAAGGGGACCAGTGTCAACCAGCTTCCAGAGTTCTCAGCTGATCTAAGGGGTCAAGAATGACAGGCACTGAGGTTTATCTTGGGGCTTGGGAAGAGCTTGACAACAAATGAAGTCAAATACTCTCTTCTGCTTCCCTAGTGGCTCAGACGGTAAAGAATCCGCCTGGAAAGTGGGAGACCTGGGTTTGATCCCTGGGTTGGGAAGAATCCCCTGGAGGAGGACACGGCAAGCCACTCCAGTATTCTTGCCTGGAGAATCCCATGGACAGGAGAGTCTGGCGGGCTACAGTCTATGGGGTCGCAAAGAGTCAGATACGGCTGAGCAACTAAGCACACACTTTCCCCTGCTAGTGGATGCGACAGTGAGTGGGGTAAAATCATCTTCTCAATTAAGCTCCCCATGGCAGGCCACAGGCACTTGGCTGCACAAGGGACTCGCAGAAAAGCTTCTAAAGATGCGATGCCCTCCTGGGCCACCCTTGGAGACTGGGATTCATCCTTTTAATGCCTCTGTGCCAAGTCCAGTGTTCAGCCAGGGCTGAGAATGAGCGATCTCAGGGAGAAGTCGGGTGGGTCCTTGACTCAAACCACAAAGCAAATGACCACCCCACCCACCCCGCAGCCCAGCCTGGCCCTTTTTCTCTCAGACCCCATGTTTGCAAATCCAGATGCCAGGGAGCCTTACCTTGGGCAATGTGTCCCCGGCTTCTCATATGGGCAGAGCTGGGCCACAGTGGTGTAGCAGTCCAGGTCTTGCACTGTGAATGGGAACAACAGGTCATGGGCGGGCCTGAACCTCAGGCTTCCAGACTGTGAAAGGGTCTGCTGGTCCTGGGGGCTACTTGGGCCCCTGATCTCGGATGAGGGCCGGGGTGAGCACCCAGCAGGCACCAGGGCTAGTGCTCCCGAATCCTCCCCCAGGGCCACTCAAGGAATGAGATAAAACCCACAGCTGAAGTGTGTCTACAGGTCAAAGGTCGTCACCCTTACCAGTTTCTCTGTTGGGCCAGCATTGTGCTTTTCTACTCTGAAGTCTTTCCCTCTACCTTATCATGCTGGATCCTCATGGAAGGTATTGTTCTAGTTATGTATATGGGGAAACTGAGGTCCAAGAGAGCTAAGAGACCCCCTGAGGCTGCACAGGACATGCTGAAGGTCTGGTTTTTGATTTCCAGCCTCAGCTCATTGCTCAAACCCTTCCTGAGGGGTAGGTGACTCCTTCAAAGTCAAATGCTGTGTCTAAGGAAGCACTTCTAATACTGAATACCTGTGGTCTCTTAACAGCTTGTCCTTGTTTAGTCCAGGCCTCAGCAAACTCTTTCTTGAAGAGTCAGTAAATATTTCCAGCTCCCTGAGCCCTATGATCTGTGTTATAACCACTCTACTCTGCTGTTGTAGCAGAAACCAGCCTTCAATTCAGTTCAGTTCAGTTCAGTTGCTCAGTTGTGTCCAACTCTTTGCGACCCCAGAGACTGCAGCACACCAGGCCACCCTATCTATCACCAACTCCCAGAGTTTACTCAAACTCATGTCCATTGAGTAAGTGGTGTCATCCTCTGTCATCCCCTTCTCCTCCCGCCTTCAATCTTTCCCAGCATCAGGGTCTTTTCCAATGAGTTGGTTCTTCGCAACAGGTGGCCAAAGTATTGGAGTTTCAGCTTCAACATCAGTCCTTCCAATGAATATTCAGGACTGATTTCCTTTAGGATGGACTGGTTGGGTCTCCTTGCAGTCCAAGGGACTCGCATAGTCTTCTCCAACACCACAGTTCAAAAGCATCAATTCTTTGGTGTTTAGCTTTCTTTATAGTCCAGCTCTCACATCCATACATGACTACTGGAAAAACCACAGCTTTGACTAGATGGACCTTTGGTGGCAACGTAATGTCTCTGCTTTTTAATATGCTGTCATAACTTTTCTTCCAAGGAGTAAGCATCTTTTAATTTCATGGCTGCAGTCACCATCTGCAGTGATTTTGGAGCACCTCAAAATAAAATCTGCCACTGTTTCCATTGTTTCCCCATCTATTTGCCATGAAGTGATTGATGGGACTAAATGTCATGATCTTAGTTTTCTGAATATTGAGCTTTAAGCCAACTTTTTCACTCTCCTCTTTCACTTTCATCAAGAGGCTCTTTAGTTCTTCTTCACTAAATGCAGGGTGGTATCATCTGCATATCTGAGGTTATTGATATTTCTCCCGGCAATCTTGATTCCAGCTTGTGCTTTATCCAGCCTTGCAGTTCTCATGATGAACTCTGCATATAAGTTAAATAAGCAGGGTGACAATATACAGCCTTGACGTACTCCTTTCCCTATTTGGAAACAGTCTGTTGTTCCATGTCTAGTTCTAACTGTTGCTTCCTGACCTGCATACAGATTTCTCAAGAGGTAGGTCAAGTGGTCTGGGATTTCCATCTCTTTCTGAATTTTCCACAGTTTGTGGTGATCCACACAGTGAAAGGCTTTGGCATAGTCAATGTTGGCAATTTGATCTCTGGTTCCTCTGTCTTTTCTAAAACTAGCTTGAACATCTGGAAGTTCACAGTTCACATACTGCTGAAAAACCATTCTTAGGCAACACAGAAATGACTAGGCATGGCTCTGTGCCAGTAAAACTTTATTTACAAAACAGATGGCAGGTGGGGTTTGGCCTTGAAGGTTGTAGTCTGCCTGCCTCTAGCAGAGCCTATCATCTAGACAGGTAGGGGTCTGTGCAGAGGTCCAGCAAGGGTCTGTTATACAATGGGATGCTGGGGAGACCATTAAAATTAGGTTCAGAAGTCCACTTAAAGGTATAGAAGTATATTCTTGGTATATTATTATTCAAAAAAATAAATCAGGCTACCAATTTCAATTTTTAAAAACATATCAATGTACATATTACCAATGTATATACTCAATGCAGAGGAAAAATAAACTCTACAGAAATCCACCAAAATGTTCAGAGTAGTTATCTCTGAGAGGTGGAATTTAGGTCTTCTTTTTCTTTTTTCCCTACTGATTCTCCATATTTTTAAATTATCTGGAATAAATAGGTATTAATTTTGTAATACAGTAAAATGCTGCTACATTTTTTTATAAAGATATCTAACCAGGTAGTCAGGTATCCAGGAGAGAAGGGGACGAGAGAGCATGAAATGGCTGGATGGCATCACCAACTCAGTGGATATGAGTGTGAGTAAACTCCAGGAGACAGTGGAGGCCAAGAAGGCCTAGCGTGCTGCAGTCCATGGGGCCACAAAGAGTCGGACAAGACTGAACGACTGAACAACAACCACCTGTCTGGTATCCAGGCCGAATGGCAAGCACAGCTTTCCCAAAGAAGAAAGGGCGGGCGGCCAGTTTCCCAGGGGGAGGGGAATGTTGGCGGTGTGCCCATGCACCCCTGCCTGCTGGAGCCCCTCCAGGCAAGTGCCCAGTCTGGGCAACTACAAACCCAACCCCAATTCTGATTACAGCCTGCCCTCCCATGGTTACATGCCGCCTGCCAAAGGAACAAGCCACAGGTCATGTACAAAGCTGGATGAGTTATAGCAAATATAGGCCATGTCCTTCCCCAGGTTTCACTGTCTCCTCTGTGGCCGACATGACTAACCTCTCCAGCTCCGTTTTCTGCTGAGCACAGAATTGGACCTCAGAATCCTTCTCAACACAATGTTCCAGGTAGCCACTACCACTCAGTAGAAATCAAACTGCCTATGAAACCTGTTAGCTACTCTGCTGCTGCTGCTGCTATGTCACTTCAGTCGTGTCTGACTCTGTGCGACTCCATAGATGGCAGCCCACCAGGCTCCCCTGTCCCTGGGATTTTCCAGGCAAGAGTACTGGCGTGGGGTGCCATTACCTTCTCCGGTCAGCTACTCTAAACCTTGGCCCTAGATGGCTAAGGCTGAAACACAGGCCCGAGTTCCCAGCTGATTATCACAGAAAGACTATTAACTAGCTAGCTACTCTAGACCCAGGCAATAGTCTTTCTGTGATAGTCAGCTGGGAACTCGGGCCTGTGTTTCAGCCTTAGCCATCTAGGGCCAATGCCAAGTTCAGATATGTTTAGAAACTAGCTAAAGAATCCTTCTCAGGAACCTCTTCAATATTGTGGCAATGCTGAGAAAAGCAGTATCAACAGTTATGATAACCATTAAATCAGTAACTAAGGGGAACAAAATTCCAGGGCAACCTGTGGATTGTGGTCATAAAGAGAAGACTGTCCAGCTTACCTTTTACTTTTGACACCGTGAATGAGCTGGAAGCCTTGTATTTGCTGTAAAAGGAAACATTAGATAAATGCAAAACAGAACTGCTTCTAAACATGCACCGTTATTACTGTACTTAGTTTATTTCAGCCTCAATTTCATATCTTCCTACTTGTTTCTCATCACCCTGAAAGCCCATAGGACGTTCCAGAGCAAGGTCTAGACTGAGAACATTCTAGAACAGAGCTCACTAACCTTCTTCGTGCCAAGGATCCTTCTAGAGGCCTGGTAAAGCCTTTGGACACCTCCTCAGAACAATGCTTTTTAAATGCATATGATACATTTAAAAGATTAAAAGGAAGTCATGTATTAGTAATATCATTATCAAAGTATGAAAACAAATTTATATTAGCCTAATGGCTGTGCATCCTCATTAATGCATTAAAACCAGAATCATGAGGCAGGTTTTCTAACTTCTGTCACTGAGGGACCATGGTGGCAGAGAATGTTTCAAGATGTCTCCAGCAAGTGGACTTCTAGCAGTGCTAGCTAGATGTGGGGCTAAATATCCATAAAGGAAAACAATACCACATTTCAATTAGAGGTCAGTGAAACTAACGCTTTCATCTGTCTTGTGTTCACAGACTCCCTGAATTCCACTCTAGATGCAAAGCTGGCCACTGGTAGAGGCCAGAAGTAGCTTCAGGACAGGCATCCTGGACAACACAGACCTGAACCCTCAGCCAAGCCCACAGCTCTGCCAGGGCTGAGGTTGATCTTCACCAAGGCTGGTGCTGAGCTTCACCAAGGCTGGTGTTGAGGTTACCCAATCTATCTCTCTGAATATTTTCTTGGTTTTCATTTAAACTTCCTTGCTCTCTTTTGTTTTATTTTGTTTACATAACCCCCAAATCCCCAGCTAAGACAGAAGAAGGAATATTGTAACACTGCCTGAAGATGAAGAACCAGGCCTTTCCAAGCAGAATGACTCACATCGTTTCTGAAACGTTTAGAGTGGCCTCACTGTTTAGAACGGACATGGACATACCACCTTGTAACAACCACAGAAGCGTCTGCTGAGCGCCTTCTTGCCACAGACCCCGGGGGGCCGCTGACGTGCTGCCCTGTGGTGGGTTAGCTGGGTGTCAGTCTCAGGTCCTACCATGGCCCCCATTTAAATATCAGGGCACTGCCAGCCCAGAAGGGATGAGGAAGCCAGCCCAGGTCACAGACGGGGGAGGAGGCAGAGCCAGGTCTGTTTGACCCCAGAGCCTGTAGTGGGTTCCACCATCTCCTGGTCACCTTATGCCTCAGATGCCATGGACAGATCAAGACATGGCCTCCTGCTGGGTCTTCATGCCCCCTCCATCCCCCAAAAGTCAGGATGGCAAGGACGGTCTGCTTTGTGATCCATCCACATACCTTATGTGATGAGCATCTTACAACCACAAGTAGGTATATTTAAAAATGTAAAGCTTCATTCTCGGGGGTAGGGGGTATGTAGGGAATGCCAGTGAAGAATTAGCCTGCAAACTCAAAGATACTATCAGTCATTACTGAGATGTCTGAAAAGGTCTCAGTGACAAGGAAGGGAGAAAAAGCAGGATTCAGAACTCATGTCAGACTGCAAGACTGTACGCTTTTGAAGGCTGTATACTGAGACTATCTCTAGCAAGGGGGAAAGAAGGGGTCAATATTTCCTTATTTGCTTTTCTATATCTTAATGGCTATATGTACATGTCATAATTAAGAGCAGTCAGTATTAACTTTTAAATATGGAATAAACTTTCCTCAAAGCTACAAAAACAAGCAAACAAACAAAAAGCTCAACACATTAAACATACACACAGAAAACCAGTGGAATAAAACGTGCTGGATGGCCTATAGGGGTGATCTCTGAGCTACAGCTCTGTCATCTTTATTATTTCCCACTTCTTTATGTGGCCCAGAACTTCCCAAGGTTTCAACAATACTTTCACAATCAGAAAAGAAGTTTTTAGGAGCCCTGATCACAGAACATTTACCTCAGAGACTGCACGCCATTTCTCTCTGACTTGACAAAAAGGGAACCTTCCCGTTCCTAGTGACGTCCACCAAGCCTCCCCTGTCATCCAGGATCCCGTAGTGAATGGCGGCCCGGCAGATGCTGGACGCCTGCAGAGCGGGGCGGAATGTAAGTACATCTGAATTCACCTTTGTCAGCAATCATTTCCAGGAACACCAAGATGTTTGTCCTCAACCCACAAAAAGCCAAAAGCCGGGCCAAGGCTCACCCCACTGCTGACTCTGACCTCACTTTATAACACATCTTTGTTTCTGGGGTTGCTTATCTTTAAGAACTCATCTGCGTTGCTTTATAAACTAAGAACAGTGACAAACAGCCCTTTCTCCCCCTCCAGTGGAGCATATTAACACTGGGGCTAACATAGAGACTGGTTGGCTCAGGGGTCAGCCCCATTCCCGAAAGTGGCTTCACAAATCTGTGACCCCAGAAATAGGCATGGATCAGCTCTACAAAGAGGGGGGTTTGACTACTGAGCAGAATGAAAATCTGTTCACCTGAAAACAAGCCACCTGCTTTTAACACAGAGACAGGAGCCCACACTGGCCATTTAAAGAAGCTCTGGCCATACTTACACTTTCATAAAAGAGCGTCCCAAAGATCTTTGCTCCGCTGTGCAGGCAGCCTGCTGGGCACTGGTACCTGATGGGGAAGAAAGAAGATGACTTTCATAAACTGAATAAAATACATTGATAGAACCTCACCATGAATTTACTGTTTTTATTCCCTTCAGTAGCTATTATTACATATAGAAAAGTGTCAGTGATCTAGCATACACCGTTTGGGAGCAAGTCACAATTTACCCAAGCTGAAGTGTATGGACACATGCACACAATGACAGATTCAACTTGGCCTCTTTAAAGACCATTTTCATGTGCTTCAGATTCAAGTCAAATAGACGGACGTTTCTATGAACAGATGGACAAATGGCTTGTCCAGAAGAAAGACAAGTGGCTTCAAAGGCACCAAAAAGTCCTCAGATACCAATCATCAAAGATGTGCAGACTAAAAGTTCCAAAAATTCAATGATGGTGATCATGCTCACAAACAAATATCAATTAATCTTTCCAGAAAGCCTTAACAATTCATGTCCCTTAAACCATAAACAAAATGAAGAAAAACAACCTACAAACTGGGAGGAAATATTTGCAAATGAAGTGACCCGCGAGTGATTAATTTCCAAAATATATAAACTCATAACAGCTTAATATAAAAAAGAACAAATAATCCAATCAGAAAGCCCCCAAATGAGCAGAAGATCTAAATAGACATTTCTCCAGAGAAGACAGCCAGATGGCCAACAGGGACATGAAAAGATCCTCAGTTTTGCTAATAGAAAAAATATACATTAAAACCACAATGAAGTACCACCCATCACTAAAAAGTTTACAAATAACAAATGCTGCAGAGTTGTGGAGAAAAGGAAGCCTCCTACACTCTTGGTGGGAATGCAAGTTGGTGCAGCCGCTATGGAGAATAGGATGGCGGTTCCCTAAAAACTAAAAACAGAACTACCAAGTGATCCAGCAATCCCACTCCTGGGCATATATCCCAAAAAGATGAAAAATTCTAATTCGAAAAGATACAGGTACCCCAGTGGTCATGCCAGAAATAGTCACAATATTCACATGGAAGTAACCTAAGGGTCCATCAACAGATAGATGGATAAAAAGATGGTACATATAAACCATGGAATATTATTCAGCCATAAAACTAAAATAATTCCATTTGCAGCAACATGGATGGATCTAGAGATTATCATTCTGAGTGAAGTCAGAGAAAGACAAAATATATGCTATCACTTATGTGTGGAAGCTAAAAATAGATACAAATGAACTTATTTATAAAACAGAAACAGACTCACAGACATAGAAAATTTAGGAATACAAAAGGGGGAAATTGCGGAAGGGATAAATCAGGAGGTTGGGATTAATATATATACACTGGTGCTGCTGCTGAGTCGCTTCAGTCATGTCCAACTCTGCAACCCCATAGACAGCAGCCCACCAGGCTCTCCCGTCCCTGGGGTTCTCCAGGCAAGAACACTGGAGTGGGTTGTCCTTCTCCAATATATACATACTACTATATATAAAATAGATAACCAACAAAGACCTACTGTATATTGTATATAGGGACTATATGCAGTATCTTATAGTAACCTATAATGGAAAAGAATCTGAAAAAGAATATATATATGTATAATAATCACTTTTGAACTTGAAACTAACACAACATTGTAAATTAAATATGCTTCAATTTAAAGAAACTTAAAAATTTATATCCCTTGATTCTTGACTCTCCCAAGAAAAAAGTCAGAAAGTCAGACCTCCATGTTATTCCAACCATTTATAACTGGGGAAAATTGGAAGTAAGTCAGCAGGTGTCAAACGAATAGCCAAATATATTTCTGTGTAGCCAAATGTCAGTGTATTATATGGCCACTAGAAATGAAGTTTTTGAGGAATAGTTATTGACTTTGGAAATCTTAAGTGAAACCAGTAACATACAAGATTGTACAACAGCATAGGCCTAATCAGAGCATAGAACAAAGGTTGGAAGGAACAACATCAAATTATAACTGACACTAACGAGATTCTAGGACACTTATTTTATTTCTACTTGTTTTGGTGGTTGTTTCCCTGAATTACAATGAACAAGGATATCCTTTAAAGTCAGAAAAAATAGCCCAGTAACTATTATTCTTGCAAAAGTGCCATGTACAGAAAACCGATGTGCCAGGTGATGGGACGACATCCAGGAAGGGAACCGTGGGAGTTCAGGGGGTTACACGTGGGCTGAGCTCTGTTTCTTGACAGGAGGCATCTAAGAGGCTTCATGTGTACAGACCCCTGCCTTCTTCATGCTTGGGGAGGGCTCCATCTACCTCCAGTCCTGAAACTCTTTTGATGCTGTCTAACAATGAATGTTCTCCAAATCTTGCCATTTTTCCCACTGACTAGTCAGGCATGATGCTCTTATTATGAGTCAGCAGTTCGGAAGACACGGCACTGCCACAGGGCAGCTCGGGAGCCTTCTGGGCATCCCAGACCCAGGAGTCTGCAGGGTGGAGACCCCTCTGGGACGACGTTCAGGGTGGGGGAAGATGGTTACTCCACTACCCTCGCTGCCATCTCTTGCTTGTCTCACCACCAAGCTGCCTGCTTCTACTTTTGCAGTATTTGCTGGCCCATCACCAAGGCTGGTGGGACAACTTGTGAGCCCCTTGAACATCTGATCCCAGCTGCTCTCTGTCCTAGGACACTTCTGCGAAAGGCGAGTGGAGCGTTCTCCTGACAAACTTGACTTCACATCATGGTGTAAAATAGGCCCCTCTCTTTCAGGTAATACAATACAACTTCTCTTTTGAGCATGTGCTTTATTTTTTTAATATAAATTTATTTATTTTAATTGGAGGCTAATTACTTTACAACATTGTATTGGTTTTGCCATACATCAACATGAATCTGCCACGAGTATACACATGTTCCCCATCCTGAACCCCTCTCCTACCACCCTCCCCGGACCATCTCTCTGGGTAATCCCAGTGCACCAGCCCTGAGCATCCTGTATTCTGCATCGAACCTGGACTGGCGATTCGTTTCATATATGATATTATACATGTTTCAATGCCATTCTCCCAAATCATCCCACCCTCTCCATCTCCCACAGAGTCCAAAAAGTGTGCTATACATCTGTGTCTCTTTGGCTGTCTCGTATACAGGGTTATCATTACCATCTTTCTAAATTCCATATATATGCGTTAGTATACTGTATTGGAAGGAGATCAACCCTGGGGTTTCTTTGGAGGGAATGATGCTGAAGCTGAAACTCCGGTACTTTGGCCACCTGATGAGAAGAGTTGACTCACTGGAAAAGACTCTGATGCTGGGAGGGATTGGGGGCAGGAGGAGAAGGGGACGACAGAGGATGAGATGGCTGGATGGCATCACTGACTCGGTGGACCTCTGAGTGAACTCTGGGAGTTGGTGATGGACAGGGAGGCCTGGTGTGCTGTGATTCATGGGGTTGCAAAGAGTCGGACACGACTGAGTGACTGAATTGAACTGAACTGAACTGATACTGTATTGGTGTTTTTCTTTCTGGCTTACTTCACTCTGTATAATAGGCCCCAGTTTCATCCACCTCATTAGAACTGATTCAAATGTATTCTTTTTGATGGCTGAGTAATACTCCACTGTGTATATGTACCACAGCTTTCTTATCCATTCATCTGCTGATGGACATCTAGGTTGCTTCCATGTCCTGGCTATTATAAACAAAGCTGTGATGAACACTGGGGTACATGTGTCTCTTTAATTCTGCATTCCTATACACTAATAAGGAGAAAATAAGAAAGAGAAATTAAGGAAACAATTCCATTCACCATTGCAGCAAAAAGAATAAAATACTTAGGAATATATCTACCTAAAGAAACTAAAGACCTATGTATAGAAAACTATAAAACACTGGTGAAAGAAATCAAAGAGGACACTAACAGATGGAGAAATATACCATGTTCATGGATTGGAAGAATCAATATAGCGAAAATGAGTATACTACCCAAAGCAACCTATAGATTCAATGCAATCCCTATCAAGCTACCAATGTTATTTTTCACAGAGCTAGAACAAATAATTTCACCATTTGTATGGAAATACAAAAAAACCTCGAATAGCCAAAGCAATCTTGAGAAAGAAGAATAGAACTGGAGGAATCAACCTGCCTGACTTCAGGCTCTACTACAAAGCCACAGTCATCAAGACAGTATGGTACTGGCACCAAGACAGAAATATAGATCAGTGGAACAAAATAGAAAGCCCAGAGATAAATCCATGCACCTATGGACACTTTATCTTTGACAAAGGAGGCAAGAATATACACTGGAGAAAAGACAATCTCTTTAACAAGTGGTGTTGGGAAAATTGGTCAACCACTTGTAAAAGAATAAAACTAGAACACTTTCTAACACCATACACAAAAATAAACTCAAAATGCATTAAAGATCTAAACGTAAGACTAGAAACTATAAAACTCCTAGAGGAGAACATAGGCAAAACACTCTTCAGCATAAATCACAGCAGGATCCTCTATGACCCACATCCCAGAATATTGGAAATAAAAGTGAAAATAAACAAATGGGGCCTAATTAAACTTAAAAGCTTCTGCACAAAAAAAGAAACTATAAGCAATGTGAAAAGACAGCCTTCAGAATGGGAAAAATAATAGCAAATGAAGCAACTGACAAAGAACTAATCTCAAAATATACAAGCAACTCCTGCAGCTCAATTCCAGAAAAATAAATGACCCAATAAAAAAATGGGCCAAAGAACTAAACAGATAATTCTTCAAAGAAGACATACAGATGACTAACAAACACATGAAAAGATGCTCAACATCACTCATTATCAGAGAAATGCAAATCAAAAACACAATGAGGTACCATTTCACGCCAGTCAGAATGGCTGCTATCCAAAAGTCTACAAGCAATAAATGCTGGAGAGGGTGTGCAGAAAAGGGACCCCTCTTACACTGTTGGTGGGAATGCAAAATAGTACAGCCACTATGGAGAACAGTGTGGAGATTCCTTAAAAAACTGGAAATAGAACTGCCTAATGACCCAGCAATCCCACTACTGGGCATACACACTGAGCATATGCTTTAAATAACATGATTCAGCTTTAGATGAACAGATGCCAGGACCTATAGGAAGAAGAGCAAGGACCCCTCCACCCCTCCCCTCCACAGTTTTCCTGCCGTGAACCTGAGGGTCTGCAGGTGGCTGCTGCACCTGTCGGCCATTCGCTGCCAGAAGGAGCAGCTCAGCAGCTATGTTGGCAAAACCAAGCTTGTTCTTCTTGGCAGATGTTTTTCAACATCCGAAATGGATGATACTAAGCGACTCCATTGCTTGATTAATTCGTTCCACTCTGGGGGAGATGCTGGCTGCTCCTCATCTGGTGGGGCCCTGGGGAAGCAGGCTGACTGGGACTCCACAGCAGCTGTGCTGGACCCGGCCATGGCCACACCTGCCCTAACGCTGCTGAAGCCCAGAGCTCTGGGTCACTCTGGGACCCCTTCATGCAGAGAGTGGAAAGGAGAACCCACCTGCACCAAAATATTGTTCAGGATCTTCCTGTCGATAGCACACATGGCATTTCCACAGCAGATCAGCCAACAGGTCATGAAGGGACCTCTGACCCAGAGCAGGTGTGTCTAAGGGCTGCAGGTGGTGGGAGAGGGAGGGGCCAGCCCTTACCTGTTGCACGTGGACCCTTTACACTTGTCCTTCATCTTGGTGTCACACTTGACGACTTGGGCTAGGAGAGAAAGGCAGAAACACTTGTCACGGCAAGAAATGGAAGGATGAGTCTGAGAGTAGATGCCATCCCCACCCTGAGGAACTTTCTAGAATATCCTGGAATCCTCGTCATAACGAGAGCAGAAGCATCGCCCACTGGCTGCAGGCACAGGGTGGAGGTTTGAATCCCGGCTCCTTTTTCCAGTAGCACTGTCACCTTGGACACTTACTTCCCCTCTCTGAGGTTCAAATCCCACTGATTAATGGGGATGGGCACAGTGTCCACCTCCAGGAGTTTCTCCAAGCCTTGATGAGAAAGTGAACCAACCCTGGAAGGCAGCCTGGTACAATGAGTTCCCCTCAGCCTCACAGGGCCCTGGAGGGGCGAGCCTGGTGCAGCCCAGGAAGTGGGGACCCAGCCATTCTTCCCAGTGTCATCTCCCCTAAAGCCAAGAGGACTTTGCCAAGTTTTCCTTTTGGTTTAGTTTATAGGGACATATCAGAATCTTGGAGTAGCATTATAGTTTGACAGAAAGACACGTATTATTTTGTAATTTTACATTATCAAAAAATAAAATAATAATGAAAGAGTTTGGAACCTCTGAACAGACAAGGACATCAGGGTATTTCCTGGTCACAGAGAGCTGCTGCTGCTGCTGTTGCTGCTGCTGCTGCTGCGTCGCTTCAGTCGTGTCCAACTCTGTGCGACCCCAGAGACGGCAGCCCACCAGGCTCCCCTGTCCCTGGGATTCTCCAGGCAAGAACACTGGAGTGGGTTGCCATTTCCTTCTCCAATGCATGAAAGTGAAAAGTGAAAGTGAAGTCGCTCAGTCGTGCTTGACTCGTAGCGACCCCAGGGACTGCAGCCTACCAGGCTCCTCTGTCCATGGGATTTTCCAGGCAAGAGTACTGGAGTGGGTTGCCCTGCAACCCACTGACTAAACAGGCGGGAAGCCCAGGAGAGAGATAACTGAAGGCCCACGAGAACACCAGCTGGGTGGGGGGTGGCGGGAGGGCAACTGACAAAATAGCCAAGGCTTTCTGAGAAAGATGGGTGTGAGCCGGCCTCCTGCTCAGAGCTGAGTCCAGTTGTGTGCTTTGTGATGGTTTGGAGGGAAAATAGAGGAGCCATACCTGGTGCTGTGTCTATAACAAAATGCCCCCTAGAGCCCCCCAGACTTCAGTAAAGGTGGAGCATACACAGGTGACCCGGGCCGGGGAGGGGGTAATCAGAGCCGAGCAAGGAAAGGCAGAGAGAAGCGAGCCCCAGGAGGGGAAGGGTCTTGGGAGACCAGAAGTGAGCGTGAGAACATGGCATCTGGGGACCTCCGAAAGTCTCTGGGAAAACAGCCAACTTCCCACCTTAACGGAGCTGTTGGAGGCAACGCTGAGGACCTCACAGTACAGCTGACACTGGGGACCCATGTGACTGTAAAGAATCCTCTCAGCAACCTGACCGAGCTGCAGCCGCTCTGGCAAGGAGATGGCTGAGGAGGGACAGATGAGAACATCCAGTCCAGGTCTAGAATTCATAGCCTGGCTCCTTAGTGACTGCTTCAGTTCTTCTCTGTCAAGAACACAATGCCTCTCCTAAAATATGGACACAGGAAATGCACACACCTGTGTCTCTAAACTAAAACAGTGCTAACAAGAGTCATCAGGGCTCTGACTTTACAGATGAGCACGTGGAGTGTCAAAGAGGCAAGTCTGAGTCACAGACCGTGTGCGTGGTGGCCCTGGGAGCTGGGCCCCACGCTGCCTGTTCACTCATCCTTTGGGAGGTGGGCACCCCAACAGGAACCCGATCTCAGCCCTGGCCCTCTCTGAAAGGACAAGAGAAGGTCTAACCTTAAAATAACTGCATAGGGGGTGGGGGGAAGGCTAGCCAAGCACAGCTCCTGTAATGCTTCCTTTGAAATGACTTTAAAATATCATTTTTTAGAAATGTGTTTGGGTGGTGCTTTTGCAAGCTACACCCTACTCTGGTCCCCGCAGTTTGTCGACTTGGAGACCTCTCAACCCACTGGCTCCCCTACTCCATCCACCCCAGAGAAAACTGCCCCCTCCAGAGGCGGTGGGCAGGGCAGAGCCCCACTCACTCATGTAGTTCACGGGAGAGTCTTTCTTGGGCTTCACGGGTTTGATCACCCTCGGGGTGATCCAGACATGCTTCTCATCAGGAACAGGGGCCATTTCCACCTCGTTCATGTCATCCGTTTCAGGTTCCCGGCCGTGAGTCTCTTAATAGTGAAGGGGGAGAGAAAATCAACATGCTGGGATCCAAACGAAATGCACTTGGGAAGAACTAAAAAGCCATCTGGAGACGAAACTAGTTTGAGGTTTGCTTTCACAAAGGGTCATTTCAGGAGCAAAGAGAAAGTTCCACTTCAGGGCCAACTGGCCAGGTGGGATTCTCTCCGCCAAAGGTGATGGATGGCTCTCTGCTCACTGTGCTTGATTTGGAACCCAAGAGCAGCTGGGCTGACCAGAGGTTAGAAGGCCCCTGCACCCACCCCTGGCTGGTCAGAATGATCTCTTGTCCCATCTCTGCCTACTCACCACTGCCCACCCAAGGAAGCAACTTTAGGAAGCCACCTCATCCTCTGACCCCAAACCACAGCTGTCTCCCCGAGGACCTCTGGCCTGGCTTCTCACTGCGGGAGGGGTCCTCCTAGATATATGCCACCGGGGTGCAAGAATACTCGTCGATTCTGCTCCCTTCCCCACCCCCAAAGGTCAAGATCACTTAACTTTTCTCTGCAATGAAGTTCTGAAACCCAGTAACACTGGAACCATCACCCAAAAAGAGCCAGAGACCCAACTCTTGGTTAAAAACTTAGTTCACTAGCTCCCAACCTTTTCCCCACCCAAATATGGTTATTTATCCAAACATGACTGCCACTTTCATATTTCAAAACATTCTAATTCACCAAAGAAATTGCATTTATTAAGCATCAGTTCTCATTATGAAAGTCACTGTGATCTGTAATCAGGCCACTTGGATACCAAGCCTTCAGATCAGATCAGTCTGACTGCTCAGGCATGTGTGACTCTTTGTGACCCCATGAATTGTAGCATGCCAGGCCTCCCTGTCCATCACCATCTCCCGGAGTTCACTCAACTCACGTCCATCGAGTCAGTGATGCCATCCAGCCATCTCATCCTTTGTTGTCCCCTTCTCCTCCTGCCCCCAATCCTGCCCAGCATCAGAGTCTTTTCCAATGAGTCAACCCTTCACATGAGGTGGCCAAAGTACTGGAGTTTCAGCTTCAGCATCATTCCTTCCAAAGAACACCCAGGACTGATCTCCTTTAGAATGGACTTGTTGGATCTCCTTGCAGTCCAAGGGACTCTCAAGAGTCTTCTCCAACACCACAGTTCAAACGCATCAATTCTTTGGCGCTCAGCTTTCTTCACAGTCCAACACTCACATCCATACATGACCACTAGAAAAACCATAGCCTTGACTAAATGGCAAAGTAATGTCTCTGCTTTTGAATATGCTATCTAGGTTGGTCATAACTTTTCTTCCAAGGAGTAAGTGTCTTTTAATTTCATGGCTGTAGTCACCATTTGCAGTGATTTTGGAGCCCCCCAAAATAAAGTCTGACACTGTTTCCACTGTTTCCCCATCTATTTCCCATGAAGTGATGGGACCAGATGCCATGATCTTCGTTTTCTGAATGTTGAGCTTTAAGCCAACTTTTTCACTCTCCTCTTTCACTTTCATCAAGAGGCTTTTAGTTCCTCTCCACTTTCTGCCATAAGGGTGGTGTCATCTGTATATCTGAGGTTATTGATATTTCTCCTGGCACTCTTGATTCCAGCTTGTGTTTCTTCCAGCCCAGCGTTTCTCATGATGTACTCTGCATATAAGTTAAATAAGCAGGGTGACAATATACAGCCTTGACGTACTCCTTTTCCTATTTGGAATCAGTCTGTTGTTCCATGTCTAGTTCTAACTGTTGCTTCCTGACCTGCATACCAGTTTCTCAAGAGGCAGGTCAGTTGGTCTGAGAGTCCCATCTCTTGAAGAATTTTCCACAATTTCTTGTGATCCTCACAGTGAAAGGCTTTGGCATAGTCAATAAAGCAGAAAGAGATGTTTTTCTGGAACTCTCTTGCTTTTTCAATGATCCAGCAGATGTTGGCCATTTGATCTCTGGTTCCTCTGCCTTTTCTAAAACCAGCTGGAACATCTGGAAATTCATGGTTCACGTATTGCTGAAGCCTGGCTTGGAGAATTTTGAGCATTAGTTTCCTAGCGTGTGAGATGAGTGCAATTGTGCGGTAGTTTGAGCATTCTTTGGCATTGCCTTTCTTTGGGACTGGAATGAAAACTGACCTTTTCCAGTCCTGTGGCCACTGCTGAGTTTTCCAAATTTGCTGGCATATTGAGTGCTGCACTTTCACAGCGTCATCTTTCAGAATTTGAAACAGCTCAACTGGAATTCCATCACCTCCACTAGCTTTGTCTGTAGTGATGCTTTCTAAGACCCACTTGACTTCACATTCTAGGATGTCTGGCTCTGGCTCTAAGTGAGTGATCATACCATCGTGATTTTCTTGGTCGTGAAGATCTTTTTGTACAGTTCTTCTGTGTATTCTTGCCACCTCGCCTTACACTCCAGCCAAAGCAAAGTATTGCTTGTGTGCCCTTATCAAACATGAGCTGGTGCACATCTGCTGGGGGACTCGGCAAGGACACCGTGGACCAGAGTTGGAAACCCCTGCCTTCTAAGCTTCTCCAGTGAGAAAAGACAACAGATGTGCTTTGATAAGAAAGAGTTCAAGGAACATGAATGGGCCCCTCCCAGGCTTCTTTGTGTCAATGGATTAAGACTGAAGTCCCATCAAATGTCCACCAGTTCTGAGCCTTATCTCCACTTCTCCTTTAGGGTGACAACATTTCTTCTCTGAAGGGCAGACCAACCATTTTGTGTTGACACAAGCCATTCAATTGAAGGGTGACTTCAAGATTTTTTCAAGAGATCTTCTCTGGATACCTTTTGATAGGATACTCTGCAGCCATTTCACCGGCTGACTCATCACTGTACAACCACTGCCCCAGGGGAACCCCGGGATGGGATGGGAGTAGGAGGATGGACAGGATCGAAGCCAGAGGAGAACATCAATCCTGAGTCCCAAGTTCATTACCAGAGCTCGTGGGCCTTCATGTCCGGCTCCTGGACAACATGCTCATCACCACCTGCCTCCTCCACCAGCTGAAAACTCCCTGAGGCAGCAGCCAGCCTACTTCTACAACGAGCTCCAGCACACAGCAATTGCTCAACAAAATTGGCTGCATGAAGGACCGTCAAACCCACTCCCCCAACCCCTGCAATGAATTCTGTCTTGGAACTCTTTGGAGAGGAAAAAAAATAGTCCCAGCAAAGTTTAAAGATATTCAGGAAGGGGAATGCGGAAAACATCATCTGTAGCTAAACTCTATAGGCAAAATCTTTACGAAGACGCTGGGTTTGTAAACAGCACTTGGAACCCAGCAGCGGTCTCTGGTCTGTCTTCCTGTCAATGTGGCTATTCAGGCTTGCCCTTCACTGAAAGCCAGAGCTGTCTCTGGAATAAGCTGAGTTTTCTTCCACTGGCCTTTAGGATTTTTATACCTCATAATCGCGGCTTTATTTAGCCGAATATAGTTGGGTAGAGCGGCCTAAAGCGTTTGAGGGCTCACTATTTAAGAAAATGGGCAGACAGTCCTCACCCTCAGACACACACATGAAAAGTGGAATGCTTACCCAGAGGATGGGCTGTATTTGAGCACATCCTAATTAAGATCCCCTGAGTGGACCAGCACAGGCCTGGGGAAATTCCATGCCCGAGTTCAGGCCAAGGTTACCCTGTGCACCGTCCAGCTCCAGACCAGGGGTCCCAGGGCACTGAGCATTTCTACATCATTCTGCAGACTCCATCTGGTTCTGTAAGTGTGGACAAAGCTCATAGCTAATATCAGCTTCTCGTGTCATCCTCTCATTGCCCTGGGAGGCGTGAATGGCCCCATTTCACAGATGGGAAAACTGAGGCTTACAGAGGCTATGTGACCTGCCCAAGCTCACACAACTGAGAGTCAAACTCCTTTCCCTGAATCCCACACCCTTCATCGCCACACAGGGACAGGTTGGAGGGGTAGGAACACCTCTTATGGTCTATCCTTATCTCTGCTCCATCTCCATTAAGAGGTCAAGGCTTTGCCAGGCACCTCAATAAATGCTTATTAAGTAGCTTATGTAGATAAGCCGCTTTAGAGGAGACTTTCTGCATGGTTAGCTAAGGAAATCAGGATGCCCGCCAAGTGAAGTTGGGTATTTTCCACCAAAAATAAAAAAGCAAGTCCAGGAGGCTTCATTGGGTGGGTTAACCTGAATCTAGGCTGTCTTCCTGTACATTTGTTCTCTGACAAGGACCCTCTGTGGACTTTGGGGGTATATTTATTCAAACAACATGCAGAACACACCTGCTAGGTGCCCCTGGAAGCCCTGGCATGAACCAGCGGTTGTAACTACAGGTGATTCAGGTTCATGGAGAATCTGGGTGCAGTGAGAGCATGGAGGCAAGTGAGTAGCTTGGCTGTGAAATCAGGGAAGTCTTCCTAGAGGAGGTGTGATACCACAATTGTGTTTTCCAAGAAAAGAAGGCATGTGCCAGGATCCTGAGATGGATGGGAACCCCAGTAACCCCTAAGGTGAAGAACTCCATGCCAGGTGACGAGTGAGGTCATACCTCCCCACCTGCTTCTCCAAGAAAGTAATGGGCTTAGTTCATAAAGTGCTGACTATGTGCAGACTGCTGTCCTAGTAACTCGTACCTTCCTTACCGCATCCTTCCAGCAAACCATCTGCAGGAGATAATGGCATTACTCTTACAGATGGGGAAACTGAGGCTCAGAGAAGGCAAGCAGTTTGCCTGGCATACCCGGCCCCTCTGCCCGCCCCTGCACCGCAACAGCCTGCCTCATGCACACATGGAGTCCCCCAACGGGAGACCTGAGGGGCGCCCCCAGGGGTCTGCCCTCCCTCACAGTCCCCTAACCAGCCCCCAGGATCTGAGAGGGGACTTGTCCCTCTGGGCGACCAGATAGCAGCCACAGGAGCCACCTGAATGGGGACTTGGAGCCTGACATGCCTCAAGTGTCAGCCTGCCTTCTCAGCCCTCCTATCACCCCCCAGGGGCTGACACGTCACCCCATGCTCACACAGGAAGACTGAGGCTCAGATTGATGAAGTGACCTGCCGGGGTCCCCCCTGCTGGAACGTGCAGGGTTGATAGCCCTCAAGCAGGTGTACTAGACTCTAAAACCCACACTTGTCCCAGGAATCCAGGTATCGGAGTGGGACTGCGTGGAAATATTTCACTAAGGATGGCAGTGGGGACCCTATCTCTAAGACAGTGGAGAGGGGGAGCAGGAGTAACTCTACCTAACAAATGCCTGTAGCCCCCTACCACACAGCAGGCACTGCCAGGACCCGTGCGCTGCGCCACAGCACGGCGGCTCCCTGCGGGGCATGCCCTTCCCTTCCTTCATCACCAGGCTCAGTCTTCCTCAACAGCTGCCTGCACAGGAGGCCCTCCCTGACCAGGCTCATGGCGGAGGCTCACGCTACAGCCCCAAGGCACCTGCATCATGCCCTGAAAGGGGCGGCGGCCCCGCTGGATGTCAGGTTCCCGGGGCAGGGCCGGAACTGGTCCCCACAGTCACCCCACCCCATCACCTAGCAACATCCTGGCACACACCAGGCACTCAGGATGTTCACACTAAATGCACTGACTCTCTCATCTGAGCCTGAGATGCGTCACGGACAGAGTCACCAGGCCCATTTTGCTGCTGGGCAGAGAGACCGAGGGATTGAGTAAACAGCCTCAGATCACCAAGATCCAGAGCCGGAAGTCTCATGTCTGGACTCTGGGTTGAGCCCCTGCTTCCCCCGGAGACTCAGCTCCCCGCATGTAAGTCATGACCCAGGGGACCACATGGACTGGGCTACACTGACCGAACCGTCAGACCCTTGCTTCTCCCCTCAGAGGACTCCCCCGCAGCCACCGTCCCGCTGCGGCGCAAGAGGGCTGGAACTCCACTCTTCACCCTGGAGCCCACTGGGCTGACCCCACGAACCCCCGGCAGGGAAGGGCCACTGCCTCCTGCCCGTGCCAACCCTCCTGAAAGGCCCCTCTCAGCCGTCACAGGACCTGTTGATGCAGCCACGTGAAAAAAACACACCTCAACCGCAGACACATGGTCAGCACCTCAGCTGGGATGGAGTTGGAGGAAATAGTCCAAAATGTGAGGAGCACTTCAGACATGAAATATGTGCATTATTTACAGGAGCGGGGTAAATGGAAACGCCCTGAGTGGCCAGCAATAAACAAATGCTGGCGTCACTGGAAAATACATGGCCTGAAAGCTCTAGCTGGGCCTGAGCTGAGGGGGGAGGGGAACGTAGATGTTTATGATGAGTAAGGGCCTGGTGAGCCACACACGTGGGTTGGTAGGGGGTGGTGGGGACAAGGACGAGCAGGAGGGGGCTCCAACAGCCCACCCGGCCCACAGCTGGTCTGGACCATCCATCACACGGCTGCTTTAAATTCCTCGTTTGTTGTCTGTTTTATACCAAAATCTGAGCACCAAGAGGGCAGGATGCGTCTGGTCAGTGCCGCCCATGGGAGACACCCAGTAGGGGATGTCCCAGGGGGAGCTGGGGCTCAACCTCAAGTCTGGAGATGAGGAGGGGAGGAGGGGAGCGTGGGCTGGAGTCTGGAGATGGAGGAGGGGAGCAGAGGCCAAGGGTGGAAGGGACCAACTTCTCCCTCTAGCTGTCCAACGCCCCCCTTTCTCGTTGGCAGCTCTGACTCAGGGACGGGAGCGGAAGCCTGCTCCCAAGGGCTCTGAAGTGGATCCCTACCTTGGTAACAGAGGTTGTTCTTGCAGCCACCGCCATACTTGGCCGGGCACTCAGAGCAAGGCTGGCCGGTTCTGTAGGGGGCTTCTCCGATCCAGTTGCCCCTGAGGACAGACCAGAAACACCATCACAGGGCTGCCATGCCAGAGCCCGGGGACCCCTCTTTCTGTTCTAGACCCTCTTGGGGACCCGACATGCGCAGGGAGGAAGGAAGGTACTAGGGGGACAGGTGCTTTCCCTGAGCCCCTCTGTGCACAGCGTCTAGAGAATTACAGAATAATCTAGCCAGGAGTCATGAAGTGTCCTTCTCCTTCTCATCCTTTGTCCTGTTGCCCCCACCTACCCATGCTGTTCCCTCCTGAAAGCCGGTGGCATCGCCTCGTCCCCCAGCCAATGCGCTGGGAAGCTGCTGGGACCCTCCCATTTAAGCTATTTCTCAAATGAGTGATGGGCAGCTTGTTCCAGGGAGGACCTCAAGGTTACTGGCTTCTCACTGCATAACCACCTGCTTACTCCATCCTTCCAGCACCCTAGGAAGGACATGCTAGAGTTCAATCCTTTATCAGCAGAGGAAAGAGGCTCAGAGATGTTAAGTGACTTGCCCAATGTCACACAGCGAGTGAGTGTGAGGGCTGGGATTTGACCTCAGCCTGTGGGGTTCAGAGCTTTGACCATGCTCTGCTCGCAGGGCTGGAACCAAGATCCCTCTAGGCATCACAGGCGCCCGATCCGCCTCTCTCGAAGCTCCCAGAGCAGGAAAACCAAAGGCCGCTCAGTGGGAATTCTCTAGGTCCTGGGTAGCGAGCGGGTGGTGAGCAGGACTCCAAGGCCCTTCTAGTGGTGCCTTTGGCAGCACAGGCTGGAGCAGTGAGTGACGGGGAGCCGGCCTTTGTGGTCTACTCTAGGAACTTCCTTCATGGTTGCCCCACTCAACTAGCTATCCTCTCAGGAAATAGATGCAGGGCCCCACTCTTGGGCCAAGGGTGGCCAAGCCATGAGGAGCAGGCTCCGGGGCTAGACCTGGCCCTGCCAACCAGAACCTCTGCCCCCTTCTCCGTGCAGGGTGACCTCGGGGGGCTGGTTGGGAGATGAAGGAGGTGGCTGCATGTGCGCCTCACGTCAGGGCTGGCCTCTGGTGGCGGCGACACACTCTCTGAGCACTTGCTAAATCAGCAGCCTCATGGGGTGGCGGTCTGACAGCTGTCCAGGGTGGCCAGGGAGGGAGGGGTCCCGTTAGTGCTGCCCAAGGGACAAGCTGCAGAAAACATACTATTCGCTCCTGGCCAGCACAAAATAGCGGAATGGAGCCACCCAGGGCCACACGGGCGTCCAGCTGGGGATGGTGGGCAGGGGCCCAGAGAGGGCAAAATGACATCCCCCAGCAGGCTGCAGACACTGCTTTGCTGAGCACATCTGCCTCACATGCAGGCTGGCCGGGACTCACGGAGGGCCACAAATTTGGGTTGACCCCCACAAATGGACCATCACCAGGTGGACCCTGGGTGCCCCAGCACCTGCCCTGCCACTGGGTGGGGCTCAGGAGGTTCTTCAGACCATTTGCCCCGCCCCCCCGATGGGCTCTTCCCCTCCCCCAGCTGAGTTTGCCAGAATATGTAGGCTCCACGTTTCCTCAGTGACAAACCATGCCTCCCACAGGACTGGAGCAGTAACTCTCAGAGTTAGCTGTTGTGGACATGGGCTGGGTGCCAGGCATCCTGGGAGCCCGTCTTCCAACCTGTGTGCTATGTTATATATACATGATGCATGGGCTGAACGTATGTGCACACCCCCCAACTCATGTTAAAACCCTAACCCCCAGGGTAGCTACATTCGGAGATGAGGCCTCAGAGGAGATGACTGAGGTTAAACAAGGTCACAAGGGTGGGGACCCTGATCTGATAAGATTAGTGTCCTTATAGGAAGAGACATAGGGAGCTCAACTTCCCCTCCCTCTCTCTCCTCCACCCTGCACACACTGAGGAAACACCATGTGGAGACATGGGGAGAAGGTGGGCATCTGTGAGCTGGGAAGAGAATCCTCACCAGAAACCAGCCCTGCTGGACCCTGATCTGGACTTCTGGCCTCCAGGGCTGTGAGAGAGAAATCTGCTGCTGAAGCCACTTTGTTACAGCAGCCTGTGCTGACTAATACATGTTTATACACATGAAAATTGACCAGCTGTACTTTTAGGATGAGTGTATTTTACTATACATAGGATATTAATTTTTTTAAGAAAGGGATAGGAGCTAAATAAGGGGGAAGTGGTATTCTAGTAGGACCTTCTAGTGTTTGGGGTTTTTAAATACACAGTCAAATTGAATGATTCCTCACTCCCCACCTGCCACTCTTCCAGGAGTTCTGACCAGCTTACTGCCCTTCCATGGGGCTCGGTCCCTCCCATCGATGACACAACCCCTAACCTCATCCCTGTGGCTGTGGAGACACTGCTACCACTAGTGTGCCGGATGGTTTATGGAGAGTTTCTATTTTCCTCCCAACCTCAGCAATTCCCTTTTCATCCCACCTTCTCACAGCCACTCCTGACCCAGCCCAGTAAGTGAGGTCATTCCTGCTTCATGCGGTCACTGAGAAAATATGCCTTAAGGGCCCCCGCGTGCAGGACCAGTGCTAGGATGGCGGCCAGCCCCACAGCCAGTGCGCAAACCACAGGCTGTAAACTGGGTGAGCTGTTCTCCGGAGAATCAGCACATAGTTGTCTCATGAGCAGCAGAGGCGAGTGAGTAAAGGGGTAAGTGACACACTGATGACATCAGGATGCTGTAAAGACGAAGAGGGACTGTGACCACAAGGTCTGATGAGGTCCCTTCTGGAAGGGGAAATATAAAGATGCAAAATACCTATTTACTAGAGTGCTCTTTGCTGCATATTTTCAGAGAAAAAGAATCTTTATGGTGGACTCCACTAGTTGCCCAGCCAACAGCTATTCCTGCTTCTGACTTATTCAAGTAGTCCCAGAGGAGGATTTGCCAAGCCAACTGGGACCAGTTCATTGGTCAAAGCCAACTGGGGCAGTCTTGTTCCCCCTTGTCCATGAGGAGTCCGGTTCTGGCAAATGACTTAAGGAGAAAGTGGGCCAGGGAAGAGAAAAGCCAAAGGAGAGAACTCTTTACTACCATTTGCTTCCCTTCTGTTTGGGAAGACTTGGTGCCTGATGTTTTGCAGCCTTCTTAAGACCATGAGGACAGGACAGTACCGCAAGAAGACAGAAAGTTCTCACTGACACTGCTGAGCTACTAAGCTAACCTAGACACACTAATCTCTGAATGTGAAGTGATGAAGAGACTTTACCACTTAAGTCAGTTCTACCTGGGTCTTCCATGGCAAGCAAACACACTCCAACTCATAAAACCACATCACTTGTTCTTACTTTGGAGAATAATTGCAGACGAGGTAGACCGCATTCTCCCAAACATCTCCCCAGACAGTCATCCTCTGGCAGGTGTTCACGGCACAGCCGATCTTGTTGGTTGTGGCCCAAACTATCTGAAAAGATGACATCCATACATCAAAGTTCAAGGGGAAAATGACCAGGGTCTGAATCCATAAGGTACCCACAGTAAACGGGTGTGTGGTAAAGGGGTGAAGGCCCAAATTCTTCCCTTAGCCCATGAAAGATCCAGACATTTGTTTAAATCAAAAACAGAAAAGTGAACAAAACAAAACAAAATAAGGAAAAAGCCCCAGCAATGTAAAACTGCCATAGAAGTTTCTAGTGCTTATTCTCAGCTTCCATATTTGTGAACCAGCCACAAACAGCTCAACCCACCAGTTATACTTTGAGTAGGACTGAATTAAAGGGAAAAAATTAAGGCAATGATAGAACAGAGGTTCTCTTATTGGGAGAGAGCCCTGTAATTCTGGGGGTGCCAGGCTGAGGCCACGCCTGATCTTCTAGCCTTACCTGGGTATAGTGGGTGCACATGAGCCCAGAGCACCTCTCTGGACACCAAGGGTTGCATTCGTGGGGGTAGGGGTAGGTGTAGTCCTTCACCTCATCATACCAGGCCTGCACATGGGAGCCAGGGGAGCGATGCCTGCAGGGATAGAGGGACAGATCAGCCTGCGAAGCTCCGGCCCCACATGCGCAACAACAGAGACCCCTCCTGGCAGCACCACCACCCACGGTGGAGCTGGAGCCGGGGGTAGGGGGGCGCTCCTCCGGCCAGCAGCCCCACACCCCACCTGGCACCTGTTAGAAGTGCTTAAAACACGAACTGGCCTCCTTCAGAGTCCAGGAGCATGCCTGGGTGACCCAGACACCACCTGTGTGTATGGGAAACCTGTATCTGGCCCCAGTGAATCCTTTTTTATACTAACAATTATGTATTTTTTATATATATTTGGGGAAAACTATGCAGCCCCTGAATCCCATATTTCACAGACTACTGCATAAGAAAAAACCAAAGGGGGCAAAAACCTTGCTCCAAGCTCCCATTTGGGATCCTATCACCTGAGCCCTCCCTCACCCCCAGCACTTAGAAGACCCTCCCCACCTCTTGTTGGTGGCTGCTGGCCCTCTCTTCAGCCCCAGGCTGGCACTGGGAGAGAAAATAAGCCAGATGCAAGCTCTAGTTGCTGTCACCAGCAAGTGTGGACAAAGTGGTTTCAATAAGCAAAACAGATGCGGGGGGGAACTGGGCACTTCTGAGGGCACCGTGGGGAACAGGGCAGCCAGCGGTCCAGTAATGATTACCGTCAGGACTCAGGTGATGGTGGCGGTCAGTGCCCTGGCCAGGGAAAGCGCCTCTCTGCTTGGGACCAGCTCGGAGAAGGACACACAGACAGTGACAGAGCTCCAGGGCCACAGGGTACCCAGCACCCCATCTATCCATGTCCCACAAGCTTGCTGCCAGGCTGGGCCGGTTTTAGACAAAAAACATTCAGCTGCTGAGGGGCTTTCAGATGAGGGGCTCCTCTGGAAAGTGAGTCAACAATATTGATCCAGAAAGGGAACAGTGTTTGTGCCATGGACCCATCAATCCTACTCCTCGGAGTTTTCCTAATGAAATCATTCAAATGAGCCAAAAGGGAAAAAGAAAAAAACAAAACCCAGCTACGAGGATGGAATGGCTAAATTCTGGTCTGTCAACCTGATGGCTCACAGGCAGCCTTTAAAATGTGATAACCATGACAAGTATGTACTAGAAAACTGTTTGATGTCATATGAGAAGGAAAAAAAAAATCAATAGCTGTCCTGGCCACGGTTACAACTATGCAAAAATATGTTGGCCAGATGCAGCCCAGGAGCCCAGAAACACAGAAAGAGCTGACCAGGTCAGCGGGTCCATGGGTTGGGTTCCTCTTAGACATTTTCTGACGATGCTGTCATAAGATGGACTGGATAAAAAGCAGAAAACAACACTGGGTTGCTATGCCTCCACGAAGTCAAGCCTCTAGCCCCATGATGACCCCTTGCCCAGGTCCTGCCCAGAACAACCCTGGCGAAAGGAGAGTGCAGGGGCTTGGGGAACCATTAAAATCCGAGCTCAGAAACTGGATATGGTAGGTCTGAAGGCCAGCAAACCCTGCCTTGTGTTTTCAGGGGCTCTGTCCAATCCATATCAATTTTTCAATGAATGGGGCAAAATGAAGCAGACTCTGGAACTCTAGCAATTCCTGGGCCTCTACTCAGAGAACTCGTGTGCCTTGCACATGGTCAGCGAGTCTTAATCTGTCGGAAGACATCTTCCTTACTTCCTCTAAGGAAACCGGCCCAGTTGACCTGGGCGAAGGTCAGTGGGTGACATTTAACAGATGCTCAGAGGTCCGGCAGTGTGAGTGAGACCCCAGGTCACAAGTAGGGGGCCGCGGCTCTCACCTGCCCCAGTGCACAGCCAGGTTCTGCCCAATGGACACCAGCAGGCTGGTGGGTCCATGCTCCCAGATGCATTCCTGGGCCCAGGCTGTCGCTGACTTCTCCAGCTCTTCATCCCAGGTCTGCAGAGGACGAGAAACGGGCACCAGGAGGTAGGGTCAGGAGTGTGTGGAAGAACTCAAACTGCACAGATTCCCCCAGCTCAGGCCCCAGGACGACCCTAAGGACCAGGCTCAGCTTCGCGACACTGGACTCAAAAGACTCCGAGAGCATTTCAACGGTCTCTGCTCAGCAAAGAACCTGGAGGAGCCTGGATGCTCAGACTCCTGCTCATTCCGTAACTTGCTGGGAACCCTGGCAAGTCCCTCCTCTCAGCCTCAGCCTCCTCATCTGTGAAACGGGAGGATGAATAACCTGGAGATGTATGGTTGTCATGGCTGTACAATGGTGTGAAGGTATCTAATGCCACTGAACAGTGCATTTTAAAATGGTTGAAATGGTAAGTTTTATATTATGTATATTTTACCATTATATATATATACATATATATTTCTTTATACACACACATGCTAAATAGCTTCAGTCATGTCCAACTCTTTGTGACCCTATGGGCTGTAGCCCACCAGGCTCCCCTGTCCATGGCAATTCTCCAGGCAAGAATAATGGAATGGGTTACCATGTCCTCCTCCAGGAGATCTTCCTGACCCAGGGATCAAACTCACATCTCTTCTAGTCTCCTGCATTGGCAGGCAGGTTCTTTACCACCAGTGCCACCTGGGAAGCCTATATAACCCTCTCTATATACACACATACATACACACACACATATATAGGTTTTTTTTCCTAAGTAGCAAGAAATGCCTTTAACTCACCCAGTCCTGCTCCCCTCCGGCAAAGCCCACCCTGAGGCAGGGTCTGGGACAAAGAATCTGCCACCTGCTCCCTCGCAGCCAGCACAGGGCACATACATAACTCCCCGGAAGAGAAACCGGTGAACCAGCTGAGGGAGACCACTTCTCTCTTTCAAGAAACTGATGCCTAGTGTCCTCAGGCTATGAGCCAGCAGCTGCTCGCCCTCTCCCAGTCTCCCGGCAGGCAGGAGGCCCAGCCCCCGCACACAGTAGGTGCTCACTGACAGCCTGTACGGGGAGGGCCCTGGACGTTCCAGGGGAGTGGTTCACCAACTGCAGGACCCCAGCACGGAGCCACCCCTTGCCCCACTCTCCAGTCCTGCGTTTCCTTCTGGCCAAGATAACTGCACTCCTCAACATCCAGAGGCAAGTCCTAAACCCAGACAGGCTGGCTCCAGAGCCTGTCTACTTGTAAAACCTCAAAACAGGGTGTCTTAACTCTGTGGGGTTTTACAGTCCACCTCTTGGGATGAGCCTGTTTCAGAGGGCTGCGGCTCAAAGCCCCAGGCAGCAGGGCTGAGCAGGAAGCCATGGATCTGAGACACTCTCTCCAATCAGCGCCGCCTGTTGTTGGGTGGATGGACGTTCGCAGGCGAGGATCCTGGCAGGGGGCAGGGGGAGCCTAAAAAGAAACCTACCTTAATTCTCTCCATCTTTAACCCTAAAGAGCTCTGCATGGCTGCCCTGCACATTAACATTTTGAAAGGGTGCCCACTCTGCCTCCTAAAATTAGCACAGCCCCTTCAGAACAAACCCCTGGACTATTTTCTTGGGGGAAAAAAAAGAAATGGTTTCATAAGGAGTCCCTAGGGGACAGCCTTGCTCAGGCTCTGCCCAGGTGGCATCCACTGATCCCTGGTGATGGGCCATCTCATCGGGCACAGCAATGCCTGGGGGCCCACAGCCACACAGGCAGGTGCCCGACCATGAGGGTGACCGAGGTCAGAGCATGATCAACACAGAGAGCAGCAGCTGAGTCCAGAGGAAGGAGAGGGCCAGGGCCTGGGCTGCACAGAGCTGGATATGGGAGTGACAGATGCCCAGGGTGCAGAGGGGGGGCTGTACACATAGCACCCCGAGACCTCTCTGGCCGCAGAGGAGGAAGGGAAACAAGCTAACCAGACAGACCAGAGCTCCTGACAGGAGGCCTCGGGTGCCAGGCAAGAAGCACAGAGGGCCCTCGAGGCTCCTGCCAGGAGAAAGGCTGGAAGAGTAAAGACTGAGGAATTACAACATGACACCAGGATTCAGAGGGCAAGATGGGAGGTGAGTCCCCCTCCAGGGCTGAGGCTGCCCCGCTAATCAAGGTGAGAACACCATGGGCAGGGAGGATGGAAACAGCCAGAGAAAGAGCCCCAGGTACTTAGAGGGGCAGCAGGGTGGGGTAGCGTTCAAAGTGAGCATGGACAGGTGAAAGAGAGCATGGGTCCTGGACTCAGCTGGACCCAGGCTGGAATCCACCTCTGCCTCTGCCAGCTGTGTGATCCCAGGCCAGTCTGTAAAGCTGGGGGGAACCACGGTGCCCACTTCATGGGGCCGAGGAAACCGGACATGGAGACACGTGAGCGAGGGTGGGGCTGGGGACGGGCACCTGGAGCTGGTTGCTCCTTCTGTTCCTAAGTGCAGGGCTTCTCTTGAGGTACAGGGAACCCTCCACTGTCCCTTCTCGGCCTCCTCCCCCAGCAGAACGACCCCTGCTCACAGACTCAGCTGCCCCTCGCTGTGTGGACAGGAAGCGCTTGAAGAGTGGGGTGGAGACCCCGCCGCCTGGAGGCCACGGCACCAGCACAGCCCCAGGGCTGAGCGTCTGTGCTGGGCGTGTGATGGGCGTGCCACCAACTGCCAAGTGAGCGCTGAGGCCCAGCCCAGCTAAGGAGAGGCCAGAGCCCAGCCCGTGACCCTCACCGGCCCCCGCCCCGAGCCCCCAAGGCAGGCCTGCCGGGCCCAGCGCTCACCATGTGCTCCATGTTGGAGGCGGGTGGCGACACCTGGCCCCGCAGCTTGTTGTGAAGCATGAGGATCTCCTCCCGGTCCGCCTTGGCGATGGCCCTCCGCGCCCGTGAGTGGGGCTGGTCCTGCTGGTATTTGCTGAGCAGCTTCTCTAAGTGTGTGACATTGGGTAGGAAAAAGCCTTGGGCTCCGCAGAGCAGCAGCACCAGCCCCAAGGGCACGACGCCGGTCAGGACACAGCTCATGGCTCCAGCTGGCAGTGAGGGCAGGGAGTGACGGGTGGCCTGGGTGCCTGAGGCAGAGCTGGGCGCTCTCGTGCTCTGAAAGGAAGCAGAGGGCGGCCGGAGAAGTCGGTCAGTGCCAAACCCACCACGGCAGAGAGTGGACTGGGCACCCCTCTCTCCCCACTGTGCAGATGTGGAGACTGAGGCTCACGGAGGATACACCAGCAAGGTCCGGCAGGCAGGAAGTGGTGGAGCTGGGATTCAAGCCAATAGCCTCCAGCACGGCAAGCGGCCCGATGCCACATGGCCATCCTGGCTCCGTCTCTGCCAGACTCAGCTTCTCGTGGCGCCTCCTTTTCCTCACTCTGAGTCAGCATCTGGACTCATTCAGGGCTCCGATGAGTCTATGGCCTGAATTAAACTCCATCTCCTGCCCCCAAAAGAGACTGCTAAAGCCATTTCATGTCAGCAAAGGATGTGCTGTGAACCAACAGGGGTAGCAAACTTCCTAGTCCCTGTGAAGTAAGGCTCAGTTCCCGAACTGGCCGTCAGGCACCCTCAGACCCACCCCTGCACAGGCTGCTCCTGTCATGGCCCTTCCATGGGTGTGTCACCATCACACCCTACAACACAGCCTCCCGGGGCCCAGCCATATGCTCTGCTAACTTGATCCTCAGAGAAAGAGACGGGGCCTCCCAGGGGTACCTGTGTACCCCACTCTCACCCTGTCCCTGCCTGCAACCCCCCACTCAAACAGTCCAGTGTGCAGCCTCCCTCGGCCAGCTTCTGTCTGACAGTGGGCCCGTTACAGGCGCTACTGGGTGTGACCCTCTTGGCTGCTGAGTGAATGGTTCATATGGGTGATTAGCACCCAACAGCTGCATCATCCAGGCCAAGGAAGGGATGGAAGATGGTGGCTGGGACTTCCGGACCTCCCAGCCCCTCTTGGGGCTGTGCTTCCCAAGGAGTGTTTCTGGAACCCTAGCTCTTGACATGGGCCGGGCCAGGGGCCGTGGCGCACACCTCATGGTCACATCAGTTGGGATTCACCCCCTCTGAGATCCACAGTGCCTGACGCTGTCATTATGACCTGTCAAGGATCTTCATGGTCCGTCCTTGCCTTTGGGTTCTGGGCCTTTTCCCAAACACCGCCTCTCACTAACCTTTCTTCCTTGGCAGGCATCTTAGGAAAAGCTGTCTTAGTCTTGGAACACACTTACTAATTCTAAAATTCCCCAGCCCGAAGATAATTTATTAGGTTGAATTTCCGCTGTGCCTGTGCTCCTTCCCAGAGCCCTTCCTGAGCCTCTGCGGGGCCAGTCGCCTCATCCATGTCATCTCCAGCCCTCACAACAACCCAGGAGGTCGGTGTGCCCTTGCGACCACTTTACAGATGGGGAGGCTGAGGCTCAGAGAGTTGATCCCAAGGTTGCTTACTGGTAAGACTCAAACCCAGGTGTGATGTCCCTGAGAGCCTGGGTTTTCCAGCATGCTGCCCTGGTTCCTCTTACCCTGGGGGGCCAGGGGTCACACTACAGGTCACGAAGTGTGGTCCTCCCTGATGGCTTGTTGTCTGGTCCAAGAAGACAAGACAGGGCTTGTCGTTCACCCTTGTTCGTTCACCCTCTCGCCTCTGTTTCTTCCCCAGGGAGAGTCAGTCAGTTACCCAGTGACCTTTATAGGTACCTATTTTGTGCTGCACACTGGGAGAGGAGGACAACAAGGCACTTCCCCTGGCCTCAAGGGGCTCCTAGTCAGGCTGGGAGACGGGCAGGGAAGCCCACAAGCCCTGACCAGTGGGATAGGCCTGGCTGAAGACAGCACAGAGAGCTGGAGGGAGGGCTCCAGAGACCCCTGGCTGAACAGAGAGGGAGGCAGCCTGGAGGCTGGCCCACCCAGAACCCCAGGAGGCCCCCTGTCATCTCCCACGTGAGCAACAGCCAGGGTTTCATTGGTTGCGTTGGAGTGGGGCTGCAAGACGGCAGTAGAAGACGAGAATCCTCTGGGGCTTGCCCTGGGCGCCTGAGAGGCCGAGCACAGAGCCTGGAGCAATGGGAACATGGCAGTTCCCATCTCCATCCCTGGAAACTCTCCAGGGTCCTGACCAGGCTTATGCTTCAGATAAAAGCAGCCGACATCCAAGCGGAGGCCCGGCTCCGTGGCCTCTTGGCCGAGGAATTCCCTCTGGGGCAGAGCCGCAGGAACCATGGGAGGGCTTCTGTGTGTTCACTCGCCCCGTGGGAATCAAGCCAGTAATGCAGACGCTCCCAAGGTCCCTGCCACCTCCCCGCTTAGTCACACCACCATATATGACCATTTCCCAGCTGCAGAGGCCAGGCTGAAAAGGATGCCAAAAAATACTGATGCTGGGTTAAGATTTGGGACAAAGTGGGAACAAGACTGACATCACAAAACGACCACTCGGTAGTCACAGAAACATCCAATTTGCTTTACTCTGCACTTCAGCATCCTGAGGGGCAGGGCACCCCCAAAGGCATGAAACAGGAATTGTTCACATGACTCAACTGGACCAAAACCTGGGTTTGGTTTAAATCACCAGTGGGCACAATTCAAATAACTCTCAGTAGTGGGAGGGGTAAAATAGGTGTGGGTCGGCATGGGTGGAATAGTATAAAGCAGGTAAAAGAAAGACCTGGAGTTCTGGGATTGTCAGCAGCAACAAAGCTCTAATCCAATGTTGGGCCAAGAAAGTTGTAGAATATTATGCTAATGGTACTATTTATGTACATTTTAAGGCATATAAACCATATTTTGGACAAGTTTGTGGATATTATAGGTGGACATGCATATATATGTATGTGTATATTACACAGGCATGTATTATATGTGTTTGTACATATATCATATGGTGTGCATGCACATGTTTGTACAGTGAAACCAGTTCATGTTGGTGGTTCACTCTAGGAGGGAAATTGAACCGGGAACGAGAATATGAGGGGACTCATCTTTATCTTTAATATATTGCTTCTGCTTTAAAATCTCAAGAACATGTGGCAAAGCGTAAGCTCTGTTCATGTAAGGTGGACCAGGTGAGTTAGCTGGAACTGTGATGTGGTAGCCAGAGCAGGGCGTCCCTGGGGGCTGGACCTCACCGGTGAGTGCCCTTTATCCTTTGGACTTGTCTACTTCAAATTTTTAAAAACATTAATGAATAGAAGAAAGCAAAATGCCAAAGCATGAAAGACAATGAAATCACTGCTGGTTCAAGTGTACCCTCCTGGCATGTTCTCCTGAACAAGGGCGACCTTATTCCAGAAGACTTGGAGAGCCGCCTTCACTCTGAACGTTCAACGGCCTCACATGGTCCATGGCCCACAGACGGGGCCTTCCCTCCAAGGTTCAGGAGAGAGCTGATGAAGGCTTGGGTGGAGCTTCAAAGTTGGGAGAACCACAGGGTTTAGTCAAACCTTCCCCTGGGGAGAAACACAAGTGAAAAGAGGCATTTCTCCAAGTAGCTTCTCCACCTCAAGACAGTCCCTGGCACAGACATGCCAACTTGTCTTAGGCCGGGCCATTCATAGCATCATGTTGGGTGGCACTGCTGGGTCTGAAAGTGGCCTGGTGTGCCTGCAGCTTGGGGGCGGGGGGCAGGGAGGGGGTGGGCTTGGGGGCTGGGGGAGCCATGCTGGGGAGGGGGCAATGCTTGGATCCTGACGGGTTCTAAGTCTGGGCCAAGGAGAACGTGGAAGATTCAAGCAGAACTATAGCAGTAACAGGCCTGGTATCCCACAACTTTATTCCAGACCATAGCACAGGGCTGGCACACAGAGGGAAACAGAATCGTGGACTGAGCTATGCCTTCTGCAAATTCCGTCATCGGAGTCCCAACCCCGGCTCCTCAGACCACGGCTGGATTTGGATACAGGGCCTTAGAAGAGGTGGTTAAGTTAAAAGGAGACCATACGAGTGGGCCCTGCTCCAGTATGGCTGGTGTCCTTGTAAGAAGGATGGATTGGACACAGACACGCACAGAGGGATGAGCGTGTGAGATACAGGGAGGGGACCGCCGTCGACACGCTGAGGAGCAATGCCCACAAGAAACCAGCCCTGCCGGCACCTTGATCTTGGATTCCGGCCTCCATGAGGGTGAAAGAATGACTTTCTGTTGTTTGAACTGCTCGGTCTGGGGTGCTTGGTCCTGGCAACCTCAGCAGACTAGTATTAATACAAGCATCAGATAATAAATGAGAATTAGGTTCTAAACATCCCACTGGTGGCTGTATGGAAGGGGGTGATGGGGCAACAGAGAGGCAAATCGGGCAGCCAAGACTGAGATTGCGGCTGGAACCTCAGTGGAGGCGATTGGTGCTGTGTCTCAGCACAAGGCCATCGGCTGAGGCGACTTCGCCAGGCCCTGCCAGCCCCCTGGTCTGGGCAGACTATTCAATTTCTGCTGCCCAAACAGCTCGATCAGAACTTAGGAACAAAGCACTTCAGCCCCCCTTTCCATCTATAGTTTAAAGACACTGACTCACAGACAGACAGCAGACTTGTGGTTGCCGAGGGGGCCGGTGTGGGGGAGGGATGGACCAGGAGGCTGGGGTTAGCAGAACAGGCTATTATCTATAGGATGGATAAACTACAAGGTCCTACTGCAGAGCACCGGGAACTATACTCAACATCCTGTGATAAACCAGAATGGAAAAGCACACGAAAAAGAATATATATAATGGCAGCCCACTCCAGTACTCTTGCCTGGAGAAGCCCAGGGACAGCGGAGCCTGGTGGGCTGCCGCCCATGGGGTAGCACAGAGTTGGACACGACTGAAGCGACGCAGCAGCATTAACATATGCATAACTGAGTCGCTCTGCTGTACAACAGAAATAAACACAACATTGTAAACCAACTATACTTCAATAACATACTTTTTTTTTTTAAGTTTTCCAATGGAGACCCACACACTGCCACCTGGGGCTTTCCAATGACAAGTACAGGCTCCCACCAGGGAGCTCGGTGGGGGTTACGTGGATGGAGGCCCAGCGCATGCCCATGATTGCATTTCTCACTCCACCCTCCTGATGATCCAGGGATTAGGGTTCTACTGCTCCCATTTGACAGATGAGGAGGCTAAGGCCCCTGGGGTCTTTGGGAACACACCGAAGGTCACACAATTGCAAGCAGAAAACCTGGGGCTGGAATGCAGCTTCGTCTGGCCTCTGAGCCCCCTCCTCAATGCCACCACGCCTTCCCAGGGGTGAGATTCCTTGGGGATTTCCAGTCACCACCCACACAGGGCAGGACCCCCGCAAACAACCCAGCTCACACTGTGACCCTCCCCGCCCTTCTCTGCTTCCTGGGCAGATGGCTGGGCTCAGTGGAGACAGGCCCTATCCCCACTCCAGGTCAGCCAGTGACTCTGTCAAGAAGAAGGTACCCATGTGTCATCCCCAGGGGAGTGAAACGTTTACATCATGATGACATTGCACCATGACATGCCCCATCACTGAGCCTAGCACCCACCCAGCTTCCATCTGCCTCTGACTCAAATATGACGCCCGCTCTGACTCTCTGCAACCCTCCAGCCCTCCTGACATCCCTGAGGGGCTCACACTTCAAGCAAGCGGGTTATCCGAGCTCCCTTTGGGGCCTGAAGATGGAGGCCAACACTCATTGGCTCTTTTGCCCTCTGCTTCTCCCAGGGTGGCCAAAGGCAGGCTTCGTTCCAGAGAAGCCCTCTCCACTCTCTGTCCCTGGCCTGCTACCAACAGCATCAAACACCCGAGTGAATGCTGCAGTTGACAGAAATGCAGTCTCGGAGAGGTCTCCTTGGCGGCAGTTGAAATTCCCAGCCTGAGAGACCACAAACAAGATAAGGGCACCAGGGGTGGGGCGCGGGGCGGGGAGACACCCACAAAGCTTTCAAACCCTTGGGTCTACAGCCACTCAATCTGGGGTCAGATTCCTGCAGCATCGCCCCAACTTGCGGGATACATTTGGACTCTGGCTGTTTTCCACTCTGTTTTCTGGAAAACAAAACTGAGCCTGGGTGATCTTCCATGGTATTAGTGAGGTCCGGGGCTGGATTGAGGTGGAACCAAGACTTGAGATCCCACTTCCTGGAAGCATGGAAGGCTTTATACACTTGGCTGCTCCCACAAAGCTCTGCCATCACCCTCCACCCTGCCTAAGAGTCTGTGGATGTCAAGGGCACCCACAGCCCCACGTGCCCCCAATCCACCTTGGGTCTCCTGACACTCAACTCAACTCTCAGGAGCAAAATAAAGAAAGAGAATGTGGATGAACCTGGAGGCGTCACTCTGCCCTGGCTGCCTTCGCCTGTTTAGGAAAGTCTGCCAGAAAGATGAATCTTCGTGGGACCCGCTGGCCGGCAGCCCCGAGGCCATGCCAAGCTCTCTGCTCCTGCACACGCTGTTCCCGAGGATCAGCCTGTGACCCCGACCTGCCGCGCCCCCGCTGGGGCCTGGCAGATGAATTCCTGCCTGTGGGTTAGGACTCAGCTTTGGGGTTGCAGCTTAATCATGGCCCCAGACCTGTCCGCCATGTTCACCACTGAATCGCCAAAGTCTGACCTCGTCGGAATGAGGAGATCTGTATAATCACTTCGTAAATATTTATAGAACACCATTGGCATCTTTGTCAGTGAACAAGATCGACAGGTCTGCAAGCGTGATTCAGCTCCCAGAGGTTTCCGGAAAGTGGTGACCCTTTGACTCCTCCACTGAGTTTTCCTGTGGAGCAGAGACTGATCTGTCTGTGAGGGGAGGAGGCAGGCTGGGATCAAGGGATGAGGACAAGGAACTACAGGGTCACAACATTACAGGGTTCATTGCGTGGTTAATGGCTAATCGTATTGGCTATGACAATAATAATGATGCTAAATGCTCCACAGACCCATTGTTTGGAGAGATTTGAGGAAGACTGGGATTAATAATGGTGAATGAAGTGAAAAAGGCTATTCTTTCTTATTTCAAAGCCTCTGCTTTGAGACAAATCTAATTTTTAAAACTCCTATTAGACGTCTAATGCTGGTGGGGATGATTTAAAAAAAAAAAGGCCTCCCTTAAATCTGAAATACGCGTCAGTTCCCTACATGCCTGGGGCCTTAGCCACTTAGCTTCCTGGGGAAGCGATGACTCGAGATGTCACAGACAGGGTCTGCTGGCCAGGAACCGGATTCACAATGACAGTTATCCAGCTCAGTGGCCGTTGCTGCCCTAGGCTGGGTCTCCTTCCACGGTTCAGCTGAGCCCTGAGTGTCAAGAAGCCAGCAGCCTGCCTCAAGTCTGCTCACACTGGCTGTCTTGCCAGCTGGACTTGGCGCTTCTCGAGGGGCTGGAACCAGTGCTAGACTGGCAAATGTTTAATGATGGACATTTGGAAAACCTCGAAATACTCACCCTAATCTGTAGTGTCTGCCCATTCCCTTGGTGTGAATATCCCCACCACAGCAATTTCAAGCCATTGATGTAGGGTCACGAAGTGTGGAGTTTCTGGAAAGAGTCCCACGATAACACACCATGATGCAACTTTTCCACCATACACATGGGGTAGACAGCAACCACCCCAAGAACAGAGAGAACAGTGAGGCAGGGTAAAAGACTAGAATGCAATAAGTTTTGACTAGTTACTACTTTTATTTTAAATAAGATTTATTTCATTGTAAGTTTATATAACATAATGGTGGTTGCGTGTACAGGGAACTATACCCAGTATTTTGCAATAAACTATAAGAGCAAAAATCTGAAAATATGTATATGTAGGGCTTCCTAGGTGGCACAGTGGTAAAGAATCCACCTGCCAATGCCACAGACCCAGGAGACAAATCCCTGGGTGGGGAAGAACTCCTGGAGGAGGGGCATGGCAACCCACTCCAGTATTCTTGCCTGGAGAATCCCATGGACAGAGGAGCCTGGCGGGCTGCAGAACAAGGGACTGTAAAGAGTAGGACATGACTGAGTAATTGGGTGCCCAAGTGCACACACACACATACACACACACACACACACATATAGACACACACACACATGTATAACTGAATCACTGTATTGTACACCTGAGACATACACAACACTGGACATCAACTATACTTCAATTAAAAAAAAAAAAAATGACGGTGGGATTGACCTGGCCCACAACTTTTCCGGAAACTTAACCATCGGCTCCCACAAGCCAGTATGAGCCAGCTCCATCACGGCACTGGTCGACTGGGTCTTACTCAACCCGAAACTTCAGGGCATATTAACTGCTCAACAAACATTTCTCACCAATCACCCAGCCAACACATGATGAGTGAGGACAAAGTGGCTGACCTTGTTCTGGGTCCTCTACTCATAGAATCTTGACTTTTACCCTCTTTGCAGACTGTTGGGGTCACTATGACTATGATCCCTATTTTAAAGATGAGGAAACTAAGGCTCAACGCAGACGAGCAACTTGCTCACAGTTATGCAGAATGCCTGCGGACAACGGCAAGGACCTGCCATGCTCTGACTCCCTGCTGCCTTGCCTTCCAAAACATCAGGGCAGTTCTGACTTGCACCCCCATGTCAGCAGGAGCCCCCACAGCTAGCCCCAAAGGCAGGGGCATCAGGGCTCCAAGCTCCCTCAGGAGCACAAAGGAGAACTCAGAATGTGAGCGAGGCCGAAGGCAGAGCAGAGTCAGACCCACAAACCACCCAGAAATTCCAGGAATGAAGTGGCGGCTGGGAGGAGGGGGCGGGACACCCCAGCCTGTCTCAGGCAGATCCCAGGGCTGGGAAGAGCGGCTGGGTAAGTACCAGACACGCCCAGGGCAGGGATCTCCCTCCTCCATGGAAGCCAGTTTTCCGTAAACCCTTCTCGACAGAATGAAGGAAAGACCAGGGAGGACTGTCGCCTCCTTTGTCAACTGCTCTGGCCCCAACCCCACAAGACGGACTTTAGGCTTAACAAAAAGGGCCACCCGCACGGGCACCTTCTTTCCTCCTGTCCCCTCAGCAAAAGATACGTCCTTATGGGATACACGGGGCAACAAATCGGTACGTTTAACTGAATATAATGTATAAAACCCATTCAGTTTTTTAAATACTATGCAGAGAACATGCACAATTCTGAACAAAAAGAGCACACTTACTCAACAACATTCGCTTAATCTACTCTGTTGAAAAAAAAAAGAACAAAAAACAGGTTTATTCAATGTAAGCCAAGATAATAAATGAGAAGCCACTTTAAAGTGACTGTATAATAAATTAATATACTCTTCAAATACCCAGTACATGACGCCTGGGGCCCTTTTCTCCCTTCTCGTAGACATGTGGATGTTTCCTTGGAAACAGTGCTCTCAGAAAGCTTTAGATAAATGGTAGGAAACCTCCAGCTCCCAAAAACAAGAAACTGAGGACTCTCAGGAGACATCGAAGAAAAGTGTGGACAGTGGGTCAAACCTGGTTTGAATCCTGACTCTATGACGTAGACCTGGGGGCCGCCCAGAAGGTCCCTCAGTCCCTCGGAGTATCCAGTTCCTCTCAAGCAAAACAAAGTACTGAGTTTCTACCAGGTCTGGGGGAGAATTTGTAGATTGTGGAAATAGTGGTTCTAAGGAGCCCAGCAACAGAGTCCTGAGAATCACTGGTGCTCAATTAGTGTCTCTTTCCCCACTCCTTGAGGGTGAAACCAGCCTTCCCAGACACCTCTGCTCCAGGCTACAGCGCTGGCAGCACCGGGACTATCCTCCCACCTGAAACGCACGATTCACTGGTGTCAGGTGGTACCTGCAAGGATGAGTCACAGCCTTGAACTGAACTCAAGCATTCTATATAGCACCAGACTATGGAATCTGCACGTGGCCTCTCGAGGGAAATCCTCAGGGCAAGCCCTCAGGTGGCTAGGGAGTCCCTGGGGTATGCAGTGAGCAAGACTCTGTCCCCAGGAGTGGGGGTGCAGTGGGGAGTGGGCATTGCAGCAAGCAGAGGAGATCATACCGAGGCTGGAGGAAGACAGCCTGGGACACCGGACGGTGAGGGTGGACAGAGGTAGGGGCAGTGACCACTCTGGCTGGGGTGAACCCCAGGCAGCGGGAACTGCAAGGACGAAGGCTCTGAGATGGTCATTGTCTTGGCCTGGACAAAAAGGGTCAGAGCAGTGTGACCAGGGAGAAATGGGGTCACAGAGGCAAACAGGGCCAGGCAGCCTGGGGCCTCGAGGGCCTTGACAAAAGAGTGTTGATTTTATTCTAAATGCAAAGCAGAGTGGGGGGTGGGGGGTGTCTGTGTGAGTGTGAGTGTGTGTATGTGTGTGTGTGTCTGTGTGCACGGGTGCGCACTTCAGGTGCAGAGCAGATGAAGCCGATGGTGACAGGGTCTGATTTATGCTCTGAGAACCCGGCAGATGCAGCTCCACAGATGGAGCTCACAGACCTAACGCTGAATTGAAGAGGCCAGACTCCAGTGATGAAACATCCATGGTGCCCTTGATGTAAAGTTCAAAATCAGGCAAAACCAACCTACCCCAACAGAAGCGCAGAAATGGTTCCCCTCGGGGAGTGGGGGCTGTGGGAGGGGCCTGGCGAGGAGTCAGGCTCTGTCACCTTGGGGCCCGAACCTGCACTGCACACTTGGAGAAAACGTCACCCCCCTGTGCAGGAATGCATGTGCTCTCTTCTCTAGCATGTGGAACTTTAATAAAAAGTTTAAGAGAAGAGTTAAAGGGGCTCTGGCTTCTGTTGGAAGAATGCCTCCACAGAAGCAGAAGAGCACTGTGCAAGAGAAAACCCTCCGGGCTCGCCCCTGAATATCAGCGCTGAGACAAGTCCAGGGCCTGGACTTCGACAGCCCTTCGAAGTGAACCTGAAGGTGCTGGAGCCCAGAGAAAGCCCTGTGCGGCTGGGGCCTCCCACCTGGGCCAGACAGCGACTCTGCCAGACAGGGCCCGGTTCATCCTGGTCTGAGAGGGCACTTTGTCCAGCGATGCCAAAGCTGAAAATATCTTAGTCCCGGGAAGCCCAGCCTTGATGGTTCCCGGGAATAAATAGTGTTTTTAAAGTAGCCAGTGCTTCCCCCATGAGAATAGACTAGCTGTGTTGGGAGCCGGCTGGGGGCAGGATGGAGAGACACAGAAGACATGTACAGACACACAGACGTATTTTGAATGCTGGAGAGGAAACAGCCCATTCTTTCCGAGGGGCCGCTTAGGGGTCACCAACAGATGGACTTCACAAGCTCCTGGGCACATGGGCTCTAAACACTGCTGAAGGAAAAGGCTGGAACCCTCAGGATACTTGCTCAAGCCCTAGAGCAATGAGTGCCAGCAAACCCAGCGTCATTCCAGAAGAAAGGCCTAGGAACACGCCAGCAACTTGCTCTCAGGAGCCTCGACACTGGACAGAAGAGATCACTCTAGCTCCCAAGCCACTGGCTCTATCCCTGCCACATGACTTCTCTGTGCTCACACCAGGTCCTGTAAACAGAACCGTCCACCCCAGTCAGCCACCCCGCCCACCCCATTCTGGGCCCCTGCCCAGGGAAAGTCTTCCAGGCTTTCCCGGGCAGTGGGTCCCCATCCCGGAGCCTGCACCAGAAAGTGCTGGAAGTCGAGCTAAAGTACAGATTGCTGGACCCACCCCATAGCTTTTGGAGGTCTGCAGTGCAGCTGAGAATCAGCGTTCTGACAGCTCCCCTGGGTGCTGCTGCTGGCCCTGGGACCTCACTTTGAGAACCGCTGCTCTAGGTGGCACCAGCCTCTCAAATCTCCCCATGCTGCACCTTAGTCCGGTGTTTCCCAAACTCTAGCCCTTGGCACACCCACTACCCCAAGTTTTGCCCACCTTCCTACCATCGCCCTGTTCTAGGTCATATTTCTTATTTTTATTTGTTGGTTTACTTTGGGAGTTCAAAGAAATTTATGTTAAAAGGGAACCTTCAGAACTTCCTGGTGGTCCAATAGTTGAGACTCTGCACTTCCAATGCAGGGGACACACATTGATCCCTGGTTGAGAACTAAGCCCACACGCTTTGCACGGCAGCCAAAAAAAAAAAAGTGGGGAGGAGGGGCCTTCTATGATCAGCATGTGCAGAGAACCTGATCCCTCCTGCTGTGACCGGAAGGCAGGAGTGAGATGAGCCTCAGTGAACATGGAGCAGGGCTAGGGCCAGAGGCCTCACTGTAGAGGGCGCTCTGTCTTTGTTGTAAAGGGAGGTCAATTTTGTAAAGGGTGGGCTGCTCAGTCACCTTGGGGCCGGGCTGGGATGGGCTTCACACCTGCGCGGGGACACCGATCACCCCACCGTGACCTGCTCTCAGGTACGAAGGCCACACCGTGACTCCCCTGTGCCCCGCAGCTCGGAGCAGGAGATCCAAACTTAGTACAGGGCAGGCTCCTCCACCCTGAGCCTGACCCCCAGACACCTGAGCTTCCTGTCAGTCTCAGGGTGCCGGGGAGCCCTCCTCCAGGCCTCTGCACTAACATGGCCCCTCCCAGCGCACCCCTCAATGCCCCACCCACCCACTGTCACCTTCCCTGCCAGGAACACCGCCTCTTTGCTCTAAAACGACTTCTGTGTGTGCATGCTAAGTCACTTTAGTTGTGTCTGACTCCTTGCGGCCCCATGGACTGTGGCCCACCAGGCTCCTCGGTCCATGGGATTCTCCAGGCAAATTACTGGAGTGGGTTGCCATGCTCTCTTCCAGGATATCTTTTCAACACAGGGATCAAACCCAAGTCTCCTGCATCTCCTTTTACCACTGAGCCACCAGTAAAAGAACTTATAGGATCTTATCAAATCAGCCGCAGCAGTTGCCAGCTGGATACCCGTCCCTAGTTCTAGAGAGATCCAGAAGTTTTCAATCCAAAAGAATGTCAGGGAAGGGTCCATTCTCGGACCACTTGACTACAAACAAAATGGAAGCTGGATTCTTTTCCTTCCAGGATTTTACCATTCTGCACTCACTGTGGGAAATGATCCAGAAACTTGGACTGAAAATGTGGGATTTCATAATTTATAATATTTTTTTAAATGATGGTCCAAATGTTGCATAATCCTCATTAGGACTTTTCCTTTTCCCCTGAATTTGTGGTTTTTTTCTAAGCTGACACAGCACTTGGGGCAATCAGAGAAGATAAATTTCCCTGGGGCTGGACCACAAGAAACTGTCTGTCCCCACAATCTTGGATTGGGGGTTGTCTATCACCAAGTACTCACAAACGCACAGCCTGGGATACAAGATGTTCCCCAGGAGATCTCTGACAGGAATCTCTGCCAGTTGCTCTATGGGGTGAGGGGTGGGGAGTACTGTGAACACTTCCCCCAAACACTCAGACGCCCCATTCTCTACGCTCATGGCAGAGGGCCTTGATTCCTTCTGGAAGGAGATGATCTCAGTTGATGTCTCTTCAAGACAAAAGTCAAGAAAAAGGGACACATGGTCCTTAATAAGATAAAAATAAGGTTACCATGGGACCTACCTATTCTCCTCATAGGGGAAGAACCAAAGCAACTGAAAATGGGTGTACCAAAAAAAAAAGTGTACACAGATGTCAACAGCAGCATTATGCATAACAGCCAGAAGGAGGAAATGGCCCAAACTTCCAGCAGTGTTTGAGAGGGTCACCTAAGAATGGTCTGTCCTGCCCATACCACGGAAGAGCATTTGACCACAAAAAAGGCCCGACACTGACACAGGCTCCAACACGCACGAACCCTGACCATGTCAGGCTCAGTGAGAGACGTCAGACACAGAAAGTCACATACCGGCTGGTTTCTTTTACGCAAAACGTCCAGAATTAAGCAAATCCAAGAGACAGAAAGCAGATGAGCAGTTGCCAGGGGCTGAGGAGGACAGACTGGGGAGTGACTGTTAATACTGATTGTAAGGTTTCCTTTTGGAGTGATGAAAATGTCCTGGAATTAGACAGTGTTGATAGTTTCACAACACAGCTAATGTACTAGATGCCACCAAACTGTGTACTTTAAAATGATAAATCTCATGTTATTAGTATTTTACAATACTAAAATCATTTTTTTCCAAGGGAAAAAAAATAGTAGAGCAGCCTGTCCCTCTCTGTTCCAGAACGGAGTGTGCTCCCCTTAGGACTTTATGAGGGGCTCCATGTCCCTATCGTAGGCAGCTCAGTGAACTGAAGATGAAATGAAATGATGCCTGTGTTCTATTTTCCTTTCTTGACAAGCCATCAGCTCCTTTGAGTGATGCTGGGTTTGCACATCTGGGACTGATCAAAAACCAGTGAGTGTGCAAAAACGTTGGGGGGGAGTCTTCCTAGGTCAGTAGTAAGCAGACACAGAGGCACCTCCCATACATAGTAAATTACTCTGGTGACGGAGAAAAGAAATGTTCCAGCTCCCATGAGGCCAAAGAGGTCACATTCAGAGGTCCTGTCTTTAAAAGCTGGTTTTCAAATGCAACCTACAGAAAAACTCAGGTATCCAATGTGGGGTCGCTGAGGGAGGGATGAAGTGTGAGGGTCTTCAGAGGCCCATGCTCTGCTCCTGAGGCTCCAGCCCCTCCCCGTCCAGCCAGCTCTCCTCGGCAGTCCAGAGGCAGGGCTGTGGGAGCAGCTGGCATTGCTCTGGGTTCCCTAGCAGGGCCCTGCACAATGATGCAGGTACCTGTCATCAGAGTTGATCCCAAGCCCCCAGGTCAGGGTCTCCTCTCCAGCCCCACCCCTAACCAGGGCCGAGGAATTCAGGCCCCACACGGCAGAAAAGCCTTGCCCAGAAGCAAGCTCTGAGCTGACAGTCATGTGGCCAGTCATTGGACCAGCATTTTTTTCCAGGTTCTGAGGGAGGACCCGGCTAGGATGGCAGCTCTCCCCAACCCTGCTCATGTCATGTTGGGTACATGCCTTCATCACTCAGGCCTCACTTTCCTCCTTGTAAAAAGGAGGACAGTCCAGCTCACAAATAAGTCAGTGGTCATCCATGTAAAACCCCAGGCATGACTGGCCCACAGTAAGGACCAGATGAATGTCAGCTGCTGATAGGATTACAAACGCGATCATTACTATTCTTACTCCTATTTTTTAAGAGACTGTAAAAATCAAGATCACTCTCTTCATTCTCTTCCCTGACTGCATCATCAGGGACAGGCTGGCCCCAACTCTGCTAACTGTGTTTTACCTGGAGCCCCTCTCAAACAATATGATCCCTCAGGTTTGAAGGTTAGGTTCAGAGGTGGAGTTAGCAATTGGACAGAGAAGTGTCTTAAAGGAGGCAGGACTCAGCCCTTAAGTATGAAGACTAAGTGCAGACAGATAGACCTGAGGTGACAGCATCACACACAGCCATCAAGTGCACAAAACAAATAGGCCCAAGAGTTCCCCTCTGGATCTGTTTGGAGAAGGGGGCATGCCTTTCATCCTGTCCTTCACATCCTGGCCTCTCATCTGTCAGGTTCTAGACCCTAGATGCCCTGACCCTTCTGGGGAAGGCAGGTTCACCCTGATCTGCCAGGGCAAGGAGCCCAAAGGCTCAAAGTGGAAACTCACAAGCCCGCTCTTGGTTGGAAGGTGAGCTGAGCATCTGTCAACTCCCAGCTGCTTCCCTTGACCAGAGCAGTAACTCACCTTCCAGCTAACAGACACCCAATTCACACTGGACTTCGATGAGCTGGCATTAGCCAGCTGGCTTGTCCACCAGCCCAGCCCTTTAGAGGGAGGCTCTGGGTCTCCACTGCCCAGGGGGCTGGCCCTGGCTCTTCCACTGGGAGTCGCAGATCTCCCAGACCCCAGAGCTGAGCCCTCAGCTGCCAGCGGTTCCCCCTACCAGAAGTTTATACAGATACCTACTCTAGCTGAAGAAGCCCGGGAACTCTTCCCAAACCTGTAGGAACTGGACATGTGCCACGCCCGGATACATCCACAGCTTTATGGGGCTTTGGAGGCAGACGGAACTGGGTCCCAGCCTCCACTCTGCCCGGACACTTCACCTCCCTGACCCTCTCAGTGCCTTCCTCTGAAATAGGGGAAGAGGAAGACTACCTGGAAGGTCTGTCGCAAACACTATCGTAAAGGGGCGTGGCTCTGTAAACTGCCCAGCAGAATACACACGCCGCTAGGATCACCTCAGTCTCCACACGTGGGCAGAGCACATTCAAACTCCTGCCACATGCTCTCCACTTATTGACGCCCACGGTGTGCACAGGGGATGCAATAGATGCTGGCGAACTGCACAGGGAAGGCAAGAGTATACACAGCCTCAGGGAGCACCATTCTGCGGTCAGACCTGCTTTGAGTCCCAGGCTCCCTAGCTTCGAGTATGTGAGGTCTCAGACAACTTGCCCTCGCTGAGACTCAGTTTCTCCATCTGCGGAAGGGCATGCCGCCGAGCACGGTTCTGAAATGCAGGAGGCGTGCACAGCTAACTTGCCTGAGCACAGTAAACCCTAAGAGATGACATCTGCTCTGGTTATTCCAGCTCCTGGGAGACTGAGGGGGTGGAGAGCACGGTGCAGAGCGAGGAATCTAAGGCACACTCACCTCCCTCCGCAGGGCTCAACCACTTCCTCGCCGGCGTCTCCTGCGCGGAGTGGCGGCGACAGCAGCACAAGCACAGCGGACACAGCGGGCAGGTCGCGGGATGAGGGACTCTCGGGCCGCCGAAAGATGCAGTGGGTCAGAGGACCGTACGCGCCGCCTCTTGTAGGCTGCCCGGACCAGGAGCCACGCCCCCGGCCGCCCTAACAGGGTCGCGCAGCCGTGGCCCCCGCCCCTCCAGGCCTCTCCCCTTTAGAGCCTGGCGGCCTCCGGGAGGCGCTGGCGCCTCGGGTCGGGGGCGTCGCAGGGAGGGCGGGACCATCCGCGTCCTAAAAACTCGGCTTGAGAAAAGGAGGACGCGCTCAGTTTCCTCATCATGACCATAAAAATAGCGTTTCCATTGAGAAATTAACGGTGCACCCAGCACGGTGCCAAGCACTTTCCACCAGGGGTATGCAAATTTACCAAATTCCACTTCTGTGCGCCTCAACTGGAAAATGGGAAAAGAGAAGCTACCTCCTTGGGACTGGTGTGGGCCCCATCAACTAGGGTGTAGAATACACTTGCTAAATTTATCCCCATCCTCTACACCTGGATAGAAAACTTCACTCTTGCCATCCGGACACACATATACACATAGACACACACCTTCCCAACGTGCAAATGAAGACAGGAAGATGTTACTGGATGAATGCAGTAAAGCTGAGGCCCAGGCTAATCCTTAATCATCATTATTTCAGTATAGGTTCACAGGAATCCATTGAGATGGAAATGATCCCATTTCACAGATCAGGCAACTGAGGCTTGGAGAAGAGAGTGCCCCAAGTCCCTAGCCGGCAGTGCAGGTAAACGCTTCAGTGAATTTAGAGCCAGAAGAAATCACCTTTGAGAGATGTAGCCAAGGCCCTGGTGGGCAGAGGAAGAAAGCAAGGGCACAGACGCTAAAGGACTCCCCAGTGCCCTCCCCTTTTAACGTGGACCTACTATATGCGGGCTGGAAGAAGCACAAGCTGGAATCAAGATTGCCGGGAGAAATATCAATAACCTCAGATATGCAGATGACACCACCCTTATGGCAGAAAGTGAAGAGGAACTAAAAAGCCTCTTGGTCAAAGTGATACAGGAGAGTGAAAAAGTTGGCTTAAAGCTCAACATTCAGAAAACGAAGATCATGGCGTCTGGTCCTATTACTTCATGAGAAATAGATGGGAAAACAGTGGAAACAGTGTAAGACTTTATTTTTGGGCTCCAAAAATCACTGCAGATGGTGACTACAGCCATGAAATTAAAAGACACTCCTTGAAAGGAAAGTTATGACCAACCTAGACAGCATATTCAAAAGCAGAGACATTACTTTGCCAACAAAAGTCCATCTAGTCAAGGCTATGGTTTTTCCAGTGGTCATGTATGGATGTGAGAGTTGGACTGTGAAGAAGGCTGAGCGCTGAAGAACTGATGCTTTTGAACTGCGGTGTTGGAGAAAACTCTTGAGAGTCCCTTGGACTGCAAGGAGATCCAACCAGTCCATTCTAAAGGAAATCAGTCCTGGGTGTTTCATTGGAAGGAATGATGCTAAAGCTGAAACTCCAGTGCTTTGGCCACCTCATGTGAAGAGTTGACTCATTGGAAAAGACCCTGATGCTGGGAGGGGATTGGGGGCAGGAGGAGAAGGGGGACGACAGAGGATGAGATGGCTGGATGGCATCACTGATGCTATGGACATGAGTTTGGGAGAACTCTGGAGTTGGTGATGGACAGGGAGGCCTGGCGTGCTGCAATTCATGGGGGTCGCAAAGAGTCGGACACGACTAAGCAACTGAACTGACTGAACTGAACTGTATGCGGGCAGTGCTGGTGCCCGAGGGAGCCTGTCCTCACCACCCCGCTTATTCCTGAATGAAGACACCGTATCACTCAGTATGAACTTTTCCCCAACAGCCCCATCCAGTCACTCTGCACCGGCCCCTGTGCTATACAGCAGTGAGCAGGCACAGACATGCCCCTCTGGGACTGGGATCTGAGTCTGGAGTGTCAATGGTTCAGAGCACTTGCCTGGTCAGGGGAGGGGGTGGGCAGGGAGGATGAGTTAAATATAAGGGAAGAACCTCAGTGATTGGCCAGGCATGTGTGACTAGGATTCAGAAAGCTGGAAACTCTTGAAGATTTAGGTGCAGCTCAAATTCGATTTTTAAAAAAGTTATCTTTTTAACTCATTTTATTTTCATCTTTTACTTTTCTTCCTTTTCTCAGTTTTTGAAGCATCCTTCTCAGCTCAACACTTATTCATTCAATACTTATTAAGCTCCTACTATGTGTCAAGCTCTGTCCCAAGCACTGGGCATTTAGTGGTAAGCAAAACAGACGGCTTCATAACCAGCATCAGTGTGACAAAGGGCAGATCCAAGGGGAGGAGAGAGCTGTATTCCTGACAGATGCCTCTCAGGTACCCAGCCTCATACCCATCATCCTGGCAAACCCCCTGCTCCCAAAAGCCCTCCAAAGCTGGTGCTACCACCAAGAAACTGAGTACAGAGAATGTAAGTAGCTTTCCCAAGGTTGAACAGCTCCCCAGTGGAGGTACTGGGATTTGTTCGTTTGTTTTTTTCACTAGAGGAGAAATTTTATTTTACATTTACAATTTCAATTAAACTTTGGTTGAACAGTGACACTGCACCTAAGCCTCAGAACACAGGGCAGCTTTGTAAAGGCCTCGCTTTGCCCCTTCCCTCATTGTTCCCTGCGCGCGGGCACGCTCCCACCTGCCACAAGGAACTGGGATTTCAACTCAGGCTCGCACCATGCACCTGCTGCCGCCTTGAGCACTATTAACCCTGGGGCTCCGGGAGGAATAGGACGAAGTGGCTCCCGCCCCAGCAGAGGGGAAGAGAAGTAACTCAGACTGATTTCTCATGGGCCCAGCATGCAGGTGGGGGTACAGATGGGGGTGGTCAACAACGAAACATCTCCAGTTTGGCTGACTCGGGCCTCCCCCTCCTTTGGCAGCCGCTCTGTGGGCTCCTCGCTAGTTTCTGGATGGCTCTGGGGACACCATCCCCAGCTCAGGTGTTCTAGGGGCGCTGTTGGCAGAGTTGCAACCTGAGGGCACCTCTCTATAATGTCACCCCCAAGCCGAGGTGCCAACTCCTGTCCAGACTGGCTGCCACTGCCCCGCCCTCTGCACCAAGGAACTGCCAACAACGCCACCTCCTCCACTCCCTGCTTCTCCTTTCCTCTCCCTCTGGGGGCTCCTCTGCATTGTGCACCTGCTCCTTGTCTTCCCAGAGCTGCCTGTTGACTTCTAGCAAGCACTCATGTCCGAGACCTTAGCCCCTAAACCAAGTGGCCTGAGGGGAGCAGGGAGCTGGATGTACCACAGTGTGAACTCACTAGATATTTCTCAGCAACCTCATTTCTCTCTAACATCTCAGTGGGATTAATATTTCTCAAATGGAATGTTGGGGTCACTGCTGCTCTGTAGCAAACCACCTCAAAACGTAATGGCTTAAAACAACCATTTTCCTTGATACAAATGAAATTACTTGCAAAACAAAAACAGACTCACAGACTTAAGAGAACAAGCTTATGATTGCCAGGGGGAAGGAAGGAGAGAAGGGTACTTAGGGATTTTGTGGCTGACATGTACACACTGCTATATTTAAAATGGATAACCAACAAGGACCTACTATACAGCACACAGAACTCTGCTTAATGTTATGTGGCAGTCTGAACGGCAAGGGAGCTTGGAGGAGGAATGTATACTTGTATATGCATGCCTGAGTCCCTTCACTATTCACCTGAAACTAACAAAGCATTGTTTGTTAATCAGCTATGCTCCAATACAGAATTAAAAGTTTTTTTAAAAAAGTTAAACCTAAAGAAAAAGAAAGAAACATCACTGTGTTCATGGTTTTACAGGTCAGGAATGTGGGATGGGCTCTGCTGAATGGTTCTTCCTTGCCTCATCGAGTGCCTGCAGTCAGATGCTGGCTGGGCTGCAGACACTGGAAAGTCCCACCTGGCCAGACACCCAAGCTGTCATTCTCGTGCTAGGAGCTCCATGCGGCCTTTCCAGGCAATCAGACTTTTTACTTCCCCCAGAGCAAGCCTCCCAAGAGAACCAGACAAAAGATGCAGGACCTTTGATGGCCTGGCGGTGGAAGAACATCCCTGCTCCCACACCCTTCCAAACTTTTCAATAGGTACAGATCAGAGAATCTGCAGGCTTGCTTTAAATCCTCCCCAAGTTTTAAAACAGATACAACAGGGAATTCCCTGGTGGTCCAAGGATTAAGAATCTGTGCTCTCACTACATTAGGCCCCAGTTTGATCCCTGGTTGGGGGACCAAGATCCCAAAAGCCATGTGGTCTGGCCAAATCAATTAATTAAAAAACGGACGCAATATGTGAAAACAAACAGCGCCTGGCACCGAGCAGACATTCAGTGAGAGAGAACCAATCCTTCTTAGGGGAAGGAGGGTCTAGATGGACGAGTTTGAATCCTGGTTCCACCAGCTCTGTGTCTTTGTTCAAGTCACCTGACCTTTCTGAGCTGCAATCGCCGTCCAGGCTGGCTCACCCAAGGGGCAGTTTGAGCCCAAGTCTGTAGCTTTCTGGAACCAGCAGGGCTGAGTTCAAATCCTGGCTCCTCCACCTCCAGGCCTGGCCTTTGTTCAGCTTCCCGTGTGTAAAATGGAGTGATCATAACAGCGTCTTTCTCATGGCTGCCATGAGCATTAAATTGTTAATATAAGGAAACTAGTCAGACAGGGTCTGGCGTTTAGCAAGTATTGGTTAATATTACTATTAGGTCCAACAGAGTACAAAGGGAGAGGTTTGATTTCCACCAACTTTTCCATCATTGTGCAACCTTAGACTTTGATTTCCAAAAAACTGCATTTCAATTTGAATAAAATGGTGTGTCATGGGCAACGTGGACACCTGGAAAGTCCTGGATGGGGAAAGAACTGAGAGGCACCCAAGGGTCCTCTTGGGAAGGGACTGGCTACATACATCCGTGGGAATCCCAGCAAGGGAGCCTATATGCCACCCAGGCAGCAGTTAAGTCATGGAGACTTTGAGACCAAGGAAAAGGCCGTCTGGTCATAATGAAGCCCAGGGTGGAAAAAGGAACGCTTGGGCCTGGTGAGGTTCCATCCTCTTGTCCACCTGGTCTCTCAGAACCAAGGTGGGCTGATGCGAGACCACACACGTCTGCAGAATAGAGGGGTTTGCAGATGGCCACGAAAGTTTAATCATCCACAGCAAAGATCAAAGTCTCTCTTTCCTGTCTCTCGAGGTGGCTGCCATAGAACTAATGAGTCTTGAACTCACACCAGTGTCTTCTTACCAGTTGTTTTCATTGGAGTCTCCTTGAGCTGGACACCAAGTGCCAGGGTTGGGGAGTTCCAGCTTCTCGTTTGTTCCTGCCACACCCATTTAGCAGCTGCACAAAGCCACTGAGCCTCAATTCAGCATCAAAAACCTCTAACAACTTGAGTCAAGGAGACATGAGGGCACCATTTTGTAATGGGTATTAGCTTAGAAAGAAGAACGGAAAAAGTAGGAAAGATGGTGCCCCCTCTGTGCTGACAGGTGCGAGTTCTGTGGTCCTCTGGGATCTCAGTGGGATGGGTTTGCTTGACTTGTTGGAGAGGAAGGGCCCAAGGGTGCTTTCCACATCTTATATTGGCAGGTGACTCTTGGTGGGGGATGTAAATCTAGGGGAAGATCTTGATCAATTGAAGCGGCATGTAACAGAAACCCACTTGAGTAGCTTAAGCACAGAAGGGGGTTTCTTGGTAGGATACTGGGTTACTAAAGAATACAAGGGACAGCCAAGACCCTCAAAGAACGAGAGTCAGGCCCGGATGTGTGCTGCCGACCTTCTGTGCAGCTCTCACCTCTCACAGCAGGGGCCCCTTCCCTCTCCCTCTGCAGCCCGGCCGTGCTCAGCGCCTGTGGTCAGGGCCAGCCTGTCAGCATGGGAGCTCACATCTCCCTTGTTCCAGGGACCAGCGCAGGGTGTACCCAGTTGTCTCCCAGTTCCAGCTTCCTAGAGAGAGGATCTGACTGGCCCTGTTGGGAGGAGATGTCACTCCACAGTCAAGGCCCAAAGTGCCTGGGGTTTAATGCCCCTGAGACATTGGCCAACCGTGGCTAATAGGGACGGGGATGTAAATACCCCAGACCCTGCGCTCTCAGCTGGGATGACTCAGAGGTGGATGTTTCCCAGAAGATTCTCTAGCTGGTCACACAGCAGTCATCAGCTTAATGCTATATACATTACATTCCTGCCCTTCCTGCATCACTAGACTTATCTCCTTCTTGTATTCCTTGTGAGTACGTGCACTCAGTCATGTCTGACTCCTTGAGATGCCATGGACTGCAGGACTCCAGGCTCCTCTGTCCGTGGGATTTTCAGGCAAGAATAATGGAGTGGGTTAGCCATTTGCTCCTCCAGGGGATCTTCCTGACTCAGGTTTTCCTGCACCGGCAGGCAGATCCTTTACCAACTGCGCCACTTGGGAAGCTCCTGTATTCCTTCCACGTCTCAAATAAGCTGCCTGCCCTCAAATCTTCAACTCAGCATCTGCTTCTGGGAACCCTAACTATGACAAGGACCTGAAGGTTGGGAAATTGAGCCCAGGAATCTCTCTGTTCACTAAGGATCTCTGTGCATTCATTCTTCTAGCCACTGAGTATTAGCTGAGCACCTACTGCATGCCAACATGTGGGCCAGTATAGAAGAAGACCAGGAAAGAGCCGAGAAAGTCTAGCCATGTAAAGAGAGGATGGCTTTTTACAAGAAGAAATTGGGAAGCCAAACGCTGAGCTGTGGTATTATTTAACTATATAAAAACGATGACTCACGTAGGAAAAGTGAACACCAAGTCCCAGAATACGATGGGCACCCCCTTAAAGTTTGAGAGAGGTAGTTTTGAGCAAATGAAAGGAATTCTTCAGCCAACAGTGAAGAGCAAATTTATCCACCTTGAGTTACCCCACAAGAAGTAATACAAGCAGAAAATGTAAATAGATTTTTAAAAATAAATGAATGCTGGAGTTCATTTTTCATTCTATTTGATGACATTTACTGAGGACTTTCTTTGGACCAGGCATTCTGGAAAAAGAAAAAAAAAGAGATGAATAAAGCAGACATGAGACAAGCCGTTTGACGGAGGGACCCCGGGTGGATGGTCAATGCGTCCTCTGTGCTGAGGGCAGCAACAGGGATCTAGAGGCTTCCAAGGAGCCCAGAGGGGGCGGGTGTCTGGACCGAGGAGTGAACGGAGGCTTCACAAACAGACGTGATGCAGGGCCAGCTGCAGGTTATGGAAAGGTAATTAGGACAGACTGAGGAACAAAAAGAGGTGATGTGTCAGCTCCTATGAGTGGGAGGCCCGGGAAGAGACAGGTTCAGATACGCCTGGGACTAGGACCTCAGAGAAGATGGTCACCACCCCTCCCCTCCACTCCCCTGACCTCCCCCTCCTCTCTGGGGTCTGCCTGGCACCTCTGGTCAGTCCATGAGGCAGAGTAGGAGGCCACTGGTAGCTATGATTCAACAGGTCACACCTCCCGCCTGGCTTCAAACTGAGAAGCAAAATCCCAGGGAAAGACGTGATTAGCTGGGCTCAGGCCACACGTTCACGTTGGCAGCTGCTGCCATGCCCTGTCCTGTCAGCTGCCGGCACAGACACTCCTTTGCCCTGGGCATGGCACAATATCAGCATGGAATCACACCAATAACTTAATAAGAACTGGAGTGTAGATACCCCAGCTCCTGCACCCCTCAGGGTGATGACACTGGCTCCCAGAGACCCCTGGGGCTACACTCCAGGTGCTGAGGTGGTAGCTGGTGTGATGCCCGCCCTCTGTTGGCCCTTTCCCTCCTCTCCCTCCTCCTGGTATTTCCTGGGATCATCTCCTCAATAAACTACTTGCACTCACATCCTGTTTTGGAGTCTGTTCAGGGGGAATGCAAACCAGGACACCCAGACATCATTGCAACCCTGTGACCGAGGGACAGGACCTGGTTAGTGGTATTCACCCAGCAGCCAGGGTGGCCAGAGTCAGTGATCCGAGCAGGGGAGGAACAGCTGCCCCAAGGAAGCAGACAGATGGGCAAGAGAGATAGGCAGAGAGATGGCTGAGACAGACAGGTCTGGAAGGATGAACAGAAGACACAGGGACCACGGTGGAGAGGCAAGGCTGGCGGGTGGGGATCTGAGTGAGCCTTCTGAGCAGTGTGGACTTGAACCTAGGGGGAGAGAATGAGGAGCCCCAAAGGCAAGACTTGCATCTGGGGCAGATCCTGGGGCATCCTTGGGAAGACAGCCTGGGGCCAGGGGAGCTGCGATGGAGGTTTTGGGGGAACTCCTGGCACCAAAGAAGATGGTGGGCCACAGCCCCTCACAACTCTCTTCCATTCTGGGTGCCTGGGTGCTGGGTGAGCCCTGAGCTCACAGGAGAGAAATAGGTACCCAAGCCTGCTGTCTATTGAGTGCTCTCCATGAGTCCCATCTCCCATCCCTCATGCCAGTGCTCTGAGCTGGGACCTGGGGCATCTTCATCAAATGAGAGGAAAACTGAGAGTCACACACATAAATAAGTGGCCCAGGATAACACAGTAAGTGATACAGAGGCTGGGAGCCAGCAGATTCCAAAACCTGACCTTTTAACAAATCAGTGATGTGGTAATTTATCATCAATAGGTCCAATGCAGCATATCTCTCTCACGCTCCCTCCCTCCCTTTCTTTCTCTTCCTGAATCTATTCATGCCCTGAGTCCCAACTGTGAGCTTCCCGCTAGCAAGGGGTACCTCCTGAAGCAAGAAGGTAGTCAGACAAGAGTCAGGTTAGTCAGTTCAGTCACTCAGTCGTGTCCAACTCTTTGCAACCCCATGGACTGCAGCACGCCAGGCCTCCCTGTCCATCACCCACTCCTGGAATTTACTCAAACTCAAGTCCATTGAGTTGGTGATGCCATCTAACCCTCTCATCCTCTGTTGTCCCCTTCTCCTCCCACCTTCAATCTTTCCCCACATCAGGGTCTTTTCAAATGAGTCCGTTCTTCGCATCAGGTGGCCAAAGTATTGGAGTTTCACCTTCAGCATCAGTCTTTCCAATGAATATTCAGGACTGATTTCTTCTAGGATGGACAAGAATAGCCCATGAAATTCTTTGGTTAGAAAGTGCTGGACCCTTCAGGGAGCTTTTTGTTACAGGATTTGGGATGGAAATGCTTTCATGGTCTTGAAGTATAAACAACTACCCTGGAACACTCATGAACCCTTCCTCCTCAGCCAAGGAAAAGTTTATAAGAAGTGATAAGGTTGCCAAACCATCACCGCCCAGACGACACAGTGTGTGGCCATCCTGGGGCCATAATGCCAGCTTCCCAAGGCTCAGTCTCAATGCTAGATCCCTTGAACCACAAAATTCCCTAGTAGCGACAGAATGCTCAAGTTGCCTCCAGATAGCTCATCTCTCTTCCTTAAAAATAGGATTTTTATTGTCGCTTAGCTAAAGGATGATACTTCCCAGCCAGCCTCACATCTTCTCTTGTCTGTAGAACTACATCTAAGTGTGGCTTCAAGGAAGTCTCCCTCAAGGGAGACTTCAGTGTTCTTCTTCCTTCCTGCCTGGAATATGTATATGATGGCTGGAATGCAGCAGCCACTTTAGACCATGAGGTACAGTGGGAACAGAAGCCTTAAGTAGTGGCACCTGGCCATCTATTACTAACATAGGCTTCTATATCAGTCCCACTACCTACCTCAGATTTCTGTTACATAAAAGATAAATAAATTTTTATCCTGATTTAGGTGAGGAGGAGGGGTAGGATTTTTATTCCTCCCCAATATTTACGTTGGATAACATCTTTAGTTTAAACTTGATAACAGATCTAATGTTCAAACAGGGAGTTTATTTTTTTTTTTTCTTTCTTTGTTTTTGTTCTTTGGAATTATCCATCTGGAACCTCTTCATTCTTGGAGGCAAACAATAAAATGGAAGTATGATAATATCTTTACAAAAGGGGGAGACTATGTTTCACAATTTTGTGAGACTCATTGCTCATGCTGTTTTGAAATCATTAACCTGGAACAGGCCAAACCCATATTTGAAATACGCCTAGGCTGCCACCGTCACCAAGGTTCCTGCCTGCTTCTCTCCTCTCTGATATTCCAGGAGCAGAGCCAGCAAACCCTGATGACCATGGCTGAGAATGCCTCGGAAGCACAGCTCTTCTGGCGACTGCTGCAGTGGTGATTGCTTTCTCTCCGGTGACAATCAGGCTTTTCCAGAGCAAGCTGGGCCCTGGGTATCACACCCAGGGTGTGGCGTTTCCAGAAGATTCTGAACCTTCCTCTCAGCCTTTGGAATGGAGCCAAGCATCCCGATGCTGCCTATTCGCTCATGAACAGCATCCCCTAGTGTGTTTGCTATACCCTCCATGCCAGCCCGGGGGACTGAGGGATGAAAAGAATGGAAACCTGTCTCCCCTCCAGACCCCAGCATGAGAACCCCTCCTGCTGGGGAGGACCTGAGCCTCCAGATCTCCTACTGGTCACTGAAGCCAAGCTCTGTCCTTCTTGTCCTGAGAACCTGGGCAAGTGCCTTGATTTTCCCATCTCGTTTCTCCATCTGTGAGATGAGAATAGTAAAGATCCTCTTGACAAAGCCTTTGTAGTGTTTTTTTTCTTTTCTTTTTTTGGCTGCACAGCTCAGGATGCAGGATCATAGTTTCCCGATCAGGGACTGAACCAACATCCCCTGCAGGAAAAGCCTGGAGCCTTAACCACTGGACCGCCAGGGAATTCCCCAGAGCCGCTGCAGTAAACGAGTTAACTGTTGGCATCATCCCTTTCCTCCGTGTCCTCTGAGCTGTCAACACTACTATTTTTATAAATATCGTCCAAGTTGAGCACTACTGCCTATGGGACACCTCCCTTAATCTCCCCCGCCCCTAGGAAACAGTCAAATAAGTGGAGTTTCTGGTCAACGTTGGAAAAGCAAGGTAAATCAGGGTATCCGCATCCTGGGGTGTGCCAGAACAAATGACCACAAACTGGGTGCCTCAAAATAACAGAAATGTGTTCTCTCACAGTATCTGAGGCCAGATTCTGAAATCGAGGGGTCGGCAGGGCCGGACTCCCTCTGAGCCCCGAAAGGAGGATCCTCACTCCTCCTCTCCAGCTTCTCATCTGCCCACTGTGTCCACTGCTCTCCACACACAGACACCAAGTCACAGTGCATTAGGGCCACACTGATCCAGTAAGAACTTCACCTTATTATGTCTACAAATCCCTTTTTCCCATGAGTCTTGGAAGGATGCTGTTCCCTTGACTAAACTGTGACACCAAGAATATGGCAGGAGGACGCTGGGCCAGGCCTTAAGGGTCTGGCAGCTTCCACTTCTTCCTTGTGGGATACTTGTTCTTGGGAGCCCACTGCCATGCCAGGAGGAAGCCCAAGCTGCCCCCAGGGAGGGAGCTGGCAGGCAGCACCAACGTGCAGTCATGAATGCGGGTCCTTCAGACCCAGCAAAATGATTGACTGGTGATGCTCTGAGTCATTAAGTTTAGGGGGTGCTTTCTTGTTCCGCAATAGGTGACCGGAACAGGGAGGGGTGATCCACTCTTTCCTGTTACAGCATGGGGATGGGCACACAGTGGGCATGCACCAAATGTTCAGGGACTAAAATACAATCATCTCTGACTCCCAAGAAACTACTCAACAATGACAACAACTGGAGGCATTCATACCCTGTGATCTCTTATTATACAAAAATGCCCAGGTTCTGTGCTCCTTCTTGCCTAAACCAAGACAAATTGAGATTATTTCCAAATGATGGGGTGGTTTCTGTGTTCCTATTAAATAATGGCCCTCATGGAAGACAGACTTCCGAAGCCCCTGGCAGGCTCTGGCTGGTGAGTCAGTGAGACCTGCAGATGCACAAGTCCCGGCGGGTCTCTGACCCGGGGACAACTGCGAGGACGGCCTCACCCTGCCCACACGTGTTCCAGGTTGGTGTCGTCAGCTGGATAATTCAGGTCTGATGCTGACTGGGTCCTGCTTTCCACTCACGCCAAAGTTGGAGAGGTCTCCTCCGGGGAGTCACGGCCATGTAGTCAGTGGCGCGGGGACCCCGCATCCTCGCCCCGTGTCTCCAGCCCTCAGCTCATCACCAGGCAGAGTTTAATGCTCCTCCCTTGGGCCTGGCCTGGCCGTATGGTTTTACTCTGAACAACAGGCTGTGGGGGAAGGGATGGGGCACCCGCTTCAAGGCTGGGTCTGCAGTTTCTGTTCTTGGTCTCTCAGACCCAGAGACAGGTATGCTATGGGGAAGCCCAGTCTAGCCCACAGGAGGATGAGAGGATGGGGTGGGGGTGGCCAAGGACCCCAGACTGTGCCTGAGCTGCCAGCCAACACCCACTGCCAGGCACCTGGGCAAGTGGCCCTGGACCCCTAGCCCTAGCCAAGTTGTCAGTCATCTGCAGTGAGAGCACAAAAGGACCATGCCACAGAGCATGAGAATGCATGGCGCTGTTTGAGGTCCCAACAAACTGGGATGCTCTGTTACATGGCAAAGGCTGACCGAAGCAGAGCATGCCATGTGGTGACATACCTGGCCAAGGAGAGAACGAACGGGGAGCCACATTTCCCTCCAAACAGCCAGCTGTCTGGTGAAAATCCCAGGGAGTATTTTGTACTTCTCTTATGGGCTGTACAGGGTCCTCTCCCTAAATGCGTACCTTGAAATCGGTTAACAGGAAAACCACAGGCCCAAAGTGGTGTCTCCTGAGCTAAGGCCTGAGGCAGCAAGCCTAGGCTTCGTCTGTTGTGTTGAGTTCGGGTGTCTGGGTGTCTGTCGTGACACGCAGACTTTTCTCTAGTCGCGGTGTGTGCTGGCGCCTCGTCGCGATGCCTGTGCTTCTCCTGCTGTGGAGCGAGGCTCCAGAGTATGGGCTTAGTAGCTGTAGCACACAGGCTTAGTTGCCTCGCAGCATGTGGGACCTTCCAGACCAGGGATCCAACCCACGCTCCCTGCACGGGAAAGCAGATTCTTAACCACTGGACCACCAGGAAGTCCCAAACCTAGACTTCACATGTGGCTTGACTGCCATCTCTGGCTCCTCCCTGGCATGGACGTTCCCTTCCCCTCGAAGGCTCTGTGATGAGCTGAGTAACACCCCCAAGAAGAGCACAGCCTGATCACTGAAGCCTGGAATGCATCGATGAGACGGGTGGGTGGCATCACTGACTTGATGCACATGAGTCTGAGCAAACTCTGGGAGATGGTGAAAGACAGAGAAGCCTGGCGTGCCGCAGTAAATGGGATCGCAAAGAGCTGGACACAACTGAGCGAAAAACAACTGATGCAGCAGTCTCCTAGGGCTCCTACAACCAACCAAAAACAGGGGTGGGGTGTAAAACAACAGAGACTTGTGCTCTCAAAGCTCTGGAGGCCAGAAGTTCAAAATCCAGGCATCGGCAGGGCCATGCTTACTGCAAAACCCTCAGGGAGGATGAAGTCCACACCTCCTCAGCTTCCCCTGGTCTTGATGATCCTCGGGCTTCCTGGGTTCTACATTCCTCCCACTCCTGACACTGAAATCACAAGGCTGTCTTCCCTGGGTGTCTGTGTCCAAATTTCCCTCTTTTACAAGACACCAGTGACTGGATGGGGGCTACGCCACTCAGGTAGGACCCCAACTTGATTACATCTGCAAAGACCCCATTTCCAAATAAGGTCATGTTCTGAGGGCTGAGTGGAGATGAAATTTGGGGGAACGCTAGTCCAGTCACCACACATTGTAGGAGGGGCTTTATTAAGGTGATTAGGATCTGGGAATGAAGAGCTACCCTGAATTATCCTGTGGGTGTTGTGTGATCACAAGGGTCCTTTTGAGAGGCAGGGAGGCAGGGGTCAGAGTCAGAGGAGAAGGAGGTGTGAGGCAGAATCAGAGGGACGTACTCCGAGGATGGAGGAGGGGGCCATGAGCCAAGGGATTCAGGAAACAGATTCTCTCCTGGAGTCTCCAGAAGGAACCCTGACTAGTCCAGTGAGACCCTTTCAGGCTTCTGACCTCCAGTCCAGCAGGACAGTAGGTTTATGCTGATTTATGTGGCTGAGTAGTAAAGAACCTGCCTGCCAATGCAGGAGATGCAACAGACATGGGCTTGATCCCTGGGTCAGGAAGATCCCCTGGAGGAAGGCATGGTGACCCACTCCAGCACTCTTGCCTGGAGGATATCATGGACAGAGCACCATGGAGTCCATGGGGTCACAAGAGTTGGACACGACTGGGCATGCACATTTCACTTCACATGCTGTTTTAAGTCTCTAAGGTTGGGGTCACTTACTACAGCAGCCATGGAACATTAACGCAGATGCCATGATTCACTGCGATTGCAAAGGGTATCTGGGCGGCCACGGAGCTAGGCCACAGCCTTCTGCGATGCCCCTTGCAGGGTGAATCAACCAGGGTGCAGGGAATGGCTTCCAGGCAGCATGGCTCTGCAGACCACACAGCCCTCAGCACAGCCTGAGTCATCTGCTCCAAGAGCTGCTTCCTCGGAGCCTCTTTACCAGAAATGTCCTGGGTTGATTTTTCTAGCAATCATGTAACATGTTCCAGATGTAGAAACTGGATGGGGGCCAGCCTTAGGCTTTGTCCTGGTGGGCAGCAGCCACCTTCCACCGTCGGGGGAAGCCCTGGACAGCCTGCAGAAGCTGGGACCAGGCTGGGCGTGACCATGGCCAAGGCATCTTCATGCTATCCTCCTCCTCCACGTGCTTCTCATCCCTGTGGGAGAGGCAGCTACGCTCACTCCACTTCTGCTCAGAGGTGTGTGCTTATCTTCCAGAACAGAGTGGGTGGGGTGGTGCGGGGAGTGGTACCTAATTTAGACTTGACAATAAGCAGTGCCCCAGTCTCTGTCCCTTGACAGCATCTCTGCTCGTTTGCAGAGTCTCAAGCCACTTATCTGAGATGTGCCATCTGGAGCTTCTCATGGGTGCATCTTCCTCGACTCTCTCCTTCCTACAATGATGCTTCATGGGGCAGGAGCTGTTTCAGGTCTTTGTGGTTTTGCTGGGGCAGGGGTAATCCACTCAACCCCCAGATCTTTTTACAAGACACTGGAGCCAAGATTAGGGTCCTGTGGCTGCCAGAACAAATGACCATAGACTGGAGGGGGTGCAGAGGGGATGCTTAAGACAACAGGAATTGATGTTCTCGCAGTTCTGGTGGCCAGGAGTCTGAAAACAAGGTGTGGCTAAGGTACGTCTCTCTCCTAAGGTTCTGGAGAAACCTCTGCTGCCCTTTCCAGTCTCCTGTGGCCACTTCTGCCCAGCCTCTGCCTCTGTCTTCACCCGGCCCCTCCTCTTCTCAGAAGGACACTGGTCACTGCACGTAGAGCCCGCCTAGGTGGTCTCCTCTTGAGATGGGCCACTTGATCACTTCTACAGACTCTTTTTCCAAACAAGGTCACATTTGCCAGTCTGGGGGCGGCACGTGGACACAGCTTTTACCAGCCCCCATCAACGCTACAGCAACACTACTTGGGCTCAGCTCTGGCTACTGCCTCCTAACCAGGCTGCCCCACAGCAGCCTGGACACACAGAGCTGCCCATGTTGGAGCTGGGCCTGCATGTGGTTGTTAGGGGAAGCACACTGACTGAACCCACACACAGGCAATGCACTGTAGTAAGCATTTGTATGGGATGGTTTACAACAGGAGATCCTGGTAAGGAACATGGATCTAATAAGCCACTACCACTGGAAAGAGTTTGGGAAAGGTCAAAAGGAAACACCACGTGTCCTACCACCTTTCAGAATCCTTGCTGGCATCCTTCTTGGCTGAGCAATGCGTGCACCACCAGGAAGGCCTGAGTCAGAATGACCAGCCAGAGACAACCCAGAAACTAATCCCATCACTATGAAACCAAGACTGAGCCATGTGGCAGAGCAGCTCTCCGGGGTCCCCGTGCCCTCCTGCTCTCCGCATGGGTGCCCCTTCCCAACAACGTCTCTTGCTTTGTCAGCACATGTCTCCTCTGACAGTTCATTTCCTAGTGTTAGACAAGCGCTCGAAAAGGGGTCCCCCATCCTGCAACATGGTAGTCTCCCCTCCGTGTGGCACTGGGGGTAGCTCTGAGTCCTTCTGCTTTCTGCCTCCCCTTAGTCTACCTTCCTCCATCAACTTTGGGGGATGCAAGGGGGCAGCTCAGGACATGCCTCCTCACTTCCTTCTCATCCCTCGCCTCACCCAGCTGAAGCTGGGGAGGAGGAATGCTCCTTTGGCGGACCCTGAATTTTATTCCCCTCTGGCTGGTTATCAGCTTGAAGGTCAAATTCAATGGACCTCTTTCGTTGTTGTTAACTGAAGCATGGTTGATTTTCAACATTGTGTTAGTTTCAGGTACACAGCAAAGTGATTCAGTTATACATATGGATATATTGCTTTTCAGATTCTTTTCCATTATAGATTATTAAAAAATACTGAGTATAGTTTCTCAATAAAGGACAGAAATGGTATGGACCTAACAGAAGCAGAAGATATTAAGAAGACATGGCAAGAATATACAGAAGAACTGTACAAAAAGATCTTCATAACCCAGATACTCACGATGGTGTAGTCACTCACCTAAAGCCAGACATCCTGGAATGTGAAGTCAAGTGGGCCTTAAGAAGCATCACTACGAACAAAGCTAGTGGAGGTGATGGAATTCTAGTTGAGCTATTTCAAATCCTGAAAGATGATGCTGTGAAAGTGCTGCACTCAAGATGCTGCCAGCAACTTTGGAAAACGCAGCAGTGGCCACAGGACTGGAAAAGGTCAGTTTTCACTCCAATCCCAAATAAAGGTAATGCCAAAGAAAGCTCAAACTACCGCACAATTGCACTCATCTCACATGCTAGGAAACTAATGCTCAAAATTCTCCAAGCCAGGCTTCAGCAATACATAAATTGTAAACTTTCAGATGTTCAAGCTGGTTTTAGAAAGGCAGAGGAACCAGAGATCAAATTGCCAACATCCGCCGGATCATGGAAAAAGCAAGAGAGTTCCATAAAAACATCTGTTTCTGCTTTATTGACTATGCCAAAGCCTTTCACTGTGAGGATCACAATAAACTGGAAAATTCAAGAGATGGGAATCCCAGACCACCTGACCTGCCTCTTGAGAAATCTGTATGCAGGTCAGGAAGCAACAGTTAGAATTGGACATGGAACAACAGACTGGTTCCAAATAGAAAAAGGAGTATGTCAAGAGTGTATATTGTCACCCTGCTTATTTAACTTATATGCAGAGTACATCATGAGAAATGCTGGACTGAATAAAGCACAAGCTGGAATCAAGACTGCTGGGAGAAATATCAATAACCTCAAGATACGCAGATGATACCACCCTTATAGCAGAAAGCAAAGAACTAAAAAGCCTCTTGATGAAAGTGAAAGAAGAGAGCAAAAATTTGGCTTAAAACTCAACATTCAGAAAATGAAGATCATGGCATCTGGTCTCATCACTTCATGGTAAATAGATGGGGAAACAGTGGAACAGTGTCAGATTTTATTTTGGGGGTCTCCAAAATCACTGCAGATGGTGACTGCAGCCATGAAATTAAAAGACACAATGGCAACCCACTCCAGTACTCTTGCCTGGAAAATCCCATGGACAGAGGAGCCTGGTAGGCTACAGTCCACGGGGTCGCACAGAGTCAGACACGACTTAAGTGACTTAGCAGCTCTTTGGAAGAAAAGTTAGACAGCATATTAACCTAGATAGCATATTAAAAAACAGAGACGTTACTTTGCCAACAAAGGTCCGTTTAGTCAAGGCTATGGTTTTTCCAGTAGTCATGTATGGATGTGAGAATTGGACTATAAAGAAAGCTGAATGCCAAAGAATTGATGCTTTTGAATTGTGCAAGGAGATCCAACCAGGCCATCCTAAAGGAAATCAGTCCTGAATATTCATTGGAAGGACTTATGCTGAAGCTGAAACTCCAATACTTTGGCCACCTGATGCAAAGAACTGACTCATCTGAAAAGACCCTGATGCTGAGAAAGATTGAAGGTGGGAGGAGATGGAGACGACAGATGAGGTGGTTGGATGGCATCACCTACTCAATGGACATGAGTTTGAGTAAATTATGGGAGTTGGTGATGGACAGGGAGGCCTGGCATGCTACAGTCCATGGAGTTGCAAAGAGTTGGACATGACTGAACTGAACTGAATGATCTCTTGTGCTATATAGTAGGCCCTTCTTGTGTATCATCTTCAGGAATGGAATTGCAGGGTCATATGGCAGTTCTGTTTTTCTGTTTTTAAGGGACCTCCAGACTGGGTCTCCATAGTGGCTGCACCAGCTTACATTCCCGCCAATGGTGGAGGAGGGTTCCCCTCTCTCCACATTGCCACATCGTCTTCAGCATTCACTGTTTGTAGACTTTCTAGTGATAACTGGCTCTTAATGCATAAGTGGGAGCTAAAGGGAATTAGAAGATCCTTTGTCTTTATCCGAGTCCACTTTCAGGCCTCTGATCTCTAATTCCAAGCAAGACTCGGACTCCTCTCTCCTGCTGAGCTCCTGAAGCATTCCTGGTCCCCCAGAGGCAGACAGGAGCCTCAGCTGAGAAAGGAAAGTGTCAGGCACCCTGAAACACAAAAGAGGAAGGTTCATCGCCAAATTCTCATTTGATCCCCTTCCACTACTAGCAGGGCCTGCACTTATCCAACCTCACCAGCAGGGGGCTGCAGAGGCGTTTTGAAACCAACCCTACTGGAGGTCAACTTCAAATCTGATAAACCACACAGCTGACCAGGTTCCAACAAATGTCTACACTGAAAGTCTACAATCACAAGTAGAATGTTTACACCGCTGCTGGAAGGGCTGGAGCCTCAGTTCACTAGCCACAAAGTGAGTCTCACAGGGGACCTCCTCATCTGGAAAGAGCAGATGAAGCAATGCAGGCAAAGCTCTGAGTGTAGTGCCTGAAGCCTTGTCCTTCACCCCCCACCAAAATATGCCCTGAAATTTGTACACTGGAGAGATGTCAGCTAACCCAAGAGCTGGACTTAACAATGATGAGAACTGAAAAACACTAGTTAGAAGTGTGCTTTGGCTGAGTAAGTTTTGGAGCATGAAACACACGGCTCTGGAGAGAAGCTTAGTACGAGGGGAGGGAGGAGAAGCATGGTTGGGGGAAGGTGGGCCAAGGGGAGCTCGTCATTCCCAGGGATGAGGCTTTCAGCAGTCAACTCATTTCCCCAAATTTCCAGAACTCTCCATTCTGCCCCTCTGAGAATTAGAACCATAGACTCCACACTTGTGAGCTGAGGGGATAAAATGCTCTTGGCTTCCAGTGTGGGATTACTCTGTTTCCTAACTGGTAACAAGAAGCAAATCCAAATATGCATTATTATTATTGACCTTTTCCTTAACCAATTATCTCATGATTGGGCTCATTATTTTAGGGAAAACGGCTACTCTCTTTGTGTGTGTGTGTGTCATAACTTTTTTCCCCAAAAGAAGACTTTTTATTGTAAAAACTGATTAAAGTACGTATTCCTAACTAAAAAAGTCGCTACTTTCTATACATCTCTAATAAAACCTCAACTTTTAAACTGTCTACAATGACAGAGATGAATTAGAATCAGACAAGCTATGCAACTAATCTGAAAGAAGAGAAGAAAAAGTTAGAAAAAAAAGTAACAGAGAGGAAGCAAAACAAATGGAAAACAAACAGCAAGATGGCAGGTTTTAACTCAACAATGTTATTTATATTAAATGTAAATTATCTCAATACTCCAATTAAAATGCAGAGATTGTCAGACTGTACAAAAAGACACAATTATATGCTGTCTATAAGAAACTAACTTTATATACAGACATGCAGAGAGGCTGAAAACAAAGAGAGGGAGAGATATGGACCAATCAGCACGCTTAGCTCCTGGAAGGGGAGCTGCAGGGCTGAACTGCAGTGCAGTGGGCTCCAGAGCAGGGGTGTTCCCAGGGACGAAGAGAGCCCACTCCAGTGATAGCAGACCCACACGCAGAGCCTAAGATCAGAAAACTCCCAGAAGAGAACCAGCAGAAAGCCTCAGCCAGGCACTGATTTCTCAGATGCAACATCAAAAGCACACCCTGGAAAAGAACAAGTTAGTAAATGGGGTTGTTTAAAGCAAATGCTATGGCCCTGAGTTGTTGGTTTACAATGTGTATAGAAATGATAATATGGTTATAAAAGCATTTAGTATGGGGAGGGTACATGATAATATACTGTCTGAAGAAAGGTCCTGTATTTTCCTGGAGTAACTCCATATTAACTCAAGTTAAGTTGTGGTCAAAGATGCATACTGAAATCCCTAGAATAACCATTAAAAATGGTGTTTTTCATGGTGTGGGGAATGCTTCTAAAACATATTAAGCAAAATAGAGGAAAAGAGCATTGTGTCAAGGGTACAAGCTATATTCATATATATAGTCACATATATATGAATATAGAAAGGCCAACAGGAATTATGCAATGAGATTATAGAGGTCTAGGTTTACTTCCTTACTGCTGAATATCTAACAAAGATGTGTCCAGAGAGCATGTATTACCTTAGGGGGATGTGCAAAATAGGACGATGAAAGAAACATGAGGAGGGAAGGAAGAGAAAGGAAAACAAAACAAAATAAAACAAGAAGGGAGACAGGGGGCAACAGAGGCAGCAAAAGGACAACTCTGCAGAGAATCCTGGAGGAGAGATGGAGGAGGGCCTCCCCGCCCTCCACCGCATCATCACAGGTAGGAACCCGACCTGCCGGCACCTGCTAGAGCAGGGCATCCTATGGACCTGGAGGAGGTGTGTGCCTGTGAAGCAGTCCACACTGGAGCCGCCCTGTCAGTGCTCACTATGGACCAAGGGCAGCTGGAAGCATGGTCTAACTTTCTAACTGAGGGCGGCAACCAAATCCACACCCTGCCTATGTGAGGCACTTCTGGTGCCTGGATGGGATCCGGGGCCGTCCCCCGCCCTCGTGTCCTGTCTCTGAGACTGACTGAAATGATCGGGAGTTGGAAATTGCTGGTCCCATCTCCTGAAAAACCCTAGGGGAGGGCGGAGGTCTGGCCCATTCTGAGTCAGTCTTGCTGACCAGGACAGGGACAGGTCAGCAGAAGGGAAGGTTCTAAAGTTCTCGTGGAGTGACGGGGTCTTGCTCCATCTGCAGAAGGCGCCAACCCTGGTGGGGAAACAGCAGCTCTGCGCGCAGGAAGGCCTCTCAGGCTTCCCAGAATTCTTAATCAAAACAAAACACCATCAGCGTACAAACGTTTCAAGGGTAACTCTTCTTTCACTAATATTTCCTGTCAGTAAATGGAAGTCATCTGAGAGGTTAATGACCTAGCCGCTTTACGAGGTCTCTGAGACATGGGCTGATTCCCTGGTTACGCAACAGAAAGGCTTTGATCGGCAGAAAGAACACTGAAATTCCAAAACTCCATCCTTGAAAGATAAGCCGGCCAGCCCCAAGTGTTCACTGGGAGGACGTGTCTTCAGGATTTGATTTTTCAGTTTATCCCAACTAAGAGGCACCATCCAAATGGGCCTGGGTTTGAATCCCTGCCATAGCTCTCCCTTGCTATATGCCCTTGGGAAAGTCAGTTGCCTTCTCTGGGCTTCACGCCCACTATAAATGAGGGTGATAAGCACAGTCTACCTCCTGGGGCTGCTGTGGAGATGAATGACAGGATTATAAATGAGTAATGGTCAGGATGCGTTAAGTACTTAGTAACTAGTAGCACTTATGATTAGTATTTAAGATGTAGACTTGACCCAAGCACTTTCACTCCAGAGAAAAGTTGTGCTCTGTTAGTGGAGACCCTGAGAGCCCTCCAGTGGCGTTACAGCCAGGCCCTGGTGGACCCCTCATGCTGGCCCTCTTCCTGCCTCAGTTTCTCCCTCTGTGACATGATGGGCTTGGCCAGCTCCCTCAGGACCATGTCCACTCTGACCTTCTCATTTTCCAATGAAAACCAGCTCAACAGGCACAACTAGGATGGAGGTAGACACACACGCCAGGAAAGCTGAGTTCAGGCTGGACCTTATGCTATTGTAGAGGAAAACAGCTTTTAAGCTTAAACCCAAATGACTTCCTGGGTCGGTACCTGTGATGCCAGGACCCACCGAATTCCTCAACACCCTCAGCTGTCATGGGCTCCCACAGTGATTACCATTATTAAAAATAAAATCAAGGTGGTTTGATTCCATCAAGATGGACCAGCACTGTCCTTGCTGGCTTTCTCACTGGGATCGACTCAGAAGTACATGGGGGCAGACAGACTGGGGAAGGAGCCAGAACGCCAAGCACCCTAGGGCAGTGGTGAGCTGCCACCCTTCTCCTGGAACCTCCTGGCCTGAGCTCACAGGCAGCATGAAGGGAACCATGCGCCAGGTGGGGCAGAGACACAGCAGAGAGAGCCCCTGTTTCTAGACTGAGCAACACCAAAGGCAATCTCGGAAGAGTCAGAGAATGTGGGGGCACGCCCGAGTTGTTTTCCCTCTATTCTGCTTTTCCTGTTGTTTATCCCAGCCCCCAGGAGTCTGCAGCGGGGATGTGGTTGGGCAGGCACCTAGACCTTCTGAGTCTGAAAAGTGTCTCATCAGAAAAGCTGTGGTCCCAACAACGTGAGGTCAACCCTAGTTTTTTTTTACATTTACTTCCAGCTGGGTCTTCCTTGCTGTGCGCAAGGTTTCTCTAGTTGTGGTGAGAGGGGGCTACTTTCAGTTGGGCAGCTTGGGCTTCTTATTAGGGTGGCTTCTCTTGCTGCAGAGCATGGGCTCTAAGGGTGCCTGGGCTTCGGTGGTTGTGGCAAAGGGCTCAGTAGTTGTGGCACATGGGCTTAGTTGCCCTGTGGCATGTGGGATTGCCCCAGACCAGGGATCAAACCTATGTCCCCATCCATCAGCAAGAGGATTCTTAACCACTGAACCAACCAGGCAAGTCCCAAGCCCCTCCCCACTAGCTTCTCCCTCACCCTGACCTCTTGCCACTCGGTCCTAGAGGCAGGCAGGGTGGGAAGAGCACGGCAGAGCCGAGAACTAAGGTTCAGACTCTCTGGTCACGGGAGGGGGGAAGGGAGACCTCGGTAAGGGGAGAAGGAAAGAGGAGGGAGCCTAAGAAAGCAACCCCATGCAGTGGGAGAGGAACTCCTGGGCTCACCTCTGGGCCACACATGCATCGAAGTCTCAAGAGACAGTAGAAAATGTTTTGAAGTGAAAATGAAAATATAAAGTATCTAAATTGGTTGGATGCAGTTAAAGCTATCTTTAGAGGGAAATTTATAGCATTAGAAAATGTTAAAAAATAATAATAATAAAGATCTCAAATCTATAACTTAAGCTTCCACACTAAGAAACCAGGAAAACAAAAGTAAAATAAACTCAAAGCAAGCGAAAGAAAGCAATCAAGATGAAAAGCAAAAGTCAGTGACACTAAAATCAGTGACAGAAAACCAAGAGAGAAAAACCAATGAAATCAAAAGCTGGTACTTTTAAAAGGCCAATAAAATTTGGCAAATCTTTAACAAGGCTGACAACAGATAGAGACAGACACAAACAGGCAACATGTGGGATAAAAAGGAGTTAACACCACAGACCCCAGAGACACTAGAAGGACAATGGGAGAATACCTTGAGCATCTCTTTGCACTTGAACTGAAAAATTGAGATGAATTAGAACTATCTCTAAACAGCCACAGATGACCAAAGCTCACCCAAGATGAAATAGATTATTACCAAGTATTCCTATCTCTATTAATTAAACTTGTTTAAAACTTTTCAAAAACAATCTTCAGGCCCAGATGGTATTACTAGAGAAAATTACCAAATGTTTACAGTCAAAGTAACACCAGTACCACACAAGTAAGGAATACTTACCAAACTTACCAATTCATTTTTAGACACCAGTTTTTTGCTTTGTTGTTGTTTTTGTCATTTTGTTTTTGTTTTTTTTTCTGCACTATGACACATGTGGAATTTCCCCAACCAGGGAATGAACGTGCACATCTAACAGCAGACACTCGGAGTCTTAACCCCTGGACCACCAGGGACATCCAACAGGCCAGTATTATTCTGACACCCAAACCACACAAAGACAATGCAAGAAATATGTATGGACCAGTATGAATCATGGATGTAGACCCAAAAATTTTTGATGAATATTAGCAAATAGAATCCAGCAACCTGTGAAAGATATACTACTCTGTGATCAAATGGTGCTTATCTCAGGAATGCAGGCTGTGGAGTATTAAAAAAAAAAAAAAAAATCAACACAGTCCATCACATCAATAGACTAAAGAAGAAAAAACAGTATCATATTAATTCATGCATGAAAAACATTTGACAGAATTCAACATCCATTCGTGATATATATATCTTTCTCTCTTGAAAAACTGAGAGTAGAAAGTAACTTCCTTAATCCAGTAAAAGATATATCTACAAAAATCCCATAGCTAGCATATTTAATGGTGAAAGAACTGCCTTCACTAAGGACCAGAAATAAGACAAGTATATATATTCTTAACATTCTCAGACCTCATTTTACTTGAAGGTCTAGCCAATGAAATCTGGCAAGAAAAAAAAGAAATCATAGGCATACAGACTGGAAAGAAAGAAAGAAATAGAACTGTCCCCACAAGTGTATATCTTTGTCTATGAAGAAAATTTTAAAGCATGTGTAAAAGCTTCTGTGAGTTTAGCAAGATCTCAGGATACAAGGTCAAAATACAAAAATCAACCCTATTTTCATTCACCACCAATATACAAATGTTAACTGAAAATTTTAAAATAATAGCATTTACAATTGCTCCCCCAGAATGAAATAATTAAGTGTAAGTCTAAAAAAATTGTCTGTGATTTGTATGTTTCGTCTAAATGTCAATGAAAGAAATCAAAGAAATCCTTAAAAGGAAATCACACAAGACCTAAATAAATGGAGAGACATACCGTGTTTGGGGGTTGGAAGACAACACATAATTCAGGTGTAAATTCTCCCCAAATCAATCTCTAGGGCTTAACGTATTTCCAATCAAATTTCCAGCATGAGTCTCTGCAGAGAGAGACAAGAAGATGCTAAATTCAAAGTAGGAAGGCAAAGGATATAGAATAGATAAAGACTAGAATTGAACTCCAGTTGACCTATTTCAAATTCTGAAAGATGATGCTGTGAAAGTGCTGCACTCAATCTGCCAGCAAATTTGGAAAACTCAGCAGTGACCACAGGATTGGAAAAGGTCAGTTTTCATTCCAATCCCAAAGAAAAGCAACGCCAAGGAATGCTCAAACTACTGTAAAATTACACTCATCTTACACGCTAGTAAAGTAATGCTCTAAATTCTCCAAGCCAGGCTTCAGCAATACGTGAACCATGAACTTCCAGATGTTCCAGCTGGTTTTAGAAAAGGCAGAGGAACCAGAGATCAAATTGCCAACATCTGCTGGATCACTGAAAAAGCAAGAGAGTTCCAGAAAAACATTGTTTCTGCTTTACTGACTATGCCAAAGCCGTTGACTGTGTGGATCACAATAAACTGTGTAAAATGCTTCAAGAGATGGGAATCCCAGACCACCTGACCTGCCTCTTGAGAAATTTGTATGCAGGTCAGGAACAACAGTTAGAAATGGACATGGAACAACAAACTAGTTCCAAATAGGAAAAGGAGTACGTCAAGGCTGTATATTGTCACCCTGCTTATTTAACTTATATGCAGAGTACATCATGAGAAACTCTGGGCTGGATGAAGCACAAGCTGGAATCTAGACTGCTGGGAAAATGTCAATAACCTCAGATATGCAGATGACACCACCCTTATGGCAGAAAAAAGAGTAAAAGCCTCTTATTAAAGTGAAAGAGGAGAGTGAAAAAGTTGGCTTAAAGCTCAACATTCAGAAAACGAAGATCATGGCATCTGGTCCCATCACTTCATGGGAAATAGATGGGGAAACGGTGGAAACAGTGTCAGACTTTATTTTGGGGGCTCCAAAATCACTGCAGATGGTGACTACAGCCATGAAATTAAAAGACAATTACTCCTTGGAAGGAAAGTTATGACCAACCTAGATAGCATATTGAAAAGCAGAGACATTACTTTGCCAACAAAGGTCCGTCTAGTCAAGGCTATGGTTTTTCCAGTGGTCATGTATGGATGTGAGAGTTGGACTGTGAAGAAAGCTGAGCTCTGAAGAGTTGATGCTTTTGCACTCTGGTACTGGAGAAGATTCTTGAGAGTCCCTTGGACTGCAAGGAGAACCAAACAGTCCATTCTAAAGGAGATCAGCCCTGGGTATTCTTTGGAAGGAATGATGCTAAAGCTGAAACTCCAGTGCTTTGGCCACCTCACGCGAAGAGTTGACTCATTGGGAAAGACTGATGCTGGGAGGGATTGGGGGCAGGAGGAAAAGGAGACAACAGAGGATGAGATTGCTGGATTGCATCACTGACTCGATGGATGTGAGTCTGAGTGAACTCCAGGAGTAGGAGATGGACAGGGAGGCCGGGCATGCTGCGATTCATGAGGTCGAAAAGAGTCGGACACAACTGTGCAACTGAACTGAAGTTTGTACAAGAAAGGGTGCCATTCCCCCTTGGGGAACAGATTCACGAATTTGTGCCCAGGGATCAGGTGTGGTCAAGGACTGGAAACACGACTCCTGGCCCCACATTAGAAGGGTCCATATACTGTTGTTCTGACCAGCCCTCCTGCAGTGAAAGTTGCAGGTGTGGATCCACCACATGAGGGTGAAGAGAGCATACCACGCAGACCCGGAGGATGCCGAGTGGACTATATAAAAGGACCCCACTGAGCCCCATGAAACCAAGATCATCACAAAGAAGAAAAAGAGACGAGGCTCTACAATCAACTGCTGCTACAAGGACTTGCTGGTATCATCTTGAGACTAACCATAGTTTCAGTGCTATAATTACAGTTGAATGTTGTGTATATATTCCTGATTTATCTGGCTATGTATCAGCCACCCTAGATGTCGTCAAAGGTCAGGTAAAATTTGTGTCTGATGATAATCTTCCTTTTGGACTTTGGTCCTATCTTGGGTGAAGGGTGACTGGTGGAAAACTATATTTACCATTGTTATAGTTGCCTTGATAGTTCTGCTTTGTGGACCCTTTATTTTACAATGTATTATGAACTTTGCAACCCAAAGGTTGATGTCGTTCTCCCAAATTAGAAGTCGGAGAGTCAGGGTGCAATATATCCCTATGAATGATGCTCATCTTACGAGTTAAGAGCATCAAGATGGGGGAATGAAGGAGAAAACAGAACAGGCTCCATCTTGAAAGCGGGACTCCATCTTGGGCTGGACTGTGGCCTTTGAGCTATATGACCCACTCCAGTGTTCTTGCCTGGAGAATCCCAGGGACGGGGGAGCCTGGTGGGCTGCCGTCTATGGGGTCACACAGAGTCGGACACGACTGAAGTGACTTAGCAGCCCAGTATCTATGGAAACAACATACCAACTAGAAAACTAGGCCCCCTGTACGGGAAAGACTAGAGATCTCTTCAAGAAAATTAGAGATACCAAGGGAACATTTCATGCAAAATATGGGCACAATAAAAGACAGAAATGGTAGGGACCTAACAGAAGCAGAAGATATTAAGAAGTGATGGCAAGAATACACAGAAGTACGATACAAAAAAGATCTTCACGACCCAGATAATCACAATGGTGTGATCACTCACCTAGAGCCAGACATCCTGGAATGTGAAGTGGGCCTTAGGAAGGAAGCATCACTATGAACAAAGCTAGTGGAGGTGATGGAATTCCAGTGGAGCTGTTTCAAATCCTGAAAGATGACACTGTGAAAGTGCAGCACTCAATATGCCAGCAAATTTGGAAAACTCAGCAGTGGCCACAGGATTGGAAAAGGTCAGTTTTCATTCCAATCCCAAAGAAAGGCAATGCCAAAAAATGCTCAAACTACCACACAATTGCACTCATCTCACACACTAGTAAAGTAATGCTCAAAATTCTCCAAGCCAGGCTTCAGCAATACGTGAACCATGAACTTCCTGATGCTCAAGCTGGTTTTACAAAAGCAGAGGAACCAGAGATCAAATCGCCAACATCTGCTGGGTCATCGAAAAAGCAAGAAAGTTCCATAAAAGCATCTATTTCAGCTTTATTGACTATGCCAAAGCCTTTGACTGTGTGGATCATAATCAACTGTGGAAAATTCTGAAAGAGATGGGAATCCCAGACCAAATGACCTGCCCCTTGAGAAACCTATATGCAGGTCAGGAAGCAACAGTCAGAACTGGACATGGAACAACAGACTGGTTCCAAATAGGAAAAGGAGTACGTCAAGGCTGTATATTGTCACCCTGCTATTTAACTTCTATGCAGAGTACATCATGAGAAATGCTGGGCTGGAAGAAACACAAGCTGGAATCAAGATTGCCAGGAGAAATATCAATAACCTCAGATATGCAGATGACACCAACCTTATGGCAGAAAGTGAAAAGGAACTAAAAAGCCTCTTGATGAAAGTGAAAGAGGAGAGTGAAAAAGTTGGCTTAAAGCTCAATATTCAGAAAACGAAAATCGTGGCATCTGGTCCCATCACTTCATGGGAAATAGATGGGGAAACGGTGGAAACAGTGTCAGACTTTATTTTTGGGCTCCAAAATCACTGCAGATGGTGACTACAGCCATGAAATTAAAAGACATTTACTCCTTGGAAGGAAAGTTATGACCAACAAAGGTCGGTCTAGTCAAGGCTATGGTTTTTCCAGTGGTCATGTATGGATGTGAGAGTTGGACTGCGAAGAAGGCTGGGCACCGAAGAACTGATGCTTTTAAACTGTGGTGTTGGAGAAGACTCCTGAGAGTCTCTTGGACTGCAAGGAGATCCAACCATTCCGTTCTAAAGGAGATCAGTCCTAAGTGTTCTTTGGAAGGACTGATGCTAAAGCTGAAACTCTAATATTTTGGCCACCTCATGCAAAGAGCTCAGTCACTGGAAAAGACTCTGATGCTGGGAGGGATTGGGGGCAGAAGGAAAAGGAGATGTCAGAGGATGAGATGGCTAGATGGCATCACCGACTCGATGGACATGAGTTTGGGTGAACTCTGGGAGTTGGTAATGGACAGGGAGGCCTGGCGTGCTGCAATTCATGGGGTCGCAAAGAGTCGGACACGACAGAGACTGAACTGAACTAAGAATTGAACTCACCCTGCCCAGACATCCCCTCGTCTGGGCTCTCCCAGGCCCGACTCCTGTTCTCTGACCAACACTCATCACTTCATCCTCTCCAGAGCCTGGGTCCCGCTTTCTCCCTCAGACTGTGAGCCCGTCAAGATGGGAGCTGTCAAACTTCCCACTTCCTTTCATTTCTTATCTCCCTGCATCTACAAGAAATATGTGGCATCAAGTCGGTACCCGACTTGATGGGTGAATTAAATTCACTTGAAATTCCCCAAGCTCTGATTAGTTAACAGCAGGCTTGGCTGTTTCTGGGGTGGGAGAGACTGGCCAGAGCACCATGATTCTCAGAGCCTACTGGCACCAGTCCCATACTCAGCACAGAGGTTTCCTTGGCATTTACAGTGTTAAGAATGCAGACAAGAATGGAAGAAGCCTGTGTAGACACAGTTATTAAGGATCAATTAGGGCTGGAACCATCTAGGGTTTGGAAAAATGTTTTCAGATTGTTTTCCAAGGGTTTGATGAAACCCCAAAGACATTCTTCCCAGGCATATTTCCCCAGAAGTTGGAAACCCTTAAGCATTTAAGAGTTTAACCCTTAGGTTGAGGGTGTTTGTGCTGAGCTCATCCCAGTGGAATGGCCCACGGTGCCCAGATGGCCTGTGTTCTCTGTGTTTATTTAAACGTGGAGTTAGATGCTTGCGTTCCAGAGCACACAATTGAGCTTCACGTGAATTCTCAAACCAGTGCTTGAATTCCAACAGGGTATGGACTGGACACACATGCTTCCCCAACAGCTGACATCAAAATTAGCCTCTGAGGTTGCAACATGGCCAAACTTCAGACCTTAGAACCCTTAGAGAGGTGGGGGATGGGAGAAGCACCTCCAGCAGCTACCTGGGTTGGCTTGGGAAAAGATATTTCTAAAACTTACAAAGGAAAAAAATACCCACTGTAGAGAAACTGGAATACTCAAAGACTGCAGTGGTGGGGGACAAAATACAGAGACAAGCATTGGTGATGTCTGAATGAGGGTATTTGCTTTCAGTCTTTTTGTGGGGGAGTTGCTGTGTTTTGGTATGGCACTGGGCTGTGAGAGTTGGCTTTCAAGGTGGCAAACGCATGACTGAGATGAAGGGGGCAGAACTAAGTGATTAACCAGCCATCGGCCCTGGTTGCTCTCCTGTGGGCAGCAGGGGGAGCCAGCCTAGGACCAGGAAGCAGGATCCAGACACTGGCTGCATCTGTCACTCAAACTTCCTCCAAAAAACGGGGACACCAGTTTCTGCCCCTCTCTGAGGCTAAGCGGGAGGGGAACATCCATGGTGGATGCAACGAGGCAACTCTGCAAACCACCAACCAGTTAAACTTGCTTCCTCATTCATTGACAGACTGGTCTGGCCCCCTTCTTGAGATTCCAGTGAAGATAAGGAAGATATTGTGCAAAGAATCCATGGCACCTGGTTAGCCTGGCATCTGCCATCAGGTGAGCATTCAATCGGTAACTGGGATGAAAAGAGTTTTCTATCTGGACTATGAAGAGTTTATCATTTTGAGAATCATTTATCAGTGGACACCCTGTTACTAAAACTGGCACATTCTGCATACAAGGTTTCTGTGAGCTTAAGCCCTCCTCCCATCCCCCTGGGGATTTCAACAGCAAGAGACTGCGTTGACCCTGCCACACTGGGGTGATGACAACTGCAGATAACCTTGGGTGAAAGCAGGCACAGGGTACAGGCTGTGTGATGTTTCTATGAAATCCTAAACAAATTCCCTACAGCAGTGGTTCCCACCCAGGGGTGATGTGGGCCCCCAGGGGACATTTAGCCATGTATGGTGAGGTTTCTGGTTGTCACAACTGGAAGAGGAGTACAGCTGGTACCCACTGTGAGAGGCCAGCAGGCTGCTAACACTCCACCATGCACAGGGCAGCCACCCATACCCAGATAGCCATGGCGCCGAGGGTGAGAAGTGATGTATGAAGGACGTCAGGCACTGGTGAGACAGGTGAGACCAGTGGTGAGACCTCCACTTGTGGAGGTCTCAGGTGCTGGAAACGCTCAACACATTTGTACAGCAGTGTGAATATGCTATGTGCCCTGAGCGGTGTGCAAGTCACACCTCCAACCCAGCCCTGCCACCCCCGTGTGACACCACCACCCTCCCCGCAGCACCAGCTTTGGTAGGACAGGATGGTTTAGTCAATGCATCACTTTACTAGAGTGAAATTAAAGGGTTTGGTTGCGGGTGTTCCAAGTCAAACACAAACCATATGAAAACGCAGACTCATGGTAGCCATTCGGTTCCCTTTCACAAGATTTTCCAAACCACCACCACTGACGCCAGCAGAGAACAAACGTCTCCTCCGCCCCCTCCCAACCCCCTCATCCCCGACCCCACTACAGGTTTTATTCTCATTTCCGTGAAAAGGGGGCAAGATCTGGCCCAGCCCTTCCTGCTCCATAAGCCACAAACCTGCCTGGGGTGTTAGCACCGGGGGCCTGCAAAGACCCGGTGAGTCAGCTGCTCAGTGGGCCAAGGGATCAGATCCCAGGGCTGGGATGAGCCATGAGGTCACAGGTCCTGCCCACAGCAAGGAGGGGCTGAAGGGTGGACCTTGGCCGGACCCTGCGAGGCTGTCCTGCTGGGGCTGCCGCTGTTCGTGTACTGTTTTTTTGCAGTGAACTTCAATTTTAATTTTCTGACTTCTGAATCATATTACATACTGTCACCATTAGGACTAACAGGACCAAAATACTTAGGTTAGATGCAAATCTTACATGGGATCAGTTTTTCGTTTTTCTGTGTGGTGGTGAATTGAACAAAAATTTAAAAGCCTGGCTTCAACAGAAGCATCCAGAACTGACAGGACAGCAGAATTCAATTGAGGGGACAGGCAAGCAGAGTCAAAGGTCGAGGCAGGGAGAAGGCAGAAAGTTTGAAAGGCGAGTTATGAGAAACGAGACCTGACCCTGTGATAACACCAGAAGGGACTCAGGTGACCAAGGCTTGCTGAGCTCCGAGGCTCTGCTTACAGATGTCACCTGTTACCTGGCCTAACCCTGCCCCTGGCCCCATGTGGCAGTGCTACCCCTGGGCACTTCAGACACCAGGCCACCTCCCCAAGGTCATAGCTCGGGAGTTCGGAGCACAGGCTGGGTGCTTCTGCACCCCAATTTCTAATCCCTTCATTCCTTTTAGTACCATAAGCATACAACATTCCTCCAAATTGCCCTTCTGCTTCTCTGCTGTATCACCTGGCTCCGGTAGCCACTCCAGTTCACCCCCGAGTGCCAGGACCAAGCTGGGCAAGCCTTGGGGATGGAGAGGTGGGTGCTGGCACATGGCACAGCACAGGGTTACAAGCAGACTCAGGGTGATGCCCACTCCCCAGCCACACAGCACAGGCACGAAATCCTGCCAGACATCAGAGGGCCAAGTGCCCGGAAGCCCCCATGGCTGGGCCTGGCCCCTAGGAAGCCCCATGTCCTCTTGGCTATTGCGAACATCCCAAGAAAAGGTGCCAAAGGAGAAAGGCTCCCCAGAGAGAGGAAAAGGGGCGGGGGAGGGGGGTGGCAAACAGAAGCGCCCCAGGAGCGACCACAGGTCCCAACACCCCGGACCTGCTCCAGGTCACAAGCCCCAAGGGACAGCTCATCTGGCACTGGGAGGCGTGGTCTCAGTGCACCTGGAGGGTCTGAACTAAGAAACAGAAGAGAGCTCCCTAGAAAGGGAGCGTTACTACTGCAAACTCACACCTTGACAAAAACATAACAGATTTCATGTCACTGCATGCCCTCCAGGAGGACCCCCTTGCTGGCCTGGGATGTGAAGGGTGGATGGATGCTACAAAGCCAGGAAGGTGAAGCCACAGGGCGGAGCCAACCGACAGAACTCTCCACCCAGCACAGGAGGACACTGCTTTCAGCTGCAGGTGATAAGATGCTGCTGCTGCTAAGTCGAGTCAGTCATGTCTGACTCTGTGCGACCCTATAGACAGCAGCCCACAAGGCTCTGCCGTCCCTGGGATTCTCTAGGCAAGAACGCTGGAGTGGGCTGCCATTTCCTTCTCCAATGCATGAAAGTGAAAAGTGAAAGAGAAGTCGCTGAGTCGTGTCTGACTCTTACTGACCCCATGGACTGCAGCCCACCAGGCTCCTCCGTCTTGCCTGGGATTTTCCAGGCAAGAGTACGAGTGGAGTGCCATTGCCTTTTCCGGGTGATAAGATGAGCAGAAAGCAATCCACCCACCAGGCATCAGAGCCCAGAGCCGGGCCAACTACTGACCACAGGGAGTGAGTCCGTTCTCAGATTGGTCAGGAAATCCATGCTCATGTAAAAGACCTGCAATTTTTTTTTTTTTTACAGCAGAGGAAAAATTGTTTTCTTCAGTCACGTACAGAATCTCCAATGCTCAGCAAATCCATGAGGAGGTTGACTTTCTTTGGAGGACAGATGAGAACTCAAGGTCAGGCTCACCTGACCCCACCCCAGAGTCCCAGAGCCACCCTGACCTCGGCAAAGTGTCAAGGAGAGGCTGACAGCTGAGACCAGAAACACTGTGCATCCGTTAAGGTGCCTAAAGAAACAGAAGCCAGTTATGATTTCAAAACAGGACAAGACACACCTTGGGGCCGAGGTCCACCTAATTTCCAACTGTGCCGACACAGACACGGGATTTCTCGGGAAGGGCTCCAAACTCACTGCGTGTGCTTCAAACACACTCAGGTCTGAGTACTTTGATGCCAGAGAATAAACAAAGCTACCCTTGTACTGACTTGCTAGGAAACCAACAGTAAATACAGCCAACATATGTCAGATTAAAGCAGACACTGAAATGGAATCCAGGAGGAAACGGAGTTCATGAAAGATGAAAACATCTTGAATGATATCACTCGATGCACGTGAAGTCCTAGAGTCAAAACAACACATCCTGAATCACACGGCAGCTAGGTACATTTCCCTTAAGGAGAAAGAAAACAAAACTCAGATTTTTTTTTTAATTTTTATTTTATATTGGGGTATAGCTGATTTACAATGTTGTATGTCTCAGGTGTACAGCAAAGTGGTTCGGGGACCAAGCAATTGTTCAATGGTTCATCTGCTTATCCCTGAATAAAACAAACATCACCACAGGGTGAAGTCAAGCGATGAAGTCAATCTCATTTTTCAAGCATTCATCTTGAAATACATTCATCTCAAAAGGTATATAAATAAGATGGCAACGGTCACTTCAAAAGATGAATGAAAACAAATTTAAAAAAAATGCTAGGAAGCAAGAGCAAAAGTTTAATGAGGAAAAAGCATGCCTGCGTGGCAATCTGCTATGACTGAAAGAAAGAACACAGCAATGTGTGTACAGAAAGGCTGTTCACACATGGCCTTACTAGATGTGGATGATTTTTTATGAACACTAAGACTTTTCTCAAAATGTTTTTGAAGCCAATGACCCTCAGGAAATTGTGGTTGTTACCTTCGAAGGTTATTGCCTTCGCTGGGGCCAGTAAACAAGGTATCTTTCCTTCCCGATAGAGAAGTACAGAAAAGTCTTCGGTCTCTGCTGATGCAGGAAGCGCTTCCCAAGGAAGCGTCACAAACTATGAGACCGAGGCAGCCACACTGACAAGGCACCGACTCCTGCAGATGAGCTGAGAGCTGGGCAGCACCAAGCTCACTGGCTTACTTGGTTAACTCAAAGCAACGGACTCTGACTGCGATCTTGGCTCTCTCACTAGCTGGCCTAGTCGAGTACAAGCAGCCGATGACAGCCATCTCTAGAAATTTCCACAAAGGGAAAGACAGACAATGATGCATCTGCTGACTACAAATTTACTGCTTGTGACTACCTGACTACACAAAGTAGACCATGACTACTGACTGACTACCTGAGAACTTGAGAGAGACAGCTGCTCTGAGCCACCGGGCTGGGCAGCTGAACGCGGCTGTACAAACAGGAGAAAGGAAGAACTACCATCGTTTCACTCGGAATGGAACCCATTTCCACTAGGAAAAGCAGCATGTTCACTTTCCTGGCTTTGGGCACACAACACACCAACCAGATACACCCGGTTTTATTCTTCCTGGAGGACTTCCGGGTCTTGTTCACCTTATTTCACACAGTAAGGAAAAAACCCCCAGTGAAACACGTCAAACGTCAGCCTAGCGTTCACAGTGCTTTAAAAGCCAGTGACAAAGACACGTCAAATCACTCAATTTGCAACCCCAATAACAAGGTTCATGGTCCAAGTATAAATGAACCTTAAACCCAAGGAAACAAGTCTATGAGACTTCTAAAAAATACTAAAATCTGCAGTACAGAATACTGAACATTGAGTCCAAAATCTCAAGGACATGGAGAGGCCCATGGTTCACGTGGGACCCTAGAAAGCACTGGACTTGCTAGAATGATCTCATCTTCCCAAGGGCCCATCAGTCCCTCCAGGGACCAAAGGCAAAGAGTTGTGAATTCCAGGCTGGCATCTCCTCGCTATACAGTCGGCCCCTTCCTGAGCTTTGCTCGTCTGCAGCCAGGAACGCTGATCCTGTGTAAGCACCAGAAAACAGTAAAGCTGTGTCTCTGTCATAAACACGACCAGAGCTGTCAGGGAGTAGGGGGCCATGGGTGGTCTTTCAGACAACACACTTGTATACAAGGTAACAGAGAAGCCCTTTGCTGGCTGCCAGACACAGAATCTATGAGTCTGACATGCCAGAAGGGACAGCAACGCTCAAGAGTGAATGCAGCACCTCCAACACGAGACAGGGTGACCGAGACGCCCAAGGGCCCAGTGGACTGAATTCATCTCCAACCACTTCTGAGACAGACAAGATCTTTTGAAGGAAGCTTCTTGATATTTCAGTCATTTCCAACATACTTTGGGCTTGACAAAATAGGTGACTTGCAATTTAAAGACCATGAAGAGATCCCTGAATGACATCTGAGGGAAAATACTGTAATACACAGGGTGGGTGCTAAGATCTGGAAGCAGGCAGTATACCAACAACAGCAGCATTCTGTCCTGGCCCGTTTCAGATTCCTGGGAATGGCACCTCCCGACTGGGAGGCCCTGTTCTGGACAGGACGCTTGCTGACTCACGGGGACACTGTAACCAATGCTAGTTATAGAGGCTAAACCTCAGGACAGGCAAGCTGCTCACACAGGACGCCTTGCCCCAGTTCGCAGATCACAGTGTAGAACAAACAGCGCCAGGCTCTGGAAGAGGCTCCTACCGTGTGATGGGGCTAATGCTGTGCAGGCTGCTTTCCCCAAACTTACTCTGGACTCCACATGTTCCATAACAATCGTACATAATTTTGATGAGAAGCTGATTTATGACTCATTAAGAAGCTAAGCAAATCAGAGTAGAGCAACGACATAGCAAGCAGGCCCAGGGGACAACGTTATTGCTACAATTTTTTAATGTGCATGTATTTTATTGACGTACAGCTTATTTACAATGTTGCGTTTCCAGTGTACAGCGTGGTGACTCAGTTACATACATGTACACACTCTTGTCCTGTACACAATACTGGGTACGGCTCCCCATGCTCTAACAGCACTGTAGTTCGAAAGTAAGCTCACAGTGACACATGGCTATGAGCAGCGGGTGCTAAAAGGAAGAGCTAGGACCACGTAAATCCGCTTATCTGGGGACCTCAGCTCACTACTGTGAGGGGCCTGTGCAGGGCCTTCCAGAACCAGGGCGCCATGGGCCAGGGGATGCCTGACATGCATGACGTCTCTCCATGTCTTCCATCTCTAAAGGCTTCCTTTCCACATCCAGAGGTGGTGTCCATGGTGCAGTCAGGAGGCTTGGTGGCAGGCAAAGACGGGGATGCTTGGGCAAGACCCACACCCCCAACCTCTGTGAAATGAGCAACGCAGGGGGACAACACAATGGGGAGAGCACTCACCAGCCCCCCATTTCTGCTATTTGAAGATCTTAAAAAAATCCACCTATCCCAATCACTAGCACTAGTAACTCTGGGAACAGTGAACAGCGACCATCTGAGGGCTGGGTCGGCGTTCACAAACACGGCAGGCTGCACCAAGGGCTTGCTCTAACCCCGGCAGCACAGTCCTGCCTGCTTGAACTCCAGTTACTGGAAAAGGCACTCGCTGTCAAAGAAACACCACACATGCAGCTTTAAACCAACTTTGTGATTTTTATTGATGGGCGACAACTGTATACTCCTAGCTATCACTAACTGTGTACAATTAGAGACGCGGCATTGCAGAAGAGCAGACAGCAGAATTAGACAGCAGACGGAGGGAAATACCAATCTTCGCTATTTTGCTCCTTTTTCATTATGTGTACACAGAAGCATGAATGCGTTTTGAAATCTTTTAATGGCAATAAAGTTACAATCACTCTTCTATGTGACTGGCATCGTAACTCCAGGTATTTGATCTGCAATGTGTACGTAAGCAGCTTCTCATCGTACAATTATTAAAATGTATTTTTCCTGTTAGGAACCAGCAACTTTTTTGTGTTTATCTTTTGAAGAACTATTTCTTCTCTGGTAACTGGCTCATTTTTATTATTTATCAAAAACTAAAGGGTGAGGGGCAAAAGTGTGATGGATTAAAAAATTTATCCTTTTAAGGAAAGATAAAATTCATTTTCACAAATTTACAAGTGTTGTTGCTGGTGCAGGACTTACTCTACTATGCAATTAGACCAGGAATCAAACTCAAGTTCCCCTTCTTACTCAGGAATCAGCATTATTTCAGAAATGTGTTTCTCATGTATTTTCTTGAATCAAGCGACAGTCTGTTTCACCAGATGATTTTGATTTGGAAGTCAGAAGTCAACAGAAGCTGTGTTGTGCACAAACCCCAAGGCGTCTCCTTTCATTCTAGCCCATTTTTGCGACAGGGAGAAAGAGCTTCTCTCTAAAGAGCACTAAAGAGAAGAGGGGATGCGTTGCGTGCCAAGTCTGCGCGCGGTGCAGGCACGGCTACAGCAGGTCCACGCGGCGGTAGTACAGGAGGTAGGCTGTGCGCTCGGCGGCGGGCCTCACCACCTGCTGCTGGCTGACCACCCTGACCGCCTGGTCGTCGATGCGCAGCCAGCCGTTGAGCCCGATCTGGAAGACGTCCGTGGTGTAGTGGCCGCCCGTGGCGCTGCTGCCGTGGTGGTAGACCACTGCAAAGAGGGCCGGGCGCCGTGAGAACGGCTTCACACACCAGTGCCCACGCACCCTCAGTCTCGCGAAACCCAGCACCAAGCCAGGTGGGGCAGAGAAACATGACACACACAGCGCGGCTGTCTAAGCTCAAACCCCTCAACAAGTAACAACACAGAGTCACACATCTATACTGTAATAACACGTTCAGACCTCACACACCATAAAAAAAATGCCAGTTCATGATGGGGCTGTCCATCTGTGAGCCCTGTGGGGACTTGGGCTGGAGCCAGCCCCCTGGGAAGCAGGATGCACAGGAGACACTGCCTGCAGAGCCGTCAACCAGGCGCCCTGGGGGACCGCACACTGAGACCCAAACCCCAGGCCTGATCCAGCCAACCCCACGTCCAGACTGTTCTCAGCAGAGTGTCTAATTCCTGGACAGCATGGAAACGTGGAAAAGCCTAACCCACTAGGAGGAATGCCAAGCACATTACAACAAGATGAATTTTTCCACAGGATAGACTAGGACTGTTTGGTAGTTTACATATAGGCTTACACTGCGTGAAAAAAACAAGAATCTGAGATTTGCTGAGGACTGTCACCCATGACAAGGACAGCACTGCCCCAGGAGGGTCGCCTGGGCAGGTAGCTGGGCTGAGTGGGCACCTGTGGAACCACCCGGCAGACACAGCATGCTGGCCACTGCTCTGTTTTTCTTCGGAAAGGCACTGCCCCCTTCCATGAAGAGGAGGGCCCAGGAATGGCCTGCCCGGCAGCAGACCAAGCCTGCGTGAAGGAAGCAGCCTCTGGTGACATTCAGGGAAGGGGACGGCAGTGTGAAAGGGGGAGCTGTGTGCTACCGTGAGTGGCATGAAGGGCAGTCTCTCAGGCAGAGAGGCACAATCTGGCATGAAATTCAGCAGTAAATATACCTGAACGTCAGTGCACTCTCCCCTCGTAAGGGAACCTGAACCCACCCTGAGCCAGGGACCTGGGCTGGTCAGAGCTGGGCTCTGCTGGGGCTCAGAGGGCACAGGGCACTGGCCCACCAGTGACGAACGTGACTGGTCACACGAGGAGAGCAAGACTGTAGGGCCATCGGGTGGGAAACCAGCCAAGGGACCAACACCGGGAGGCAGCTTCATGTTGTCCTGCAGGTCCCCAACGGAGAGGTTGCCACACTTTACCTCTAAGGCCTATCTGACTTGGGAAAGAGTCTGGGTTTGTTTTTTTTTTTAAGTGACCAGGACACTGGGACTGAAAGGACCTATGGACTTAACTGATTTGCATTTTCTTTGAGACACTTCATTCTAAATATTCAGAAGAGAAGCCTCTACCTGTATTCGGGCTTCTTAAACAGTAACCCCATAGCTAACCTGGTGACGTGTCATGGATACCCAGCAAGCTCACTGTCATAGAAGCAGAGCTGAGAACCAGAGATTTTCAAAAGCTTATGCACTGTACTAACTCGTTCTCTTTGTCCCACAGTCAAAACCATTTTTAAATAAGTACCTCTTTACTCATATTGTACAGAGAATTGCAACCCATCCAGTGACCTTATTTCTGAGGTCAGAAGGCTCAGGATGGGGACTCAGGGGTGCAGGCAGGTGGAGTCCATGCTCTCACCATGGTCCCCTTGACCAAGAAACGAGACCTCCTAATCCTACCTGTGACATCACCCCCTCTGCAAGGACCCCAAGGGAGAGCTGCTGGGGACTCAGGGAAACATGTTCATGCCCTGGGACCTCAGTGACAAACCTCAGGGGCCAGGCTGCACCCTGCGGGCCTCTGGTCTCACAGGCAGGCCGCAGAGAGGCCTCCAAGCGTCCAGCCCACAGCAGGCCAGGGGAATGCAGTGCCCACCAGCTCCCAGCAGGCTGGGGCCATGCTGTGATGAGCCACCTTGGGGAGAAGAACAAGTCAGAGGGAGCAGGACCCGCTGGGAAGAAAAGGCTGACCGGGCCCAACACGTTCTCACAGGGCCCCTGAACCACCCACAGACCAGGGCCCACACCCACATTGCGAGCACTGGGGGCGGACCCAGGGCAAGAGTGCAAAACTCTACTCTGCCACGAAAGGGCACGGAGCGGTGAGTGCTCCTCCACAGCTGCGGTGTGTTCTTCTACAGAAGGAGGACAGCACTGCGTTCCTCTCGGGAAACTATTAAGGACTAAATGGTGTTCTACATAAGAAGTATCTGGTGGAAAGGTCAACGAACTGCTGAGGGCCAATAAACAGCAGTCATTACAAACAGGCTCACAGAAGGCAACACAAAAGGAGGGTGGGAGAGAAGCTAGAAAATTCTAATAAAAATGGCCAAAAAAGCAAACACAATTGGCCATGGGCACCCCATCCCCAGTAGGGAGGGTTCCCAGCCTGACAACCTCACTCCTCTGGCTCCAAGACAGAAACATCACGTGAAATGAGGTCGTACACTGGATTGAGCTTTAGAGCAAGCCAGGAGGACATTCTGTCAAATCGCAAACACACCAAATTTTAGGTAAAACACGCATTTTCAAATGATTTCCAGACAAAGTCCACAAGGATACCAACAATTTTTCTCTACGTTAAATGGTATTATAACAATATAAAATTGTGCCTGAGTATAAAACCTTTTAATCATTGCTTTAATAGGGAAATATCATGTCGTACAAAGTTTACTTACCTGCAAACAGCCTATAGGTTCTGTGGCATTTAAAGTTCTTATTTTTAACCCCTGGAGAGAGCAGTTCTGAAAAACAAAATATCAACAATTTCAATCTATAAAAGGGCTGACATACCAGGGTCTCAGAAAAGGGGCAGACGGTGGCCTCCATTCAAGTCACCACCCCGTGGACTAGGGAGACTCGCCAGCACTCCAGCCCTTCGTCTGCAGACGACTGAGCAGAGAGGTGGTAACCATGTCACCAGAACCCACCCGTCAGGGCATGGGCAGTGAGCCTCAAGCTCATGCTAGAAACTCCTTACAAGCAGAGGTTCTAAAAAGTGGAAAAGCAAAATAAAAACAAAGCAGCCCTGGAAAGCCTAAGATGGGACACATTATCCACGTGTGCCAGATCACAAAACTCCAACAAACAGTAAGATCATTTTTGGTAGGCATTTCTTCTCCTCTCTGGTCCTCAAGCAGACAGTGAACTGGCACTGGAAGCACACCTACAGGCAGAAGACGGCCACTCCTGAGAACAGGGCTGAAAGCAGAGCCCACGGGAGGGAGAGAGGAAGCACGAGGCCCCTGGGGAGCAGGTGGCCCCAGGCCCGCCGCCCAGCAGGTCGCAGGGCCGGGGACTGGCGGGGGGGTGGCCAGGGAAGGAGGACGGCAGGCCCGGTCCTTCAGGAGCCCACGGACCACACCCATGTCCTCTATTTCCAGGCACCTGGACACTCTGAGCATCACCTCTAGCTTGTTATGCTCCTGAGGGAACTGCAGTTTCACACATAACATCTCTCATAAATTCTGAAGCTTTCCAAGAAAGTTTTCCTTTAAGCTCACTCTTAGCAGGACAACAGGGTGCTTGGACCATGAAGTGCCCAAGCTGGAGCCCCAGTGACCTGGCAGAGACCTGGGGTTGGGCTGCAGCTCTGAGCAGGGCCACTGGTGCCAGAGGGCAATGTTCCCCATCCTCTAGAAAGCCCAATTAAGCAGGCTGCTCCCACAGTTGCTAATATTCGGTGTAAGGAAAAGTATTTATTACCACTGATCCATAAAGTTTTTATATATTTTAGTATTTTTCTCACCTAGTAATATGTTACTATGGTTTATTCATTTTTTTACTTTGTCTTTAAAAAGTCATTTTCATGAGAATTTTAACCTAGAACTCTATTAAGGAGTCAAGAAATATAAAACGAAAAAAATCAGGAGCGAGCCCTTCTGAATCCTGACAAGGGACGGAAAATCTTAAGCTTCAAGAAGCTGGCTGGTTTCCAGCATCACCAGAGCATCACAGAGAACGCTTTGCCTTACAAGGCTGTTACCTTTACTAATCTCCAAGTCCACAGGATACTCGATATTTTTGATGAGCTTCTGACAGCCACCGGTCTTCTCGTAGACAAACCGCTTGAGGTGCAGCACGAGCACAGGAGGGAGCTTCTCTAGAGTCACTCTCCGGCTGATCTCCACCTGAGACAGAGCACAGCGGACACGCCATCTCACTTCGAGAGGCCGACGCGGGACCACTGTCTATGCCAGGACTCAGCGTTCCGGGAGGAGCGTCTCACACCTTCCTGAGGCACACATCTTTAGAGAATCCAGTGGGCTCTTTCTGAGCGCCACTGACCTCCCTCAGTACATGCTGACAACCCTACAGACGCAGCTCGGGGCCCTAGGCCAAGATAAGAACTTTTGTCCTAGGGCATTAAACTGGCATAAAAATCCAAAGGCTAACTTAGTAATACCTTAAATTACATACATATTGACTCATTTTTTAGTAATTCTCACACTACAGAGAAAGCTGAGGCCAGTGTGTTTCTTGCATTAGACGCTTTAAATGACTTTAAAGCCGTTTGGTCTAACCACTGGTTTTATAACAGTTCCAGTTTTACCCATTTGAAATGCCCCTTAAGCACTTCCAAGTATCTATGAATACTGCTTCTTATTAAAATGGATCTTCAGAAGCAAGTTTAACCTCTTTATGTACTGTTCTCTGTACCTTCAAAGTGTTGATGCTTCCTGTGTTTCTATGGAGAATACTTTCGGTAGAAAATACTTGTTCAAGTCACAGTCCAAAAGATAGCAGCACAGAAAAAACACCCAGCAAACTTTCGGAGAAGGGCCCGCCTGTCTGGCTGAAGGTGTGAGAAGGGGGTCAGGCTTTAGGGAAGCAAGCCTAGTGGCCATCACCATCCGGCTTTTTTGGTTTCCAGATGCCTTCTCGCCTGTACTTCCATTCAGACGGAGATCCCGAGGGTGAAAATGGCCCTGCCCTCTCTACATCCCTATGGAGCATCTAGAGTCGAGTGTCTCACACACTACACGAATGGTGAATGAATAAAAACACGACTACAGTTCCACAGTCAGAACCAGAGACCATGATGTTTCAGCCATTTCATTCTCAAACACAGAAGCTTTCAATCCAAAACACGTTAAACAACTGATCTGAGGAGCAGAGCTGAAACCCACTTTTCCTCATTCCAGACCCATGCTCCCCCGTCGCCCCACGGAGGGCCCCAGGACAAACGTCCCAGACAGACAGCGAACACACCTCTTGTTTGGTTTTGGTGGTGTAACCCTGGACAGACTCTCTGGCCACCAGGCTCTCCAGCGCATCCTGCACGGTGCGTATCTTGTCGGACTGGATGTCCAGCTGCAGGGTGAAGAATGGCTGCAGGGTGGCAGACTCTTTTGAGCTCTGCTGGTAAACCACAGACCTGGGGTGGAAAGCACAGCACACCTAAGAGCCCGCCTTCCCGCTCCCCCGGAGGCTGGGCAACAGGACAGGAAAAACAAACGAGATTATGGTGCCACAAGCAAGATTTCCCAGCATCTCTGTCAGCTGACAGGAGAGGACAGAAATGCCAAAACTATGCTGAATTTCAATATAACTCTGCTCAATACCACCTCAAAAGAATTTCTAGCAACTCAATCCACCAGGTGGAAATTTGGAAGGCTTCCAAAGGCCTTCTCTACTTTATTTAATGTACCAGTTAGCAAAGGTGATGATCTTGCCACAGTCAAAACGCTGGCTCTCTTATCCTCTCAAAGTCTCGCAGGCTGTTTTATTGATTGACTGATTTCTAAATTTTTATTATTTTATTTTGGCTGTGCTGGGTCTTTGTTGCTCTGCGTGGGCTTTCTCTAGTTGTAGCAAGCAGGGACTACTCTGTTGCTGAGCACAGGCTCTGGAGTGCACGCTCAGAGGTGTGGCACTCGGGCTTAGTTGCTCTGTGACATGTGGAATCCTCCCAGATTAGGGACTGAACCAGTGTCCCCTGCATTGGCAGGCAGATTCTTATCCACTGCACCAGCAGGCGAGTCCCCACTGCCTGTTTTAATAAGAGTGAACTCCAAGGTAAACAGAATGTCTTGGGTAGCATTCATCCCTGAAAATGACTCCACAAAGGAAGGAGAGCAGGGTGTGTGTGACAGGGAGGTGGCCGCAGCTCATCCTTGCTTCCTTAGCTGGTTTTCCATTTCATTTTCCTTTGTCTAAGTTTTTCTGAGTAAAAGTGTGTGCTGGGTCCATGTCTCATCGAGCCTCAGCAAGGAGCTCAATATGGAACTCTGACTCTGCAGCATAAGTTCCCTAGTTTACACAGAAATAAAGGGGTGGACAGTTGTCAGACTTCACGAGGAACTGCTGTGAAGGGCACGTCAGCAGCCTCCATGGTTTTCTTCTCTCCTGCCACTTCCCCGACACACAGCACGGCAGCACCTCCAGGCCCCCATGAGGAGGCGGCCCAGAGAGCAGCAGCTGTTCTCTTGGTCCCAAAGCGTAATGGGCCTGGACTCTATCAGGAGGGTGGGAAAGGTGGAAAAAGGTGCTGGTCTCCTTGGGAAACTGAAAAGCTCCCAGAAGGGAGTGGATTTTAGGAGAAAACCTTTCAGTTGGAGACTGACAACAGACCACAAAACAGGAAGGGGCCTGCAGAGTCCAGTCCACAGTGAGGGCACAGGAACCACACATTCAAGGTTGAGGGACCAGCCCGGGAGGCCTGATCGTCAGTTGATGAGGTTCTCATAAGCCTGCTAAAAGGCACTCAACCTAAGCTGTTTTAGCAGAGGGACCAAACTTCCAATACCTTGAAAAGGGCATTACTTCTTGATTTAGGACAATGGAAAGCTAAGAGCCTCACTTAAAAAAAAAAAAAAAGTCCTGAAGGTGAAGCTAGGGCCTTCAGAAGAAGACTGAACTGTAATGAAAGGGCATTACTTCTTGATTTAGGACAATGGAAAGCTAAGAGCCTCACTTAAAAAAAAAAAAAAAGTCCTGAAGGTGAAGCTAGGGCCTTCAGAAGAAGACTGAACTGTAATGAGGTCCCTGAGGACTCTGGAGGAGCAAGGAGGGCCTTGGAGTCAGCGCAAGTTCTACTGAACTCCACATCACATGATACTGAATAGCTCCAACGTAACTAAATAAGCAAAAACTTTCCTTCTAGGACTTCGTGCATGAGCAAAGGGCAGCTGGCCTGAGGGCGCTGGGGCAAGGAGGTGCCACCTGTCTTCCTCAATGTAAAAAGCTTCTCCCTCAACTTCTCAGGTCAGCTGACTCCAGGGCCTAAAACCCCTCCAATCAGATACACGAATGTCTTAACAAAACATGTATTTCCATTAACTTGTCTTTCTCTTCCTTCCAAGCTGTGAGCAGCTGACGGAGGGAATGTCAGTGTGTTCAGAGTTGAGGGGCCAGGGGCCAGGAGCCACTGGCGGACCGGGCGGAGTGGTGCTTTCTGCAGGAGTGCCACCATGGGTCCTGTGGGGCCAGCAAGGTATCAGGAGGCCCAAGAACACAGCAGGGCCACAGTGCAGAGGCAAAGCATCCCGTCCAAAATTTCTTAGGACAAATCTTACACCATCCCCTCCAGCAAAACGGCAAAACCCTAAAAAAATGCAAATGCTAAATTATTCCAGAAAAAGCATAAAACCGGGATTTCCACAGCAGTCCAACTCCACACTCCCAATGCGGGGAGCCTGGGTTTGGTCCTTGGTCAGGGACTAGATCCCACATGCTGCTACTAAAGATGGAAGTTCCTACATGCCACAAATAAGACCCAGCACAGCCAAATAAACAAGTATTTTTGAAAAGAAAAGCGTAAAACCTGATGTGTCCACCAAAAATGCCAGTGATGGGGGTCTGAACAAAGTCCGCTTGGCGAGTGACTGAGGTCTTGTTTCGGGGACCCACTTGCTCCCATTCGTCCTCACTTCCTTCTCCTGGTTCTTCCTGCTCATCTTCATTCACTGAGTGGCTTTTGGGTCCATTGGAAATAGTAAGTTCTGAAAAGCAGACCATCTGCTTAGGCTACTATACACATTTACACAAAGAACAAAAATAAAAGAAGGTTCTACGTGAGCCACCTACACAGATCTGTCAACTGCAGCGTCAGAGTGAACTCAGGGTGGTACGCTGGGGACAAATGCAATGGTACGATGCCCCTGTGTCCCTGCTGGCTGACCAGGGGGTGGATGATACCAGGGGACACCTGGGGCACACGGGTGGAAAGGGGAAGCACATTCTGCCGTGGTATCGCAGTCAGGCTCCTCCACTTGTGAGAGGACTCAGGGTACCAGGAAAGTCAATCCTACCTCAGGGGATGCATGCTTTACTAGAAGTGAACTCAACCACCATCTGTAACTTGATTTTGAATCACTTTCAGGGGAAAAACTCCTCTGGTGGGGCAACAGGGATAGAAACAGATTAGTAAGGAGAATGTGGTAATAACTATAGACTCCATCAGTCATACAGGTAATCACCAAACTATTCTTTCAGCTTTTCTCTATGTTTAATCATTTTCTTAATTACAAGTTGTAGGGGGAAAGCAAAGGTTCTGGACAAATTCTTGAAAATACAAAATATAACGTTCTCAGTGGTACATAGTAAGTAATGTCAAAGTTACTAGTTATCTTAGTAAACAAGTAATTCTTGAAGGGTGAATGACTGTTGTGGGGAAGGCAACTTATTATATGAAGATTATATATAGCGTCTGTTTAAAAAGATTCTTAAAAAATGTTCTACACACTTCTGTAGTAAACACACTAAAACCTACTTTCATTATTTGGTGAGAGAAGTTTCTTTAGGTTCAGCATTTCCTCATGGAGACCATTTAGAATGAAGCCTAAGTACTCTTCAGCATCTTCTTGTCGACCCTGAGAAGGTCAAATAGGATCGTGTTAATTTGAACAGATTACTCTCCAAGGCCTGCACAGAGTATATTATCTGCATATACAAACTGGCCTTCTCCTGAAAGTTCAGTAAGATTTAACATAAAGAGTTCCCCCAAAACCATATGGATTTTTCTTGACAATTAAGACGGTGAAGAAGAGGAGAGGGAGGGAGATTAAACATTTATCTCTAAGCAATAAAAAGGGTGTTTTGTTTGCTTTTTTCATTTTTGCTTTTCTGTACTTCTGAAATTTCCTACAATAAATAGATACTACATTCATGATAAGTTATTTTAAAAGTTGCTTTTTCATTAAAATGAAATAAAAACATGAAATCAAGGTCTAGGCCACCCCACTGCACAACCCCAGGGGTCAACATGTACACTGTAAGCTAAAATTAGCAGCCCCTGTATGTCTCCTTCCATTTTTGACAACAGGCAACCAAGGTAGAAAAGATGCTATATGTGAAAAACTACTCATTTAAAGACAGCTGCCTGTTTCACACATCAGTATAATCACTGGTAGATGAATCACACAAGACCGTCATACAGAGACGTCATCTCAGAGGTGTCATCTCAGGTGATTTCGTCTGATTATGTAATTTATCATGATCGCTTCACACTTCACTCTTTGGAGCATAACCATGTGCGTGTTTCAGGATCTGCAAGCTCTTCTGCTTGCGGTCTCTGAGCAGATCTGCTTACTCTCGTGTAACTGAAGCTGTGGACAGGGGCTTCTGGTGTGTCTGTGGGAAACGGCAGAGGCTGGCACAGCCTAAGACAGAGAGAGGAGCTAACAGTGCTGGGAAAGGGCTGCTCGCTGGGCTGGGCCTCAGCTGGCATCTGGGAACTTGGGTTTCGGGAGGGCTCCCACCATTCCAGGAACTAGGAAAGGAGCGTGCCCAAATCACTCACAGTGTGGTTTCAGCTAAGTGCTGGCTTTCCTTCTGGGGGTCTGGAATTTCAGTCTGTGCGAGGCAGCCGGTGCCTATGTGACTGGCTCCTGACACAACCCCCCGAACATTGAGACTCCAAGGGGCGTCCCAGGTGGATCACGTCCCACACGCTGTTCCAGTGTGGCGTGGGAGGAACCAAGTGAGGACTGTGTGGCTGCACCTGAACAGGAGTCTCAGGGGTTCCTGCAGACACTGGCCGAGTCCTCAGGCTCTGCTCAGCCCACTGAAGGATCAGCTCGAGTCCCATGAGATCTTCCAGCTAAGCACCAACCCTGGGAGGGGGTCACAGGGACTCCAACAAGCCAACAGTGATGTAACAGCTGCAGGATCGCAGTGCTGCTCAGCGACAGGAAGCCCCTGGCTTTACCTCTGCTCCTCCCCCGACCCGAGCTGGGGGTGTCCTATGGCTTCTAAAGCATCTAGACGTGAATCTACCTTAGAGCTTGTCTTGCCTGTTTTCTTAAATTATCACTCTAACTCCCTTACTGGAGGATGAGCTCCTTGAGAGCAGAGGGCACACTGACTCCATGTGTGCGTTTCCAACACAGAAACATCCCTAAATTCCGAACTTAACACTCAAGGCTCTGCTGCGAGCACAGGAAGAGGCCCTGGTGGTATCCTGCTGGACTGCCTGGAGTATCCACTCCTTTCAAACCACGGGGTTTCAAATAACAGTACTTCACTCAGTTTTAACAGAATTTCCTTCACTGTTTCCTAAAGCATTTCCCTGACCATCATTTCATTGCTCGTCTTGACTCATCACAAACTCTATCAGGGAGGAAAGAAATGCTCCAGTTCACTGTGCTATGGGTGCCCCGATTTCCTTTCAAGGCCGTGTGTCAGGGGCCTGGACAAGACCTCCACGGCCTTGAGCCCCACGCCTTCAGCAGTACAGTGTATGATTAAAAACACAGGTTGTCATAAAGTCACAGGCCCAGGAGCTGCTGCAGCAGGAGCACGAGGAAGATGGCAGCCCTCCTGAATGTTGGCGTGGCGCAGGGCCTCCAGCCCCGCAGCGGCAAGGCAGTCCCTCAGAAGGCAAGGAGCTGGCTTGGCTGCCAGGCTCCAACACTTTCTAGCTGGGACCCTAGACTGTGACTTCACTTTCCTCAAATGTAACAAACAAACAATTATCACACTAACTCCCCTCACAGGGGGAAGTAAGTTAATCTATGGAACGAACACACAGCAGTAGTGGTCACAGTAAACGATACACGAGTTGTCTGACCCCCGTGACTGTCATTCCATACTCTAACCCATCCTAGCAACTGCCTCCAGAGCAAGCTGGATCCAGTGAACCCCGCTTCATCGCACACTTGAAAGCAGAGGGCAAGCAGTGAACACACAATGGGTATGGCACGAGCTTCACGCCCGCTATGGAACGTCAGTTCCCACCTTCTCAGACAGGCTCGACTTGATCACTGTCAGGAGTCTATAAATATACGTGGGTTCAAAGGCAGCTCCAGGGCGGATATCCCTCACGATTTTATCCCCAAGAGCTGCAACAGAAACGGGACACAGATTTTCACAACCCAACGAAGTCTTGAAATGACAAAAAGCATGATCACCAAAATTCTCCCAACTGCTGCCCAAACTTAAGAGCTTAAGTGTAGCAAGCTGTATGTAAAAGACTTTTTTTCCCCAGCAAGACTGAATTTCTCAGTCTCAGTCATCTGACTTCATAGCTCCCCATATGTAATGGTATAAGAAGCCCTTGTTTCCACTTACCTTGTCTGGGTTTTGGAGGTACTGGCATATTAGTAAACTCATTCATTAGCCGAACACTGAACACGGGGGAAAAATGTTTAGTACGCTTTTTCCAACATCAACATCAATATCATAATTTATATTGCATGAATAATGACAGTGTAGATATGTAAAGCAAAAATAGAACACATGAATGAATTTACTCAGCACATTTTTCAAAAAAATACATACTATCACTCAAGAGACCTGATGGCTAAGTAGAGTATTAGCTTGTATGAAGATAGCAAACTTTAGGTAACCAATGCTGTAAAGGCTAGTGAGTTCTTAAATCTTTTTAAGTGATACAAATTACTAAACATTAAAATTTACTCAACTGACACTAAAGAACATAGATAAAACAATGCTACAATTACATTTCTGGTTAACGTCCATACAAAATCATGAACAGTAAATTAAAAAAAAAAAAAAGAACAGGATTGATTTATAGGAAATCAAAAACTTTGCTATCTGAATCTAATTATCAGAGGGGGAAGCCCACTCCTTGACTCGATCTCAGCAGCTTACTTACAAGCTGTCTATCATGGGTGTGGACGTACAAGGCCTTTGCACTTTTGAATACAGAGGAATGAACTTCATCAGGTGATACATCGGCGGGCAAGCCACCAAGGCTTGCAGTGTCTACACAACAGCAGTAAGGAAGCGTAAAGGAAAACGAAATTGGTGCTCCATAGTGTGGAAAGAGCATATAAAACTAAATAAGCCAAGAACACTGAACTGAAATATGTAAACACAAAAGGAACCAAACCAAATAATCCCTGAGATAACTGCCTTGTGATATCCAAGGAATTTATAAACAAGATCTTGACTTAACCAAGATTAAGTCAATTAGCACAACATTTCCAGTTAAAGTGTTCACTGTATCCTACTATTCAGGAACCCCCACCCTTTTTTTTTCCCCCAGGACCATTTTAGAGAACTAAACTTGCTTGATTTTGACAGTCATCATCTTTTTTGAGGGGTGGGGGTGGTAAGGAACCAAAGTTTTGGATTCAAAACGTGGGGTGGACGCCCACAGAAGCTGAACTAAGTCAAACGTGCCCCGGGAAGAGGATGCTACAGAAAGCCAGCCTTGGGGACAGCATCTGAGAAGGATACAGCATTGATGTAGCACCAGTTTCCTTTGTTGATCAGCCCGCGGGGTTGCAATGACACCGGTTTATGAATCAGGGTGACATTCTCCAGTAACTCTGAAAGATGGGAGCACAGTGAAGGTGTTAACAGCGTCTCAGGAGCAATTCTCCGGCTCTGCTCTGGGAGCTGACTGCCTACTCCAGAGCACAGTCACACCGACAGGGAAGGCAGGCTCCAGCAAAGCTTCATTCAGCTCATTATCATGTAATTATTGAATGATTAGAATTTTCAAAGGTATTTGGCGCCCCTCTCCCTGAACACTGACATTTATCAACTAGGAAGCATAAGAACTGTTTTAATGAGAAACAGAAAAGGCTTAAAAAACAGTATTAGGGAACAGACTTGGAGCAAGCTTTGTTACCCTCAGATTCATCTTCGACATCACTTTTCCCCAGTCTTAAAATAGCAATAAAAGAATGTTTTATGCTTTCAACAGAAATGCTTTATAACAAGATCCCCTGTGTCCCCTTACAAATCCTTTACAGTGACAGCCACAGTTTTTCTCAGCAAGTGCGTTCCAACTCACAGTGTTAACTCACTGTGCTTAATCCTAAGAGATCCCTGGGTAGTGAGTACTACCATCCCCTTTCACCAAAAGGAAACCGGGGCTCCAGGTTAACTTGCATGCCTGTGACCTCACAGGAGCCAGGAGGTGCAGTCAGTACCCAAAATTCATAACCTGCAGCCACACGACACTGCCTCCAGTGACTTGTGAACGTAACAAGGGAGCACGAATTTGATATCAGCACCCACCCCAAGGCAACACTCAAAACAAAAGAAGTCTTTCTTTTCTAAACACACAGCTGCACTGGCAGGTCCCACACTTAAGCATTAAATGAAGAAATTAATTCGCAAGGTTCTAATGTCAAACACACCCACTTCCTCCCTCTCTCCTGTGAGGATAAAATGCTTCTGTCTTCTAATTGAGGAAGCATAGAGAATAATTTTCCCATTTACTAAAAAGTGAAACAGGACCAACTTAAAAGAGAGGCCATGGAACCTGTTAAGACTAAGTTTGCCAAGGTCCTCTCCTCCCATCCCCCGCTCTACATATGGGGCACAAAGTCATAAAACTCAAAACCAACTTCCGAACACAAGGACCTATGATAAGTGCCATGCTGCTGCTGATTAAGCCTTGCCTGGGCACCAGGACCTGCAGGCCCAGAGACAACCGAGGGCTGGCCCTGCCATGTCAGAGCCTGCAGACCAGGCAGGGAGGGATGACACAGTGCGGGCTCCACTGGGGGGTGGAGGGCAGGGGAGGGAACGCGCCACCCGATCCAAGGACTGGAGAAACCAGGGTGGCCGAGGTGTGCAACAACAAACGGCACCAGAAATCTGAAAACGTCTCTAGCTGAGCGGGCTGCCTTGCGCCCAGAGGAGACATGCATGGAGACAAGCAGGCTCTTTGCTGGCTCTGGGGGACCATGATGAGATGAGGGGCTCAGTTTGAGACTTTCAGAGGCTCAAATAAGGGTGCCCAGACACCACTGAACAGTACACTGATCCTCACAGAGCAACCAGTGACACATCTCCACTCACACAGGCACACGGGCCCCTGCAGCTCAGGGCCGTACGTCCTGAGAGCAATGGGTGGGGAATGGAGCCCCTGGACCACCCCCCGTCCAAGTGACAGGGTGAGGAGAAACCATCATGGTAATCGCGGAGGGCAGGGCAGCTGGACCCAGCAGTGGAGGCAGACGCAGGCTGGAGGGCCTCAGGAGGGGAAGTGAGAATGGAGGGCACTGGGGCAGGAAGCCTGGCTGAGGAGGGAGACAAGAGGCGTGTGACAGCAAATGGCACCAGAAGAACTCTCTCCAGCTGAGTGTAGTCCCTTCCACCAAGAGGAAACACACACAGGGGACGGCAGGGGCTCAGGAGATCCCAGGATGGCGGGAGGGAGGGGAAAAGCAGACTCATCAAGGTTTACGGGGGCTGGGGGACGAAAGAGCAGAATCAACTTCCTTGATGAATGCTGGAAGCAAAGTGTCCCAAAGTGGGGGTGGGCTACGAGGGGAAGGGGCTTGACAGTATCAATTCCCATTCAATACAGACACTGAAGGAAACAGAAAGCAAAGGACCAGGGACATGCATGCAAGACCTTATCTGAAACGTCTCTTCCACACAACTGTTTTACCGGCCTCAAAAATACATTTACAGGCTTTCTCACCCTGCCCCAGAGCTGTGCTGGTTCTGCAGCTCTGTGGCAGGCCGCGGAGTCGGGGTTCTGTTCCGCAGGATGGGGTTTGTTAAAGTTGTCAAGAACAAGGCCTACTTCAAGAGATACTAAGTGAAATTCAGAAGGCGAGAGGGCAAAACTGACTACTATGCTCAGAAACGACTGGTAATCCAAGATAAAAATAAGTACAACACACCTAAATACAGAATAATTGTTCATGTAGCGAACAGAGATATCATTTGTCAGATTGCTTATGCCCATATAGAAGGAGATATGATAGTTTGTGCAGCTTATGCTCACGAACTCCCCAAATTTGGTGTGAAAGTTGGCCTGACAAATTATGCTGCCGCATATTGTACTGGCCTGCTGCTGGCCTGCAGGCTTCTTAATAGGTTTGGTATGGACAAAACTTATGAAGGCCAAGTCAAGGTGACTGGTGATGAATACAATGTGGAAAGCATTGATGGTCAACCTGGTGCCTTCACCTGTTACCTGGATGCAGGACTTGCCAGAACTACTACCAAGAATAAAGTTTTGGGGCCCTAAAGGGAGCTATCGATGGAGGCTTGTCTATCCCTCACAGTACCAAACAGTTCCCCAGTTATGACTCAGAAAGCAAAAATTCAGTGCTGAGGTACCCTGAAAGCACATCATGGGGCAAAATGTTGCAGATTACATGCGTTACCTGATTGAAGATGGAGATGCTTACAAGAAACAATTCTCTCAGTACATGAAGAACAACGTAACTCCAGACATGATGGAGGAGATGCATAGAAAGCTCATGCTGCAATACGAGAGAATCCAGTGTATGAGAAGCCTAAGAAAGAAGTTAAAAAGAAGACGTGGAACCGTCCCAAAATGTCACTTGCCCAGAAGAAAGATCGGGTAGCTCAGAAGAAGGGAAGCTTCCTTAGCGCTCAGGAACGAGCTGCTGAGAGTTAAACCAAGCCACAATTTTCCATCAAGATTTTTCAGATAAGACAATAATAAACTTATTGAACAAGCAAGCAAGCAAAAAAATACATTTACACATGGTCAAAAGTGCTTTGGACGTGTATTTTGTCAGGTTAAAAAAATCATTTATGACAAGGCCAACTCCTCTCAGAGGGGAAGCAGGTGCAGAAAGTGTCGGGAACTAACTGCTCTAGGCTGGAAAACACCTCTCCTCTCCTGTTTTTCACTGAGCTACATGCCCAGAATAATCTCAACACCTGCAGGTGGAAACATCCCAGCCCTATGGAATCTGTGAACACAGCCAATTTAAAACTGACTACTAGCTGATTCCTTTCCAACATTCATCTGGACAATGGTGTGTGCTGACTGGACAGAACCTTTAGTTCTATATCAACCCTTCCCCTGAACCAATCCCAGGGTTGCTTACTTTAAGGAGCAGGCAGGTTAAAAAACAAACAAACAGAAAAAAAAGTTTCACTCTTTCTTCCCCAATGCTAAGTCTCTTAGCATCACCTAGTGGTTTGTTCAGTAACTGCAGGTTAATAAAACTTCCTAAGGGGTCGCAGTCAGACGCAACTACTTGACTGAACAACAGAACTTCCAAGCAGACACATATTGGCTCCATCAGGTCTCCTCGCCTCCTTCCCCCTGCTTTCTCTCTCTGCTAAGAGCCTCCAGCTGTTCCTCTCCTATCGTGTTCCTTGGCGAGCCCTCGAGGCAAGGCCGACCGTGACTCACTGACCTAGACCATGGATAACACACAGTGAGTGTTCACCAGCCACATGGGATGAAGTAAGCTGGAGACTAATAGCTATGGATTATGGCAAATGACTCCACACAAGTTTGTGTGGAACGACCTGTGGAGTTGAAGTGAAAAGTGTTAGTCACTCAGTCACGCCTGATTCTTTGTGACCCCCTGGACTGTAGCCCACCAGACTCTTCTGACCGTTTTCCAGGTAAAAATGATAGAGTGGGTTGCCTTTTCCTCTTCCAGGGGATCTTCCCAATCCAGAGATCAAACCCATGTCTCCTGTGGCTCCTGCAACTGCAGGTAGATTCTTTACCACTGAGCTACCTGGGAAGCCTTGAAACCCTGCAGGAGTGGGAATTCCAACAGAGAAGTGGACTAAGGGCAAAAGTCCAGGAAGACAAGCCAGGAAACAAGGGTCTGCCACCCGATTCCACCACTTCATTTACCCTGTAACCTGGGGCAGACAGCGCAGCCCCTGCAGGGAAATGGGGAGGGTCTGGATGATGTCTCACACGGTCAGTTCCTCATGGAGGGTCCTTTAACTCTGCTCAGAAAATAAAGAGCTGAAACAAGTGAGAGAGAAGGAAGGGGACTAAAGGATGGAAGTCTGAGAGGACCAACACTTTTCAATTCTTCAAACGGAAATGTTTGCTTCAATTCCTTAAAGTTAAGCTTTGAATACTTTGTGTGTACATTAACAAAGTCACATTTTGAAAGGAAAGAAAGGTTATTAAAAAAGTTAAGATTATATATCTTACTGTCTGAGATTTTCCTCTTAATGTTCAGTTTTATCACACACTGTGTATTGAGCATTTCTCCCCCAGAACAGCTTCAGTGGCCACACACCAATCCAGATGCTAACATCTGACAGGGCCCGCCGTGTGCTGCTCCTCTCCTCCTGTCCAAACAGCACAGGCACAAAGACAAGGCTAATCCTAATCCTAATCTAAACAGGATGTTCCTGTTTAGTGAATCCTCCTAAAATGAATGAATGTTACTGCTCTAATTCAGAAGCCAATATTCACGATTTACAGACAAGCACGTATGAATACCGCTTTCAATTTTTTGGTATAACCACTATTTAATTAAGTTCCTTTTGTAACAACATCACCATTTCCATTTACTATTTTGCTAAAGTCCAATAAGCACTGTAATTATGCAGGTCAAAAAAATCAAAACCACAAAGGTCAGCCAAAGAGAAGAGGGAGAGCAGGGTATTTCCTGGGGTTGAAACTTTAAATCTGACTTATGGTCCCAAGTCATCACTGTTGGTTATCTGTTTTACCTTCTTTCAGGGCAAATTATCAGAAGTTGACTATAGTAACAAGTTTCCCCCTGAAAAGCCTTCTCTTCAATCCATCATTGTTGGTGTAATTTGCTACTTGGATCTGTTTAGACAGTAACTTTAGGAGGGTGCTCTCTTCAAGCCATCTTTTCCACAGGAGTTGGCAGGTCTGCGGAGGAATGGTGTTACAGGAATGGCATAAAATGCTAGCACTGACTCCATACCACACGGAAGATACAAAATTGAAACCATTATTTTCACCTCCATAATAGCTCAAACATTAAATGGCTGAATTAAAGTTCAACTTTATAAAATCTGCTGACAGGCAAAAACATTGAGTGGTTAGGAGCCTTTCTTACAATTCAAGACATATATAGTAAACCACATACCTTACCACAGATCACTCAAATGATTTATAAACTCAGTGGCAATACTAACACTGTAACACTGTCAAATGTATAAGTTCATAAGCCATGATTATTCTTACATATTTTATGCATCAAATTTTGCTTTCCTAAAGTCAGCACCTAGGTCATATTACCATTTAAAATCCATGAAAATGCAAGGCACAGAACTTTCACTGATTCTGAGGGCTCAACAGTTGGCTTGTCGTTGACATTCTGCTGCTGTTGACCTGGCTTTCTGTCATCTTCCTAACTGTTTAAAACATTCTCCAAGTGTTTTCTTCCTCATTGCATCACTGTGGAAGAACACACACTGTCCTGGTTTTCTAAGCAGCTGGAGGACAGTGAAGTGACCAGAACATGCCATTACCCACTGGCGACAAATCAACTTACATTTTCTCATAGTGGGAAAGGGAGCCCCATATAGGGAGGTCTATAAAGGATACAGAACAGAAATACCTGCAAGGACATACACCTGTCAAGTCAGATGTAAACTGAACTCTCAACCCACGTGAGTCTGCACACAGGTGGTGGACCTCCTCCACTCAGGGCCTGCGCATGCTCACTGCCTGGACTGGTTGGGAGAATTTGAAGAGAATGAAAAACACTGGAGAAATTATTTCCCAAGGACAGGAGAAATATAGATATGATTTATAAACCACTAAAGCAAAGCTCAATTGGGGTATATTGTTTAAAGTAAATACAGATCCAGGAATTCATTTTTCTGAACAGATCCAATTTGTAGTGACTTTATTGCTCTCTCCAGCGACAATTTTTAGGTCCAAAACAGTGTAAAATCATCTATTAAGTGTATTTTACTAAAATTCATAATAAATGGCATGACTAGAGCCTCAATATCCTGCAGAACAGAATGTTTTTCAGCGGTCTAAGACCTCAGTTTATATAGTTCTCTGAGACTAAAATTCTTGCTCCTATTTGGGCATTTGGCCTGGTCTCGCTCCTTGCCACCATTATTTACACACCTTTAAAACAATACACTGGTGCATAGTTTTAAAAGCAAAACATAAAGAACAAAATAACTGTGTGTGTGTGATCTGAAAGCATTTGATATAATTCAGGTTTGGCAGAGTACAACTGATCCCCAGTAAAAGCCCAGTAAGATTTTAATGTTCACCACTCACCAGGGTATGTTCCATTCCAGGCTCTGGAGGGAGCACCAGACGAGGCTGTCCCCTTGCTTGTCTCTGTCACACTTACTCTCAACATCGGTGTGTGCCTCAGGTTTTGCACTTAGTTTAAATACAAGCTATAAGAATTAAGATTGTTACATTCCTTTTGCTCATCTCCTGGCTCAGTTATTCCTACTGAAAAATGGCATATACTCCCTCTCAGACTGACATAAACCACTTCCTGAAACACGGAAGCCTCCCCAAGCCTCTGCAGGCCTCCTGTGCAGGTCCATGCTTCCCACCAGGTTGGGGAAGTGATTTTCCCTTCCATCTCCTGCTTAAATTAGAGTTTACACTTAAGAAAAACGGCGAATGGAACAAAACGTTGACAAATGACACCATGGAGATGGTCTTGCCACCAAAGAACGTAAAAGCAGAATGCAATGCAGTAATGGATAAACAGATCGTCAGTAACTGAAATCTGGCTATATTTCACTCCAAAATGCTGTGTGTGACTATTATTTTCTATTTACAGTTGATCTGAGTTACATTTCATTTGTGGTTATACAAAACTAGCCAGCATTCATTAAGCACAGACATAATGGTAGGGCAGACAGATGATCCAGAAATGTGGACACCCAAAATAAATGACCCTGGGGCCAAAAACTGGCCTGTGGATACTGATATCCTTCTAAGAACTCAAAGAGAATAAACTTATTCAAACTGCTGTTCCCTCTTGTTTCTTTCCCAAATTTAATAAATAAAATGATACAATAAAAATTATTCTCTCAGCAGAACCGCTTAGACGTTAATGCAAGTCAAATTCTATGACAGCCCACATCAACAGATCTTTTAAAGGAGCTAGAATTTCACACAGTTAAATGCTGCTTAAAGTAAGTGGGCCTACCATTAAAGCTACGTCTGTGGTAGTGATCTGACCTACAACCACTTCAATATACCTTTTCATTTTTATCAGGTAAACCTCTCAGGAGGGGAATATGACAAAGGGGGAAAAAATTCTAAATAATCTACTTTACCTAAGCTCAGTGTGATTCCAACAGTTACTCAGTGTGACTATCACTGCATTATTTTTCAAGAAATACTGAAAAGTGTCAGCAACTACATTCTGTATTTCTAAGGTTCAATAACCAGGCTCAAAAGAACGAAACGTTTTAAAAGGAACCACACTTTTGCTCAGATAATGAAAACAATAACTGACTTAATAAAAAACAAGGTTAAAAAAATAAATCTTGGGGAGGTAATGGGGAACCATCAGTTCAAAAGTGATTAGATTGTAGCGATACTCTGCACGAATACAAACAACTAAGAGCCCCCAGCGTTGCTCTGTTTTATTTCTCTTTGGAGGAGCTGCATTGCTTGCAGGATCTTAAGTTTCCCAACCAGGACTTGAAACTAGGCCCTGGCCCAGTGAAAGTGCTAACCACCAGACCACCAGGGATTTCCTCACAATGTTCTAGAGAGTAGTCTACCATCACGTTTCAGCACGTCAACTAGATTTTAACATACACAGCAAACTATGTATCAAACCACATTTAAAGTTATTTGACTAGAATGCTTTAAAAACATTTAAAATGAATCTTTTCTTTCTTCTTTTAAATAGATTGAGGAAATTTCCCAGGAATGGACGTTTTCCTTGTGAAGTGGGCTTCCCCATGGCTGGGCAATAAAGCATCTGCCTGCAATGCAGGAGACCGCCTGCAATGCAGGAGACCACCTACAATGCACGACTCCTCGTTGGATCCCTGGGTTGGGAAGGTCCGCTGGAGAAGGAAATAGCAACCAACTTCAGTATTCTTGTCTGGGAAATCCCATGGACAGAGGAGCCTAGCGGGCTCGGGTCCATGGGGACACAAAAGAGTCGGACACAACTTAATAACTAAGCCCCCACTACCCTTTGTGAAGCAATTTTAGGGACACAAACATAATGACAATGCCTTCTGACTTTAAGGGCTTCCCTGGGGGCTCAGCTGGTAAAGAATCCGCCTGCAGTGCAGGAGACCTGGGTTCAATCCCTGGGTTGGGAACATCTCCTGGAGAAGGGAATGGCTACCCACTCCAGTATTCTGGCCTGGAAAATTCCATGAACTGTATAAGTCCATGGGGTCACAAAGAGTCGGACATGACTGAGCGACTTTCACTTTCATTCTGACTTTAAACTTAGAATGTCCGCTTTTAAAAGCACCAGACCATGCATCTCCCACTACAGGTTAAGAATGACGTTTAACTTAATGATCTACACAAAGGCTGTTACTATTCTCCCCTGACTCTTACAGCTTTCCCTTGCAATGAACACGTTTTAAAAAGTTACAATAAAAAATTCACCCAAATAACCTAAAAGTTATTCGTTTTAAAAGTCCAAAATGCTGATGCATCTATCAATTAGCTTCTCATTTTAAGAGAAATCCAATACCTAGATTACTCAAAATAATACATTTTGTCTAAGGAATAAAATGCTCATTTAAAAACTTTTTCAAGTGTTGCTTGCTGTCATCTTACTATCAACAGAAGGATGTCCTTTATCTTTGCTGCAATCCTGGCCGTTCGTAAGAGGGCATACACTTTGCATCTCGTTACTGCTTTTACCCTCATCATTTGGTGCCAAATGCTGTCAGGTATGCCAAAATGTTAAACCAGCAAACATTAAAGCCTAAATAAAGACAGTTCAGAACTTCCTCGGTGTTCCAGTATTTAAGAATATGCTTGCCAATGCAGAGGACACGGGTTTAATACCCGATCCAGGAAGGTTCCACATGCCTCCGGGCAACTAAGTTCAAACATCACAACTACTAAAAGAAACAAAGGAAGGAAGAAAGTGAAGTCGCTCAGTCTTGTCCGATCAGTGTGACCCCATGGACTGTAGCCTACCAGGCTCCTCATCCATGGAATTTTCCAGGCAAGAGTACTGGAGCAGGTTGCCATTTCCTTCTCCAGGGGATCACCCCAAACCAGAGATCAAACCTGGCTCTCCTCACTGCAGGCAGATGTTTCACCGTCTGACCCACCAGGCCCTCACTTAAGAGCCTGTGCTCCTCAACGAGAAGCCACCAAAATAAGCAGCACAGTCACCACATTTAGACAGCAGCCCCTGCTCGCCGCAATTAGAAAAGTCTCAGGCAGCAACTAACACCCGGTGCAGCCAATAAACTTAAAAAAAAAAAAAAGTTCATTTTAACTGGGCCAATGGGGTAAGAACCTGAAGTACTGGCTACTGGTAAACTCCTTATGGATAATGAATCCTGAAGAACAGCCCCAGCTTCTTAGGTATGTGCAAAAACACGCGCTCCTGCTTCTTACTTTCCACCCTAACTTTAGAAACACAAGCCATGAGGCTTTACAGTATTATTGTGAACTGGCCCTACTTTTTGAGCCTTAGCATATCAAATGAAACATTAACTTCAGGCCAAACTGTTGCAGCTTTTCTTTTCCAGTCAGGCATTGGCCTTGGTGTGCTAAAACTGAATAAAATCCATTTACGCAATCCAAAATAGGCATTAAAAAGAAGAAAAAAAAAAACAAACAGTACTTTCTTATATCCTAAGAAGTAACTCCAAGTTGAGTGGAATCCACAGGGATTACGACCCCGAGGTCGTAGTAACTGGAACATAGACAGGACTACCCATTAGTCACACAAGAGAGCACAACTACTCAGTCAGAAGGCAAGACGTGGAAATGTAATCTGTCAAATGACTGATAACGGACATGGATTTTCCACTTAATGTAAAAGTAAGATATCCCTCCCCATCCAATTCTGCTCATATGTCATTTTACTTTTAGTGACACATAAGGCACAGGTATTGTTCAGAAATTCGCCTGAACACATAGGTAATCTGCTATCGCTCTGGATAACAGTACAGACTGTCTGCTCCCATCTTGGCCTCAGACCTGTATCTTTTGAACTATACCTGCAATCTTTATGGCTACAGGATCCTCTGAAACTGGAACCAGCCCTTCCTTGACTTCCACCTGCTTTTCAGAGACCAGGGGAGACGTGGCAGGAGGGGGAATACTTAGTTTCCACAGAAACCACAGGCGAGGAAGAGGAAGAGGGCTTAGAATCATGAAAAAGACTGGCCCACGACTTGGCGGGCTGACTGGCAGGTACAGTGCCCGCTGCGGAGGCCGGGGCATCCGCAGGAGGTGGGGCGCTCTCGGCCTTGGCAGGGTCCGAGTCTGGAGCTCTCCACAGTGTGCAACTCCACCCCGTTGGCAGCTGTGCCCTCACCCAAGGATTCAAGTATTTGTCCGTTAGTGACTCCAAGGTTCTCAGTAGTATCAGTCCCCACAGAGGGCTGAGCCACAGCTGTCCTCAACAGGGTGTCCCTGCCGGCCTCGGCAGGGGAGGCAGGAGGCCTCTGAGTCGGCCCCAGGGCAGCCCTCAGGCTGCCCCGCAGTCCTGGCCCCACCGTCCAGGGCTCCGAGGAAAGCCCCAGCAGGCCCGGGCGTCGCTGACAAAGTCCGTGGTGTCCTGAGGGCTGCCCCAAGTCCGGGGGGTCCCTGCCGTGGGTACATCCCCCATCAAGTCCACATCCTCGGCGCCTACACTGTTGGGGACTGCTGGGCCAGCGTGGCCATTGACCAGGGCTTCCGCTGAAGGTCCACCCTCGCCACCATCTTTCAAGTAACTGTAATATCCAGGGGGACGTTTTTTTCTTTTTACGCTCCCTTTGTCCAAGACCACCTGAAACACCATCGTTCTCTAAAGCTTCTGCCTCGGCATGAGAGCCGCCATCCAGGGCAAGGGCAGGGCCCGGGTACTGGCAATTGGCGGAGCTGTAGTTCACTCCTTTATCAATGTCATCGGGGAGCTTTTTGGAAGTTGTGCAGCTAAGGATAAATTCAGGGGCCTGAGGATTCAATGTGCTTGAAATACTGTAGTTGGGAGTTCTCGGCAAAGTGTCACTTGGTTCAATTACTTCATTAACACCAAATTCAATTCTCTGATAGTCATGTCCTGTTTAGAAAGAAAATGATCAGTAAATATCCCACTAGTTAAGAACACAACTATACAACTTATAAACATCTCAGTAATTATTTCTTTTTGAAACTGAAACCTTAAAGTCTTGCAGTAATTAACAAAGCTAAAACATTTAATTTCTGCGCTAAATAAGTAATTTGCTGAAATCAATAATAACTACAAAATTATATTTAATTTGGAGATATGAAATACAGAAGCTGGTATCCATTTTCCACTCACAGTAGTTAAGGTAGAAATTAAAATAAAACTTTGAATAGGAAACAAATGCTATTCTGCCTGTCTGAACATGTCTCTCAATGCAATCTGATTTTATTAGTTTATTTTATACCTAAGACTAGGGCATATATATTTTGGAAAACTTAATTTTTAAAAATCAACATGACCCAACTTGGAGACTTAAAAACCACTGCTTGCTCATGCTCTCTCTCTCTCTCTCTCTCTCTATATATATATATATATATATAATATATATAGTTTCTCTAATTTGTCCAATTTAATAATTCAAAAAGTATGAATTATACAAAAGCACTCTTTCAAATTATCCATTTCTTCTATTAACAACCTTAACTGAAGCCCCAAAATGGCCTTTCATGAGTGCCTGTGACTTCTCCTAAATTAATTCATATTGGATTAACCCCATGGGTAAGGAAGGTGCTTCCAAAAATCCCAAAAGATAAAGTTAGGACTGCAAACCTTTAAAAATCTCCTTGAAATCCTTTAATACCTCTTCCCCACTGACAACAATCCACACATTCTATCCATTTAAGATGGACATTTTTTTCACAGATCACATCTCAAAAATTAGGGTGAGTTTCAGAATCTACTGAGTTTCTCAACAGAAACTAAACACCAATGTCATCTTATATCTGATGAAATAGTTACACATTTTGAAGTTAGGAAAGGATATGTGCTTTTTAAATTTATTTTTCACGCATTACTGAAGATTTCTCAAGTCTAGTGCAAGAGGTCCAATTTTTCTCAAGGCGTTTATTTTTTTAAAAATCACAATACCAAAATAATCATATTCTACTCAGAAAACTGAATGTATCTTACTTTGGTAGTATTTTTAGAGGAGAAAAAACAGTCCCACAGAGGGCCCAGGGCCCTAAATAGTTTTCTAATTCTCTATTTGGTTTGGTATCACACACCCTGGGAGTAGGGAGAATACACCAGCCCAACAGTAAAACATTCTTGAAAAAGAACATGATGATGGTTACAGCTAACCATCTATAGAGATACTGAGAGGACAATTTCAATCCTCTGGCCCCTGAGCACTGATTTGTGGTTTCCTTATTTTGAAAACAATCACCAAAGGAAATATATTTCTCCATTATCCCTAAAAGTGAACTTTCCAGTTTGCTTCCAGGGAGCTCCATCCAGTAAGGCTGCAAGGATGCAGAGCTGCTCTGTGGACCAAGACGGATGTCGCTGAAGCAGGAGGCTGCCGTTCAGAGACTGGGACGTGCATCGGGAGTCACAGTGAAGTTAGTATGTGCTGTACCATGCAGCCTGTGCAGAGTTTGGTTATTCCCAACAGACACAGTGCATTCCACATCGTAATCATTAATCTTATCGTAACATACAACACTCCAGAATGTGATGTGATATTAATGGAACCATTCTGATATGCTACAGTTGTTACCAAAACATTTACCAGACTGTGGACAGTCTGACCACGTCCCTGGGAGGCTGAGTCCTGCCCAGAACGGTTCGGTTCCTGTTCTTGAGCAGGAACACGGGTTGTAGACACACCATGCACTGCACTCCAGGGCAGAGAAGTCAGGACAGGCCCAACCTGTCGGGTTGGAAAAGTGGTGGAAGGCCTGCAAGCTCAGGAGCACCTGGATCACCAGGCAGGGGATTTGTTGGGGGAAGGAAAATTAGCTCCAACCAACAATCACACCCTAACATGGCACTCTCAAAGCCTGTGCACTGCAGCACTCACAGTACGGTAGCCTGGGGTGCCCGGATGGGGTCCTGAAGTCCGAGATGCTCAGAGGCACCCAGGAGATGCTCATGCCCACATCTGTCTGAGAATCACTGCTTAAGTGGCTTCCTCAGCTGACTTCTCCAATCAGTTAGTTCATAGTGACTCAAGTCAATAATCATGGAGCTCTCAGCCATGTGCAAAGTGTTTATTATCAAGGTGGAGGGGTACAGAGATTAGTAAGGCAAGGTCCCTGCCTCAGGGGATTACATCTATAGGGAGACAGACATCAAAGATGGAAATGATGGAAGCAGAGGGTGGCTGAGATAAAGCCTTACAGCTTTACAAGAATTCATTGTATGACTCAGGGAGCTTAAACCGGGGGCCTGTGACAACCTAGAGGGGTGGGATGGGGTGAGAGGTGGGAGGGAGGTTTGTGTTGATATATGGCAGAAACCAACACAATACTGTAATTATCCTTCAAATAAAAATAAATAAATTTTAAAAATAGAATGCTCCTCAACACACACAAAAAGAGATCTATTTGGATTAGAAACTACAGAGAGGTCAGAGGAGCTGGCAGGATAACCGGATGGGGGAGGGGATGGAAGGGGAGGAGGGACAAGGCTACTTCCCACTTTGAGGACTAACTTAAAAGGCCACATTAGGAGCCTCCACCTAGAGTGTGCAGAGCCGGCTGTGGTGGGAAGTGCCAGAACAAATCACTCTAAAGTGCTCATCCAAAACCATCCTGAGGGTTCCCAACACTGCAGACACTGTACTGTGCAGCTGCTGCACACAGAAATGGATGAGCTGCGGTCTCTGCCGCCCACAGCTGAACTCAGCCTAAACAGGGAGGCAGATTCACTGGGTACTGGACAGTGAGCTGGCACTGCAGGAGAAATAAAAATAACAGAACAGGACAGAAGAGGCCTTGGGGAACAGGGGCCTTTAAGCTGGCCTCTCTACTGTGAGCAGCTGTATTTTTGGCAGATTAAAAGATGGACTTGAGAGGAGAGAGGGGAGAGCAGAGAAAAAGAGCCAAGAAGCATAACTGAGCAGGGATGCCAGCCTGGAGGGGGTGGGGGACATGGTGAGAGTGAGGAGGAGGGAGTGGAGCAGAGGGGAGAGGCGCTGCAACCCTGGGGATCTGGGGGTCTGAGGGAGGCAGAGCCTTTATCTGCAGCAGAAGCCCCTGGGAGGATAGTAAGGCAAGACCTGGACCTGGGCTCTGACAACAGGAAAGACAGCAAGACATCTGGAGCCCAAGCAAACACCGGCAGCACAGTGGCTATGTACCAAGTACTGGAAGTCAGGGGGCACCTCAACCTGCAGACGACAAGGGGGCTCCAGAGGCTGGGAGGCCTGGCAAGAGTGTCTGGGTCCCTCTGGCATCTCTTATTTTATCCTCATCCTAAGTCATCATTAGAACTGTTCTCTACCTTATGTTTCTTATAAATAAATAATTTTGGATAAAATCATTTTCTCATTTGTCTGCAGATAAAAAGTTTACATGGTCTCTGCATGGTTTATATTTAAATCTAAATTATAATAAAACCCTTTCTGACAATGCTATAGAAAACAGGGAACCAAATCACTGGTCTCAAAGAAAAGGTTCAGCTTCCAGCTTCTCCAAGGCCAACGAGGACCTTAAGCATGATGCAAACTGAAAAGCGGTCTAGACAGGTTTGACACATGCAGTGGCAGCCGGCAAGATGAGAGGCCCCTACTGTTAGTGACACTGTAACATATATGAGAGGGCTGCAACTCAGTAAGCATCACCTCCAGTGATCAGCTCAGTGTCTGAGACAGAGACAGCCAGCTACTCAGTCATAAAAGGACAGGAGGTGAAGAGGTCACCTGAATTCCCAAGAGCCTTGATGACAGACATGGACATAACCACAAACTCAGGACAAGAGAAACGATCTGCCACTGAGCTGGGTGGAAAGACTTGCCAGCTCTGGGCCCAACAACCGGTGCACTCAACAGAGAGCCCACTCCAGAACCCGCAGAGAGCCTAGGCTGCGACGGGCGCACCTGCGCCAGAGGACCCTTATGAAGCAAACAGTGATGAGCAGCTACTTCCAAAACTCACCTTGAAGGTCTGACACTCTGAAGCACGGAATAAACTTTAATTCGTTAGCCAAAGGGATTTGGTGATTAAAGCTACTGGGGTTTACAGCAAAAACATCAAGCAGAAAGGGAAAGGAAGGAAGCCTGCACCCATGGCGCGTGCTTACCGTCAGGAGGTCACCAGCAGCCTGTGCGCCACACAGAACTGTCCCGCCGTACGGAGGAAGCTGCCCAGGGAAGTGGAAAACAGAGTTTAACTCAAAAAAAAATGTTAAAGTTCAACACATGCTATTTCATTAAAGCAACCCTCATTAAAAGGCTATTTATCCATGCAACTTCTCATAACACTATTTTTAACAAAATAACACAGATGAGGAGACAGTAAGATTAAACATCTTCATTTTAAAACACCATCAGAAAGCTTTCCAATACTGATTGCTATTAAACAGATCCAAAAATGAGGTGAAACATTAAAAATGGGCTCCAATGGACATGTCAATCAGCTACAAAAGGCTCACGACACACCCTCTGTTTCACAGGAGTTGCAGAGTGCACATCAAATACTATAAACGCTTGTCTTTGTCCACTGACCAGTACAGAGTCTTCGTGACCATCTGCACACGTTGCTCACCATCACTACAAGTCCACTAAGCCATAGGCAGGAACCAAGCCTGGGGACAGTGAACAAAGCATCTGGGAAAGAAAAAGCCTGAGAATCACGGCTCTCTTTTAACAGGGTGCCTTAAATAACTGGATTAACAGCTGGCAACCACATTCCTGGTTTGGAAGACAGACAGCAAAATGGCCAGTGCCTGGGCTCTCTGCAAAATGCAAGAAGGTATCATGAATGTGCCAATTTCTTTCCCTCCTAGCTATTCCATAATACTTAGGAACTGGAAGGTTTCAAATGGCTATGTTTGAAATGAAAAAGTTTAGAATGGAAAGGGGTAAGGTTAAGTGGACAGATAATTGCTATCTGAAGCAGGAAGCAAAGAGCAAAGGATTACAGCCTAACACGGCTTCTACCACAGCACTTCTCAAAGCCTGCACACTACAGCACAAACACTGCAACCCCCTGGGGTGCCTGCATGAGTCCCGGTCTGGCATGTTCAGAGGCACCCAGGAGACTCTCGCACCCACAACTCTCTCAGAGCTACTACTTCCAAGGGATCTCCTATTAACTCTTAGTGAGTCAATGCAACAGTCTCGGAGATAAAAGCTTATCACTCCAAGCACTCTCCCGAAAACAAAACTGTTAGTCGCTCAGTCGTGTCCCACTCTTAGTGACCCCATGGATGGTAGCCTGCTGAGCTCTTCTGTCCATGGGGATTCTCCAGGCAAGAATACTGGAGTAAGGTAGTCATTTCCTTCTTTCAGAGGATCTTCCCGACCAAGGGATCGAACCCCGGTCTCCTGCATTGCCAGCAGATTCTTCACGGTCTGAGCCGCCAGAGAAGCCCAAAAAAACAAAAGGAACTGCCCACTTTCTGGACTTGAGAGCAGTGCCTATTTCCACCACACAGGGGCACTCCAGCATTCATCATGGCAAAGCACTGTGGCCCCAGGTGGGCTGCACTTGAGCCTGAAGTGCAAGACCATTCCACACACGACTCCAATGCTCTCATCTGGTGCCCCAGCCTTTATCACTGGCGTGGACACACGGAGCAAAACAGTGTGTCTGAGGAAGCCACAAATCAGGATGACGTCCCTCTGCAGTCACAGAAGACAGCAAATTCCTATTCCACTGACGACACTAGGGTGCCCCCTGGTGATAAAAAATCTAACTTGTAAGGCACTCAAAGTCTTTTGAAATCATACTGTACTTATTATAATCTAGGGAGTAGGAGAGCCAGGATGTGAAAACAGAGCCCCTGGCATGCCCCAGGGCAATACTGCTGTCTTCTGTTTGTTAAGTGTGTTTAAAACACTTACTTTGGTTTACTAACCTGGTAAGAGCGTAACTGGGAATTAACTAGAATGCCAGAATGAGTTCAGGCACAGAAAACATGTATTTTTTTTTTTACTCCATACACTGCATATGGTGCCTGTATGCAGCAAACCTCCATCACCTCTAAGAAACTCCTTTGTGGTAACTGGGTATAATAAAAATGCAGCAGAATAAAACTGCAAGAATTGTTCAAAGTTCTCTCTTTAACTATATAATTACTTATAAGAACAGAGAATTTTCTAAGCAAAAATATATAATCTCACACACAAAAGGAAACTGAGCAATAAAAAGCTGAAATTTATTTGTATTAGATACAAAACCAAACCAACTTATTCTGAAAACAGTGCTACCATATTGTGAGGTCAATACTCAGGACCTTCAATAATAAGAAGGTAGTATTTTAAAATCTTTTTATACTGCTATGGGGTGAGGGGTTAGATCCCTCCACCCACACCCATACACACACACACTCGACACCACAATCTCAAGTTGTATTACATACTGAAGTGAAAACAAAAACTTTTTAAATGTCCTTATGACCTCAGGGAAGGAAAAAATTTCTTAAAAATATTTTAAAAATCCACAAACTATGAGAAAAAAAAAATAAGACATTAAAACTTTAAAATGTACTCTCAAAGATTATTAACCCTATAAAAGAATAAGAAAAAGACAAGCCATTTGATAAAAATATGGACAAAAGATACAGAACAGGTAATTAACAAACAGAAATCTACACTTTCAATGGACATATGAAAGTAATGTAATGGTGCTCAAATGCTTGTAATCTGGGAGATTTAAATTAAAATGACAAAAACCCACTTACTCCATCAGATTAACAAAAATTTTAAGTAAGTCTATACTCAGAATGGGGCTTTCCAGGAGACACTGGTGGTAAAGAATCCAAGTGTCAATACAAGAGACGTGGGTTTGATCCCTGGGTTGAGAAGATTCCCTGGAGAAGGAAATGGCAGCCCATTCCAGTATTCTTGCCTGGGAGATCTCATGGACAGAGGAGCCTAACAGGCTACAGTCCATGGGGTCAAAAATGTTGGACACAATTGGAACATCTGAGCACAGCATACTGGGAATTATCAAAAACTTTTCTTTTTAACGGAATCTAAAAGATTCATATAGTTATGGCTATGGTCTTCCCAGCGGTCATGTAGAGTTGTGAGAGCTGGACCATAAAGAAAGCAGAACACCGAAGAACTGATGCCTTCAAACTGTGGTGCTGGAGAAGAGAAGATCCTGAAAGTCCCTTGGACAGCAAGAAGATCAAACCAGTCAATCTTAAGGAAAATCAACCCTGAATACTGGTTGGAAGGATTGATGCTGAAGTTGAAGCTCCAGTACTTTGGTCATCTGATGAAAATAGCTGATTCAATAGAAAAGTAGAAAAGTCCCTGATGCTGGGAAAGACCAAGGGCAGAAGGAGAAGAGGGCATCAGAGAGTGAGTGGCTGGATGACATCACCAATGCAATGGACATGAACTTGGGCAAACTTCAGGAAATGGTAAGGGACAGGGAGGCCTGGTGTGCTGCAGTCCATGGGGTCGCAAACAGTATGATGTGACTGAACAACAGCAAAAACTCTCATGCACTAATGATGGAAATGCAGACTGTTAAAACCACTTAGAAAGCAGATGCACTAAAGATGCTTATTCCTTGCAGGGCGCCAGAATTCCATTCCTAGGAATACTTCTTGGAGAAACCCACAGAGGAGCATGAGGAGACATGACAAAATATGATTACTGCCACATTTCTGTACTAATGGAAGAACTAAAGACCTAGACAGTCCCCTCAACATGAAAACAGCTAAGTTCAATAGTTAACATTTAATGGGGAATTTTCTGGCAATTCAGTGGTTAGGACTCTGCGCTTTCACTCCTATGGGCACCCAAGTTCATTCCCTGTTCAGGGAACTAAGATCCAAAGGACACAGCCAAAAATAAAATTTAACAATTAAAATCAAAGAACAAGAACAAAATGTCCAAATAAATCTAAAGAATATTTAGCTTAAAATACAAAATGATGAATACAGTATGAAACCACTTTTAGTCACAAGGCAGGTCTCTTTCGCGACCCCATGGACTGTAGCCCACCAGGCTCCTCTGTCCATCGGATTTCTCAGGCAAGAATACTAGAGTGGGTTGCCATTTCCTTCTCCAGGGGAATCTTCCTGACCCAGGGATCAAACCCACATCTCCTGCATTGCAGGTACATTCTTTACTACTGAGCCCCTGGGGAAGCCCCTGATGAGACATTTTTAACTGCACAAAACAATAAACAGCATATACATGCACAGTAAGAGGTGAAGATCACAGCCAGGAAACAAACTGTACTGTGCATTTTTGGCAGTTTCAGTATTTCTGGGGAATAAGGCGAATGCGAGGATACAACAGAAGCTTCAACTGTCTCTGTAATGTTTTGCTATTTACAAGTATAGCAAAATGTTAACAGTAGTCAAATCCAATGGATGGGTCCACTGATTTTTTTCATGTTAGCTCCACACTTTTCTGTACATTGGAATTCCTAATTAAAAGGCATTAAAGAAAAATCTAAAACATAACCATCAATTAAATCTATGCATGCACTCAATAAAACAAAATTTTGTCTTACCTCAACTGAAGTGCGAGGAGTCACAAAGAACTGATTGAATTCATCAGGGCTAAAATCTCCAAAAATATACTGGGGAAAAAAAAAGAATCACAGATCACATAAAATACACAAATCACAGTTTCAAAAACAGTGTCACATGGACCCTATAAAGAATCCACCAGGAGCCCCCGAGACCGTCTCCAGGAAACATACAGTGCTGTCTGGAGCTCCTTCACAGCCCCACTGCAGAGAGGTCTTTAAGTCTACATAAAACCTTAGGGTTTTATGGAAGAAAATTAAAATGATGGGCCTTATGATGGGAGAAAACATTCCAGACAATACCAACTGTCAGCAAGGATGTGAAGCAACTAGAGATGCAGAAAGGCACAGCAACTCAGGGGAAAAAAAAAGAGAGATCGGCAGTTCCTTATAAAGTTTACTTAGCACACAACCCAGCAAGCTTACTCCTAAGCACTTAGCAAAGAAAAATGAAGAACAATGTCCACACACAAAAAAAACAAAACCTGTATGCTGAAGTTTACAGCAACTGTACTCATAAACACCAGAAACTGAAAAGAATCCAAATGTGTATCAACAGGTGGACATGATACATGAACATGATGATCCACTAATCAATGACTCTCTAAAGCATCTCCCTAAGTGAAGCATCAGACTTACAAGACCACAAGCTAGAAGGACAGAAAACAGATGCGTGGCTCCAAGGTCACAGATTACAAAAAAAGCACAAGGGAACTCTGCTTCACAGGGAAAGCCTGTTAGAGAAATAGCAAACTTCCGATGTGCCTAGGAAACACATCCACCAATATATTAATGATTTCAGTTCTTGAATATGAATGAACGACAAAAAAACAAAAGACATGAGAGGGGCAATAAACAGCAATAAAGAGGGTCACTATTAAAACAGGGGAAATGAATCTGTGTAAACAAAACATGGGAAACAGAAAATAAGTTAAAATTCTAATCTGTATCCTGAAAGAAATTCTAGCAGGTAAAATAAGCAGAATGTCCAGGGAAAAAAAAGGAGAGGACAAGGAAGTATTCAAAGAAATCAAAGGATTATTAAATTTAAATTACTAAATTTACAAACTCAACAGAAGATCTTAAAGAACCAAAAGCAATACAGCAAGACAGCAATGCTTTGAAAGTTCCAAGAAAAAAAGCGTTTCTTTTTGTTTTCATAGAATTCTGTTCTATAGTTTACTACTCAAGTGCAAAAGGCAAAATAATTCTTGACTCTCATACACACTTGGGATAAGTGGAGGTGGGCTGCTTAAGAATTCCAGAAAATGCATTCAAGGGCTACAAGAGCAGTAACAAACAAGTAGGATCCAAAAAATGATCAATACTGTAGATGTGAAGCCCAACGCAAACATGAAGGAAGACTCATGTTGCTTTATTTAATACCAACAACAGGAATGTTGTTCACGTAAAAGAGAACCACTTTACCTTCTAAGAGGCTACTTTAATTCACAATGTGGGGAAGACACATTAGGATAGGAAGTGGATGTTCTTACAGGACTTCTAAGTTTTTCTCTTCAGGCTGGATTTCTCATGGAAAGATAAAAATAAATGAAATACTCTTTGAAATCACACGTCTAAGTACACTTTCTTATTTGAGTTTCCATACAATCTAAAGTATTAAAAAAAAAAAAAACAGAAATTGGTCAATCCAGTAAGAGAACTAAAATTTCAAATGATTCAATAAAATCTTGTCAATGAAGAGGAAGGGGAGGAACCGTGACCCAGCAAGCCTTCTACCAGTCTGCTGGAAAAAAACCTCATGGTCAATCATCGGAATGCTTCAGTTCAGTCGCTCAGTCGCCTCTGACTCTTTGAAACCCAAGGACTGCAGCATGCCAGGCTTCCCTGTCCATCACCAATTCCCAGAGTTTGCTCAAACTCATGTCCATCTAGTCAGTGATGCTATCTAACCATCTCATCCTCTGTCATCCCTTTCTCCTCCCGTCTTCAATCTTTTTCAGCATCAGGGTCTTTTTCAGTGAGTCATTTCTTCCCATTAGGTGGCCAAAATATTGGAGTTTCAGCTTCAACATCAGTCCTTCCAATGAATATTCAGGACTGATTTCCTTTAGGATGGACCGGTTGGCTCATCTTGCAGTCCAAGGGATTCCCAAGAGTCTTCTCCAATACCACAGGTAAAAAGAATCAATGCTTTGGCACTCAGCTTTCTTTACAGCCCAACTCTCAGATCTATACATGACTACCGGAAAACCCATAGCCTTGACTAGACAGACCTTTGTTGGCAAAGTAATGTCTTTACTTTTGATATGCTATCTAGGTTGGTCATAACTTTTCTTCCTAGGAGCAAGCATCTTTTAATTTCATGGCTGCAGTCACCATATGCAGTGATTTTGGAGCCCAAGAAAATAACGTCTCTCACCTTTTCCACTGTTTTCCCATCTATTTGCCATGAAGTGACCAGATGCCATGATCTCAGTTTTCTGAATGTTGAGTTTTCAGCAAACTTTTTCACTCTCAAGAGGCTCTTTAATTTTTCTTTGCTTTCTGCCGTAAGGGTGGTGTCATCTGCATATCTGAGGTTATTGATATTTCTCCCGGCAATCTTGATTCCAGCTTGTGCTTCATCCAGCCTGGCATTTCACATGATGTGCTCTACATGGCAGTTAAATAAGCTGGGTAACAATATAAACCTTGACCTATTCCTTTCCCTATTTGGAACCAATCTGTTGTTCCATGTCCAGTTCTAACTGTTGCTTCTTGACCTGCATACAGATTTCTCAGGAGGCAGTTAAGGTGGTCTGGTATTCCCACCTCTTTAAGAACTTTCCACAGTTTGTTGTGATCCACACAGTCAAAGGCTTTGGCATAGTCAATAAAGCAGAGGTAAACGTTTTTCTGGAACTCTCTTGCTTTTTGATGACCCAGCAGATGTTGGCAATTTGATCTCTGGTTCCTCTGCCTTTTCTAACACCAGCTGGAACATCTGGAAGTTCACGGTTCAAATACTGTTGAAGCCTGGCTTGGAAAATTTTGAGCATTACTTTGCTAGAATGTGAGATGAGAGCAATTGTGCGGTAGTTTGAGCATTCTTTGGCACTGCCTTTCTTTGAGATTGGAATGAAAACTGACCTTTTCCAGTCCTGTAGCCATTAATGAGTTTTCCAAATTTCCTGGCATATTGAGTACAGCACTTTCACAGCATCATCTTTTAGGATTTGAAATAGCTCAACTGGAATTCCTGTTACAATCTCCATGAGCTTTGTTTGTAGTGATGCTTCCTGAGGCCCACTTGACTTCACATTCCAGGATGTCTGGCTCTAGATGAGTGATCACACCATCGTGGTTATCTGGGTCATGAAGATCTTTTCTGTATAGTTTTTCTGTGTGTTCCTGCCACCTCCTCTTAACACCTTCTGCTTCTGTTAGGTCCATACTATTTCTGTCCTTTATTGTGCCCATCTTTGCATGAAATGTTCCCTTGGTATCTCTAATTTTCTTAAAGTGATCTCTAGTCTTTCCCATTCTATTGTTTTCCTCTATTTCTTTGCACTGATCATTGAGTAAAGCTTTCTTATCCCTCACTGCTATTCTTGGGAACTCTGAATTCAAATGGGTATGTTTCCTTTTCTCCTTTGCCTTTCGCGTCTCTTCTTTTCTCAGCTATCTGTAAGGCCTCCTCAGTCATTTTGCTTTTTCGCATTTCTTCTTCTTGGGGATGGTCTTGATCACTGCCTCCTGTACAGTGTCACAAACCGTCCAGAGTTCTTCAGGCACTCTGTCAGATCTAATCCCTTGAATCTATTTGTCACTTCCTGTATAATGGTAAGGGATTTGACTTAGGTCATACCTGAATGGTCTAGTGGTTTTCCCTACTTTCTTCAATTTAGGTCTGAATTTGGCAATAAGGAGTTCATGATCTGAGCCACAGTCAGCTCCTGGTCTTGTTTTTGCTAACTGTATAGAGCGTCTACATCTCTGGCTGCAAAGAATATAATCAATCTGATTTTGGTGTTGACCATCTGGTGATGTCCATATGTGGTCTTCTCTTGAATTGTTGGGAAGAGGGTGTTTGCTGTAACCAGTGCGTTCTCTTGGCAAAACTTTGCCCAGCTTCATTTTGTACTCCAAGGTCAAATTTGCCTGTTACTCCAGGTACTTCTTCACTTCCTACTTTGGCATTCCAGTCCCCTATAATAAAAAGGACATCTTTTTGGGTGTTAGTTCTAGAAGGTCTTGTAGGTCTTCATAGAACCGTTCAACTTCAGCTTCTTCAACATCAGTGGGGATTACTTGGATTACTCTGATATTGAATGGTCTGCCTTGGAAACACAGATCATTCTGTCATTTTTGAGATTGTATCCAAGTACTGACTGCACTTCAGACCCTCTTGTTGACTATAATGGCTACTCCATTTCCTCTAAGAGATTCCTGCGCAGAGTGGTAGATTATGGTCATCTGAGTTAAATTCACCCATTCCAGTCCATTTTGGTTCTCTGATTCCTAAAATGTCAATGTTCACTCTTGCCATCTCCTGTTTGACCACTTCCAATTTACCTCGATTCATGGACCTAATATTCCAGGTTCCTACGCAACACTGTTCTTTACACCATCGGACTTTGCTTCCACCACCAGTCACATCCACAATACGGCGTTGCTTTTATTTTGGCTCTGTCTCTTCATTCTTTCTGGTGTTATTTCTCCACTCTTCTCTAGTAGTATATTGGGCATCTACCAATCTGGAGATATCTTTCAGTGTTGTATCTTTTTGCCTTTTCATACTGTTCACGGGGTTCTCAAGGCAAGAATACTGAAGTAGTTTGCCATTCCCTTCTCCAGTGGATCACGTTTTATCAGAACTCTTCACCATGATCCATCCATCTTGGGTGGCCCTACACGGCACGGCTCAGTTTCATAGAGTTAGACAAGGCTGTGGTCCATGTGATCAGTTTGGTTAGTTTTCTGTGTTTGTGGCTTTCATTCTGTCTGCCCTCTGAGGGATAAGGATAAGAGGCTTATGGAAATATCCTGATGGGAGAGACTGACTGGGGGAAACTGGGTCTTGTTCTGATGCATGGGGCCATGCTCAGTAAATCTTTAATTCAATTTTCTGTTGATGGGCAGGGCTGTGTTTGCCCCTAACCAACATCTCACCTCTGGAGACTCCTGGATACTCACAGGCAAGTCTGGGTCAGTCTCTTATGGGGTCACTGCTCCTTTCCCCTGGGTCCTGTTGCACACAAGGTTTTGTCTGTGCCCTCCAAGAGTCTGTTTCCCCAATCCTGTCTAAGTTCTGTAGTCAAATCCCACTGGCCTCCAAAGTCAAATTCCCTGGGGATTCTCAATCCCTTTGCCAAATCCCCAGGTTGGGAAATCTGTTGTGGGTCCCAGAACTTCTTAACCATACAAGAATTTATTTGGTATGATTGTTCTGCAGTCAGAACAATCTGCTGGGTCATCTGCTCAACACCTCTAAGGTAGGGTTAATGGCAACCTTCTACAAGAGGGCTTATGCCACACCCAGGACTGCTGCACCCAGAGCCCCTGCCCCTGCAGCAGGCCACTGATGACCCGTACCTCCACAGGAGACACTCAAACACTCAAGGCAGGTCTGGCTCAGTCCCTGTGGGGTCTTCTGGTGTGCACAAGGTTTTGTTTGAGCCCTCTAAGCATCTCTGGCGGGTATGGAGTTTGATTCTAAACACGATTTCACCCCTCCTCCCGTCTTGCTGGGGATTCTCCTTTGCCCTTGGACGTAGGATATCTTTTTTGGTGGGATCCAATATTCTCCTGTTGATGGTTGTTCAGCAGCAAGTTGTAATTTTGGAGTTCTCGCAGGAGAAGATGAGCGCACATCCTTGATTTTTAGATGCTATCCCTCCCAAGGGAGTTTCCCAACCTGTTGTTAATGCCCAAAAGTTGTCACAAAGAAATAGCACGAAGACATCTGTAACAGTGTTGATGACAAGCTGGGGATGGTTTAGCTGGTTTCAGGATCTAATGAAGCTCACACTCTTGATGTCTAATCACAGAAAGAATTCAGTGAGAGACAAAGTGATAGGTAAGAAGTGGATTGATTCAGATCCAGAGAGAAGCACACTCCGCAGACAGAGTGTGGGCCATCGCAGAAGGCAAGGAAATGCCTAGACTCCAGGGAAAGACAGTTTCTCCTCTTATTTTTGATTTTACTCAAGTCTTTGTTTTTAAAGTATTATTTGGAAAAATCTGCTACATATTTTAAGTGTACTTTCTCATTACAACTTCATGTCAGTAATTTCTCCACAGATCCACACCTTCAACCTGATTACAAAACTCACTGGTGAGGGCAGCAGGAAGGGCAGGAAGATTTCCTGGCAGTCCTGGGGTTAGAACTCTGCTCCTCCACTGGGAACTAAGAGCTCCTGGTGTAGCCTTCCAGATGGGAGGAGCATGTACAGGGAGAAATCTACAACACTGTTAAATTAAGAAAACATTTTTGGGTTAAAAGGGGGGGCCTGGGAGGCAGAAAAATAGAAATACTGATTTGTATTTGCATAAAGATAGGGGCTTCCCTAGTGGTTCGGCAGTAAAGAATTCATCAGCAATTCAGGAGACTCAGGTTCAATCCCTGGATCAGGAAGATCCCCTGGAGAAGTAAATGTTCTGTGAGGAAAATTCCATGGACAGAGGAGTCTGGCAGGCTACCGTCCATGGGGTCGCAAAGAGTGAGATATGACTTTACGACTAAACCACCAACCAAAGAGAGATCAATACCAGAACTAACCTGGTAGCTTGGTAGAGAGAAGTCCACCCACCAATGCAGGGGACACAAGTCCAATCCCTGGCCCAGGAAGATTCCACATGCCGAGAAGCAACCAGCCCAGACATCACAGCTACTGAGCCAGATGCCAGAGCCTGCTCACTGCAGCTAGAGAAAAGTCCACGCACAGCAACAAAGAGCCAGCACAGCCAAACTTGATCTTTAGAAGCAACAGGTACTGCAAGGAGGGAAAGCCAGTGGAGGTCGTGGAGCGGAGAGTGAGATGCTTTAGGATATACCTTTTCAGAGTTCTTAGTTCTGAACCACACAAAAATATTTCATTCTAAAGATTAACTGTAAAGTCAACGTTATCAAATCACTGTACAACTATTCATATACCCATTTTCAAGAAGCTGTGTTTGCACCTATGTTTCATGATCTCCTTGACAACAGATTAGGACTTGATGAAAACATTTAATCCAAAAATGACACCATAAGCAACTGCTAACTATCAACTATGCAATGTTAAAGTATCATTTAACACCTGACAAATGGCTAGCCAGAGCTGCTCTGAACTTTTAACATAATCCTCTTAACACCAGCTCACATAGATCAGTAGACAACTCCATAAAAACACACGTGAATTTTCACACGTTCTCTGCCCTAATAAGATCTATTTTCAGTCCTTAAAATGCATGAGTTTTTGAAAGTAAGTAGTTAACACTTGCAACAATATAAAGAACAGTCATGTCAGTTTTGCGACTGAGCTTACAGAAGGGACTGCTAAGAGGCTAGCGCCAAGTCCCAATCTAAGTTGCACAAAGTCACTCAAGTCTCAAGTAAGGGAGACTTCAGAATAAAAGACAATTTCCTGCCATCACAATACATGTGAAAAAACATTAAGTATTTCTTTCATGGGCAGAGAAACTAATGTCTCTTTTGTAACCACTCAAAAACACTGAAGGGAAGTGGTGTAATAAAACATAATACCCCACATAAATTTGGAGGCTATCATTTGCGTGCTTTTCAAAATCATCTACATCAGTTACAAATAATCACAGGAAGCATCACTATGAAGAAGTGTTTTTTATCCACACTGTTCCAAAAAGGCAAATAGAAGTATTGTTGTAAAGTAGAATTTAGCTTAAATAAATTAGGAAGAGAAGGTAAATTATGAAGTTAAAACTACAAAAGCATGGAAAAACCCAAGTATTTATTCAACTGCAAACTCCAGTGAGTGGACATAAATTACACTGCCCTGAATGTTAGTGACAACTGTTTAACGAAAACTCATATATCTGACTGAAGTTTTATATATCTGACTGAAGCATCACAAGTCTTGTGACACCAAAGAGTTTATCACAGAAATTCGGGACAGCCAGCTTCCATTAAAATGTTCCAGTCTCACCATCCCCAAAAGTCTTCCTAATTTTCAATCACAAACTGTTTTAGATGTCTGGCAAAATGAAGAATGTTACCAAAAAGCAGGGGCAGGATGTGCTCTTCCAAAAACTCAATGTCACAAAAGGCTGTGGAAAAGTTCCAGATGACAGGAAGCTAAAGAGACAGTACAACTAAATGCAACATCTGACCCTATGCTGGATCCTCCCCTGGAGAGGAAATGCTATAAAGGGAGAGCATAGGGTCAACTGACAAGTCCAGAATACGAACAGTGCATTAGATAAAGATACTGCACCTATGTCAACATAGGGAAGTGATAGCTGTCCAACTGCGGTTACTTTAAGAGAATATTCATGGGAAATACACATTCAAGTAGACAAGGAGGCTAAACAGTCCCAGTGCATGTAACCCACCCTCAAACCTCAAAGGGTAAGAGAAAATGTGTCTGTATTTTCGTGTGTTTGTGAGTTTGTACAGGTATCTGTATAAAAAGGGAGAGAACTTAAACACACCCCAATGATTAACTGAGGTTCAACCCTAACCAGTCAATATGAATAAAAAATCAAATGGGGGCTCTTTGTACTTCTGCAATTTTTATAAATCTAAAATTATTTCCAAATAAAGAACTTGCTGGGGTTGCTTTTAAACTAAAACTGAAAACACTCAGCTGTGAGGAAAATTTTTACCTACCCTCTTCTTATACATGTATGAAACATTTTCCTTCCTCTGGAGAATAAATAAATATATTTTAAAGTCTGTTTTTAAAGAAAAAAGTTTTGGTTAAAAAAAGATTAAAATGAGTCAATGTCTGATTTCACAGGATTTACAATCTAGTGGGGAGGCTATATGCAATCACTGGCTATATGCATTCGTTTGTCCTGCGAGAGCAGTGAGAGCTGAAACTCATGACTGTGAGGCTGGCAAGGGAGGAAGTGCAATCCTGCTTTCCCGGTCCCTGCCAAGCCTGCAGGGGCCAGCACGCCCAAGCACCCAGGCAACGGCCACTGCGAGCCCTCCGTGGACCACAGAGCACTACAGCAATGTTGGCATCGTCATCAAGCGAGGCAGATCCCTGAGGTTTAAGCCAGGCCCACCAGAGCTGAATGAATACTGGAGCCAAGAGGAGGAACAAGAAAGCAACCACATACGCTCTGCTCCCAGGTGTGGTGCCGGGCGGGGGTGGGGGTGGTGGGGGGGGTGGTGTTAGGCCACGAGGGTTGGGACACAGCACAGGGTGCTGAGCCCCCCATCCCCGCTCTGGGAAGGGGCCTGGGGGTAGGGGGGTCTTCTCAACCAGAATAAAGCTCCACTTCCCCTCCCTTCCACTGACCCCAGCTCAGGCCTTCAGAACTCCTACTGTTCCCGTCTGATTATTTTCTGATCCCTTCTAGAGAGGACATGAAAAATCTATGCACAAGAAACACATCAGGAAAAGAGGCAAGCCCTCGGTACAGCTGGGGTGGATGCAAGACACTTCACTGCAGCCCAGCGCCAGGGCGTGGCACTCTGAGTTGCCAGAGCAGACTCCAGAAGGCCCTCTAGGGCCTAGGGCTGTACAGCCTTGTGAAAGGAACAGGCCAAACTGGAAATACAGCCTCACCCCAGGAGCAGTGAGGAGAAGGAAAGGCATTTGTCAGTCGCCTGCGTGGTGCACTGCTGGCTCTCCAGGGATCCAATGCAGCCACAGGAAACAGCACCTCCTGCAGGAAGCAGGGACGCGGAGGACAACTCCCAGAGCGCGCACTAGGGGGCGCCGGTACACAGCTTCCAAGGTTTGAGCTCCAGAAACAAGTCATTGTCCAGGCTACCACCAAATCCGTGTCCTCAGCCTTCAAGAGGACTCAGGGACATGGGAGGTCAGCCTCTGAGGTAAAAACTTAGGCTACAAAGGCATGATCAACAAACACTCTGCTGCATGTGACTGTACTTCACAGATTCCGCGGCAGTCTGGCATCTTGAGCCAGACCCAGGCACAGTGTCCCAAGAACACTCAAAGCCCAGGCCTGCAGGGTCAAATGCCAGAAACAAGCACAGGAAGTAGAGTCTCCCCCGCCCCCCGCCCCCCACTTTCCCAACACAAAAGTGAATCTGGGAGGTAGGAGAAAATATTAAGGACTAATACACTGGTGGCTCAGCAGTAAAGAATCCTCCTGCAACACAGGAGACACAGGTTCAATCCCTAGGTCCAGAAGATCCTCTGGAGAAAGGAATGGCTACCCACTCCAGTATTCTTGCCTGGAGAATACCATGGACAGAGGAGCCTGGTGGGCCACAGTCTGTGGGGTTGAAAGAGTCTGGCAAGACTTAATGACTAAAGAACATAAACACTTTAACTTCATCTCTAAAATCAGGATATGCCAGACTAAATCCATCTCCACAGTTCTTCCCAGCTCCAAAAGGATCTCCTGGATCTAACCCAGAAAAACAGAGCTTTGGGAATGTTCTCAGACTGACACAGCTACCAGGTGGCTGGCACCTGAACACATCATGCTGAGTGAAAGAGGCCAGACTCAAGAGCCACGCACTGCAAGAGTCAATCCACATGAATTGGGTGATATCCAGAAGAGGCAAATCCCCAGAGACAGAAAGGAGAAAGAGGGTGGCTGCCAGCGGTTGGGTGGGGAGGGATAAGGGAGTCACCATTATGGGTCTGGAGCCTCTTTCTGGAATGATGAGGTGTTCTAAAATGGACTGTGGGGGTAGCTGCACAACTCTGTTAACATACTAAAACCACCAAAATGCACAGGTATTTAAATGGGAGAACTATTAACAAATGAAGTTAAAAGAAAAAAATCAGATCAGTACTTGCATAAAAAGAACCATTCAAATTTCTTTACTTTTTTTTTCACCAGGACCCAGTACCTGATGGATGGTGACATCTACTGAACAGTTACTGCTCAGTCTTAACTTTAGAAATTGGTGTGGGTGGCCTAGGGGACACCTGGAGGCGACAATGTTCAATGCACAGCAGGAATCTCATTGATTTAATAGCATATATTGAGCACCAACGATCCACGCTGAACTGTGCTTGATTATCAGAACAAATTCTGAACAAGACAAAGCTCGGGACATCATGATATTAATAATTTTGTCGCCGTGTGCGTGAACTGCGCATTGCTGACAGTACTACAGACAGCAGAAGCAGACGGGGGCGGGGGGCCCACAGAGGAAGGCTGATGCCTCGACTGGCCCCCGGGGTTGCAGCAGGATTCTCCTCACTTTCTTGGGGCTGAGGAATCCCAAGAAGGGAAAAAATGGACAAAAAAGTGTGACAAAGCCACATCCCCCTTAAGATTCAAACGCCAAGTGTTGGTTTCATGTGGTTTGTATATTTTATTCTGACTATTAAAGTCCTATCAAAAGCTATCCTCTCAGCAATTCCCCTGGTAGTCCAGTGGTCAGGACTCCTCACTCCCAATGCAGGAGGCATGGAGTTGATCCCGAGTCAGGGAACTAGATCTCAAATGCTGCACGGTGTGGCCAAAAACTAGGCTCCCACAGGGCATGGCAAAAACATAACTTTCCAAGATTTTTAATAGACTGGATTTACTTAAGTGCTTTCATGGGGAGTCTAAGCTGAAACTTGTTTCCACAGACTGCACTCTCCAAATGAGAAAACATGATTCACTTAACAAATCCACTTTTACCAACTTTCCAGGCCTACTGTACATTACACAATGTCAGTTAAATTTTAACTTGCTTTGCTCTAAACTATTACTAAACAGCCCTCATTATACAATAACTTGCTATATAGACTTTTTATTACATGGAAAAGAGCTGATAAATGGAGGAGTCAATTTGGTACTTGTTATCAGGGATATCCCTAGTAGAAAGAAGTTCAAAATTCCACCTATTTTCATTTCAATCACCTTGGTGCTAATCTAGGAAGGAAAGGGAAGGGATAGGAAGGGGAAAGTGGAACACCAGTGAAAAAGAACCACTTCAGTCAAAATTCATCAAACTATATACATTAAATGAATTAAATTCACTGCATGTATATCACACCTCTATGTCTTGTTCTTTGAAAAGGACAGACACCAAGTCAACTCATCTTTTCCATTGCCTGCATCAGTGCTTGGCATACAGCAGGTGCTCAAGAGCTCTGCTCAACAAATGAGTTCAAGAAGAGGAAGAAGAAAAGCAAAGCCCACAGCCTATACACGTTCCAGGGCTGAGGACTGACACCCTCTCCACAACAGCTCCAACTCCAGAGGCCGGCAGGCTGAAGAGCTCCAGCCCAACTGCTCTCACTGTCTCTTATGCTCCTGCTTTTACGATCACCAGAGATGGGCGAGCAGGGGCACACTTTTCATTTCTAAACATAAACTTTTAACATAGTCAAGACATAACATGCAATTTTTAAGTATAACATTTAACCATAATCAAGAAAAGTGAATTAAAGCTTTACTGAAAACTTTAATAAGAGAATACCTATTCTGACCTAGAGGAAAATCATTCACAATAATCACATGATCTCCCAAACTAGAGAAAAATCAACCTCCAAAATGTTACACCTTAAAGGGGAAAAATGGGAGGCACTGGCAAAACAAACCGTGGATGTGTATCAGGTCAGATCAACCTTGTAAAAGCACATTCCCCCCGCCCACATCATTGACCACCATATACGTTCCCTGTATCTAGCATGTTGGGGGCATTCACCCAGTTTTTCTTGCCCCCACTCTCTTCTACTTAAACTTCTTTACTAAAGCCTATTTCCTTAAGAACTCCCCGCTTGCAGGCAGATTCACTTTTCTGTCACAGATACGGCTCATGTTCCTAGGAACACTATCAAGTGGGTTAGGACACAGAAGGGGGAATGAGGCACTGCTGTTGCAGATGTGAAAGGTGACCGCCGCTTTCTAAAAACTTAGCAGCCTCCTACAAAATCAAACATACACTCACCATATGACATAGAAAAATTCTACTTCTAGGTATTTTATTCATGAGAAATGAAAATGTATGTTCACACAAAGACCTCCACGTGAATGTGGTCAACGGCTTCATTCATAACAGCCAAATGCTGGAACAACAAATGCCCATCAAGAGGTGAAGATATAACCTGTGGCCCATCCCTACAATGAACTATTACCCAGCACTGAAAAGGAAGGAATCCTATACCACATAGGCAAATCCCAAAAATGCTATGCTAAGTGAGAGGAGGCAACACACAGAGAACTCTATAAAATTCCACATAACAAAAATTCTAGCAAACGGGAACTTAGCCTATAACAGTGACAGAAAAAGCAGATCCGTCATTGTCTGGGAGAGGGATGAGGATTCGTGGTGAAGGGTCAAGAGGGAAACTTACTGGCATTGAAAATGTTCTCTATCTTGATTGTGGGGGCAGTTACCCCCGTATATACATTTGTCAAAACTCAAAGCACTAGCTTAAAATTGGCACATTTATTGTATTAAATTATACTTCAATATGGTTGACGTTTTTAACTAGACACACCTATCAATAAATAGATGAGGCAGTTGTATTATAAAAAGAGCTCTTGAAGATCAAGGACCACGATACTGATTTTTCGTTCACACAAGCAGAATTCTAAAGCACTCTATAAACACTCACACACGAGGGCTCTTTAAGATTTCATGTTCCTTAGCGCAAAGACCCAAACTAGTGGTAGACAACACGACCTAAACTATAGTGCGTGCATCTGTATTCCGCTGCCTGTTATCACTGTAACCAGACTCTTTAAGCCTCCAACCTCATACTGTTCATGCCTGGCTTGGCCTTTACAACTGCCTGATCCCCTGACATACCCAAACTCCACACTACATAGAGACAATTAGTGCCAACAATGCTGAATCAAAACTAGGGCTGCATTAAACAAAATGCTACATGAGCAGAAACTTGTAAATCCATCTGTTCTACAGGATTTTTCACTTAACAAAATATGCTGGAACCAAACCAACAAAAGCTTGACTGCTGAAGGCCACCTGCCAGAAAGGAAAGTGCATCACTAAATCAGAGCTCCACATTAAAAGACATTTTGGAACAAAAGAGGTGTGACTACGTAGATTATTTTCCTCTGTTGGTCACTGCCAATGGTCTCTTCAAACATCCTAGAAAACAGAGAGGTGCGTAAGAAACAGGACTCATCTTAGCTGGTACACACACCCCTCTCCTTCCAATTTTAAGGAGAAAGTACATAGACTGTTCCCTTTCATGAACTGCTTTGGTTGTTAATGAAGACCAAAGTTAGAAGAGTTGGTCAAAATAGTAAAAGCTGCAAAATTACTATCTGCTGAAAATAAAAGAATGCAAGAACAGGTACTGAGAGCTTAAGGATCAGCCCAGCCTACTGAGGAAGCAGTCCACTGTTTATCTTCTCGATTTAACCTTCACCTAATGACCTGCTGAAAAACAGCCTCCAAAGATTCTAATTGTGGAGGTATAGTTTACCTGACCAGCCAAAACAATAGATTGAACTCCATTCTTGAATTACGTATGTAAATTCTGTTATGATTAAAAGTATTTTATTAGAAAAATGAAACTCAAGATTTCAGAAAGTCTCTTGTATGGTAAACAAGTAGAGATCAGAAATCTGGAAAAGAAATTTTACCCCAGTCAGCTCACAATACTGTTTTTCCTACAAAGGTGGAGGTCACCAAGCAGGGGAACAGGGTCAGCTTGCACAGGACAAAGGCATGAGGTGGTGCTTCTCAGCCCTAACACCTGAGGACCAACTGAGCATCCTCGGGCCATAATTCTGGGTTCCATGGTGGGAGGCAAGGCTTCACTTTGCATTTCAAATGCTTCCTATGAATCTCAGAATCACTGAACACAGGGGCACTGCCAGGACCCAACGATCCAGGAGTGGAAGAAACTAAGCAGACAGCTGGGGTGGGGGCAGCATAACCACTCCCATACTCAGTTAAGACTCTAAGCCAGACAGAAGAAACTACACAGCGATCGGAGATGACTGTTCACTGCCTTAGAGCACCCACTGCTCGATGGACATCCAGAGAAGATACTTTTTTCTTTCTCCAGAGCAGCTGTTTGTAAAATGGGAACTCTTTTAGTGCTTTTAAGAGTTTATTGGTCATTAACAAGTTAAAGCCCAACAATCAGAAGAAAAACTATAACACAACTAAACTAGAAATAATTTGATAGAAACATTCCACTCCAATGCAACTTTTCAGAAATGTCTTTTCCACAGAGACAGTGCTTTGTAATGGAACTCACTTTCCATTTGCTCTTTTGACTCAATGAAATCTTTTGCCGCCAACATTCTGGTTTTCCAAAAATAACCCAGTTCAAACCAAATCATTTTAGATCCTTAAGCTCATCAACCTATCAAGCACACTTGATTAATAGTAAGACCTCTCTCACATACACTTTTCATAATAATCTTTCCTGGAGGGGACTCTGTACCTTCTTCAGGATTTGGTTCTGGCTCTTAACCATTCTCTCTCCTCTGGGCTGAAACCTGGATATTCATTCTCCCACTAAGCATTCTTCCCACTCATTCTTCCACCTACTCTCACAGCTTCAACTAGGCAGATGAATTCCGAACTCACACTTTCAACTTGGACTGCCCAGTTATACTCCAGTTCCATATTTCAAGCTGCCAACCCCTATATTCATTCACTGTTATGTTCTGGCTTAACCTTAAAAGGTCCACTATTTCCTCAAAACCAGGTTTTGCACTTATGCCAATAGCAAACTTCACTGTTTTTCCAAACTCTTGGATGAGAAACTTGGAAGATTATCTTGAATTATATTTATATACCCCAGTTCCCGGGACAATCTCATCAAAACATCAAAATGCTCAAAAGATTTCATTTGGTAAAAACAGCAGCAATTGCATGAATTAAAATAAGCATCCCAATTAAGTGATGCCCAATCAGGGAGCATCAGGGAGGTCAGGATCCTGTTTAATCGGCACATTACTTCTATGAGACAGTGATTCCCCCTAACCTTTCTGGCGGTGGTAAGGAGGTGATTTAAGCAAATGAGGCCTATTACCTCAGAAATGCACATGCGCACAATTCCAGCACACAATTCCAGGACTTGCAGATGCGCTCACACTCCCCCATGTCCTATACTACCCTGCTACTCACAGTGTGGGGCCCAGCCCAGCAGCAGAGACACAACCTGGGAGTCTATGCCGCTCTCAGACCCCTAGCCCAGACCTACAGAAGCCAAACATGCCATGAACAGGATACCCCACTGACTTTTAACGTAGTGTCAGCCTGAGAAACAGGGGATGTAGCACAGCATCCCAGGGTCCACCTTATGGCAAGCTGACCCTTGTATCCTGGACACTACCACAGGGCTCCCAACTCCTCTCTCAGGCTGGGTGACCGTTTACCACCAGCTGGAGGCACTGGCCCACGTCAAATGCCCTCCTCCTTTCTCTCCATGTGCCCAAATCCCATTCATTCTCAAGGCCACTCATTACCCACCTCCTTCACTCCTGAATTCCCCCTGCAGAACCTGCCACGTGCACCGCAGAGCTCAGCACACTGCACATCTCAGAACCTGGCCCAACGGTGTCCTATGCCTAGCCACCTGCTGAGTCGCCTGCTACCTACACAGGGTAAGAACACTTCAGGTGCCTTCCTGAGCAGCCACAAGCAGCAGCGAACAAAGCTGGCCCGGCTGGCTTCTCACACTGCAGAACTCAGTTCGAGTCTCCTCTTTGCAAACTACTTTCCTAACAAATATGAGTTACTCTGGATTTTAACAAGTGATTAGCCTCATTCCCACAGTCAACCAGGGATTTCCTAAATGTACAGACTGTGTTATATCTTCCATTAATTATTCATCAATAAATATATTTTTGAGCACTTATTACATTCCAGGCTCAGGGAGTGTAACAGTGAACAAGAGAACTCCTTCCACTCACTAATCTTCCACTCTAGTAAAGTTAGACAGAAAATGAACCAAATAACTGCTAGGATATCAGATGAAGGGGATCAGAAGGTGTTAAGTGCTCTGAAGAGAAAGCAAGGCAAGAAGGTGGCAGGGGTGCAGGAGGCTGCGATTTTAAAAAGGGCAGAAAAGAAATTCAAAAATGAAACTAACATTTCATTCCTTTCACTATATTAGCTGAAGCTTAACTCACGGAGGCATTAGAGCTGGAAATCTCCAATTAGGTCAGAAAGTCTTCTTCCCTGAACATAAACAGAAGTAAATGGTGGAACGTCATCTGCTGTTGTCAGACATACAACAATTTAACTTCACTGACTCAATGGACATGAATTCTAGCCAACTCCCAGAGACAGTGAAGGACGGGGGAGCCCAGTGTGCTGCAGTCCATGGGGTCAGAAAAGCTGCAGTCCATGGGGTCAGAAAAAAAGTCGAACATGATTTAGTGAATGAACAACAACTTTAAGGTTACTTCAAAGTACGGTGTTTTAGAGCATACTCTCAGTTTCAATTATGATCCTGCCAACTGAAAAATACACAACAGAAAAGAGACAATAACTTGAAAATATTACCATTTGTACCCCATCAGTCCAGGGGTCACAAAAGAGTCAGGCACAACTTAGCAAGTAAACAACAACAATGCCATCTATAAGGTCTGGTCCTAGGAAAAATGCAAAATCAAGCTGTCCACTTTGAAAAACTAAAATAAATAAAGAGGGCAGGGAGGCAGGCCTGCCTGAGAAGACTCACCCACTCCAAGTGCCCTGGGGCCAGGGAGCAAGCGCATGGACAGAGTGGGTAGCATGCTGCAGCAGAGACAACTTATCTGTGCTCATTTTTGTTGGCACATAGATGAGCTCAAAAAATAACCAGTGGACGAATGATGACACTGGCTGAGATATCTAAGATGACAAAGGTAGGAAACACAAAACATAACTGAGGCAGTAAGCCAATGGAAAAGCTCTTTTTCCACACTCACCAATAACATACTCAGGCTCTCCACCTGGGAAGGTAGACAGCTCTGTGGCTCTGGAATTTGGAGATAACGGCATTTGCTCAGAACAGGTCAACAAAGGATCAATGCTCTGGACCACTATAGGGAAAGCTACCAAGAAGGTATTTATTGCATCAGTAACGGTCCTCTGATCTCAGCTAAACATGTTGAGAAAGAGCCCAAAGAATGAAACAAAACAGATGAGTCACCTGGATTCAAGAAACTATACAACAGGGATAAGGAGAGTCACGAAACCCTTCAAGAAAGCCTAGAGGTCACCTGCATTCTTAACGCAAGACCTGCAATCCATCTGAAAACCTCAGGAGCAGCCCACCTGTTTTGCAGCAGCTCTTGTTACTGGAAGTCTAGGGAGGGCAAATCTGTGCCTTGTGGTTCCTGCACCCTATGGTCCTGACCTTCACTCCTAGGACTGGAAGTAGGTTCTGCCAGATGACATCTGTGTGCTGTGCCCTCTGCCAGGCAGGGCCATGCCTTCCTTCCACTGCTCGGGCACTCAGCCCATCCGGGGCCGGCAGCCTGCAGGAAGAGCTGACTGACTGGGAGGAAGGACAGGGCACCTCCAGCACCAAAGTCCACAGGGCCCTCCAGGCTCCCGTGCAGGACACGCTTGGGAGTCCTTCCCTTCTTCACAGGGAAGGGAGGAAGCTAACTCAGATCTATGCTTTCAACCAAAAAGAAATCAATGGCAAAGAAACAAAATGGCAACATATTTTACTTTCTGTCCATCTTAAAAAGAAAAGAAACTCATTTGTTTAACATGTGTCAGGGGGTGAGAGGCCAAGTTTTTCCAAACTGAGCTGTGGCAACTCTGTCCAAGACCAGTCATGGCTGGGATATTGCTACAGTGTCATTGTGAGTGAAGTTCAAGTTACAGCCAGAGACGCTTCCAGCCAAAACTAAAGAGACTGCTCAAGATTTTTTTTTCCCCAAAGCAATCTCTTATCTCATTCTCATGGAAGATAACTCCAGTCACACATGAAAAAGAAAGTTTGTGCTCCTGGCACTTAACTCACACTGTGTAGTGTGGCATGGAAAAGCCAAGAATTCATTAAGAACCAAGATGGAACCAAGAGTGTTATTTTAGCACCAATTTGTGAAAAACTGGAGACAAGAACTTCTAAGCTGACAAATCCACGACCAGCAACAACAACAAAAAATAGCCTGCAAGAATTTCCAATGGCAAATTAGCTTAATGCTATGCCCCAGTCCTCAAAGGCAGCAGCAGACAGTCACAGTTAAACGGAGCTGGGGCGAAGCCCGAGCTGCCTCCACACCGAGAGTCCTATCTCACCACATGGCACCCAGCAGTATCTCATGGCTTTGGGGAATATAATACAATATAGGGCAAGAGCTGGATAAATGTTTGCAGAGAGGAATTTGTCAATCAGTTAGCTGCTGAACTTCAAACAAAACTGAACTCTCATGCTCAAGACCCAGGGTGGCAGGTCTTCAAAGTGGCAACGTGTCAGGCTCCTCAGTCGGTTCTGTTTCCACAAGTCACTCGATTCAGGGCTAAAATTACTAACATTACCTCTCAGAGGGCCACAAGCTGGCGTCTTTTGTTGTTGCTGTTCATACCTAACCTAAACTGAGAATGTTTTTAAATGTCCAAAATATGACTCAGTTAATTCTATTCATGGGAAAGGGCTCGGCAGCTTAAGGGGAAAGGCGGCAAACAAAAGCATGCAGAGGCTCTGACAGGCGTGTCAGGCTGAGGCCCTGGGGGCTGAGGGGACACAGCTGGGACCTAATCAGGGGTCCCTAGTCAGCGGGTCTGGATGGCCAGCAGGATGCCAGGTAGTTCAATTGAGAAGACCACGACCAAGGATCATGACTTAAGAAATACTACTATATAAAATGGGGCTTCCCTGATAGCTCAACTGGTAAAGATCCTCCCGCAATGCAGGAGACCCTGGTTCGATTCCTGGGTTGGGAAGATCCACTGGAGAAGGAATAGGCTACCCACTCCAGCATTCTTGGGCTTCCCTTGTGGCTCAGCTGGTAAAGAATCTCCGCTTGGAGAATTCCACGGACTGTATAGTCCATGAGGTCACAAAGAGTGACTAAGCAAAGCACAGCACAGCACATTATGTAAAATGAGCCCAAATGTCTAAAATTTAAAGGGAAGCATTTAAAAATATTAACAGAAGTCATCTCAGAGTCACGACATATGGGTGATATATTTTCTTTACAATCAAGGAATAAATGCTGATTTTTAAAGTTGCCCCCTCCCAAAAAAAAAAAAGAATATGGGGAGAAACTGAAGAGAAACTAAAGAGCCTCTTGATGAACGTGAACAAAAGAGTGAAAAAGTTGGCTTAAAACTCAACATTCGAAACTAAGACCACGGCATACAGTCCCATCACTCCATGGCAAACAGACGGAGAAACAATGGAAACAGTGAGAGACATTATTTTCTTGGATTCCAAAATCACTGCAGATGGTGATTGCAGCCATGAAATTAAAAGACGCCTGCTCCTTGGAAGAAAAGCTATGACCAACCTAGATAGCATATTTAAAAGCAGAGACATTATTTTGCCAACAAAGGTCCATCTAGTCAAAGCTTTGGTTTTCCCAGTGGTCATCATATATAGATGTGAGAGTTGGACTATAAAGAAAGCTGAGGGCTGAAGAATTGATGCTTTTGAACTGTGGTGTTGGAGAAGACTCTTGAGAGTCCCTTGGACTGCAAGGAGATCCAACCAGTCCATTCTAAAGGAAATCAGTCCTAAAAATTCATTGGAAGGGTTGATGCTGAAGCTGAAACCCCAATACTCTGGCCACCTGATGCAAAGAACGGACTCACTGGAAAAAGACTCTGATGCTGGGAAAGATTGAAGGCAGGAGGAGAAGAGGATGGGCATGAGTTTGAGCAAGCTCTGGGAGTTGGTGATGGACAGGAAAGCCTGGGGTGTTGCAGTCCTTGGGGTCGCAAAGAGTCGGACACAACTGAGTGACTAAACTAAACTAACTGATGTCTCCATATGACTTCCCTAACAACTCTATCCAGTTATCACTGAGGACACTCAAGGGCTATTTGCCTTGCACTAATCTGCCTCAGATATCCCCAAACAAATGTCCTACATTTCCCCCCTCAAAGTTTTAGGGTTTAAGGTGCTGAGATGAGCAGAGCGAACATTCTGAGATCTAGAGGAGAGCCAGCAGAAGACACCTTTGCCACCTTAAGGAGGACCCCAACCGGGCCCAGAACAACCACCTCCGTCAGCAACCCTCACAGAGCCTGTGCTTTCAGACAGACACCATCACCAAGGCTTGACTACCAAACTCCTTCGTCCCTCAACCCCCCAACACCGTCCCAGCATCCCACCCTACACAACAGACAGTCACCCACTGAGCACAGGTGCCCAAACAGGCCGCAGGCCTAAAGACTGGTCTTCTGCATGCGCTCCCCCAAAAACCCCATCCCTGAGCTTCTCTGCTCAAATGTCACCTTTCTAGGAGAGTCAGCTTCTCCTGACGCTTCTCAGCTTCCCCTGACGCTCCCCTTTTCAACCCACATGGCGCTGCCACTCCCCCCACCTCCACTGCACCCTCCCCAAGCTCAAGCTCGTGGCCACCATGAGCCTGCAGGATGGTTCTGCCGGGCAGGCAGCATGAGTGTATCACCCTCTTCCACACTCTCCCTGGGGTAAGACTGGCGACCTCCCCGCAGCAAACCCCACTCCCCCTGCCGCCTTGGCACCCAGTTCTGAGTTCTCAAGGGCTCCCCAAGCCCTGCAGTTGCAGAGCCATCTCTGGCTGGGTATCAGCCAAGGCTCTGCTTCTGGGAGCTGGTCCCCTGCCTCCCCTGCCCTTCCTCCAGACGCGGTCTTCAGTGTGGAATGGCCCTCTGCATTCCTGCGACCATCTGAGTAGTGTGTGTCTCTCTCTAACTGACAGTAAGCTCCCTGGTAAGAGGGACAGTGCCCATCTCTGCTTATCACTCCCTCCTCAGTGCCTGGTACACAGCAGCCACTCAGTGACTACTTGCTGAATGAATGAATGAAAGTTTCTGACTGCATTGTTCACACTTCTGTTATAGGAATTACCACCCTAAAAAGGGGATCACCAATTGGTCTGTTTCCCTCTCCTCCTACGCTGTCAACTCCCAAAGCACACTCTTTTCAGCTCTATTCTGCTAACGCCTGGCCACCAAAATTCTTTGAGAAATCACAAAAGATATAAAGTCCTTTATATGCAGTTCTGAATAAAAGTGCCTGGTATACTACAAATTAATTCCAAAGACACAGAATACTACCCTTGGAAGACCTGACTTTGCATTTTATTGGAGGTGGTGGAATATGATTTCTGGGGAGAGGAAGCAGACATGAGCAGTGGGACAGTTATTCATGATTTGCTTTTCTTTTCTTGCCACTGCAGTATTTCAATAAATACAAAGGGGGGGAACCAAACATGAATCAGCTTATTGACAGATATTTATGAAAGTCTTTCTCAATCTTTTTCAAATATTTCACAGTCTAACTTGCTTTTTAATTAATATGTACTTTTAAGTTTTTTTAACATAAAAATATTTCATGTTTTAATTTACTACTATTTTCTTAATGTTACTAAGCAAAATGTATCTCCCACTATGCCCCCAAATAACTAATGAATTAAAGATGCTCATGTTTGAGAACTTCCTGGTGGTCCGGTGGTTAGGACTGCACAGGTCACTGCAGGGGGCACAGGTTTACTCCCTGATCAGGGAACAAAGATTGCAGCGTGGCAAAAAGAAAGAAACAAACAAACAAAGAGGGTAAGGGAGGAAAGTCTGATTTTGGATAAGACAGGAGAAAGTCCAGGTTCATTACCCAATTCCCCACTAGTAGGTTGATAACCTACTAACCTCTCAAACTAAGCAAAGGTTTGTCCGCTCAGGGGTCTTCTTTAATGCAGCGCTGACCAGCAGATAAGATTTGAATCTGAATCAGACTTTTTTTTTACAATATGGAAACTGGACACCATGACTGCTATAATGAAGAGGTTGAATGTCTTCAAAATACCATTTCTTAAAAAAAAAATTGTTCAGGCATTTTAATAGTCACAAATTTCTACGGCACTTCCACAGTTCTCAGTATACTGGGTCACAGAGAACCACTTTAACCTCCAGAACATCTGCTCCATCCCCTGGCAAAATCCAATAAAAATAAGAAAAAGTCTATTCTACCTGAATACACAGGTTCAATAATTTTAGAAGCAAGAGGTGCTCCAAAAGTCCAGCTCACTGACTATCCGGTCGGGTGCGTGTGAAAGTCACTCAGTGTCGCTCAGGGTCCGACTTTTACAACCCCATGGGCTATCCAGTCCATGGACTTCTCCAGGCCAGAATCCTGGAGTGGGCAGCTGTTCCTTCTGAACCTAGGGATCAAACCCAGGTCTCCCGCAGTGCAGGTGGATTCTTTACCAGCTGAGCCACAAGGGAAGCCCAACCATCTGGTTAGAAGACTGCATTATGAGACAAGGGAACAAAAACAGTGTCTGAATAGGAAAGGCACACAAGACAGACCAATGGGACCAAGATGGGGAGGGGGGGGTGACTTTTTAAACATGTCTGTTTCAGAAATTCAAGTCTTAAAAAAAAAGAAATTCAAGTCTTTATTTTGTATTTAAAAATAAAATCAATGAACAAGTTTTACCAAAATGCATTCTACACAGAATCTAGCAATTAATAATTAGTAACAGACTGAGTGTTGCTGTTTAGTTGCTAAGTTGTGCCCAACTCTGCGACCCCGTGGACTGTAGGTTGCCAGGCTCTTCTGTCCACAGGGTTTTCCAAGTAAGAATACTAGAGTGGGTTGCCATTTCCTTTTCCAGCCCTAAATAATTACTTAAACATGTAAACCTTTATTTCATTCATTTGGGCATTCCATAAACCTTCTCTGAGAACTATCAGGAGGAAATTGCACTGTGAAAAAGCAGAGGCTAGAAGTCTAAACGGCAGAGGCTAGAAGTCCAAAATCTGCTCTTAAGTCCCCGACAACGCCTTTCACGGTCACGTGACTTCAATCACAACCTCCAGAGTCTCACTTTACCCATCTGTAAAATGGTGATAATAGGAATACATTACAGGGTTGCCTAAGGAACATGGCAGCCATAGCACTTCACAAACCATGCCGCTTATAAACTACACAACCGCTCCACATGCTGATCGCTGTGATGTTTCATTTCATAATAAATATGCTCCTCCTTGTCCAATCAGCAGAGCTACCCCAAAGGCCAGGTCTCAAATAAACACACACATCTTGGTAACCATCCAAGGAGAATTACCACTTAAATATTAAGAGACATAAGTTTTCTACAACATCAGGCAGGAATCTCCAAAAACTCAAGAATTAAACATCATTTTCAAATTCTCTTTTATATCCTCCCAAGTGCTATTAAAAGTAAAAAGACTGATATTTTCAGAAAAAAATAGAGTACATACTTTAATGATTAAATTCTCTCAAGAGGCATTGCTTCACTCCTCTGGAGTTATAAACTGTCTAAAATAGGAGAGACACGTAAGAGGAAAACTAGAAATGCTCTTGATGGTTACCAGAATACCAAATAAATTCACAAGTTGACTGGCCCTAACTAAATTTAAATGAGTATAATAAAATTAAAATGCATCACTTATACCCAGAGAAAAGGATACTATCTTTATATGAGAATAATTAAACAATGCAGACTAACTCATTAGCCCAGAAGCCAAATCAAAATTCCCCACACACAGCCATGTATTAAATGTTCTTGGGCGGTTCTGGTTGTAGTTCACAAGGTTCATGGCTTGCAGCAATTTATACAGAGACCTAGCTTTAGTCAACATATTTTAAAAACAAATTATACTTTTGACTTGTACTCACAATAATGACAAACGTCTATTTTTCTGAACAGTGAGGAAAGTAAATTGAGAAAATGGTCCAAAAACCATCCCCACTACTTCCACTGCATCCGATGGCTCTCATGGAACTACAGCTCCAGGAAGAGGGGTGAGTGGGGGGGTGGTGGGAGGGGGCTATTCATGGGACTCCTCCTTCCCTCCCTGACCAGCTCGTCCACAATAACAGGTCTGTAACATGAAGCCCTCTATTTTGTTCAATCTTAAATGCAAGGGTTTTTTCCCCTACATTCAGTGTCTTACAGCAGAGCATGCTTGAGATCTCTAATATTATTCAAGTTACATTTAATTTTTTTTTCCACAGTAGCTCCAATGACAATATAAGTTTGCAGCTATCACGCTGAATCTTTTGAAATTTTAAAGACTACTTTGCTAGAAAAGAGCACTGACATGCCAACTGTGTGCATGTAATACACACAGATAAAAAGTAGTATTTCTCTATAAAACAAGTACAGGTGGGGAAACAAAACTGTACCACCATAAGAAAGAGAGAGAGAGAAAGGCAGACAGCTAGGTGTAAAACTTGGATATCAAAGGCACAAGAGCAGGGCACCAGTTTTTCTACTAGGAGGTATTTTTATTTTCAATGCACTACTTGTGAGACTCTTAAATCAGAGTGTAGGCTTATGAGATGGTGAGATGGTCCTTGAGCTGATAACCAGAAAAATAAAGTGAGAACTGACCTGAAGAATGACAACCAGAAAAAGCTGCAGATGAAGCCCAGGAAGGAGAGGCCTGTAAGGGGAGAGCAGAGGAGCAACTCTGGGCTAGCACGTCGTCCAGGCACCTCGTCATCTCTCACCTCTCAAGGCAGCCAAACAAGGCATGTCCAAGAAGACCTGCTGTGTCCTCCCCACCCCAAACCACACCTCCGCCTCACCAAGCCTACTCCCGGGAGAGGGCAACCCGAGCACAGGGTCTTTCCAGACAGGGAGCAACATGAAGCTATTGGTTTCTCAGGTCCTCTGCTGAAAATGGAGTCACGACTGAGGAGCTTTCAAAGTCAGAAAGTGGCCCACTCATGAAAAGTCTACGCTCTTAAGACTCCACCTTGAGGTTTATGACAGATTCTACAATGTCTGATCCTTGAAACAAATAGTACTATAAACCTACCCGAAGGGCTATCTTTATTTTGCCTACACTCAGTTCTTCATCCAGCCTGCACTGACAGAAAAGATCACAGAAAGACCTATTGGGAGATCACATCAAAAAACAGGAAAACTGCAGTCCAAGCGCATGCAAGTCTTTGGAATTGAACATCTACACTGCTGAAGTAGCACTAAAGTGACAAATGACAGTAATCCAATGGCCCAAGGCCAGGAAATTCCACTGCAAACAGATTTATCTGTTTTGTGCCACAGTGATTCTTGCCTGTGTGGCAGTAAAGAGAACTGTGACAGCGTAATTACAAATTCAAAAGCAAGCACTTCCCACTGGTTTTCATACTTAGTGTATTGTCAGTAACAAGTGTCCTCAACAACCACCTTCAATGTGCCATTTGAAAAGCCAGATCTCTTAACAGCAAATACTTGCATGTCTGAAATTTGTAAAAGCACAAACAAATCTTGATGTAACTACTTCAGGTTGAAATGATACAACTTTTCTCAATTACTTGAATATTATAGTCTGGGCACAGCAGAAAGTAAATGTGCCATTAGGCCTGACATTAAATAATCATTAAGCTTTGGAATTTTTTTTCTTCCTTAAGTTTTCCTATGTGACCCACTATTCAAGTCGTGTTAGTTCTACATTCAAAAAAATCTGAAATAAACGTCCTAACTTTTGCTCTGGAGAGGAATTTAGAGTGAGGCGGGTTCACTTACTACTTGCCATCACTTCATCACTTGGTCCCCACAAGATAGGCTCCAGAGAGTGAGGGGAGGCCCTAGATGGGCCTCTCACCTCTGTTGCTGGTCTGCAGGAACCACGGAAAAGATCATCAACTCAAACTTTAAACAGCGTATCTAGTGTCAGGACCTGTTTCAAGATTTGCTGTCACTCTACAAATGAACACAGTTATCTCCAAATATCCTATACTTCAAATAATTTTATTTACTTCAGCTGCTCACTATGAAACACCAATAAAAATGCTTCTCTTTGGAGAACTACTAACACAGCTGTCAGTTACAAAGATATTCAATGCTTCAGTAACACTCTACCATATGCTCTAAGTTGGATCCAAGAAATCCCACAGTGTAAAATGAGAGGCCACTTTATTTTATCCTAGGTAAGGAAAAGACTGAGGTGAGCCCACTGCAGGGGACCAGGACAGGAGCAGCCACATGATATTCAAATAGGGTGTAAGAAGCGTTACTGTAGAGATTTCACTAAGAACAACTGCAATGATCACAAACACTTCTGGTTTAAGACAGCACTGGTCAGTTCAAATTAATTATCCAAAATCATTTCATCAGTTCCCCGTGACAACAAATATTAATTAGAGATGTACTTTCACTTCAATTGTCAAAGTTCATTATTTGGGTTTGTTAAAATGTGTTGAAAGCTATCCGTCCGCATTAGAAATGTTTCCAAGTTTTTCAGTTTCACGTCAATCCAGGGAAAAGTGTTCAATCAATACTATGGAAATCGGATATAATCTATAAATGTTTTAAACTGTAACCTTAAAAATCCAATTTTAAAATAGGACCCTTAAAAAAACCTAAGAAAAAAATAAAATAAAATAGAGCCCCTACTGCTAATCTATGGTTGTTAACCCCACAGTAAACATGTAATATGCATCATCGTGCTTAGCACAGGGTGATCACTTGATCAGTATTTGTTGAATTAATGAATGGCAATGACCAAGGCAGAACCCTTAGGACAGGAGGTAACTGAATAAAACTAAATTATTAAAATGCTCGGCCTGACTTGAGCAGGATCCAACCATTAAACCCTGTCACATACATGATTTCATTACCTGTTTTCATTACTACTCTTCTAAAAAGAAAATTATTTGAAGTATGAGAAATCATACCATTTCCTTTCCTACCTTCTCTATGCTAGAACTTAAAAGCATTTCAATCATACTTTGAAAGAATAAACCCAAAGTGTTGCTAACATTTATGTTCAGCTAACTGTTGCCACCTTAATTTTCAAAAGATGTACAACATGCAGGATAATGCTGTATAAAACAAACACTAGGACAAGGAAAGCAAACGAAATTACAATCACGTTTACATATTATCACTGCTCATTAACATTTCAATTTTGCCCTGCGACTGGTGCTTATGATAATGAAGTGAATTATGCCTAAACATGCTTCTTTCATTTCAAAATCACTACGACTATGACCCATTCGTTCACAATGAACCTTGTACCTTATTTTGTAGCTAATTATCTTAAAATTTAAGTTGAGAAAAAGGCAAATACTAAATCTCTTAAGGAAAGAAATCTTTGAATTACACACTTGTAAAACTTATTCAACCACTAAGCCCTTTTTTTGTGCATAGAACTTTACTGAGTTACTTTCAAAAGCAGACGTACTAGTGAACAAAAAGTTAAAGGTGGAAAGTCGTAGAGCAAACTGAAGCGCCAAAAATTTAACAAAATTGCAGCTTCCTGTAAGATACTATTTTTTTAAATTATCGCGTCTTAAATTCCCCAACACACGTTAATTACAAGTTATTAAAACCTACTCCATTCCCAAAAGGGCAACAAAAACCAACTGCTTAGAGAGGGTTATGATTTATCCGCCACCAGTTTTCCAATAGCTACTTTGTTCCATTTCCGTATATTTAATACAAAGTTAATACTACAGCACACGGAGTTGATACAAAAAAGTGCAACAACTTCTAGGGACTGAAAGTCGACAAATCAATGGTCTACACAGCAAGCCCGACAAATAAGACCACACGCTGATTTTCAAACAGAGAAACTGTATTTGGGAGAGTGGGGAGGACTGAGTTCATCTCTAAACTATCTCCCTAAAAGTGTGCTCCTTCCTCTTTCTTTCCACTGCGGGATTATCTTAAGTGGCCCCTAAGCCTGAGAGACCGCTCTGACAGAGTGCGTTAGTATAGTGTCAGACCGGCTGAGAGGGATTCATGCAAAGGATGTCACTCAAAGGCAGGTATTAATAAAAGTACGGTCCAGGAGAGTTATTTCGAGTCCCCTTTGCAACAGTAACCTTAAGCTGCTCCTCAGTCACTTGAATCTAAAAGCCAGAAAACCAGCAACCTCACTCACCCCCACCCCCGCAACGGGGTCAATCAAACTGCGAAAGCAACCTTTAGTGCCACGGGGAAAACGGTGCACCCCCAAATCTTGGTGGTTCGCTGCGGGCAGAGAGACAACCGGAGGGCGTGGAAGGCTCTGCCGCTCCCGGGCCTCCCGAAGCCCCTCGGCCGCCTCCCGGGACGGCCAGGGCCCCATCCTTACCGCCGGCTCGCCCCGCGGTCCAGCCCTGAGGTTAACCCCTTCGCGCCCCCCTCCCCACCCTCTCCAGGCCGGCCCGGGCGCCCTTCTCTGCCGCCCCCACGAGGCGGGGCCCGGCGGGCTCGGGCGCGGGCCGGGCCGGGCTGAGGGCGGCCGAGGCGCGGAGGCAGCGGGAGGCTCGGGGCCCTAGTCCCGGGCAGCGTGTCCCGGCGCCCTCCCCCACTCCCACACGCTCGCTCAGTGCCGGGGTGCGCCCGCCCGCCCGTCCACCCCGGCGCCCGCCCGCCCGCGGCCCGGGATCCCTTCCCGCCGAGGGCGCCGGCTGGCAGCTACCTGCGGGCTGCGGAGGGCCATGGCGACCCGTTTCAATGAGCCTCGGCGATCGTCCGGCTCCTCACGCTGCTTCCCCCGCCGCCGCCATCTTCTCGCCCGCACATACACACTCGCATCGGCCGCCGCGCCTGCGCACAGGCCTCGCGCCGCGGGGCGTGGGGAGGCCGGGCGCGCCGGGCGTGCGCTGCGCATGCGCGGCCGACAGGTGGGCGTGCGCGGCGGGAGCCGGCCTAGGGTGGACCCTGAGCCCGCGCCCCTAGGCGGATACGGCCCCGCCCGCTGCAGACCGGAGCTCCTGGGCCCCGAGGGAAAGCGCGGGGGACTGAGGTGATAACGCCGGAGCGGCTGGTCGGCCCGAGCTTCTCACCACCTTGGAGGCCACCTGGGCGGTGCTTGGCGGGACTCGGGAAGTCCGGGCCGGGAGCTGCGGCCTGAGGTCGGCCCGCTCCGCCTAACCCTTGGGCCGGGGTCTCCGAAGTGCGAGCTGAAGATCTCAGAGCAGTCGCGTTTATGGAGGTCGCATCCACGCATTCATATTTGTTCACTCTTCATTCATTACACAAACACACTGAGCGCCTGCACTGTGCCACGCCTTTAACTAGGCATCGGAGAATGCTTTTAAAAAATAAAAACGCACCCGTAAAGCGTTTAGGATCGGGGCTTGGCAAATGGTAAGCATCCAGTGTTACCTATCACACACCTACAGGCATGTGTGCAGACAGACCAGTTTTCGGGTCATTGGTTCCAGAAACAGTGAGCCCCACCTGACCATGCAGGGTAGCACCTGCTTCGGCCCCTCCAGCTAAGTCTTTGGGTTCGTCACCCGTGAATGAGATTAATTAAATTTCTTAACTCATAAGATTTATGTGAGGAGCAAATTAAATGAGTGTGAATACACTGGCAAAAAAAAATGTAAAAAGTTAGGGAAACAATAATACTGTATCCAAGCTGTGATTAAAACCACAGGAAAAAAAAATCTACCTATATATAAAGACAGGGAGGGATATGAAAACCCATTGATGACTTATATAGTGGTTTACATTTGGTTTTTAACAGCATGTTTTGTTTGTTTTAATGGTGGCACCACTTGATTTCAATACAAGGAGATACATGTGAAAAGAGAAATATGAGCAAGGCCAAAGAAAGCCTAAAATAAAATCCCAACACCCGCACTCTCTGGGCTGCGTGAATTTCAGCAGGTAAACTTTCTTAAACTTTATGTGAATTTTTTGTAAAAGGAGGTGTGGTAAGCAGAGTCATCTCATCCCCCAAATGTCCACTTCCCAATCTCCAGAACCTGTACAGATGTGACTTTATATTGCTAAAAGGACTTTGCAGATGGGGTTAAATTGAAAGACTTTGAGAGAAAGAGATTATTCTGGATTAAATGGGTGGGACCCATGTAAACACGAAGATCCTTAAAAAGAAAGGAGGAGGATGCCAGAGAGTCAGACATCAGAGAAGTTAACAACTAAGTGAGGAAGGAAGACAGAGAGAGGAAGAGAGATTTCAATATATTAGGCTGCTGGCTTTGAAGATGGAGGCATGCAGTTCTAGAAGCTTTACACAGATTTTCTCCTAAAGCCTCCAGAAAGAAGACAGCCTTGTCTACAACTTGTCTTCAGCTCAATGAATCTTCTGACCTACAGAACTACAAAATAATTTGTAAACCAGTAAATTTGTGGCCACTCGTTACAGTAGCAACAGGAAATTAACACAGAGGAATAATACAATCTACTTTGCAAGCATGTTGCCAGGAGGAAACTAATGTATCTAGCTCTTGGAATATGGTGCCTAGCACTTTTAACTACCAATCAATTAGTGATACGGGACTTTTTATTATATCCCAGGGAAGGTATAAGGTTTCTCCGAGGAGGTAACATTTGAGCTAAGCCTTGATAGCTAAGTCTTGAGAGGGGCCCCATATTTTCCTATCTAAACCAATGGCTACATGGTCTGACAAGCAGGAGTTAATTCTTGGGTCCAAGGGGTTAGACTATTTCAGTTAGACCTATCCTACCTGGAAAATTCTTTTCTGGAACTCTGACAGTATAGAAGAGTACCGGTAGCTGTGTGACCTTGGGCAAGTACCTACCTCTCTAGACCTCAGTTTCCTCCTCTGTAAAACAGGAGGGATGATACCTTTCAGGAATGTAGTGGAAATGAATACAATAACAAGAAAACATATGTAAATTGCTTAATAAGATGTTCAGCATAGAGCAAGATCTCAGTAAATGATGGAAATTATCATTATCCAGACTTTTTGGAAAGGGAGATAATGTTAGCAAGGGCTCAGCGCATTTGACAGGATGTTATTGCCAATAATAAAATTCAAGCTTTCTAAGAAAAATTGGAATTTGGGGAGACATATCCACCATTGTGAGCTGAGCAGCTTCCCAACATTTAAAGACTTTTCTGACAAGATTAATGGTGAGGGTAACAAATGAGGGTTGTCGCTTTTTTTTTTTTTTTTTAATACTAATGGAACATTTCAACATTTAGAAGGTGTGCACAACTCACTGAATCAGTATTTTCCAAATGACCCATGTAGGATGTTATAAAATCACGCATGAATAAAAGATCCATTCAAGATAGACCAGTGGATTTTAATCTAACAGAGTTTGAAAAGTTCATTGAGATGATTTCACATTCCACTTTGCAATTTTCCTTTAAGAAATTTGCTTTTCACAAGCAACAAATAAAAATATACACAATTACTGAAAAATTTTTCTTAAAAAAAGGGGGGGGCCATTCCTTTTTGAGAACTATACTTTTAGGAAAATACTCCTCTCTGCCTTCCCAGCTGCATTCCCTGTGTGAGGCTGGATTTTCTTCACACTTCAATTCAAAGTGACATATTACAACTAACTAAAGTCACAAGCAGGTATGAGAATGCAGCTGAAAAATACAAAACAATGTTACTCTTCTCAACACCTCTGTTGTTGTCATTTTGAAAAGTTATATTTCATTAAATATATTTTATTTTTTACACCGATACACAATGAATTTATGAGAAATAAATTGTCATGTATTTTTATAAATATTTTGGTTTTCATTCCTAACTGGTAAATGGCAATAAGATAGAATTCACAAAAACAAAAGTTTTGGGGATCAGCAATAATTCTGTAAAATGAAGAGAAATCTGAGGACTTCCCTGATGGCACAGGGGATAAGAATCTGTCTGCCAATTCAGGGGGACACAGGTTCAGTCCTGGGTTTGGGAAGATTCTACATGATCCAGAGCAAACTAAGCCCAGGCATCACAGTATCCAGCCTCTGCTCTAGAGCCCATGAGCCACAGATGCTGAGTCCACGTGCTGCAACTACTGAAGCCCAATTACCTAGAGCCTGTGCTCCACAACAAGAGAAGTCACCACAATAAGAAGGCTTCACACCGCAACAAGAGTAGCCCCTGCTCACTACAACTAGAGAAAGCCCTCAAAAAACAGTGAAGAACCAATGCAGCAAAAAAAAAAAAAGAAAAAAAGAAAACTAAGAGTTTTGAGAAGGACAACTTAGCACTAGGCAGGTCCCCCACTTCACTTTTCACATGCCCCTCTGCCTGCCTGGAACTTCCTTTCCCCTTACTCCCTCAGATCTCTGGTTCTGATGGCCACCAGCTCCAAAAGGACTTTTCTGAAAGGACCTCTTCTCTGCACAACCACAGTCTCTCTGGTTTTGTTTTTGTTTTTCCCTCCACAGCACTTCTCACTAAATGACAGTGTGCAGAATACTGATTTTAGGTGTGGATTATCCATCTCCTCCACTAGACTCTAAGCTCCAGGAAGCTTACCTTTATTCCGATATTTTTACACACCTGTAACCCTTCCAGATGTTTGGCAGCCTTGCAATAGATATTTTTTGAATGAATGAATGAATGAACAAGTGACCATTTTTAATTCTCACAAAGCCCAGTGAGGTGAAGATTATTGGTTTCCCCATTTGGGGGCTGAGGAAGCTGAAAGAGGGGCTTCCCTGATAGCTCAGTTGTAAAGAATCCGCCTGCAATGCATGAGACCCCAGTTTGATTCCTGGGTCAGGAATATCCACTGGAGAAGGGATAGGCCACCCAGTCCAGTATTGAAAGCTGAAAGAAGTCAAGCCATCACTTTGTTTTTTAAAGCAGTTTCATGAGATAGAACTATAGTTTTGTTTTTTAAGATTGATTTATCTATGGCTGCACTGGGTCTTCCTTGCTACAGGCAGACTTCCCTCTGGTTGTGGCAAGGGGGGCTATTCTGCGTTTCAGTGAAAGGGCTCTCCAGCCTTCAGGCTTAGCAGTTGTCACATGCGCTTAGTTGCTCCATGGCATATGAGATCTTCCTGAACCAGGGATCAAACCCATGTCTCTTCATTTACAGGCAGATTCTTAACCCCTGACCACCAGGGAAGCCCAAACTACCACTTCTTTTTTTTTCTTTAAAATCACCACTTCTAAGTGGGGTGGATTGTGATAGAAAAAAAAAAATAGCTTTGCCAAACGCCTGCTTGGGATCTGATTTGGAAATTGAGTCAAACCATAAAAAGACACTCTCACATTTTTCTTTTTTTTGGTCCCACCATGTGGCACACAGAACTTCCCTGACCAGGGATTGAATCTGTGCCCCTTGCAGCAGAAGTATGGAATGTTGACCACTAGACCATCAGGAAAATCCTTTTTTCCCTCTCTCTCTTCTTAAAAATTTTATTTTATTGAAGTATAATTGATTTAAAATGTTGTGTTAATTTCTGCTGTACAGCAAAGGGATTCTGCTATACATAGAGCTGAGTCTTTTTCATATCCTTTCCCACTGTGGTTGATTCTGGATGCTGGATATAGCTCCTTGTGCTCTATACTGGGGCCTCGTTATTTATCGATTCTCTATACACCAGCTTGTGTCTCCTAACCCCAAGCCTCCAGTTGCCCCTCCCCAGCCCCCTCCCCTGGCAATTGCAAGTCTGTTCTCTGTGTCTGAGGGTCTGTTTCTGTTTCGTAGATAAGGTGATTTGTGTCATATTTTAGATTCCACATAAAAGTGATATTATATGTTTGTTTCCTTTTCTAACTTCCCTTAGTGTGATCATCTCTAGCTCCAGCCATGTTGCTGAAAATGACATTATTTCACACAAAAGACATTTTTGAGACAATCTAGTAGTGTGGATAAGGCCTGGAGACCAGGGAATTAACTGCCAACAAATGTATTGGGTGTGCTAGTGAAATTGGGGCTGTTCTAGAAAACCCCACATCCTGTTTCAAGGGATGTTGCTGAGATATGGGCTTCCCTGGTGGCTCAGATGGTAAAGAATCTGCCTGCACTGCAGGAGACCTGAGTTTGGTCCCTGAGTCAAGAAAATACCCTGGAGAAAGGAATGGCTACCCATTCCTGCACTCTTGCCTGGAGAATTCCATGGACAGAGGAGCCTGGCAGGCTACAGTCCACGGAGTCACAAAGACTTGGACACTACTGAGCAACTAACACGTGCTGAAATATATCCAGGTGAAATGACAGGATGTATAGGGTTTGCTTGAAAAATGTTTAAGGCAAAAACAAACAAACAGGGAGGAAAAAGGAGTAAGTGAAGCAAACAAGATGAAATCTTGAGAACCACTGAATCTAAGATATGGGAGTATCTGGTCAGGTCCTCTGAGAAGCAAGAGGGAAAGTGGGAAGGGGCTGGGGGCAGCGGGGAGAGAGTTGGACAGGTGCCTGGCAGAGCTGTCCCCTGGGCAGGAGTGGAGATGGGGAAGGGCTGGGTAAAAGCCCTTGAGCCAAATTTGTGCATCCGAGTAATCTCATTCTCCTGTTCCAGGCAAGGAAAGAACCTGCCTAGTAGTTGTATGAGTTTCCTAAGGCTGCTGTGACAAGCAGATGTTCTGAGGGAGCATCTATTTCAGGCCTCTCTGCAGCTTCTGGTGCTGCTGCAGCTCCTCGGCCTAGCGCTTCAGCAGTCCAATCTCTTTTGTCACGTGGCCTTCTTCCCTCTGTGTCATTTAATAAAATCAGCTCTGGGGGTTTTTCATCCCAGAACAGAATGGAGCCTCAGGTTGTCCCCCCAGAGCCCCCCTAATCATGGCTTGCTCTGCAGGGCATGCTATCTCAAATATGTTTAATCTTTAAACATTAACATCAGATTCAGCCCAGCAACCTGCCCGAGGAAGGAAAGGAGCAGATGGGCCAGGAAATGCAGGTTGCTGCCTCTCATATCAGCTCCCCAAAGGGCGTGTTCATGCATTTACTTCTTCTCCTTTTGCCCTTTTATTCTAAGTGGCAGAACTCATGTAGTTGAAATCTCTTCTGGAGCAGAACACCCACATACTGTATTTCCTCTCTCCTCTGTCGTACTTATTTCCTCATCTCTGCCCTACCCAGGGTTGGGCACTGTCTCCAGACCACAAAACAGGTGCTGCTATCTTAAAGGACCTTGGCCAGGGGGAAAGTGCTCAAGAAGAGGAGTAAGCCAAGGTAAGAAGTACCAAGGGTCTGGATTGACTCTGAATCTCTGAAGCAATCATTGATTTTCTATAACTCAGTTCTCATATAGGAGGAAAGTCCAGTGTGTCCTGCCAGCCTCACAGGATAGATACTGAAATGGACTGGCATGATGAAAGGAAGCTTATATCTCGTAGACTAATCCATTAGCTGCCATGCGTTCATGTTACCACTGAGTTAAAGTGGTGGCATCACTATTTTATACCCTTTCATGTTTCTTGATCCAGTCACCCCTACCAACCTTTCCCGTTCATCCAAGAAATTCTTATTTTTCATTGATATTCATCTAACATTTTTTTTTTCTGCAAAACAGACAGCTGGTGGTGGAGGAGAGATAGGATAGCTTTCTTTCAGTCTTCTTTAGCCTAGAAAAATAAGTATCCTTTCTACTCTCAAGTGAAGATTGATTACCGTAATGCAAGAGTTTTGGGGGGACTTGCCTGGTAGTCCAGTGGCTAAGACTCTGCACTTCCAATACAGGGGGCCTGGGTTCAATCCCTGGTCAGGGAACTTAGATCCCACATGCCTCAACTAAAAGTTTGCATGCCAAGTCTAAAGATTAAGCATGTTACAAATACATATATTTTTAATATCTTTGTTTAGCCCGTAGGAAACATCCTGATCAGGCCCACCTGTGAATGACTGCAGGAAGAAATTAACACACCCCCTCCAGAGGCAGCCCAGAACCAGGAAGTGTCTGACTTTATTCCCTCCCCTTTTAGTGTAAAAGAAGTCTGAATTCTAACTCAGGCAAAATGGTTCTTTGGTGCACAAGTGGGCCCACCTTCTTCTTGGTTTGCCATCTTTCCAAGTAAAGTTGCTATTCTTTGCCCAAAAACTCATCTCTTCATTACTGACCCATCATGTGGTAAGCAGTATGAACTTAGACTCAGTAACACCAAGATAGATCAGAGCCCAGTGAGAAAGGCAGCCTTATAATGCAGCCACACACGGCACACCAAAGTTCTAATGGGTGGGCAGCTTGTGGTCATATGAGAATCCTCGCTTTAGAAGAAGCCAAACAGGAACTATAACCAACATCCTATAATAGTGCACATGCTCAGTCGCTCAGTCATGTCTGACTCTTTGCAGCTCCGTGGACTGTAATCTGCCAGGCTGCTCTGTCCACGAGATTATTCCAGGCAAGAATACTGGAGTGGGTTGCCATTTCCTCCTCCAGGGGATCTTCTCAACCCAGAGACTGAACTCTCGACTCCTGCATCTCTTGCATTGGCAGGAGGATTCTTTACCACTGAGGCACCCGGGAAGCCCATCCTGCAATAAACCATAGTACAAAAGAATATACAAAAGAATGTGTGCATATGTATAACTGAACACGTTGTTGTACACCTGAAACTAACACAATATTGTAAATCAACTACACGTCAATTTAAAAAAAAAGCAGATTTCAGCAGAGATGAAAGATGGAGAGATGGAGAGACAGAGACAAAGACAGGGGTAAGAGACAGCTGACAACGTTTCTTGAGCCCCTGGATACAGCAGCTTGAAACTCCAGACAACTCAGGTTTCCACAAGAACTGAGTCCCCCAACCCCCTTCAAACTTTTGCCACTTTGGACTGGAATTTTGTTACTTACCACCAAATGAGTGCCATAAATACATTAATATTGTTGGTATGTGTCATTTTCATAAAGTTAAAACATGACATTCAAATATAATAGTGAACCTATGTCAGAGGTTCACTAAGCTTATTAATAAGGAAGGCAGCAGAGTGGGGGATGGATTCAAGGAAGCATGCGATAGAGTCTGTATAGATATCAAAAGAAAGAATGCTGGAACTTTTTTTTTTTTTTTGACTGCTCTATGTGACACGCAGGATCTTAGTTCTCTGACCAGGGATGGAACACATGCCCCCTGCAGAGTGGAAGTGCAGAGTCCTAACCAGTGTACCACCAAAGACGTCCCCACATTTTCGCTTTAGAAAGACATCTCAGGTATTGGCAGGTAAGTTGTTGGAGATGGGAAGGTGGTGAAGTTGGAGGCGTACAAAAGACAGGAGGGCTTGGTACTAGTTAAGAGCCTTCAACTGAATCCCAGGCCAGAGACACTTTGTGAGCTCCTGGATACAGCCATGCCTGAAGCTAGAGAAAGTTCATAGCCTTCCCAATTAAGCCATCCTGAACAGGATGCTACAGAGGAGCTAGTTAACAGTGGAAATAATGGAAAGACATTGATGTGATGGAACTTGTTAGCTGATGTCAAAGGTAAGAGAGGCAATGTTATCCTAATGCCATATGGATTTCTGATTTGTTTTAAGGGGTAGAGGAAACAGTCTAAGATGAGGTGTTTAACTATAATTAGAACTGAAATGGAGTAGGACCCAGTGGTGCCCTCCATGGTACACATCCTTTCTGTGTGTATCATTTCTTATTTGTAAGAAATAGGCTTCATTCAGCCCTCTTGACCTTCCCTGAGTTCCAAAGGGCAGATTTAGATAGTTGCCTATCAGGGAAGGGAAAGAAAGTGCATTGCCAGGCTCCTCTGTTCATGGAATTCTCCAGGCAAGAATGCTGGAATGGGTAGCCATTCCCTTCTCCAGGAGATCTTCCTGATGCAGGGATTGAACCTGGGTCTCCTGCATTGTAGGCAGATTCTTTACCATCTGAGCCACCAGGGAAGCCCAGGGGATGCAGAAACAAGCAAGGAGCAGCCAAGAAACAGTAGTGTAGACTTGGGGTAGGGTCCTGGTTCCTCCTCAAACAATATCTTTGGGTTCTTCTGCAGAAGATTCCTGGAGCATCACCCTGTTACCTCACTACCAACCAATCAGAAGAAAGTCACAACTCCTGCAGCCCTCACCTAAATTTTACCTATGAGAATTCTCCTAACAACCATCAGTGAGTTTGGGTTTCTCTGAGCATGAGCCACCTATTCTCCTTGCTTGGCCCTACAATTAATCTTTCTCTGCGACCTCACTGTGCAGGGTGCGAGAACTTGCCTTCGGTAATAGAACCTCTCTGGTTGCTCGGTCTGGTGAGAGAGAGAAACACAAACCAAGGGATTCACAGTCCTCGTTCAGAGGCACAGTGCTTTATCTTTTTCTTTATTTCCATCAACAGGGCTTTGTGAAGAACACACCCGTACTGACTAGGCCACATGCTGGCTCACATTGCCCTGAGTTGAATGCTCCAAGGCTTAAATTTCAGTTCTGCTCTCACCCTCAACAAGAGATTTAATTTTTCTGTCTCTGTTTCTTCATCTTGAATCATGATTTATGAGATGCATCCCCATCAAGGCCGTGAAGACACATCAAAGCCCAAGGGCTCTGCATGATGCTTGGTCCATGATAAGCACTTTATAAGGGGTGGAAATTACCATGATCATTCTGGGTTCTCCAAACAGACAAACATTTTTGACTAACTGGCTTGTGACATGGATTGTTTCTTTCCAATTTAAGATGCTTTCTTTTCACAGAAGTTTAAAAAATAATAAAAGGGTAATTACCATTGGGTAGGTAATTACTATGCTGTGCTTGCTCTATGATTAAATAAAAGTGTTTTGCATATAAGTTAGTGTTGCTGCTATTAGCAGTACTGATATATTAGTTATACAATAATTTTTTAATTTATCAGCATGTGCAAGTTCTAGGGAGGGCAGTCTCCCAGGAAAGAAGAGGGGCACCTGACCACATTGCCCCCCACTGCACGCGGTCCAGGGACTGGGACTCTGAACTTCCACTGCAAGGGTAAGGGTTCAGTCCCTGGTCGGGGAACTAAGAGCTTCCACAATGCTATGCCACGCAGACAAAAAAGAAAAGAAAAAAAATGCTGCATTTCCAAAACCACTGCCGTTTTAGTGGTGGTAGCAAAGCAAGTTTGATAAAGAGTAAAGAGAGCTTTGCATACAGAGCCCTGGCCACCTGCAGCCTTGAATATATTTTATATTAAGATTTTTAAAAAGGGGGAAAGGATAGACAGTACCCACAGGACCCTAGGCTGAACTCTTTCAGAATTTGGCTCATGTAGTCAGTTCCCTGAGTCTGTTTTCTTGGGGCTATGTTAGCCTTCTCTAGACAATGGAATGAATAGAAAGTGTGTGTAGATATAGATATAGATATAGAGAGACATTCATCTTAAGAAATTGGCTCATGCAATTGCAGAGGCTGGCAAGCCCCAAATCCGCAGGATTGGCTGGCAGGCTGGATACCCTGAGAAGAGGCAGTGTTGCAGTTTAGGTTTGAAGGCTGTCTGCTGGCAGAATTCCCTCTTGCTCTGGGGGGTTGGTCTCTGTGCTAGTCGGGCACCTCATTCAAGGCCCACCCACAGGATGGAGAGCCTCCTGCTATACCCAAAGTTCACCGATTTAAGTGTTCATGTCCTCCAAATAACACTTTCACAGAAACACTCAGAGTAACGTTTGACTAAATATCTGGGCACTATTACCCAGCCAAGTTGACATATATAATTAACCATCACACATGCATTAACCAGACCAAGATTCTAGATACACAAAACCGAGAGCCAGACCTTAAAACATAGTAACAACATCATGCCACTGTCCTCCATGAGGAATCATATGGAGGATTCTTTGACATCTTTGTGACATCTTTCCAAATGGGTGATGGGAATATCACCAAATCTTTGTCAGAGTTGATGAGACACAGAAATCTTTTAGCTTCCTGTTTCCTAAAAGGTGTTATGATGACATAAACTCTCTACAGTTACTTTTGTTTACTTTAAAAAGTTTTATTTATTTTGGCTGTTCTGGGTCTTTTTGTTGCATGCGCTTTTCTCTAGTTGCAGTGAGTAGGGGCTGTTCTTCTTTGGGGTGCATGGGCTTCTCATTTGTGATGGCTTCTCTTGTTGCAGAGCACAGGCTCTAGGGTGTGTGGGGTTCAAAACTTGCGGCTCCCAGGCTCTAGAGCACACCTCAATAGTTACAGTACTTGGGCTTTGTTGCTCCAAGGCATCTGGGATCTCCCAGATTAGGGATTGAACCCATGTCTTCTACATTGGCAGGTGGATTCTTTACCCCTGAGTCAGCAGGGAAGCCCTCTATAGTTATTAGCAAGGAGGGGTCCCCAGGCACAAACAAGCTTAAGAAACCTTGGGTTAACCAAAGCTGTGTTAGTTACTCAGTTATGTCCAACCATTTGCGACCCCATGGACATAGCCTGCCAGGCTCCTCTGTCCATGGGATTCTCCAGGCAAGGATACTGGAATGGGTTACCATGCTCTTCTCCAGGGGATCTTCCTGACTCAGGGATGGAACCTGGGTCTCCTGTATTGCAGGCAGACTCTTTACCATCTGAGCCACCAGGGAAGGGTCCTAACCAAAGTTAGGTAGGTGTCTTTAATGGGACTTTCAGAGGCTATAATATACAAATGTAGCTTGCTGTGAGTTTCCAAGAGGAAGATCTCACTTCAGAGTTCCCCGAACATTTCCTGACCAGAGCTCTTCTGGGGCAGCCGCATAGGAGGCAATGGTGAGGCAGGTCACACTCTGAGGGACAGCTCATCCACAGTGTAAGGAACTGAGACTTAAGAGAGAAAATCTCTTGTCCAGGTGGCAAGTTTCAGAGTGAAAGCAAAAAACCACATTCCTGAAGCACAGCCCTGCGCTCCGTCCATGTGGCCGAGGTGAGATCCAGTCCCTGTTCTAAAAGCGGGAGCCACCAAGCACAGCCTTGTCTGAGGCTAATTAGTTAGGAAGATCAGACTGGAATCCTAGTCTCTTGAATTTCAGTCTGGAACAACAACAGCAAAAAGAATAAAAAAAAAAAAAAGAAAGCCCGCAGCATTGAGGCACTTAGAACTGCAGACAAGAGTGATATTTTTAGTGCCTTTAGGTGACCCCTGGGAAGATGAATCACTGCTATGGCACGCCTGGTCAAAAGATGCCACTTAAGCCAAGCATGAAGTCCCAGCGCCAAGCGGATGCTGGAGATGATTCAAAGGGTTGGGCCACACCCTAGGACTTCCTGCCTCCCATCAACAGGAAGTGCACAGATGAGGTTCACTTTCCCTGGGATGCAGCAGGTGTGTGGCCCTGCAGAGGTTTGCTTGGAGACCTCGCCAGACTTCTCAAGCCCAAGTCTTTGGCTACACCTGGGCTGAGTTGGACTCTTAACCAGAGGGACGCCCCATAGTTCAGGTTTGGTCAGTGCAAACCGGGCACAGCTGTTGGAGATCTGGCAGACTCGTAGCTCAGGAAAGCCTGCGGGGGCAGAAAGGAGACAGAACCATCTAGAGAGCCGTGATCCTCAGTCGAGCTTGCCTTAGACTCCCCAAGTAAGTGTTAGTTGCTCAGTCACGCCCGGCTCTTTGCAACCCCATGGACTGCGGCCCACCAGGATCCTCTGTCCATGAGATTTTCCAGGCAAGGATACTGGAGTGGGTTGCCATTTACTTCTCCCAGGGGATCTTCCCAATTCAGGAATTGAACCCAGGTCTCCTGCACTACAGGCAGATTCTTCTTTACTGAGTTACAAAGAAGCCCCTTAGACTTCCTAGGAGGGTTCATGAAAACACACATTGCTGGGCTTCACCCCAGGAGTGGCTGAGTCAGTGGATCTGGGGTGGGGCCTGAGAATCTGCGTTCCCAAGTTTCCTGGGATGCCAGATGCTGCTGATCCAAGAACCACTATTTGAGGACTGCTGCTCTAGAGCGCCCTCTGAAGGATACACTGAGTCTGCACACAGAATTGCTCCCTTGTCAGGCCTGAAATCAAGGCTACTTTTTTAATGCTACCCCTAAAAAAAATTCTTTTCAAAAGAATGCTTACCCTTTAAAATATATTATTTATTTATTTCTCGCTGCACTGGGTCTTCGCTGCTGCACAGGCTTTCTCTAGTTCCATGGAGTTAGTCTCAGACGTGGTGCTCCAGCGCCTCACTGTAGAACTCAGGCTCTAGGGCTTGCAGGCTCAGCAGTTGTGGCGCACGGGCTTAGTGGGCCCGTGGCATGTGGACTCCTCCCAGATCAGAGGCAGAACCTGTGTCTCCTGCACTGGGAGCTCAGAGGAGCTTAACCACTGGACTACCAGGGAAGTCCTATTCTTACTTTTTTAGAACCCCAATTTTAGAACCCAAGGAGAGGGGTTTCTAGTCTGAATCTCAACCTGTAGTTATCTGGGAGACCAACACATAAAACTCAGAGAATGGGGTGAATTACTATTTTCATTTTTAATTAAAATATTTATTTATTTATTTGGCCATGCTGGGTCTTTGTTGCAGCATGTCAACTCTTAGTTGCAGCATGCAAACTTCTTAGTTGCAGCTTGTGGGATATAGCTGCCTGACCAGGGATCGAACCTGCATTAGGAGCTCAGAGTCTTAGCCACTGGATTGCCAGGAAAGTCTCTGGGGTAAAGTATTGCTTTGATATTTTAAACAAATGTATTGAGATATAATTCATACGTCATACAATTCAATGACTTTTCATACAGTCGCAGACACGTGCAACCACAAACACTGTCAATTTTAGGGCATCTTCATCACCACAGAAGAAACCCATATCCTTTAACTCCTGCACCCCTATCTTCTCTCATCACACCCCTCCCCTACCCCTAAGCAAATACTAGCCCACTTTCTGTCTCTGAATTTGCCTGTTTGACCACTGCCTGTAAACGGATCACACAATATGGCGTCCTCCGGGCCTGGCTTCTCCCGGCTCAGCACAGCATTTTCAGGGTTTTCGTCCGTGCTGTCACCAGTGTCGTGCTTCATTCCTGTTCGTGGTTGAGTAATATTCCATCCTCTGGTGTTTGCATCCCAGCAGTGCCTTCTGGGGGCGTAACAATCCATGCAAGGAATGTACATGGTGGCCATTTTCAAGCAGTTGAAAGAGCTGGGTGTGAGCTGGCCAACTTAGGTTAAAATCCAGCTCCAGGAGTAGCAGGTGCCTCTGGGGTCCAACATGGACCCTCTGCCCTCCTCCGATTCTGCTTCAGGGCTGGCTGCAGGCTGACAGGATGGCCCTGCGTAACACATGGTGCTCCTTTCTGCCCCAGGGAAGGAGGGCGGCTCTCTGAACAGCCGGCTCTGTGAGCAGGGCAGCCCTGGATGGACGTCACCCGGGCCTCTGGAAGCGCCCACCCTCCTTCCTTGGGCAGATGTGTGAGGACACATGGGCTTCTGTGGGACATTCCAATTCATTGATGCAACTTGAAAAAGATGCCATCTGTCACCCCTCAACCTCCAACCTAAGGCATCTTTGCTTTTCCCCCCATGTAGGATCTTAATTCCCTGACCAGGGATCAAGCCCATGAGCCCTGCACTGGGAGTTCAGAGTCTTGACCATGGATGGACTGCCAGGGAAGCCCATGGGGGTCGCTTGGGATGCCCTCAAGGAGCAGGATGTGGCAGCCATGTGGCTGTTGCTAGTCACACCTGGGGCACTTGCTCTGGGAGACTTTGGCTTCCAGATAAGAAACTTGGTAAAGAAAGACCTGGAGACAGATTCTTGGTGGCTCAGATAGTAAAGAATTTGCCTGCAATGCAGGAGATACGGGTTCAATCCCTGGGTTGGGAAGATCCGGTGGAGAAGAAAATGGCAACCCATTCCAAGATTCTTGCCTGGTGAATTTCATGGACAGAAGGGCCTGGTGGGCTACAAGTCCACGGGGTTGCAAAGAGCCTGCCAAGACTGAGCGATTAACCCTACTGCTTTGGGGTAGAGAGAGAGACCAGTGGGATGGGGGGCAGAGCAGAGGGGAAAAATGAGTGGGGAGGGGCCCCAGCTGTCTCAGGCCCTGACATGTAGTGAGTCTCAGGGAGCTCCTATCTGGCTGTGACTGAGGCCCAGGAGAGTGCTATTTCCATCAGCCCAGTCAACCCTCAGATTCGTCACCAAAAATAACTGCTATGGCTTTAAGCCACAGCTTGGGGTGACTCACTACTCAGCCATAGATAAAGCACCCTGTGAGCAGCTTTTCCTCCTTCCTGGTCTCGCTGGGCTTCCTGGGCCATGAGACCAGCTCCCCAGGTCAGCCACCTGCCTCCAAGTCCTTGTCTAAGTTTCTCTCTCCATTCAAGAGGACCCAAACGGATGTGGACCTTCTGGGGAGGTGAGGTAGTTCAATGTGGGTAATATAATTAGCCCGAGCTTTAGGTGCTTCATCTGGAAAATGGGAGGTGTCTCCTTTCTAACCTAAGATTCTTCTGGAAGTTAAAGAGTCCAGGAGAATTTACCATCTGTTAGCTGGTATCCCATCTGGGGCAGCTCAGTGAAAGTGAAGTCGCTCAGTCCTGTCCGACTCTTTGCGACCCCATGGACTGTAGCCCACCAGGCTCCTCCCTCCATGGGATTCTCCAGGCAAGAGTACTGGAGTGGGTTGCCATTTCCTTCTCCAGAGGATCTTCTCAACCCAGGGATCAAGCCCTGGTCTCCTGCATTCCATTGCAGACTCTTAAACCTCTGAGCCACCAGGGAAGTCCTCTTAATTATTTACTTATGCCAGTGCTAGGTCTTCATTGCTACATGCTGTCTTTCTCTAGTTTTGGGGAGTGGGGGCTACTCTTTGATGTGATGGGTGGGCTTCTTGCTGCGTGTCTTCTCTTGACGAGACGCACAGGCTCCAGAGATTCAGCAGTTATGGCTCGTGGGCTCCAGAGGGCGGGCTCAGCCCTTGTGGCGCACGGGCTCAGCAGCCCCACAGTGTGCGGCTTTTCCTGGACCAGCCATCAGAGCTGTGTCCCCTGGACTGGCAGGCGGATCCTCAGCTGCTGGACCATCAGGGAAGTCCCGACCTCTTCGTACAAGGACGCCAGTCGCGTGGGATCGGCGGCCCACTCTGTGCCAGTAGGACCTCGTCTTGGCTAATCACCTCTGCACTAACTAGATCTCCAAATAAGAGGGCCTGGAGGTTAGGGCCTCACCACCTGAATTTGGAAGGGAAACACAGTCCACTCATAACAGGAACTCACCTCCACCCAGAAGCCCTGGAGAAGCCAGACTGTGTTCTCCAGCAGGAGACCCACCTAACCCAGCCTCCACATCGAAGATGATCAAAAGGACACTGTTCTGAGGCAGCCAAGCCTTGTGCACTGGCTCAGAAGACCCAGCCATCGGAGGCCTCGCTCAGTGGTTCAGAGGCAAATCTGAGGCAGGTTTTTCCCACCATTCTCCCAAAGCTGAATTACCAAAGGCTCAAGGAAGCTGGGCTTGGCTGCTTGCTGGTGGAGGCTTTGAAACCTCTGCAGGGCATCAGAGCTATCTATCGGCCCCTTCTTGGGCCCTAAAGGCAGTAAATCGACTCTGTTCTTACAGAAATGCTACTGTATCTTTCTGATAAAGATAACCCATTGCTTGTTTTTCTTTTCTAATCAGATTATTCCCAACTGACACAAATTTAAGCAAATAGTTTCATTTCAGGTCACAGGACTTAGGGCTGTCATCAAGAAACTGAATGAAACTTCTGGTAAAATACAGTAATTAGGAGCATAGTGAGAGCTGACTGGGAACGCCCTTGCCTCCCATGACACCGAAAGGCAGTCTGGTTAATTTCCATATTATATTTGGGCTCAACATGCAAAGGGACTCTTTTTCATTTGGGCAGAGAAAATAGGACTGAAGATTACAACAATAACCACACAAGACTAGGGCTTTAATTATAAAATAAGCCATACCCTAGCAGGCAAATCACTTTTAATGTGTTTCAAGAATTGAATACTTTGTGGAGTTAAAAACAGAAGGGGAAAAAAATTCAACGTGCAGGAAATTAAGAAGAGATAAGAAACAGAAAAGCTTTGGGTGCCATACAGTTACAATACAAAAGCAACACATGAAAAAAATAGCACACACATGATAACCAGCTTCAGTAACATTAGCAGCCAGAACATACCCAAGGAACTATCAATACTTAATCATCAAAGATCTAATTCTGCAAGGGAGCTGGTGGTAATGATGGATTTCAGTTGATCCAAAGGACTTTTTCCTCCCATCACAAGCAAACCTGTAAAGATGGCTCCAGTAACTTGGAAAAGTAGAGTTCCTTTTCTCAAAGAAAACTGACACAGGAAGGTTTTTGTCCTCCGGCTCCCCTCCCCCAAACTTTGTACATTCATTGATTCTTCTAAAGCAACCAAAATACAATTTCTTGAGACCACCAAACTGAAGACCCTGCAAAGCCACAAATTCTACCCATGTAAAAAGGAGGAGAAAAAAAAAAAGATGAGCTATCTCCAAAACTCTGTGAAGTGCAGGATGGTTTAGGTTACAGCTTTTGTTGGATTTCATGTTAATGTGTCTTTATAAAAGAAAGAGTGGATGAACAAGAGTGACTCGAGACCCAGCCAGGCCCTGTGTTGAAAAATGACCCATACTGGAAAGGTGACAGAGGGATCGACCCTCAGGGATCTTTTCAACTCTGCACATTCTGCTGCAATGGGAGCTTTGCAAGAAATGTTCAACGTCTTAGGGTGTTGGCGCATCCTCATCACACACCACTGCCCTTTTGCTCAGCTGGGGGCCCAAGACAGTCACACTCCTGGGCCATGTGTGACATCATAAAACTCAAAAGCACGGATCAGATTGCAGCCACGGCAGAGCGTCATTCATGGCCATGGGAGGTGACTCTAAGACTGGCGCTGGCCTCGGGAGGGCTTGTGGTGTGGAGATGGAAAATGAAAACCCCAGCAGGCAACTACAAAATGGTTATTAGCAAATGGTATCAAAAAGTATCAAAACATTTCAAAAACTTTAAAAACTGCCAGGCTTGGTGGACACAGGGGATGGTGCTCGGGTGGGCTCTCCGAGCACCTGGAGAGCGGCCCAACATTCCAGAGGCTTATCCTGGAGGCCAGGGACATGGCCCCTTCCCCTCTGAAGATGCTCAGAATCCATGGAGACAGCAAGGATGTCCATGCCACATGGCTGGAACTGCCCCTCCAGGTTTGGGAACAGGGGTCTCGGATTCTAACCAGAAGACAAGAGAGCCAGAAGCTCAATGAGATGCTGGATGAGGCGCATGCCATGGAGGAAAGGGTAAGAAGAGGAGGAGGCTGCTAGGTCTACAAGGGGGCGGGGGTGGAATCCTTCACTTCCTACATGGCTGCCTGTCACCCAGGGGTCCCTGCTGGCTTAGAGGCGAGCCCTTACTCACCTGAACTCAAGAGTGGGACCCTAGACCTGCGAGGACGCCACTTCCCTTGGGCATCTGGGTTGCCATCCAACACTGAACACCCTTTAGGATTAACTTCTGCAGTTCCCACTAAGTCACTATGTGGCTGACTTACGATTTAAGGGGCTACGGGAAGGGCATTCAGAATAGAAATACACACATGAGTTTTTCTGCTCAGATTAAGACCTAGAAAGACGTAGATCTACCACCTGGCAGTCTAGATTTCTAAAAGTGGCAGGATGTTAGAAATACAGTTTGAGCCATACACACAAGCAAGGTGCTAAGATAATCTCTGTATATTTTAAACAGCAGACAGACCACTGTAAGTAACAAGGATTCTTCACCTTTACTACTCTGCTTTCTTTCGGTCATTACACTAACGTCTTAAGCAAACAGGGTTCCAACTTGGGTGAGGATCAAATTCAAAACCTACCACTCATATGAAGTTAACTCTAGTTCTTTAAAAGAAAAAAACAAAACAAAACAAAACCAGAACCTGAATAAAAGCCCATCATTCTGAAAGATCAAAATAAGACAATCAAGGTGCTGTCAAAGTTCAAGGCGAATAGCTGGGCGCGCTGACAACACGATGGGCAAAGTTGCCATTTCTGTCTCAACGTGGAGGCCAGGAGAGCCCAAGCCTTTGTCACTGCAGCTGGAAATCATTATTGTGATTCTGCAGTTCACAGGGCCGCCTGCTAAGTGTGCCCCAAAGCTCTGCCCACCTGGGTTACAGACAGTCTTAGTTGGATTGCACAGCACACTGATTTCCACCTTAAAAGTGCAGACAGCAGAAACCTGCCATGGTCCCACCACTGCACTCTCCCGCACCCAGGCAGGCACTGCCCCTGGGTCACAAAGCTCCTCTCCATGGACCCCAAAGAGCTCGGAAAAACCTTTCTTAGAACAGTGGAGCCACCACTAACTATTTGAAGTGGATCTATAAGAAGAAATTTTCCTCATCAACCCCACCTTTAAAAGAACACTCACACCTCAATCATATCAGATTCTAAGGTGCACAGATCGCAAACATCCTTCATAGCACAGTGGCAAGAGAGACATCAAGGCATGAGAAAATCTGAATGGAAGCCAGCAGCACAACCTTATTGTCAAAAGCATAACAGCTAGCTTAGGCTAAAAATTCACAGCTGTCCTCCTCCTGAGGTCAAAGCCTTCCTGCTCCTCACAGCAAGCATGGTCTATGTGCTCAGCCAAATCTGCCCTGGATTCTGGCTGAATGACTGCCTCTTAGCTCATGATCTGGGCTGAGCTGGGGAGAACAGACCACAGGTTCTGCGCCTCTCAGGGAACAATGAAACCTGCCTCGGAACAGGAGGAAGGCATGCTCTTCCACAGCTGGCAGGAGTGCCGTAACATGGATTCCGGGGAGGGCTGGATTAAGTTTGAGATGAAAGAAGGCTTGCAGCATCAATGCGGTTTGGAGGCGCAGGGTTGATGGAGAGTTAACAGGTGACACACGACTTCCCAGAGCCTTTAATACACTGAAATGTTGTATTAAGGAGCTCCAAGAAGGCGGACAGTTTTTGGTTTGATTATTTGTATGCCTTGCAAAACCTCTCAAGGGTTTGTAAGCCTTTAGCAACTTCCATAGGCTAAATATGCAGACAGGTCACCCATCTCCTGAGAGGCGGCAGTCGTCTGGGTACCAAGTTTTCAACTCTCAGCTGGCTCTCAGCTCTCCTGGTCACTATGGAAACAGACCAACCAAAACCACAGTGAACCTTCAGGAGAAGGGGAAGGAAGTGCCATAAACAGACAGAAAAAGAGGAAAAGGAGAAAGAAGTTCACTGAGCTTCTTATTCTAATGCCAATATTAATGATAAATCACGAGGCCTTCTCGTCTCTGCAGTAAGATCTCTGCCACAGCACGATCACTAATGCCTCCGCTGACTGGTGATTAAAACCCGCTCCATGCCCATCATCCTGGTGTGACAGGTGGCTTGGGCGAGTCTCAAATGCTCCTTAAAGGGCACATGCTGCTGCTCTCAGTTCTGGCAACTGCGGGACCAGCGGGGGGGTGGTGGCGCATCTCAGGAGGAGGTGCGGAGCCCACCATCACAGCTCATGCAGGCTGGGAGACCTCGATCCCTGGGAGGAGGCCTGGCCAGGGTCTCACCCGTCCTTGAGGAGGTGGGAAGCAGCTCGAGACTTGCTGAAGAGTGTGCCCCCAGCACAGGGCTACCCGGCGACGGCAGGGCAGGGTAGGATCTGGCGCCGGAGTTGGGAAGATGCTCCGACAGCCTTCTCTGGTCGGGGTCCCTGGGCCCTCCCTCGTGTGGGAGCCTCCTGGGGCGTCTCAGAGCAGGGGTCATAGAACACAACGGCACGTTCCACCTGCTCCCCTTCTTTCCTGAGTGATAAATGGAGATTGGCAGGGCTCAGTACATCAGTAATCTAAGAAACAGTGGCTTCCAGAAGAGACAGTACAAAGACCAAATCACAAATTACAGAATAACGCTTATCAAGAGCCTCATGCCCGTTTTCCTTTCTCCCTTGACTACCTGTTCCCTTTGGGAATTGAAGACGATGACCAACTGGGAGAAACGGCCACCTGAGGAAGAAAGCCCAGTGGGGAGACCTCCCTGGTAAGAAGTCCCATGCCTCACCTGACTGCCTGGGTTGCTGGTGACCCTCGGTCACTCTCCGGGAGTCTCTGTGCCCTGCCTGTAAAAAACCACCTTGCCAGTGATTCCCAAGCGTAGCTGATGCTCAGTCATTCCAAGGACAGTACTTTTCAGCCTCCCTCTTGGCCCCCTTCAGAAATGCTAATTCTGAGGTGGAGCCCAGGAACCTGGTATTTGAAAAGCTCAGCCAGGTTTGGGGAGGCGTGGACTACGGGGCCTGCACTGTCGCCCGGGGCCCTTCATTCCACTACAGAAACTTCTGCGCCACTCTTGCCCTGGCTCTCCAGCGGGATGGTCGGGGGTAGGGGGGCACCCACAGGGGTTGGTGACTTGGGAAGCAGCCCCTCACAGATGCAGGGACCACTCTTGCCTGGGCCCCGGGTTAATTACTCAAGCAAGATGGTATGTCAAGTCATTTAGAACATTTAATTGGTTACTGTGATACCATAGAAATACCAAGAATCATAAAAGTAAAAAAAAAGAAGAAAAAAAAAGCTGCTAGGTCGTACATCATGGTGTCGGGGTTCTCCCGGTGGCTGCTGGTCTGTCGGCACGCTGGGGGTCACTGGCCGCGGTCCTGGGGCCTCTTCCCCTTGCCCTTCTTCTTCTTGTCCTCCAGCCGCGGCTTCAGGGGCGCACACGCAGGCCGACACGCCAGCGATGGCCTTGGGCAGCTCAGTGCCCTCACTCCACTTGTCCTTGTCACGGTCATAGACCTGCACGATCTTGGAGAAAGCCGTGTTCTCCCAGCTGTAGCCCCCCAGGATGTAGATGCGGCCCTCCCACACAGCCACGCCCGACTCGCTGTTGGCGTGCAGCAGGGCGCCACGCGCGTCCACTGGTTGCACTGCGGGCTGTAGGCCTCCACGCCCAGCACGTCGAAGCGCTCCATGGACTCCAGGCTGTCGTCGCTGCCGCCGATGGAGTAGATGCTGTCCCCCAGGCTGCACATGCTGTGCCAGCCGCGCGCCGTGCTCATGGGCCGCCGCTCCTCCCACACGTCCGTCCGGTGGTCGTAGCACAGCAGGTTCTTGCGGTAGGGGCCAATCTGATAGTCGTGGCCCCCGAGATGTACACAAAGTCCTTGTAGATGGTGCCCGCGTGGCCATAGGTGAACCTGCAGATGGGCGGACGGACAGAGAGAGGAAGCTCAGGGCTTGCCTGGGACAAGGTCAAGATTTCCACAGTCGGCTTCCTCATCCACGGTCATCTGGTTCTGGGTGATAAACTACATGGGTTACAATCCACCCTGCTGGTTATTTTAGGGATCAAGGGACTCAACTCATGACATGAAGCACGAGGCCCAGGCTGGCACATGGTCATCAGTAGCTACTATCATGACTGTCTACTCATCTTATTCACAGGTGTCCAGGTAGGGCTTCCCTGGTGGCTCAGTGGAGGAGCTGGGATCCACACCCAGACGCTCACCCCACACCCTCTTCTAACTTCCAGGGACGAAGTCCCTAGACACTCAGACGTGTTCCACAGCAAGCCTGCTTCAGAGGGTGCACTTGCAGGTTCGATCGCAGGGGGCTGGTCAGATAAACAACAGGCCCTTCTGCTAAGCCTGTGATGATAAACGCAGTGAACGGACATCTGGACAGGGTAGGACAGTCATCACGCCCCCTTCACAGACGAAGCAGCAGAGACAGCACGGGGTGGGGACACCCGTTCAAGTCAGATGGGGCACAGACAACCCCCACCCTCTGAACTCCTCCTGCCCGAAGCTGAGAGGTTTTCAGTGAATCTCTCACCCCTTGAACCCCAGAACCCACTCCCTGGAACTCAGACAGTGAGGAGACTTGGCAACGGAGCGCTCGGGCAGCCCAGAACAGGTGCCCTGACACACCAGCACTACGCCCTCTGCTCCTCGTGCTGTTATTCACAAACCAGGAGACTGCCTGGAATCAGAGGCCAAGAACCCCAGACAGGCAGGTGGGCTCAACTGCCACCCTGGAGCCTCAGCGTCTGTAGCTCCGCCCCCAACCCCAATCACCTTGGCAGGCCAGCTACATAGGACCAGGAGTCAGTCTTTGGGCTGTAGGTCTCTACCGAGGAGAGCGCTCCGTTCTCATTTCGGCCACCCACGGCCACCAGCATGTCCTCGATGGAGGCCAGGTAGAAATCCACACGGCGCTGGTTCATGGAGGCCACCTGTGGAGGCGACACACCTGTACTTCCCCATTCCCAAACCTGGGTCAGCATCAACACCCAGCACTGTGTCCCCAGCATGCTCCATGAAGACACAGCCCAGGTGAGGCAGCGGCCACCTGAGTCTGGGGAAGGGAGCCAAACTGGAAGAAGAAAGGGGGGCTCTTTGGGTGGGACCCTCAGGACCTCATGAATCCCCATGAGGGGCACGGAGAATTCACTTCCCCAAACCTGTCTGGCCACATGTGGACTAGAATTCTGCAGGACACACGGGTCCCAGCCACTGATGTACTAGTTTCCTCAAATGTAAGTTCACCTCTCCCCTTGACCCCCACAATCAGATATTTAAAAAATTAGTACTGATTGCCATCTGTGGTGGCAGGCAGAAAGTGGCACTCAGCAGGAAATTAGCAACAGGAGACCCAAGCTTCTTTTTTCTTTTTAAAGACAAGCAGGACATTCGAATGAACACGGTCCCACAGCAGCCTATATGGTTAGGCTGCTACCGCTATGAAGGTCTGGAGGTTAGCCTTCAAGGCTGGGAGCCTCTTTCTTGTGGCAAGACTTACAAAGTTGCTGGTTTTAGATTTTTGGGAATAAAATAGAAAAGTCATTTTAGAAAATGAAAGTCTATCTAGAAAATGAAAAGTCTATTTCATTTTCACACAAAGTCCCTTCTGAACCTTGAGCTCAGGAAACCGCCAAGTTAGGTCAGGAGACTGAGATGTGAGTATAAAGACTGGGACAGACTCTCGTGGGTGGCGCTGTGGTTCTGGGAAGGAAGGGAGAACAACCCCGAGGCCCCAGCTATGTGAGCTACAACCACAACCCTGGGAGGTCAACGTCCCCCTACCCATTTCCAGAGGGGAGAAGCTGAGATTTGGAGTGGGAGTGGAACCAGCCTGAAACTCTCAGCTACAACTTGCCAAGCTGGGCCATGAACCTGGGTCTGATACCAAGACCCAGGCCCTTCCCAGCATTAGCCACCACACCTTCCAAGGGGCCATGGCTCCTACGAGGCATGAGCCTTCACAGCCTTCCTGAAGCACCTCCAAACCTGTCCCAAAGAGGAGCTTGGTGGAGACTCTGAAATGTGGGGAGGCTGTCAGAAGTATGGGTCAAGTCTCCAGACCAGTGCCATCCCGGATGGTAGCCACTAGCTTCACGCGGCCATTCACACTCAAGTTTAAATGCATGAAAATGAAATAAAACTGAAAACTCAGTTCTTCAGTTCGTAGGCCACACTTCAAGCCCTCAACTGCCACACGTGTCCGCTGGCTACTGTTGGATGGCACAGACACAGAACTGCTCTGCGGCTGCAGATTTCTACGGGGCAGTGGTGCTCTGGGCGTGGCCCATCCCTGCAGAAGGTGGCCAGTCAGCCCTCACTGTCCCCTAACCAGACAGGGGGCCGTGATGGGGCTCGTCACTTTATCATCACACCTAGTTCAGAAGCAGGATGGCTGTCCAGGCCTGAGAGAAGGGGGTGAGGGGGCAGTCAAGACTAAGATTAAGAAGATCGAAAGTCCTCAAGAGTAAAGAAATAATCTGGCTTTAATCTCACCTTGATCCACTGTTTACAGCGGGGGTCATACCTATAAAGGAGATTGGAGGCCGCATCCCCTCCGTTGTCCCGTGAGAAGCTGCCGCCGGCGATGAAGATGAACCCCCCAGCACGGCGACGCAGTGGTGGCTCCGCCCGCGCTGGCAGGGCGTCTCCTTGACCCACTGCTCACTCTGGGCGTCCAGGTAGCAGGTGTCGTCGCTGAGCTCCAGACACCGCTCGGAGACCTCGCCACCCACGAAGAGCAGGCACTCCTGGGTGGTGCGGAGGGCCGTGCGCTTGGTCTGCATGACAGGCTGGGCTGCCAGGCTGTTGTGGTAGCGCACGGCCTCCTCGATGAAGCCCTCGCAGTTGGCCTCGCGCGGCAGCAGCGAGCACACGGCAGGCTTGACGCGGTGCAGCAGGTCGTTCTTGGGGATGAGCGGGAAGTGGATGTTCTCCAGCACCTGATAGGCGTGGGCCTCGCGCTCGGGCTGCTGCGTCAGCCACTGCAGGGCGGCCTGCAGCAGGTCGTGCTCGCACTCCCGCTGCACCTCGCTGCTGCCCAGGTAGGTACACAGCTTCTGCATGGAGATGTTCTGCAGGAAGGCGGGTGTGAAGGACAGCGTGCCAAAGCGGCTGAGGATGAAGCCGTCGATGAAGGCGTCCAGCCGCTTGAGGCTGTAGATGGAGGCCAGCTCCTGCAGGTACAGGTAGTTGTCCTCGCTCACCTCCTGCTCCAGGTACTCGCAGCAGAAGTCCACTGCAGTCCAGATCTGCAGCAGGTGGGCCGTCTCCAGCACGTAGTCGATGTTGCCACCATCCAACACCAGCTCCCCGCCGTACAGGAAGTCCACCACGGCCTTGAGCCCGATGTAGGAGGCGCCGATCAGCTCCACCTCCTTCTGGAAGGCCTCACGCATGCCCAGGGTGAACATGGAGTTGAAGTAGTCGCTGCACACAGCCAGCAGGTTGCGGTGGGCCGGCAGGCGCTGCTCGTCGGCCACCAGGACCACGTCGCAGAAGAGGCCGCGCAGGCGCTGCTCATTCAGCCGCTGCAGCACCGTGCCTGAGTGCTCGGCCCAGCGGTACACCTGCAGTGGTGCAGTGGCGAGAGAGCGCCTGTCAGGAGGGGAGGGGCCCCGGACCCACCCAGCACCAACCACCCAACCAGCATTTAACATACAGCAGAATGAGAGAGAATGGGAAATAAAGGGCCAGAGTAGCTCGAAGAAAGTCAGGGTGCTTCACTGTGTGTGTGTGTGGCTATGTATTTGCTTAGGGCTTCCCTGGTGGCTGAGATGGTAATGAGTCTGCCTGCAATGCAGGAGACTAAGGTTTGATCCCTGGGTCAGGAAGATCCCCTGGAGGAGGGCATGGCAACCCACTCCAGTATTCTTGCCTGGAGAAGCCCATGGGCAGAGGAGCCTGGTGGGCTATAGTCCATGGGGTCGCAAAGAGTCAGACAACTTTCAGTTCCATTTCTTTACAAATAAAATTTACTCCATCTTTCTTTTTTTCCTTTCATTTCCCACCCCCCTCCTACTCTATAAACAGAATTCCCCAAAGTGTTCTTCGTTCCCTCCTTTCCCATCTGTTTCCTTCTCAGCAAGTGTGTGTCATGGCAGAGGTTTGCAAACGCTGTCCTGTGGGGAGGGTGAAGTTATGGGGGCGGAGCCTCTCCAGTGGGACGGGAGTTGGTAGAGACCCAGCTCTGCAGCCTCTGAGCCTCTGTTCCTGGTCTAACAAGTGAGGCTGCGTGTGTTTATCACCCAGGTTTGTGGGGGTCATGAGACAGAACCTGGCAAAGAGCTGGCCCCAGGGGAGCGGCAGCAGAGTCACCTGCTGGGCCCGTCAGTTCCCACGGAGGCACAGTGCTGACACCTAGGCGACAGAGACCATCTAGCAAGGTCATGGGGCCCAGAGACTAACGTGCCTGGGCAATCTTACTTTCAGAAACACAGCTTCAGCAGTCATGGCCAGGGTTAAAAGAAACGTATGTAAATTGCAGGAACACTGCTACGCATCGCCCTGTACACGTGACTGCATGCTCTTGTTCGAGCATCATGGGAACCCTCCAAGGGAGCGTCAATTATATTTCCAGATGAGGAAAAGTAAGGCTCAGAGAGACTATGACATCTGTCCAAAATCCCACAGTGACTGAGAAGCAGGGCTGGGATTTGAACCTATATCTGATTCCAGAGCCCAAACCTTTAATCACCACACTACACAGGAATTAACAAATCAATTGACAGGAATAATTAATAGGAGTTAATGCAATACATTCAGGTTGGTGGACACTGACTGACTGTTGTCTGCCTGCCCTGGGCTTTTAAAGATACAAAGAAAACTCAGACTTTACATAACAGTTTCTAGATCCTGGACAGAGTAATCAGGATTATTTCACACTGCTATTTACTCCCTATAAAAACAACAAGATGATTCAACATATGAGAAAACAGACCATCCAGAAACATCAGCATGGCGATTCAAGGGTGATTGGGAAAAAGGGCTGGGCATTAAGCCTGGTGTGTGGGGGGCAGGGGTGGTGAGGCTGGGCAGGTGCAAGCAGCTGGCTGACTTGCACACAGGTCCCTAGAGGTTACTTCTCAACGTGTGTTCTATGGCAGGGGCTTGGTTTTTCCTTCCCTTCCAAATCTGCTCTCTACCACCTCCAATGCACCAGTAATGGGCCACTTTACTTCCCTGTGGTCCTTCCCGTCCAGCTAGTTCCAATATCCATGGCTCCATCCACCCAAGTCTCAGGCAACATCCTCACATTCTGAGGACACCATGTAGCCAATCCCTACAGCTCCCTTCTCTTCCAAGTCCCCAGAGCTCTCCCGCCTGACATTACAGGTGGCTTCTTGGAGGTCCACACATGGATATTTCTGCCTATTCTAGTTATCCAGAGAGCGCTGGGCTAGCTTGGTTTTGGCTTATAATTGAGCAGGAAAGGTCTGGGCTCCAGCATAAACTGGCTTGGGGCCCCTCTTGGGTGCAGACTGAAGTAAGGAAATAAAAGGTACCACAGAAGCGGGCTATCGAGTGACAGTGAAGGCTAGGGTCCTTGAGAAGCAATTGAGGGGTCTCAGGTGGGCTCTGAGCCCATCCTGGTCTCCTGGTTGCTTCCAAGCTGGCGGGGGCACTGGAACTATCACAGTTAAATAGGGGTACAAAGGGCCCTCGCTGCGGCGTGGAAAAGAAATAGCCCTGGGGAGGGGCAGGGATAGGGAGAGCCCGGGAGGAGAGCTGCCATGGGGCCATCTGCGGCAGGCAGCCAGGGCAGGGACGGCTTCACTGCTTCTACAGCTGGGCCTCCAGGCTAGGTAGGCTTGTTTAGTTCTTCACCTAGGTCTCCACCACAGCCTGTTTCCAGATGTTTAGTGTAGCAGCAGAGACAAGAACTAAAAACAGACAACCGTGACTTCTGACTTTAAAGGGTCATCAGTAACAGAGTTGCAGCACTTCACATAGCTTAGAAACTCTGGCCTTCGACCTTCCCCATGAAGTGAACCCTCCTTCATTTATTTTAATGCCTTCATCAAAGGCGAGGCAAGGTGAAGAAGCACAGGCACTCAGGGCCTAATGCTAGGCAAAAGGAGCAGGTATGGGGTTGCTGTTGTTTAGTTGTGAGGTCATGTCCGACTCTGCAACCCCACAGACTGTAGCCCGACAGGCTCCTCTGTCCATGGGATTTTCCGGGCAAGAATACTAGAATAGGTTGCCATTTCCTCCTCCAGGGATCTTCCCAACCCAGGGATCAAACCTGTGTCTCCTGAATTGGCAAGCAGACTCTCTATCGCTGAGCCACCAGGGAACCTGAGGTATGGTGTACTTTACACTAAAAAGAATTCAGGGGCTTCCCTGGTGCTCCAGTGGTTAGGACTCCTTGCTTCCACTGCATGGGGTGTGGGTGCAACCTCTGGTTAGGGGACTAAGGTCCCACAAGCCACGTGGCACAGCCAAAATAAATAAACATTAAACAATACAGAATTCAGCATCAAATTGGAGCGACACACTTTAGAGTAGATAAATGAGCAGTGGTAGCCACAGAATGGAAGACTTCACTGATCTGAGACTGAACCACCACCACAAGCAGTAACTGGGGTGACCCTTCAAAGCAGCGTAACAAGAACAAGGAGCAGGCACACACACCCACCCAACTCCACTCATACAAGTTCAAGGGCAGGTGAAACTGCTGAAAGCTGGGAGAGTAGCTCTCCCAACTTCAGGGACCCAGAGGGGTCTGGTAATGTTCTTTTTAACTTATCCAGGTTCTGGCCACATGGGTGTGATGAATGTCTAGAAACTCAGGGGTACATTATGATTTGGGCACTTGGTAAGTATGAAATGCTAGAAATATAAATACAGTGAACCAAGGGATAGAGAAGCCTATTCCTGAAAGCTTCAATTCAAAGAGAAACAGGCTCAGAATCTGGCTTGAAGGGACAAAGGTTTCTGGCACTGTCGAACTTAGAAAGCTACGCTGTCTCGGCAGCCAAGCTCCGAAACAAAGCCCCTTTGAGGCAGCAGTGAGACCTTTCTGGGTTTTCACAGCAGATAAAGCTGGGCTTGGCAAGAGCCTTCTCAGTCGGCTCAAACGGAAACAGGAGGGTTCTCAGGGGGATCAGCCTCCCCTGAAAATTACACCCCATTTTCCTTTTTCACACATCTGTTGAACCTCACTCCTCTTTTGTCCTCATCTGTAAGTTGCTCGCAGCTCCCTTTATCTAAAATGGTATTTCTTCATCTTTCTTCATTTGTCTGCTTTTAAAATATTTTTTCCCTACTAGCTTGCTGTGTCATTTAAACACACAATATACAGTCTATACATCTGGGCACATAGTATACGTACTTTGAAAGAGTAAATTCTTTCCACACCCTCAAGAACACACTGCAGTTCCTTGGGAGCAATGTCAGCTCCATGGAGAATGCGTGATATATCCAACCATGACATTTACTCGTCAAAAGGAGACTTTTAAAGAAAAGGACACTATTGATATTTATAAAGAGACAGGTATAAATGGGGACTGTCCCACAAATTGGTCCCCTGAACCTTATCTACAGTGGCGATGGGGACAAGGGCCACTCCAAGTCACCCGAGGAGTCTGCTAAAGGTTACAGATTACCAGGTCCTGCTCCCAGACTTTAAGTTAGCAGGTCTGGGGTGGGGCTGGGTACATGTACTTCCAATGAGACACCTGCCCCCTCCCCCTTCCCCAGAGGAGCCTGATGCAGCCAGTGTGACACAGGTAGGCAGCAGCGCCCGGGGGCCTGCCCTCACTCACTCCGAGGGTCCCAGAAAGTCACGGCCAGGAGAGGCTCTGGCCCGTCACATCAGGTATGCCAAGTGCTGCCCCCACTATAAGGCTGGGGGCTGGCTTCTTGACAGACATCTTTGGAGCCTCAGGTGGAAACAGGAATCCCATGGCATCCAGCCTGTCTTGTACACCTCTCAAGGTCGAGGTGCAGGATAAAGGAGTCCAGTTGTGTTTCTAACATCCACCACTCCCTTCAACCCCGCTTTCTCTGATTTTATGATTTTTCCACTCCTTGCCTGTGCCGCCTCTAGTCATCGTTAAGGAGATTAACACCAATGCCAAGAATAGAAAATCAGCCTGTACAATGAAAATGAGCTTGTTAGAAAACCCTCATGCTTCTTGGGCAATCGGCACAGTGACCCGTTCACAGACCTTTGAGGACTCGCTGATCTTGTACGGCCGAGACACTCGCGTCTGCCGGCTTCCCTCCATCATAAAGGAGATCGCAGCCCTACGACAAGAACGGGGTTTCTGAGCATGTAGTAATAACTCGAGGTCATTCACAAATCGCAGGCTCTGCTGGCAAGTGTCAGTGATAGCAAGAGAGAAGGGAGGGAAGAGAGAGAGAACACTGTACTTCTAAGCACTCTGTCACGCCGAGTGCTGAAAACATTTGGGTGTTAAAATCAGACAAAACACGTAGTAAGTGTTCCCTTCTCACCTAAAAGTCCCACTACGTCTTGTCTCTAAGCTCGCCTACAAATACCTACCTTTGGATGTTTGATCAGAAGGACGTCTTTCCAATAGATCAAGACCACAATATCAACAGCTGTCATTTTAGAACCCAGACTATGACCCTGGGGCCAAGTTAAGGGACTGACACCTGCTATCACATTAAATTTCCACCCAGCTTGACCAAGCTGATGTCACTTAACCCATTTCACAGATGAAGATATTGAGCTCAAGGTCACAAAGCTAGTGAACGGCTGGGAATCAAACCTGAATCTGTTCAGCTTCAAAACTGGACAGACACGGGCCCTTGAATGGGGCCTAGGCTTTGAGAGTCTCATCCTTGTAAAATTTCGTGACATTCGGAATATGGTTCAGCGACGACTGCCAAGTATAAAATATGTTCTGGACACAGGCACTGTCTTGTTTTCTTTCTCACTGATGTAAGCCCCACAACATCACCAGGAGGCCAGCACTATTATTACCCTCAGTTTACAGAGGAGGAAGCTGTCACAGGGAGGGGAAGGAACTTGCTCAGCTTCACACTCCGGAAGCAGCAGCAAGTCAGGATTCCAAGGTAAGGAGGCCTGCATGCTCTCAACCCCTCGGCTATTCCACCGGGCCATTAAACAAACACCCACAGGCAGGAAACCTCGGTGAGAGAATGGGGGAGGGGGGGTATGCTCTGCCTGGAACATCCAAGATAAACTTGAACAAGCAATTTAACCTTTCTACACACTTCGTGGTGGAGTCTATGGCAAGGGCTGGTGTACCCACACCATGATAGGCTTCTTGCAGTTTTTGAAATGTCAAGCAACTCACTAAGAGCACAGAGCCGGGCTCCGGGGACCTCGGAGGATGGGAGCACACGGAGGAAGGACTAAACCAGCAACATGGGCACAAGTCATATACTGGGACAGAGGGATCTGTCCCCTGCTATCCGAGTTGAGAAGAGTCAGCTTTTGCTATTAAATAGGAGTGTGACAAGGAGTCTAGTGCTGTTAAGATAATCAGGGAAGACAAGAAGGGGCTCCAGTGATGCGAGGGAGTTGGGGGGGCGATCCCAGTGCAGTCCACCCTGTCCAACCCAGGAAACTGGGTTGAAGGAAGGGATAACTAGATTTCTCTCCGCAAATCAGCAACTTTGTGACAAAGACCAGCTGCAGGCCTCCCCCCAATCCTTTCTGACTGCCCCTAGGGTGCAGGGGTTCAGAGACGGAAGGGAAGGACACCAGCATCCATCCTACTCTTCATCCCTGACTTCCTTGTTTCACCTTCACCCTCCAAGACAGGTGTCAGCGCCGCTCTCGATGCCCAGGCTCAGGTGGCCGTGGGGCCTGCTCAAGGTCACCCGCAGCAGACGGTCTCCATCACCCGAGGCAGCCAGCCAGGTCTCAGGTCTGCCTTCAGTGCTAAAAGCTTTGTTTTCTAGGCCAACCTTTCTAGAAAGAGTTTTCCCCGTGCGGAGGCTCCCTTTTGTCTGCGGGCGAGCGGTTCGGGGGCCCAGCTGGTCCAGGAGTGTGGATATCAGGTGCCTCCTGTGCTTTCTGCAAGCAGGTGAGGGGTCAAGGCCATCCGCAGGGACGGTGGCGATACCCAATGAGGCGCTGAGAGGTCTTTTTACTAAACACGGAATAGAGGCCACGTCCGGGCGGCCGTCAGGTCCCTAGGGAGGCCCGGGTTTCAGCCCTGAAACCTGCCGGACCGTGGAGCTCGGGGGATGGGGGAAACCGCGTCGTGGAGGTGGAGGTGGAGGTGGACCCGGACGGCCGCCCGCACTCACCGGTCCCGGCTCTTGGCGGACGCCACCGTGGCTTCCTCGGACCCGGCACCGCTAGGCGGAACCGCCGGCACAACAGCCGCTCGGGCGGGCTCGCGCCGGCCTCGAGACTGGGGAGGGCGCGGAGCGGGGTTAGCGCCTGGGGAGGGCGCCGGCAGCGGGACGCGGGGACGCTCGCCCACCTGGGCCGCGCGCCGCCGCGCAGGCCGTACCTGTCCCACCTGCGGGGGCGGCGGCCCCCCTCCCCAGCCCCGAGCCTCGGGGCTCGCCCCTAGCCCCGCGGTCCTCACCGGCGCTCCGCTGAGCACAAAGGGCTCCCGCGGGCGGAACCGCGGCGCCGGCGACCCTCCCGAAGCAGGCCCGCCCCCCGCCCCCGGCCCCCGGACGGCGCGCGGCTCCCGCCCCGGCCCGCGCAGGAGCGGGGCGCGCGCGGAGGCCCACCTGGGAGGGCGCGCTACTGGCGCGGCGCGGGGACCCCCGGCGGCGGTGCCGAGCGGGCAGGGCGGCGGGACCGGAGCGCCGGAGCCCGCGGGCCGGCCGGGAGCGCGGCCATGGCTCCGCCAGGAAGTGAGAGGCCGAGGGCGGAGGCGCGCGCGGCCAATGGCGGCGGCGCGGAGCGAGTGGGCGCAGGCGGCGCGGGGGGCGGGGCCTGCGCGGGGCGGGGCCTGCACCGGGGGGCGGGGCCTGCGCGGGTCCGGGCCTGCGTGAGGTCCTCGCGCACCCCTCGGCCCGCGCACCCCTCGGCCCTCACACCTCCTCGACCCGGAGACCCACTCGCGGCCCCGGCGGGCCACTCAAGAGTCAAGCATCGCGACCTGCTTCCTGGGTGTCGACCGCCGTCCCAGGCGCAGGGACACGGCGTGGACCAGACAGGCGAGATCCCGGGCCTGGGGGACCTGAGTGCTGGGAGGGGGCATCGCGGGGGCACCTTTGCACCTTCACCCTCTTCCAGCCTTAGTTCGGCCGGCCTCATTGCTTTCACTTACAGCGAGGCCTTCGCTGGCCCCCTGTGTTAAAGTCACCATTCCTCTCTTCACTACCAAACAGCTCTGTGCTTGCTGCTGCTGCTGCTAAGTCACTTCAGTCGTGTCCGACTCTGTGCGACCCCATAGACGGCAGCCCACCAGGCTCCCCCCGTCCCTGGGATTCTCCAGGCAAGAATACTGGAGTGGGTTGCCATTTCCTTCTCCAATGCATGAAAGTGAAAAGTGAAAGTGAAGTCTCTCAGTCGTGTCCGACTCCTAGCGACCCCATGGACTACAGCCTTCCAGGCTCCTCCATTCATGGGATTTTCCAGGCAAGAGTACTGGAGTGGGGTGCCATTGTCTTCTCCGAGCTCTGTGCTCACCTCCGTCTAATTCTTCTCAATCATTCCTTGTTCATTTGACTTACTCTTCTCTCTCCCCACCTGGAAACCCACCGGGGCAGGGTTTGCTGCCAGCCCCAAGGCTGGCACCTGGTAGCCTCTTAACTACGTGTTTGAGGAATAAATGAGCTTTAACCACTACAGATCTATCATTGTCAAACTTACACTACAGCCTGAATGAACCTTGGAAACATTATTCTAAGTGAAAGACACAGAAGAACGGGTATTGTATGAGTCCATTTATATGAAATGTCCAGAACAGGCAAATCCATAGAGACGGAAAGGAAATTAGTGGTTACTCAGGGCTGAGATCAGAGAAGGCAATAGCACCTCACTCCAGTACTCTTGCCTGGAAAATCCCATGGACGGAGGAGCCTGGTAGGCTGCAGTCCATGGGGTTGCTGAGAGTCAGACATGACTGAGAGACTTCACTTTCACTTTTCACTTTCATGCATTGGAGAAGGAAATGGCTACCCACTCTAGTATTCTTGCCTGGAGAATACCAGGGACAGCAGAGCCTGGTGGGCTGCCATCTATGAGGTTGCACAGAGTCAGACACGACTGAAGTGACTTAGTAGCAGTAGCAGGGCTGGGATGTTGAGGGAAATGGTGTGGCTGTTAAGGGATGATTTTGGGCAGGAGTGTGATAAAAATATTCTGAAATTCGGTCATAATGATGATTGCACAACTCTGAATAGATGAAAAACCACTGAATTGTACAGTTAAAAGGGGTGGATTTGGGATTTCTCCAGCGGTCCAGTGGTTAGGACACAGCACTTTCATTTCCATGGAGCAGGTTCGATTCTTGGTTGGGGAGCTAAGATCCCACAAGCTGCAGAGCACAAACAAACTTTAAAAAATAAATAAAAACTAAGGAAGTACTCAGTATCAAAAGGGACAAGCACAAAGGGGAAAACATTACCCACCCGAGGAGAACAGCTGTCAGTACCTAAGTGTAGAGCAGCCCTGTGTTTTTTGCATGCCTGTGTTCTTCACGGATGCATGCATGTGATTCTGTGTGGTGCAGGCCCTTTGAGGAGGTGTCAGTGAACTGCAAGCCCTGTCCCAAGAACAGCTGGGCCTGGGGTGGGGGGCAGGTGGGAGGGATAGGGAGGGAGGTGGTGTTGGGGATGGGGTGAGGCCTAGGAGAACTGCTCCTTGCAGCTGCATGCAGCCCTAGTTCCCCAGGGAGCCTCCAGGTCCCTGAGTCTCTTGGAGGAGGAGGGAAGGAGGAGGCAGGCGGCTCTCTAAACACCCTGTTCTCACCAGAGGTTTGTCCTTGGCCCAGCTTTCCTCCCAAAGGCTGAGTAATCTAGAAAAATTGCAGCCCAGCATAAGTGAGCCAGCCTGGGGGCCACCCTGGATCACGTCTACAAGTGGAATTCTTGGCTCTGTCCCTCCAGTAAATTTGTAACTGTTTAGATTGGAGGGTAAGAAACAACAGACCAGTAAATGGGTGAAGCCACAGAGGTTTGCGGCCCAGGCCTTGGTTGTCCCTAATCTCAGATTAAAAGAGAAAAGACTTTCTTTCCCTCAGTTGGCATTTCTGCTTCCTGCTTCCTTCTCCACAGAACTTGCCTCCCCAGCTGTGCCTGGATTTGGGCTCTGGCTTGGTGCCAACTGGACCAGCTGCACCGTGTGACTCCGTTTCCCACCTCCAAATGGGGTAGCCTTTGTTCCTTTCATGGTGTTGACAAGTTAATACATGATGAATGAATGATATAATGAATGAATGAATGAATAATAAGTGAATTAATACATGCTGACTACTTCCATCAGTGCCCCGTGCATGTTAGTCGCTCAGTTGTGTCTGACTCTTTGTGACCCATGGACTGTAAACGGTCAGGCTCATCTGTCCACAGGATTTTCCAGGCAAGAATACTGGAGTGGATTGCCATGTCCTTCCTTCTACAGGGGATTTCCCCAACCCAGGGATCAAACCCGGGTCTTCTGCCTTGCAGGCAGATTCTTTACCTTCTGAGCCACCAAGGAAGCATAAAACCCCATGCACAAAGCTCCATAAATTTGAACTTTTGTTGATGATGCCTGTCTACCAGTTAGAAAACTCTTCCTTAGCTGAAGACTTTGTTTCCTGTTAAAATAGAAATCATTTGAAAATGGATTCTATGAGTCATTGACATCTCAGCATTCATTCATCAGCTTCAGGTGGTTTCTCAAGATCATGTTGTTTCATGACTAGAGGGAAAGAAAGAGGCCAGCCCTAAGAAGGTTAGAGAGAACAGGGGAGGGGAGGCAGATATGAGGCACTACATGTACACGAGGCTTCCTGCGTGTCTCGGCTTCTAGAGCTGACGCTGTCTTGGGACCTGTCAGGTCAGAACTGCTGGTCACTTACTGCTGAGGTTTCTAAGGAAGCCGGCCTTGCCCACAGCTTGACTCTGTTTGCCATGGTTACCTGTTTGCCAGCTGTGAAAATGAAATGCTTGGCATTTCAGGGTCGCACAGATGGCTGTGGTCCAAGGTCAGCAAGTAACCCTGACTAGCCACGTCTCCCATGGAATCTTCAAGCCTCTCGTGTGAAACCCAGCGCGTGGATAAAAGCCTTCGCAGAACTGTGTGGCCAGGAGAGCCATATAAGTAATACAATTACTCGTGATTCATTCACTGCTACACCCCCTCCCCTTCCTGATGGAATTATAACTGCAAAAACTCTCGGTGTTTTCATTTGACTTGGAAAACCTGGACCTGGTATTTGGTATCAGTCTAGGGTGGTTGAGCTCTCAAGCTCTAGAGCTGTGCTGGGTCATTTCTATTTCAATTAGTTAGAATTACATGAAATTTAAAATTCACTTTCTCAGTTGCCTTACCTTCATGTCACGTCCTGACTAGTCACCTGTAGCTAGTGCATAGCACAGATTATAGAACAATGCCATTTCTCAGAACATTCCAAAGATGCTGCCCTAGAGGAGCTCTTATTAACTGCATGACTTTGAGTAAGTGACTTGTCTCTCTGGGCCTCAGTTTCCTCATCTTCAAAATGAACACAGATAAATAAAATGGTAGGACTTTCCTGGTGGTCCAGTGATCAAGACTCCCTGCTCCCAATGTAGGAGGCCTGAGCTCCATCCCTGGTCAGGGAACTAGACTCTACATGCCACAACTAAGTGTTTGTATGCCCCAACTAAAGATCCCATGTGCCACAATTAAGACCTAGCGAGGCCAAATAAATAAATAAATGTGAAAAAATATGTAAGTAGGTAAAACTGTGACTCTTATAGAGCTGCCATAGGGGTGGGACCAGAGTCCCTATCTCTAAGAGTTATCTTGAAGATTCAATAAAATAGAACAAGCAAAGCATTTAACAGGACACATTCCAGGTTCTTGAGAAATGTTCATTCTGTTATGACTACTAATCTGCCCAGCCCCTTCTCCCACACCCCTGCCACCTGATGGTAAACAAATAGCATGCATATCTCTACATATGGTAGAGTATGATATTGCTAATTGATCACAGCACTTTCCCACTGAGCCCAGAGGTACTGATGGGATTCTAGGAACAGCATGGAGCAGCACTCTCAGACACATCCTTTTGAACATCTCTTCCAAGCTCCCCCATGAACTGCAGGCCCCCTTAGTTCCTGTCTATAGAGTTCAAGCTCAGACTTCAGGCCCAAGCCTGACCCTTCTTAGGGAAAAGAGCAAGTGCCTGGTTGATACCTTGTCAGCCAAGCAGCTGGTCCTGCTTGGACTTCCTGCCGGCAACTGGCTTCTTGCTCCAATGCTTCTTGGAGTGGGGTCCGGCTGTATTCTCATCAGGGCTCCTGCAGTCTCGAATATCGTTTGTCTCCTTTATTCAAGAAAAGTGGATTGTCCCTAGGTGAACAAATAGTCCTGGCCAGAAAAGTTTGAATGAAACTGGGCCCAGCATCCGAAGTGGGAGAGAGACACATGAACTCGCAGTTGTAATACAGTGAGATAAGGGGAGGGTGGAGGCTGGCACCCCGTCATCGAGACCCAGGGGAGGAGGAACACTAGGTCCCCAGGGAAGGGTCTGCTCCATGGGAAGGGGTGTCATCCTTCTCCATCTTTGAACTGCCTATCCCTGCCTTGTTCTCCCCCACTGCAGGGACTGACCTTGACAGCCCACCCTGACTCAGCAGGGCTGTCCCCTCTCTGGATCGACCATCATTTTGGTTCTGGTGGTTGCATTCATTCAATCATTCATTCAGTATGCCACGTGGTTACAACATGTGGTGTGAAGATACCAGAGTTCAGCCCTTCCTTCTACCACTTGCTAGCTGTGTGACCTTGGGCAAATTACTCAGCCTCTGTACCTTGCTTTCCTCCTCTGAGAAATGAGGTTTACAGTAGAGTCTACCTGCATCCCCTTCCGTGGATAGGGCTTAGCATGATGACCTGTGTGTGATACTGGCTCACTGATATTTTCATTCACACATGCATCTTAAGATCCCCAGAGACTCTTTATTTGCTCTGTTGGCATGGTTAATTCCAGGAATGATTTTTTTTTTTTTTTTTGGTCAAATGCTAGACTTCCCGGTACCCCTGAGATAAAGCTTTTCTGTGCATGACTTAAAACTTTGGGGCAGTGACACCTGAGCTGTGTTTGAAGGGGTAAGAGGGAGATTTTAGGCAGATGAGAGTGGTGAAGGGGGTCCCGGGGAGAGGAAGCAGCATGTGCAAAGACCCGGAGGAGTGAAGCAGTGGACAGCTGAGGAGGAACTCTGGTTGGCTGGACATGGGGTGCTTGCAGGGGTCCATGGAGGGGAAGCTGGGCTCTGTGAGAACAGAAACCCTTTGGCAGTGAGCTGGGTGCCTGGCTAGGGTGGTTGAAGTAGCTTTACTTGTGTATATATGTATGTATTATTTTATTGAAGTATAGTTGACTTACAGTGTTGTGTTAGTTTCTGCTGTACAGCACAGTAGTTCAGTTATATGTGTATGTACATTCTTTTCCATTATGGCTTATCACAAAATATTGAATACAGTTCCCTGTGTCTACTGTAGGACCATGCCCCTACCCTCTCCCTCTCTCCCCCTTGGTGAGCTGGTACCAATACGGCCCTGGCTGGAGTGTCCTTCCCTTGCCCCTTCCTTCTGAATCAATCTCATAGAATTCTTAACACCATAAAGGAAAAAAGAATTATATCAGCGATGCCAACTGGCAAATGGGGTGGGCTCTGGTTGTTACCCATCTGCTGGTGCTCAGATTCATTCTTCACTTTCTCTGTGTCCTAGAAGTCTGACCCTGATGGAAAACATCACCTGGGCTCCCTCCCCTGTGACTTCCTATTGGGTTCAACCAGTGGGGGGCACCAGATGAAGACTGGAGGGCAGGAGAGAGGTGGGGAACTTCCTATAGTCCCTAGATTCTCTTCTGGGACTTCCCTGCTGGTACAGCGGCTAGGACTCTGCACTCCCAATGCAGGTGTCCCGGGTTAGATCCCTGGATAGGGAACTAGATCCCACATTCACAACTAACGGATCCTACACACAGTATGAAGCCACAGCTCCTGAGCCCCTGTGCTTAAACTACTGAAGCCTGCACACCCTAGAGTCTGTGCGCCACAAGAGAAGCCATTGAAACGAGAAGCACATGCACTGCAGCTAGAGAGCAGCCGCCCCTGCTCACCACAACTAAAGCCCAGTGCAGCAGTGGAGACCTTGGGCAACCAAAACTAAAATTAATGAATTTTAAAAAGGGACCCTGCATGCTGCAATGAAGACTGAAGGTCCTGAGCATCCCTCCTAAGACCCAGTGTAGCCAAATAAATAAATGTATTCTCATGCTCAGTCGTGTCCGACTCTTTGTGATTGCGTGGACTGTAGCCCACCAGGCTTCTCTGTCCATGGGATTTTTCAGGCAAGAATGCTGGAGTGGGTTGCCATTTCCTCCTCCAACTCCTCTGTCTCCTGCATTGCAGGCAGATTCTTTACAGCTAAGTCACCTGGGAAGCCCTAATAAATAAATACATAGATATATACATACACACTTATTTCAAAAAATAAATTCTCTTCAGAATCCATCTAACGTGCCTTCTGTTTGCTGTCAGCATTCTGACTCCAAACACTGGGAAAATTTGCCTTTCAATCTATTTATCTGTCAGTTTTCCAAAATGGCTTATAAAATAATCTGCTTTCTCCCTCATACTGCCAACATGGAGAACCTGAACTTCTGGTTTAAGGGGAAGAGAAATCTGAACACTCCACCTTACACCGTAGGAAGTACGTGAGGATGTACAACCAAAAGACCTGGCACTTGTCCTTAAATGTGTGTGGCAAAGTCAGCTGGCTGAGCCTCAGTCTCCCCACCAATAAAATGGGCATAATAGAGTGACCCTCCCAATCAGCCTGTAGCCAGCAATATGCCTAGTATTGTGAGATCACAGAAGGAATATTTATTGAATGAAAGAGCACATGATGGATGACCAAGTAATATGAGCTAATACACACACACACACAAAGGCACTTTGAGTTTCAAAGCTTTTAATTTTTATAGTTATTTTTTTAAGACACTCTCTTAACTAGCTTTCATTTAACTGACTCACTAGGTTAATGAACTTGTCCTATTTCTTCTGTGAAACACACGTGCACACTGAACTCTCCACCTACATACTTCTTCCTCACCTTTGTCCTCTACCCTTAGGCAGAGTCAGTGTGTTTGCTCCCAAACTTGTGTATGGCAGTTTTGTTTATTATCATCAATAATTGATTCCATTAAATGTTACAGAAATCATGGAAACGTGAGGGTAAAAAAGAAAGAATATTGTTTCTATGAAAGCTGAAATGAAACTTGGGAAAACTTGAAGCCACTGATTAAGGAAACTGACATCAGATGAACTGTAGAAACCAGGGAAGAGAAGGTGGAAGGGACTGTGAAGTCCAGGTAAAGGGCTTCATCCTGCACATTGACGGTTTTGAAAGATGCTTTAGGTTCTCTAACCACCATAAAGAATGGGAAATGGGAAATCGTAGTGGAAGGTTATGGAAGGTCCATGCAAGAAGATACAGGGCTATAAACAAGAATGAAGTAATGCCATTTGCAGCAACATGGATGGACCTAGAGATGATCACACTAAGTAAAGTAAGTCAGAGAAAGACAAATACCATATAATATCACCGACCTGCAATCTAAAGAATAATACAAGTGAGCTTATTACAAAACATAAACTCAGGCATAGCAGATTTATAATTACCAAAGGGGGAAGAGGGAGGAGGGATAAATTAGGGATTTAGGATTACAGATATGCACTACTATATAAAACAGGTAAACAAGAACCTACTATCTGGTACAGGTAACTATATTCAATATCTTATAATAATCTACAATGGAAAAGAATCTGTAAAAGAGTAGATACAAATATAACTGAAGTACTTTGCTATACATCTGAAACTAACACAATATTGTAAATCAACTATACTTCAATTAAAAAAAAAATACAGTAGTGTATTTCAGCCAGCCTGTGCTCAAAGAAGAACGTATACATATACTTGTTGCTGCTGCTGCTGCTAAGTCACATCAGTCGTGTCTGAGTCTGTGCGACCCCATAGATGGCAGCCCACCACACTCCCCGGTCCCTGGGATTCTCCAGGCAAGAACACTGGAGTGGGTTGCCATTCCCTTCTCCAATGCATGAAAGTGAAAAGTGAAAGTGAAGTTGCTCAGTCGTGTCTGACTTTTCGGGACCCCATAGACTGCAGCCTACCAGGCTCCTCTGCTCAAGGGATTTTCCAGGCAAGAGTACTGGAGTGGGTTGCCATTGCCTTCTCCGGCAGGCTGCTGTTACGGGTGCTAAAAGCCAAAAGATGCTTATTTTAACAAATACTGCAGACAATTGTGGCTTTTTATTTGCACATTGTTCACATTAATTTATTCCTCTCTATAGACCTCCTCTGGATAATAGTTTCCCTTAGCCAGCATAAAATAAACACTTAAGGAAAAATTTGATTTGACCCTGAAAGTATATTTTAAATGTCCTAGGGAAAATTATTTAAAGGAGTTAAATGATAGCTTTTTGTTTGTTTGTTTGTAGTGGAATCAAGAACCAAAATTTTCACATATTATGTCTGCTTAAAGTCAGGCGGATGGATCCGCATACATGTTCCTGTCTGTGAGAAGCTTACAGCCTGTGAATGACTAAACACACTACCGCACATCAGGGGAAATAAAACAAGTTTTCACAAAGCAAGCTTAAAAGTTGAAGCTTGATAATTGATAATTATCAATTATCATTGATAATCAATGATAATTGATAATACCGGATCCCCTGGGTTACTGAAACTTCTTTGTCATGTCAAAAGTAGAAGCTAGTTCAAAAATAGTAACGGTCACTAGACCAAGAAGTAACTCTCACAAATCCTTTGCTGTGATGGTGAGCTCACTACCTCCCAGGAAAGCCAAATTCAGTTCCATCAGAAAAGAGTTTTCTTCTTTTTTTTTAATCAATATATTTTGAAAATTGAAGTGTAGTTGATTTACAATGTTGTGTTAATTTCTGTGAAAGAGAAAGAGCTTCTTTATATTGACTCCGACTCTGCCTTCCTGTAACTGGGTTAGATCTGCTCCCAGGAGGGTTGTATAAGACTACCTTCAGGACTTCCCTGCTGGTTCAGCGGTCAAGAATCCGCTTGCCAATGCAAGGGCTGTGGGTTTGATCCCTGATCTGGGAAGATCCCACATGCCACAGAGCAATTAAGTCCAAGTGCCACAATTACTGGGCCTGACCTCTGGAGCCTGCGAGCCACAACAAAAGCTACCACAGTGAGAAGCCCACGCACCGCAATTAGGGTCACTCTCTTTAGAGTAACCCCTGCTCGCTGCAGCTAGACAAAGGCTGTGCGTAGCAACAGACCCAATGCAGCCAAGTCTTTCTTTCTTTCTTTCTTTCGTTTTAAAGAACACTATTATCTGCTGTAAGAGGGACTTCCTCCCAAGTGAAGGGGCAGTTCCCCTATCCTCCACAGCTCCCCATCCTCCACAAAACCGCTCTCCTACAGGATAAACCACATCTGTGGCTTCTCATCCCTCCCAGTGTCTGCTGGGGTCCTCCTTCTAAGCACAATCCCCACATCAGAACACAATTCTCAAGGCATGGTCTGACCAGCTTGACCATGTCTTCTTCCCTGGTTCTGGACATTAGAACGCCTCCTCCTAACTACCCTCTGCCTCTTCCTAACTACCCTCTGCCTCCTCCTAACTGCCCTCCTTAACCCTGAAGGGCTAGGGGGATGGTGGTGGAGTGGGAGAAGGGGGTCCCCCTTGCAGGTTGCTGGGTCTGATAGTGGGAGACCCTGGTGAGAGAGTGGAGGGCAGAAGGAAGGAAATGGCAGGGGGTATTTCTACCCCTCTCTGGAGCAAATCTCCAGTAGCCATACCTTCTCTGAGCTGCAGTATCCCTTGGGAGATCTCAGCTCTACTCTAGTGTCCCCTGACCCTGTCTCTCTGACCCAGGGCTGGTCACCCATCTCTGGGCTGTGGCTGATTTCTTGGAGTGCTTCACCAACCTGCTGGACTTCTCTGCTCTCTGAGGCAGTCAATATCCTGCATTCAATTCTTCCTGCTTATATACTTCTCCACTCGCTGAATGAGATCTGTATATACAGTTTCTGTTTCCTGGTGGAGTTTTGCGTGCTACTTCTAGTAAGGCAATTTAAAGTTTCATACTGATTGGAAAGGGGAGGGGGAGGGTGGCTGGCACTTAAAATACCAGCTGCTTTTGGGGACTTGCCTGGTGGCCCAGGGGTTTAGACTCTTTACTCCCAATGTAGGGGGTGTGGGTTTGATCCCTGGTTAGGAAAGTAAGATTCTCATGCTGCAAGGTGCAACTAAAAAAAAAAATTTTTTTTAAGTAGTTGCTTTTATTGCTTTTGATATGATTTTCCACATGTGATCCTCACTTCATGGAAGAGGAAACTGAGGCTCAGGAAGGGAATGGGAGAGCCAGGGTTTGGGAGAGAAATTTTCTGAACCTTTAGCCATTAGACCACACTGCCCTGCTCAGAGGCTTGGACCCACCCTGCCCTTACTCACTGGTAGATAAAATCCTAGATCATGTTGCCCTTCCAGTGTCTTCTCGCTGGATTTCTGGAGTCCAGGCGGTGTACTCTCTGAGTGACTCATAGTTCCTGAGAAAGACCATTTGGGAGGAGATAGGTATTACGTTCCCTCTGTCAATAGCTCAGCACCTTCACTTCCCAAAAGCTCCAGGGGCCCTCTTTTCAGAGATTTGACAATGAGTGAGCTCAGCACTGATTCTATAAATACCTTTTTCTATAAATATCTATAACATGTAAGGCACCTGCTTCAGAATGACAACCACCTTGCTGAGAACAGCAAATTTCAGGCTTATGTTTTACTTCCATCTCTAATTACAGCTGAGATGGGATTTCTTCCTTCCTTTCCTTCTTTTAATGCAGGGCCCCAAGGAAAATGTGGGAACCAGGACACTGACCTTCAAAATTCTGTAGGTTATTATTTGCAGTGACAGAAACAAAGCTCATGCAAAAATGATGGTCTTAAAAAGTCAGCACAGCGTTTCTAGTATGGAGCACACATAGCTGAGCTGCTCTGGGTCAGTCTCACTGTGTCCAGACTCTGCCTCTTCCCGGGAGGCTCAGACCCCTGACGTCACGCCGCCTGGGCTCTAACAGTGTCTCTACAAGGTTCTTGCCGTGTGACCTGGGGAGCTGGTGCCACCTCTCAGTGCTTCAGTTCCCTCTTTTATGTTGCGGCAGTTAGTAACACTGTCTTCTTGGGCTGACGTGAGAATTACTTAAGAAAATGGTTGTATAGAACTTAGCATGGTGGCCAGCAGGGAGAACACAACCCATAGGAAGCTATTACTCACTCTGTATGAGTGCTAAGTCTCTTCAGTCGTGTCCGACTCTTTGCAACCCCATCGAAGGTGGCCCACCAGGCTCCTCTGTCCATGGGATTCTCCAGGCAAGAGTGGGTTGCCATGCCCTCCTCCAGGGGATCTTCCTGACCCAGGGATCGAACCTGCATCTCTCTTGTCTCTTGCGTTGGCAGGCAGGTTCTTCACCACTGAGCCACCTAGGAAGCCCCCTGATAACTATCCTTAATACTGCATAATATAGTTACTATATCATGAATGGGGTATATGGGTGCTGTATTAATATCAATATAAATTATATAAGTTGCCCATCTGGCTTAATGGTGGCACTCAAAAGAGGCAGCACCAGTGAATTGCTGGGGAACCTGCCTGCACTGGTCTCTGACCATTGTCCATTTTCTGGGTCATTAACAGACTTAAAAATTTATTTGTCTACTGTCTCATTGCCCTCACCACTCGCTGTCCTCTTCTTCTCCCCTGCCTACTATCACAGGGATGGGTCCTAGCTTGTCCCATTAAAATATATATATATATATATATATATATATATATTTATTTATTTATTTACTTGGCTGCATTGGGGCCTGGTTGACACATGTGACATGTGATCTTTAGTTGTGGCATGTAGGATCTAACTCCCCAACCAGGGATCAGATCTGGACCCCTTGCTCTTGGAATGTGGAGTGTTAGCCACTGGATCACCAGGGAAGTTCCCTTCCTTTGTGCATTTTTATTATTTTAAAAACTAATTTTATTGGTTTATTTTTGGCTGTGCTGGGTCTCTGTTGCTGCGAGAGTTTTTCTCTAATTGCGGTGAGAGGGCTTCTCCCTGCGGTGGCTTCTCTTGTTGAGGAGCACAGGCTGCAGGGCACAAGGGCTCAGCAGCCTCGGCTCCCGGGTTCCAGAGCACAGGCTCAGAAGTTGTGGCCCACAGGCTTAGTTTCTCTGTGGCATGTGGGAATCTTCTGGGATCAGGGATTGCATCTGTGTCTCCTATACTGGCAGGCGGATCCTCTACCACTGAGCCACTAGGGAAGTCCCCTTTCAATATTTTTAAAATTTGGTTACCTGTCTTTTATTTTTATTAAAACATGCCTGAATTCTACTAACTCTGGGCTTTCCCATCACAGAGGCATTGCTTTCTCTCCACTGTCCAGGCCTATTTGAACTGAGTTTTCATTTGGGCTTCCCTGGTGGCTCAGATGATAAAGAATCCCTCTGTAATGCAGAAAATGCATACAGGAGAACTGGGTTGCATCCCTGGGTCAGGAAGATCCCCCGGAGAAGGGGATGTCTACCCACTCCAGTATTCCTGCCTGGAGAATCCCATGGACAGAGGAGCCTGGTGGGCAGAGTCTGTGGGGTCACAAAGAATCAGACACGACTGAGCGACTAACACTCACGTGTTAACAAGTAAGAAGACTATCCACACCAAAGTGGCTTGTCTCCCTCCAAGACCGTAATTCCCATGAGGGCGTGGAGCATGTTTGTCTAGTTCAGATATGCATGCAGGCAGCTCTTACATGTAACATTGTTACTGCCCAAGTTTAAGAATCTAGAGATGAGATTTCACAAAAAGATTCAGATTTTTTTGCTTTTCTTAGACAACTCATTATGCTAAGATTTCTGCATAGCAACTAGGACAGATCTGAGAACCAGCGGCCCCCTTTAAAGAGCAGTTCTGAAGATGAAACTGACACCCAGAGGAGAATGACCTTCAGGAAAAAATGTTCTTAGACTGTGTACTTGGCTCATTCACATTACATGCCTGCCCCCTACAGGCAAGTATGTTTGTGATCCCTTTAGACACACAATGGGCCCAGTGCCAGGAATAAATGAATGAATGGATGGATAGATAAATGAATGAATTTATACCTGTTCTCAATTTTTTTTTTGGTCCCACCATGTGGCAAGTGGGGTTTTATTTCCCTGAAGTGAAGTCGCTCAGTCATGTCCGACTCTTTGCAACCCCATAGACTGTAGCCTACCAGGCTCCTCTGGCCGTGGGATTTTCCAGGCAATAGAACTGGAATGGATTGCCATTTCCTTCTCCAGGGGATCTTCCCAACCCAGGGCTCGAACCCAGGTCTCCCGCATTGTAGACAGACGCTTTACCGTCTGAGCCACCAGGGAAGTCCTATATTTCTTGAGCAGGGATCAAATCCAAGCCCCCTGCATTGGAAGTACAGATCTACTGGATCACCAGGCAAGTCCCTCTTCCAATTCCTGACAGAATAGCTAGCACATTGTTGTTCTTGTTCAGCCCTTAAGTTGTGTCCAGCTCTTTGTGACCCCATATACTGGACTGCCAAGCTTCCCTGTCCTTCACTATCTCCCAGAGTTTGCTCGGATGCATGTCCATTAAGTCAGTGATGTCATCCAACCATCTCATCTTCTATACCCTCTTCTCTGGCTGCCCTCAATCTTTCCCAGCATCCGGGTCTTTTCCAATGAATCAACTGGCCAAAGTATTGGAGCTTCAGCTTCAGCATCAGTCCTTCCAATGAATATTCAAGGTTGATTTCCTTTAGGATTGACTGATTTGATCTCCTTGCTGTCCAAGGGACTCTCAAGAGTCTTCTCCAGCACCAGAGTTTGAAAACATCAATTCTTCAGCACTCAGCCTTCATTATGGTCCAACTGTCACATTTTTACATGACTACTGGAAATACCATAGCTTTGACTATATGGATCTTTGTGATGGTTTGGCAAAATGATGTCTCTGCTTTTTATTACACTGTCTAGGTGTATCATGAAAGTGAAAATGAAGTCGCTCAGTCGTGTCCAACTCTTAGTGACCCCATGGACTGCAGCCTACCAGGCTCCTCTGGCCGTGGGATTTTCCAGGCAAGAATACTGGAGTGGGTTGCCATTTCCTTCTCCAGGGGATCTTCCCAACCCAGGGCTCGAACCCAGGTCTCCCGCATTGCAGGCGGACGCTTTACCCTCTGAGCCACCAGGGAAGTATCATAGCACATAATATATGTCAAATATTTTGATTTGATTTTTTCTACAGAAACGTGAGTTTGATTAGATTGATTTTTATATTGTGTGGATCTCAGATTTAAACAAATATTCACACAGCGCATTTATTACTGGTGTGCAGCTTGTTGTTCTGCCTTAGCTGGGCATGTTGACCTCACAAGGCTCCAAATCAGGTTTTGTTTACACTTTCAGTCCAGTAGAGGGCGACAGCAACTACGAACAGGAGAAACACAGTTAAAGGTGGAACCATCAAGGCACCCAGGGAGGGTCCATGAACTCTGGAATCAAATTCAGGCTGGAAACCACTTTGTTATTGCTTAACATTCTTAGTAGATAGTGCATTCATATGCTCAAAAACAGAACAGAATAGATAGAAGTAAAATGGTATACGGTAAAATCTCTCTCCTTCTCCTCTTCCCTTTGCACCTGGCTTCCTTCCTCATCTCCATCTCAGGTACAACTCTATTTTTCTTTTGTGTGTTCTTCCAGAGGTGTTTATGAATGAACATAAAAATCTCTTTACTCCCTCCCCTGACTTTAAAAAGGTAGCCGCACAAGGAAGTGTTTTGAGCATACTGTTCTGCACTTTGCTTTGTTCCATCATGATGTAGACTGTAGATCTATCATTAATGTAGACTGTAGATCTATCAGTAACAGTGCATAGCGAGAAGCCCCTACTCTCTTTGTTTTTCCAGCTTCAGATTTCTCCATGGCACACCTGTATCATTATCTCTTCATCCAGCCTCCCATCAATGGGAGCTTCTGCTACTAACAATAAAGCTCAATGATTCAGTTCCGTTCAGTTGCTCAGTCGTGTCTGACTCTTTGCGATCCCATGGTCTGCAGCACTCCAGGCTTCCTTGTCCAACTCCCTGGAGCTTGCTCAAACTCATCCATCGAGTCAGTGATTACTTGAATGATGATTACTCAATGATTACTTGACTGTGTCTATAGCAGAGGCCATCAGCCCCAGTTGCACATGAAAATGATGAAAGGGGATTTTAAAAATCCCACCCCTTAAGTCATACTTCAGATGAACTACATCAGAATCTCTGAGTGTGGGGCTAAGGCACATCCTGTTGATGTTTCTAGGGGAAGCTGGCCAAGAGCACAGAGATTTGCAACTTTGCTAGGTATTGACAAGTGGCTTCCATGCCTGGTTGTGCTAACTTGCACTCCCACCAGCTTGTATGAGATGGCCTGGGTCTTCATGGCTTCATCAACAAAGCATGCTTGTCAAATTTTGCTTTTGCTAGACTGTTAGTTTTTTTTTTTTTAAGTTATCTCAGTTTTGCTTCAATTTGCATTTCTCTTATTAGGGCTTGAGATTGAGCATCTTCTCATTGTTTAAGAGCCTTCTGATCTGTCTGGTCATATCCTGTGCTCACTTTTCTTTTCTGTCCTTTCTCTCTGGCTGGGCCACATGGCTTGCAAGATCTTAGTTCCTCAAACCCAACCCTCCTCACCTCCCCAGGAGTGGAAGCATGGAGTCCTAACCGCTAGACTGCCAAGGAATTCCCAAGTGGGTAAAGCGTCTGCCTCCAATGCGGGAGACCAGGGTTCGATCCCTGGGTTGGGAAGATCCCCTGGAGAAGGAAATGGCAACCCACTCCAGTACTCTTGCCTGGAAAATCCCATGGACTGAGACGCCTGGTAGGCTACTATCTGTGGGGTTGCGAGAGTCGGACACAACTGAGTGACTTCACTTCACTACATGTCAGTGAGATAAATTCTTCCTGATTTGAGTTGCAAATACTTTCTACTGCCTTGTTTTCTTTTCTTTTTTTCCCCCTTGAAGAAAACTTTTTACATATCTGAATGCATCTATCTCTCGTTATGGCTTTTGGATTTTGAGTCATGGTTAGTTTGGTTTCCCATTCCGATCTTATAAAGGAAGCTTCCCGTGTGTTCTTATGGCACTTTTGTGGTTTCCTTTATTTACAGGCAAGTCTTCGATCCTTTTGGAATTTACCCTTATCTGCAGTGTGAGGTATGGATCCATCTTTGGTTTGCTTTCTAATAGCTAATTATCCTATTATCTTCATCAGGGAGTAAGATAGGAGCTGCTTTGAGCTGTATCCAACTGGAATTGTTTTTGCCTTTTAATTTATAGCAATACCAGCTCCTGCTTTTCCCACTCACCTTCCCCCATGTGTCTGTTCAATGCTTGACTGATTTTTGTTTGTTTACCATTGAGAATTAATTTTATTATTAATTGAACATTGTCCCTGGCCTTTGGGGTTTCTATTTATGTTTTATTTTAGTTGATAACCAACAACAATGACCTTTTGTTGAATGTCTAACATATTTGTTTACAAGTTTCATTAAACATTAAAGCAGTTGTAGTTGTTGTTGTAGTTGTTGTTTGGTCGCTAAGTTATGTTCGACTCTTACGTTGTCGGTACTATTACTATTCCATTGGAGGAAAGTAATCAGAGAGTTTTTGAGGTTTGTCCAAAGGCCCACAGTTAAAAAGAGGCAACACTGGATGCAATTCAAGAGCCGGGTCTTGGGGGTCCGGCCTTTTTACTTTCCTCAACCCTGTAACTGTTCTTTGTGGAATGATTGCAGGAGGGAATGAGTGAGTGAGTCAGTGAGGGAAGGAAGAAGACAGAATGAGTCAGCTCCTGCCCTCAGTGGAACCCAAAGGGGGAGATAAGATGTGAATGCAAATAACCAGAGCACAAAGTAAACAATGATCCCACCAGTGTTTTGGAAGCAGTCCACTTTCTATCCCTTCCTATTTAACAATCTTACTTCTTTCCAATTTCTCCCTGCCTCGAAACCACGGAGCCCAACACTGGGGCAGGGCAGTTTGATGCAGTAAGTCACCCCTGTGGAGCTTCCCTGTGGAGCTCTGCAGCCCAGGAGCCCTGGTGGGGAGGAGGGAGGTAGAGGAAGGGATGGGAGGAGGGGGGGTGCAAAGTGAGAGAGAGAGGAGGAGAGAGGACAAAAGCTTGAAGACAAGGAATGGGGGAGGTGAACGGAGTTGTTGTTTGGGGGATAAGGAGGACTTGGGGAGGCTGTGGTAGGAGATAGGGGAAGGGAGGGGAGGTGGGAATAGGGAGGCAGGTGGGAGAAGGGGTTAGGGAAGCGGGAAGAGCAAGGGGAGGAGGTGAGGCGAAGAGGGGGTAGTGAACGTGGAGGGAGACTCGAGGAGGGAGGAGGGAGAGGGAGTAGAGAGAGGGAAAGGAGAGACAGGGCTTGGGGAGGAGGAAATGGGGGAGGAGTTAGGGGAGTGGGAGAGCAACGAAAGGGTTGGGGGAGGGAGAAGAGAAGAGGAGGAGGGAGGAGAAGAGGGGGAGGGAGGGGGAGGATGGAGAAAAAGCCCCCCTCTCCAGCCCCCTTCGCAGGGTTGCGCAACCCACTCGGGCTGGGATTGGTCGCTGGCGAGTAAAGACGCCACGCCCCCGACTCGCGCTACGACCAATAGCGATAGGGGGCGGGGCGTAATGAGTCCTGGGAGGCCAATAGGCGAAGGGGGCGGGACTGCGTGGCCTGGGTCTAGCTCGCGCTCCTCTCGCACTCGGAGCCACAGCCACTCTCGGAGCTCGCCGTCTCTCGCTGCTGTCGCCAGCCGCTCGCCAGCCCGTCCGCTTGCCCGCCCGCCTTCCGCGCGTCCCCGCCCCGCTCCGCTCCGATCCCTGCAGCCGGCCCCAAGCGCGCTCATCTGTCGCTGTGAGCACAGTATCCCCACTGCGGCCCCGCGGCTATGGCCACCAAGATCGACAAAGAGGCTTGCCGAACGGCGTACAACCTGGTGCGCGACGACAGCTCGGCCGTCATCTGGTGAGGAACTTTGCATTGCTCTTCGAGCCCCGCTGCCTGAGCTCGCGAGGGGGCCTGGTGCGCTGAGCCGTCTTCCAGACGGGACGGATTAAGGGTCATCCCCGTGCGGTCTCCCCGCAGCCTTAACCCGGGACAGCGTGGAAAGCCAGCGCTGGCTTTTCGCTAGCCAGAGCATCTTTTAGATTGTTCTGTGGAAGCTCGGCACCGTTCAGGCACCAACGCTGATGTGTATGTGTATGTGTGTGTTTTTCTCTTCTCCCAATCCAAAGGGTGACTTTTAAATATGACGGCTCCACCATCGTCCCCGGCGAGCAGGGAGCGGAATATCAGGACTTCATCCAACAGTGCACAGGTAGGGAGACGCGCCTTCTGGGGGACTCCTGGTCTTTTGGAACAAGGTCAATGCTAGGGAGGAGCCTGAGGCTACCCTGGGCGCCCCCAGCGCTGGAGGAACCAGATTGGAGCGTTCTAAAGCCTTCACAAGCCTTCTCTCCTCTGGGCATCCAGAACAACCAGAGGTGACCGGCAGCCTCTTCCCTCTCACATTAACCTTTTCAGGCAGGACAGCTCCTTTGCACCCATGATCACTAGCTTTCCACGGTTAACTCACGGAGTTCCAAACTCCAGGGTCCAGCACTCCCGGGTTTCCCCTTTCATCAGTCAGAGAGCCAAAATAAAAACAATCCTGGTGCTTATTGAAGGAGAAAGGAATAGTTAGCGACAGCCCCCTCCTTTCTCCTGCCATCATTGTCCATGTGCTGGTGATGTGTTTTTGTTTGTAGAATATAGAGCAAAATATGAACATGTACATACCATATGATCCCATTTATGTGAAATTGTAGAAAAGGCGAAACTAATCTGCAGCGTGAAAAGTCAGAACAGTGGTCCCGCTTGTGGGTGGCTAGCCACTGACTGGGGGAGGCACATGGAAGGTGGGCTGGGGTCTCAAGGGGTTGGAAATATTCTGTATTTTGATTTGGGAGGCAGTTACACAGGTGTGTACATATAAGAAATCTGTCAAGCAAAGTCTTTAGGATTTGTAAACTTTGTGCCTTTCCTTGGGTTGTCTTGAACCATTACGTGGAAAAAACACATGCATGTACAACCACAACCTCCAATCTTTGCCCCCAACACACACCATTGAAGCAAAAAGCCCAGCATCACTGGTAATAAGGCCCTTTAAAGCTAAGATTGGAGGATGGGCTCTTTTTCTGGACTCTGGGCTCTAGCTTGGAAATAGATGTTTTCAGACAAAGGCAGTACGGCCTGAAAGTTAGGGTGGGGACCTAGAGTCAGCAAGGTGGGTTTGAATCCCCTTGTGGACGCTTTCTAGCTGTGTGGTTTGGGGCAAGTTACTTAACCTCCTGGGGCCTTGGTTTCCTCCCCTGTAATCTTAGAGGGCTGTCGAAAGGATAGGTGAGTCAGTGCCTGTACAAATGACATGGTCGTTTGTGAAATAAATAAAAATACAACACTATGCTCAAGATCATGCAACGGCCCTTTCCTTTATTCAAATGACTATTTTGAATTTATTCTAATTCAAAGAATATCTATAAAGTGTCTGCTGTGGGCTGGGTGGTCCTGAGATTTACCATCCCTGCTCCCTTCCAAAAAAATCTCCCAACTAAAACACCTCCCAGAGCTACCTCTCGACCTTCACTCACTGCTTTTGGACAGGATTGTTTAAAATGTTGTTTAGTTAAGTTGTGTCTAACTCTTTTGTGACCGCATGGACTGTAGCCTGCCAGGCTCCTCTGCCTGTGCAATTTCTCAGGCAAGAATACTGGAGTGGGTTGCCATTTCCTTCTCCAGGGGATCTTCCCAACCTAGGGATGGAATCCAAGTCTCCTGCATTGGCAGGCGGATTCTGTACGACTGAGCCATCTGAGGAACCCTTTGTTTAAAAGCAGATGTGTAAAGTACTATCACAACTCACATCTGTTGAGGTGTACGGGGCCAGGATTGAAAGCCAGGCCCCTGACTCAGGAACCCTGTCTCTCAGCCACCTCTGTCCTTTCACCACCGTGATGCCTGCTTTCACAAGTGGAGTAAGTGCAGACTCCTGGGGTTTGGTGTATAACTGGGAGGTTTAGCAGTATTTTTTGCCTTACCGGCTCTGAGCTTTTCTTACAAGCCAGCTTCCTTCCTCTCTGGACAGTAAAGTAGCAGTTTCCTCCTGCTAGCCATCCATCATCCCCACCCCCTGCCATCAGACTGGGGTCTTCTCCTTCCACCCACCCACCAGCTTCTGAAGCTATTGTTCTGTCTGTTGAATAGGAGAAAGTGACCCCAGGAATAAAGAGCATCCTGTGAGTGGATTCTGAATTGGGGAGGCTGTGGTCAGAGAACACTTCCTCCCTCCCTGGGGCTTTGTGGTTTGCTACTCCAACCCTTCCCCCAGTGATAAGGATGGCAGTGGGGAGGGCCTGGTGGGAGAACTAAAAATGCTTTCCCTGCTGCTTGTTGAGATTATGAATGAGCCGTGGGATCTGAAGGCTCCGTCTGCTCTGGCTGGAAGTCCGCCTTCCTTCCCCAGCCATCTGTTGGACAAATGTATAGGCAAGCTATGGTTGCTGTGTCTGCTCCTGTTTGTCTTAGGAAAGCCTGTTCCATGATGCCAATGTGTCCTCCTAACCCAGTGACCAAGGATTCGGAACGCTGACTAGTAACTTTCTATACTCAAGTCACTGCACTGGGCACACCTTGTCTCCGTTTGTGAGCTTGTTTCCCTTCCATTGGTAGGGAAACGGAGACCCAGAGAGGCTGAGTGACTTGCCTGCAAGTCACAGCAAGGTCATGGCAGGCCCAGGCCTTGAACCTGGGCAGAGTGGCTTTGAGGCCTGTGCTCTTGATCTCTTCTCACTAAGAAAGTGGTTTAGAGGCTCATTTCTGAGTCATGGAGTATCTTTGCTGTACAGCAGGTTCTGGTCGGGGCTGGTGGGGTTGTTGGCAGTTACAGAAGGCATGTTCACCCATTCCTGTGATGCGGGGAGGCCTCTCCGTGGCCCTCATCTCTGGCCAGGTGTCCTGACAAGCCGGAGGGTCTAGTGCTCCTGGTCTGGCATAGCTTTCCTATTTCCAAACCTCTCACAAGGTCACAGGGGACCTAGGTGCCTAAAAACAGTACCTGGTCGCTCCTCCGTCTGCCCTGGGAGAACGAGGGGGTTGGAGGGGCCCCCACCCCTACTGTGGGCTTTCTCTCCTCCTTGACATCCTCACCCCGCTCCCCTACCCGCATCCTTGCTCTGAAATACCCTCTTTCGCCCCTCCTTTGCTCTCTGGCTACTATCTTCCTTCTGTCTTTCCCGAGGGTTCTTCAGATTGGAATCTGCCCATTAAGCCTCTCCTTGTCACCCCTCCTCCGCCCCCCAGGCTGGCCTGTCCTTGAACCCAGGCGCTTGTTCCTGAAGGTCATGAACTGGAGGGTCGCTGGGCCGCCCTTGTCCTCCTGTTTCTTGCCGACAGGATCTGGAGCCCTCTGGCCCTGCACTGGCTCTTCCGGTGCCGGCCTCACCCGGCCCCTTCCTTCTGTACTGACCGCTCCATCACTGCCTCTGCTCTTGCTTCTTACCTCAAACTTCAGTCCGTGTGGGATGGTTGGATCTGTCAGGCGCAGTGAGAGGAGCCCCGTGCAGTTAACTTACCCACTCCCCACCCCCGAAGAAAAGAAATCAGTCTTAGCTTCTGTGGTTGGAAAGTCCAGGTAAAGTACTAGCTGCAGATAAGGCTGTCTGAACTCACTTCCCTCTCCCAGCCCTGTTGTCCTCCTTGATCGCTTGTCTTGAGGGCAGGAGGGCAATTTCTCCCTGAGCAGTGACGTGATAACCTCTAACCACCCGGCTTCCAGGCTTCGGGGAGGAGAGAGAGACTGACTGCCACCAGTTTCCGCAGAAGTCTCCAGACTGACACACTCTGACTGGGTTCATGTGCGCATGTGAACGGATCCCTGAGATTCTGGCTGATTATACCTGGATCAGTGCCCATGCCTGGAGTCGGGGAGGGCACCCCCACCAAACCAGGAGATAGTGGGAGAGGGGAGCCCCACCAAACCAGAGGTAGAGTCGGGGAGGGTGGGTTCCTAAGGGAAGAGTGAAGGCGAGGGCATGCTGCTTGCAGAAGAGGTGCAGACCCCAAAGTGGACCATGGCTGCCTTTTATTGTAACAGTGTCTCAGCCCATGGTCTTTCTTGTCTTAAATTCATTTTACCCCCCCTCCACCCTCCAAAATGGGAGTGAAAGTGAAGTTGCTCAGTCGCGTCTGACTATTTGCAACCCCATGGACTGTAGCCTACCGGGCTCCTCTGTCCATGGGATTTTCCAGGCAAGGGTACTGGAGTGGGTTGCCTTTTCCTTCTCCAGGGGATCTTTCCAACCCAGGGATTGAACCTGTGTCTTTTGAATTGGCAGGTAGACTCTTACCACTGAGCCACCAGTGGTAAGCCTACAAAGTAACTTTTCCTAAATCATGGGTCTCTCAAGTTCCTTCTCTGCTCATTAACCCACTAAGTACGGGCTATCTACCTGGGCTTCCAGTCTGTCTGTCCCCAGCTGCATCCCCTATGCAGTAGCCCCCACAGCCTCCTTTGTGTGCCTGCAGCCTGACTCCGTGTAACACTCTCAGCCTGCAGGCCAGTGATTCCCTCTGGGTGGAATTCCTCTCCCCTGTATCTGTCCATTTGAGACTGAGCCAGTAAACCCACCTAGTGCAATCCCTTCTGTATTTCAACAGTCAGGACATTTGGAATGAGATAAATTCTAAATTCGCATCCCAACTCTGTCTTCTGCCATGTGACCTCAGGCATTTCTTTGTCTGTGCCACAGTTTTCTGATCTGTAAAATGGGGGTTCTGATGGTGCCTGCCTCTGCTGACTGGGAAGGTTCACTGAAGTTATATGTCTAAATGGAGAGCCCAGACATAGTGATTCAGTTGGCTGTTGTTACTGTTACTTTTTTTTTTTTAACTTTCCTAGTCATATTGGTTGTTGTTACTATTACTTTTTATATCATTATTTCTTTTCTCCTAGCATTTAGGATGGAGAAGGTGATGGCACCCCACTCCAGTACTCTTGCCTGGAAAATCCCATGGATGGAGGAGCCTGGTGGGCTGCAGTCCATGGGGTCACTAAGAGAGTCAGACACAACTGAACGACTTCACTTTCACTTTTCACTTTCCTGAATTGGAGAAGGAAATGGCAACCCACTCCAGTATTCTTGCCTGGAGAATCCCAGGGACAGGGGAGCCTGGTGGGCTGCTGTCTGTGGGATCACACAGAATTGGACACGACTGAAGTGACTTAGCAGCAGCAGCAGCAGCATTTAGAGTGACAGTGTCCTTTCTGCTCTGAAGTTTCTTGTGCATGCCCTAGCTCAGCACACAATCAGCACTCAACTCTGAGTTCACTTAGTAAAGGTGCTCAACCCCAGACTGGCACACAGTAGGTGCCATGTGGGCAGGCTTGAGACCTTTGACCCAGGTCTGCATGCAGTAGGTGGTCAGTACAGGGTAAGAGGTGGTTAGCACAGTTGTTAAAGGTCTAGGCTGCTTTGGATGGTCTTGGTTCAAATGCTTGCCAATCATGTGACCTGAATTATTCACCTGCTCATCCTTTTGCTATATATAATGTGATTATCAGGAGGATTAAGAAAGCAAGTTCATGGTGCCAAGGATGCAGTCCATTCTCCATAAATGGTAGTCACTGTGATTGTCATTTCATTGGTGGAATTTAATTGATGTGGAAGTAAAGTATGTGACCAGAGAGATGAGGGGAGGGAAGAGATGATGGGGAATGGGTACTGAGCTGTCTGGAGGGTCTCTAGTTGGCCTGCTAGAGCCATGGGGAATGGGGAGGAGCCAGGGCTAAGCTGGGAAAGGAGAAAGGAGTCATTTGCCAGACTGACTGGCGGTATGATCTCTCTAATCTCTGTAGGAAGGGCTTACAGATCATGTGTATGTGTTGGGTCAATGGCTCAGGGTGTCTTTTTCTTCACCTTACAAGTAGTACAGGTCTGTTGCAGAATATTCAGAAAGCAAGATTAAGCAAAAGGAAGAGAATAAAAACCAGATATAATTCAAATATAGTTTAACACTCAGAAACTTGTTCATTCATTCATTCATTTTCTGCTTCCTTCCTTCGACCGACTACTCTGAAGGTTACTGTTCTAGGCACTGAGGGTAAATCTAGAAGCAGAGAAAGTCCCTGGTCTCATGGTGCTGATGTTTATTGTCATCATTCAGCCCTTAAAGTGGCTCCTAATCTATCTCTCGTATAAATGTAACATTGTTTAACAGATCTTTTATTGATAAACTGACCCTAAAATACTCTGTTGCAAGCATTTTTATTTTAGAAAGAATCTAGGCATCTGGGAATGAATCCAGTTTTCTGTTGGTGCAGATTTTAGAGCCAGTTAGTTACGAGCATCAATGGTAGAGCCAGCGTGTCTTGCTTTGACTTGTAGCCTTGCTGTGCTGTGTGACCTTGAGCAAGTCTCCCAGATTCTCTGTTTCTTCATCTGTAAGATTCAGTTAGTGATTGCACACAGGGTGTAGGATTGCTAAAATTGAGGATAAATTGACATGATACACGTAAAGCTTATAGGCAAATGCCTACTATACAATGGGTGCTCAATTAATGTGGTTATCAGTAACATAGAACCTTGCAACTGCTTCTCAGGGACTGAGTTTGGCAGCGGGATGGTTAAGGAAAATGGGGATGTCTTTACTGTTAAAGGCAAAAACATTCATTCTAACGCTTGTTAAAGAACAGTAAGGCAGAGACTTCCCTGATGGTCCAGTGGTGAAGACGCCCACCTTCCAATGCTGAGGGCATGGGTTAGATCCCTTGTCAGGGAATTAAGATCCCACATGGTGCATAGTGCAGCCAAAAAAAAAAAAAAAACAGCAAGGCAGACTTTATTCATTGGACTGTTGTAATAAGTATAGGGACCACTACAAGGGAGAGAGATCAAACTCAACTCTGAATACCACAAGGAAATGTGGGAATTTGGAGTCAAGGAGCCAGGTAGGGATCAATGGCTGGAAAGTTACCAAGAGGAAGGGTCCGGGGTGAAGGGAGAAGCTGGCTAAACTGACTTAACAGGGTTCTTGCTGAAGGCATGCCAGGGATCAGACATCACCGGGGAAGGGTGAGAACAAGGAGTCTGATTAGATATTGAGGGGTGATCAGATGTGGTGGATGGGGAATTCTGGCTCAGTTGACTTGGCGGGATCCTTGCCAAAATCAGCGAAGGCTGAGATGAACACAGAAGTCCAGAAGTTGAGACCCAGATGAAAAAGAGCTCAGAAGAGCATGGTTACAGTTCAGTCAAAGAGAGACTCTGCTATTATTGCAAGGGGGACAGGTTGGGAAAGAGACAAATTCGCTCATTGGCCTCTGTGTGTGGAGCTGTGCAGCACACATACGTATGTATGGCAGTCTCTCTAATTTGCTCTTCTGCACTGGATTTTTTTCCTCCAAGCTGCACATATGTATTTTTTCCCCTTTAGCTTTACTAAAATTTAGAAATTTGAGTGAGAAAGGAAGGAGAGAAATTATCTAGTGAGTCAAAGGGAATGTGAGGTCAGAAGAAGCTGTAGATCTGTGACAGGGCTTTGGACCTTGTAAAGTGCTAAACAGTCTGTCTGTCATGTAATCAACAAACAGGGATTGATTGACACATCACTTCTGTTGCTCCAGAAACAGTGCTGGGTGGTGATTCTTCAGTGGTACCTGAAGTGCTCTGGAAACATTATTTTCACAGTTTTCTGCAAAATTCAATCTCCCGCTGCCTTCTTGGCTCATGCACGTGTTGTTGGGGGATCCTGAGCCGCGCTGTGTGGCTTCTTTGTGTCATAAGATGCGTAGGCTTTGTAACAGCTCTTCTGGGTGATAGTTCCACTTGCTGTGGAGTTTGTGGCCATACCTCTGTGGAGAAGCTTGCTAGATATCCCTTTTCCTGCTAAGTAGGGTGTCTCTGCTTCAGCGAAAGTGTTCAGTTAGTTGAAATGAATTGAGTTTTCCCTCCTTGAAAGTCTTTAGACGTTAATGCAAACTTTTAGAAATTATTGCTGGTGAATCATGTAGATGTTACATTCATCTCCTCATCTCCCACCATTTTTTCACCTTGTTACATCCTGGCATCCCACCGCCCCACATCTGGAGCCTGGCACCCTGTGCCCAGGTCTTCGGTCACCTCCTGGTGGCCACACGGAGTGGACGTTTCTTTGTATTTGTTCACTTTCTCTCCTTCTAGCCTTCGGCTGTGACCGCTAGTTACCAAAAACATGGTTTTCCCTTCCCTCTGCTTCTGTAGTGCAAAGCTCACCTACTTCTCTTTTCCTGTTTCTCATCTCCTGCTCTCACTTCCGTCTGCTGGTTCTGCTTCCCTTTCGTGCCCCAGAAGTGTGTGTGTTTCCTGAGCTCCACCCTTGACCCTCACTTTTCCTTCTCCAGAGCATTTCTTGAGTGCCAACCCTTTGCCCAGGACTGAGTTGACCCCTTCTGAACCTGGTGAGCTTGCAGTCCAGGTAGGGGTGGGGGAGGTGGGGAGAGCTTTTCTCTCCCTTAACCTTTTGGTGCTTTTGCCCACAAGGTCCAAATGCTTAGAAATGACCCAGAATGCCTGTTAGGATGGGATGCTCAGCAGCTCACCCCTCTCATGCACATCCCAACACATGATTCTGCCCCATGGATGCCAACTGCCCTGCACTAGGTAGGCGCTTTGCATGTATTAGCTCATCTAATTTTTCTTACCTGTGAGGGGTGTGTATGTAATAAGAACAATGACACCAGAGTAGGAGTCATCTCCATTTTACTGATAAGAAATCTGATTGTTTCCTCAGAGAATCCAAAGTCACTTGTTTGGTAGACTCACAGATGACTGAGAACAAACTAGTGGTTGCCAGTGGGAGAGGGGAGAGAGGAGGGGCAAGTGAGTGGTGTGTCCTAAGTCGCTCAGTCGTGTCCAACTCTGCAACCCCATGGACTGTGGCCCGCCAGGCTCCTCTGTCCATGGGATTCTCCAAGCAAGAATACTGGAGTGGGTTGCTATTTCCTTCTCCAGGGAATCTTTCCAACCCAAGGATCAAATCCAGGTCTCCTGCATTGCAGGCAGATCCTTTACCACTGGGGAAGATAGGGGTAGTGGGAGAAAAATGATTATTATAGGACTTTATGAAATCATGTGGGAAACTTTTGAAGATTGTAAAGCACTACAGAACTTAAAGAGCCTTTCATGCAATAATAAAATAATAAAAAATCACTTGCTTGTGATGGTGCAGTAGGTAGAGAATTTGGACTTTGAATCCAGGTCTGTGTCTGAGGCTGCACCGCCCTGCCCTCCCTCTTCCTTAGAACTTGTGCACAGTTTTCCTTCTTTTGGCCTGTCCTCATCGGTCTTGCTTTCCTGGAGAACTTCTATACACCCTTCAAGGCCCAGTGTAAATACCCCCTCCACTCAGATGGCCTCCTTGCTTTTGTGATGTTCATCCCATTCTGCGTGATTACGTGTGCATCTGTTTCTTCAATTCAATGGTGAGATCATGGAAAGAAGGACTTTTGTCTCTCTAGTGGTGGTAACCTCAGTGGAGCATCCTCACCCCTCACGGTTACCTGGTCCTAATCTCTTTTCCTCCAGTGGTTGTGTCACTCTCTTGTGTGGACCCAAGTCATGGGTAGCAAGCCCCTAGCGACTCCCCAAGCTATATCCGAAACAGGAGCTTTCTGGTATCTGGTGTTTGATTCTGCTGCTAGATAGAATCTGAGCTCCTGGGGGCAGAAACCTGGTTGGCCTGGTTCTCTGCTGTGCTGTCAGCACCTGGAACAACACCTGATCTCCCCAAGTATGTGTTGAATAGATGAATGAACACGGTCCCCTGAGATGTTTGAGAGCTGAGCTCACCCCTGGACAGTCCACCTTGCCCTAGGCCAACGTAACAGCCCAGTGGCCTTTATGGAGAGTCTTTAGGTGCTGCGGCTCTGAAACCCTTGTTCCCCTCTGGCCTCTGGCCCACATTCCTGCCCTGGAGCCCCTAGGTGTCTTCCTCTCCAACTGATTTTGATGCCTTGGCTTTTTGGATTCTGCTCGTGGCCTCAGCAGGGCCAAGTCCCCAGAGGCTTGTGTGTAAGGCAGGGCTGTTAACCTTAGCATTTTCTGTTTTGTTTCATCAGTGGATTTGAAATTAACTTGCCTAACATCCTGTTTTAGTTCTGGGCTTAATTTCCGGTCACCTGTCTCATTTTTCTTCATGCACTTCTTCTTCTTTTTTTTTTAATCATTTGTGCATTTCTGTAACTGTCCTTGCCAATCCTAAGTTATCATAATCCTTAAAAATAATGACTAACACTGGGCTTTTATTGTGTCAGAAATTGTGCTGAGGTCATTTTATCAGTTTCCTGTGGCTGCTGTAACAAATGACCACAGACTCAGTGGTTTAAAACAACATAATTTCTCGTCTTAGAGTCTGGAGAGCAGAAGTCCAAAATCACCCTCACTGAACTAGCATAAAGGTGTGGGCAGGACTGTATTCCTTCCAGAGGCTTGAAAGGAGAATCTGCTTCTTTGCCTTTTTGGCTTCTGCAGGTTTTGCATCCCTTGGCTTGTGGCCCCTTCCTCCATCTTCAAGGCCAGCAGTATCTGGATGAGTCCTTCTTATGAAGTCATCTCTTTGATTCTCCTGCTTTCCTCACTTCCATATCTGAGGACCCTTGTGATGACATTGGGCCTACTCTAGTCATCCAGGACAATCTCCCCATGCTGAGACCCTCGATTTAATCACACCTGTAAAGTCCCCTTTGCCATGTCCAGTCAGAGTCACATGTTCTGGAAATTAGGGTATGGACATCTTTGGGGGCCACTGTCTTGCCAGCCAGAGTCATTTAATCCTCACTTTATTTTATGACACCATGGCCCCATGTGGTACCAGGGTCCTATTGTTATTCTCATTTCACAGACAGGAAAACTGAGGCTCAGAGCCGAGAAAGCACCGACCCTGGGTTGCATGGGGGTGGAACCGTGTTCCTTACCCAGTGTCTGCCCTTCTGGCCACCACTCCTGACACCCTACTGCTTCCCAACACGTGCAGCTGAAATTCTTTTGAAATAAGGAGGGAAGACCATGGGCGAGCTCTTTTCTTTTTCCTCTTCTCCTTCCTCCCCCAGTTTTGTTGAGAAATAATTGGCGTGCACCATCGTATGAGCTTAAGGAGTACATCAGGATGGTTTGGTTTCCATGTATCATGAAATGATGACCTCAGTAGGCTTAGTTAACATTCATCTGATATAGATACAATAAAAAGAACAGAAAAAATAATATTTTTCTCCTTGTAATAAGAACTCTTAGGAGCTATTCTCTGAACAGTTTTCCACAAGCTCTTTTTCTGAAAGCCAAGGGGCAGACCGGAGGCCTGTGCCTCTGGCTGGAGGCACATTTCTAAGAATACACAGCTCAGAGGTAATTTTTCTGCCTTTGTTCAAGTGGAAAACCTGTGATGGTCTCTGGGGAGCAACACTCCTTAATCAAACGCCTCCATTTTTCCTAGGAAAGATTTCTGACTCTGCTGCTTTTGACTGAAAGGATGGCCCTTGGAGGTCATCTGATCTGACCCGGAAGTAGTTTTCTTCCCTTTTATGGGCTATAATTCTACCCTGACTCTAGAATGGAGTGTATTGTTTAGGGTTTGAAAATAAAGGAAGCTGCTGGCCGGGGGGCTAGCCAGGGCCCCCTCTGGGTCACATGCTGGGGCTTCTGGGGAGGAGGGAAAAGAGTCAGACTTTGTGCAGCCCCTGTGAGCCCCCTGCCTGATCAAGGAGGGCCTGTGTTCACTCTGGTGAGCTCTTGTAGCCCTGAACTGGAATGCCACTTGCACTGCTTTTTAAATTTTATTTATTTATTTATTTTTTTGCTGCACTGGGTCTTGGTTGCTGCAGCTGCATGCAGGCTTTTTCTAGTTGCGGCGAGGAGGGGCTGCTCTCTAGCTGGGGTGCAAAGGCTTTTCATTGTGATGGCTTCTCTTGTTGTGAAGCATGGGCTCCAGGTGCGTGGGCTTCAGTAGTTACAGCATGTGGGCTCAAGTCATTGTGGCACATGGGCTTAGCTGCTCTGTGGTGTGTGGGATCTTCCCGAGCCAAAGATTGAACCCATGCCCACTGCATTGGCAGGTGAATTCTTATCTATTCTTATCTGGACAATCAGGGAAGCCCATTAAAAAAAAAATATATATATATATATATATATATAGAAATATAGTTGATTTACATCACTTGCTCTGTTCTTGATTTGGCAAAATCTAACTGCCATGTGTTTGATATGGGGACAGTAACTTTTCTTCTTTGGCACTTTGTTACACTCATTATCCAACAAATGTACATTGAGGACCTACTGTGTGCCAGGGACTCTGGACACTAGGGAAGTTGAGAGATCACAGAGCTTACATTCACAGAAAATGCAGGGGAAGCTAATAGACAATCTAGCAAATGTGATCTTTTCAGAATGAGATGAGTGCTAAGAAAATGAAATGAAGCAATGGGCCAGAGACACATTGTGGGGAGGCTGCTATTAGCCAGGGTGGTCAGGGGAGGCCTGAAGTAGAGGGGACATGAAAGCAAGACCTGAATGAAAAGGAACTGGGCATGCTGGTACCTGGGTGAGGAGTGACCCCAGCAAAAGGGGAGGGCCTCAGACCATGCATCCTGTAATGGTCCAGCTTCCAGAATATGTAAAGAACTCACACAACTCAACAAGACCATTCACTCAAGTGGAAAGAGGGCAAGGGATCTGAATAGACATTTCTCCAAAGGAGACATACACATGGCCAGTAAACACATGCAGAGATGCTCAGCATCAGTAGTTGTTAGGGAATGGAAATCAAACCACAATGAGATGTGACTTCACACACACTAGGGGGCTGTGATAACAGGTGTTGTAAGGTGTCGCGAGTCAGAACCTTCGTGCATTGCTGGGGGAAAGAGAGCTGGTGCAGGCACCGTGGGAAACAGTTTGGCAGTTCCTGAAAGGCTAAGCCTAGCTCTTTCACGCCTTGGTATCTACCCGAGAGAGATGAAAACACACAAAAACTTGTGCGTGAACGTTCACAGCAGCATGATTCACAGTTGCCCCAAAGTGGAAACCACCCAATGTTCATCAACTGGTGAAAGGATACACAAAATGTGGTCCATCTGTTAATGGAGTATTAATCACCCACAAAAACGAATGGGGTACTGATTCATGAGACAGCATGCTGCTGCTGCTGCTGCTAAGTCGCTTCAGTCATGTCCGACTCTGTGCGACCCCATAGACGGAAGCCCACCAGGCTCCCCCGCCCCTGGGATTCTCCAGGCAAGAACGCTGGAGTGGGTTACAATTTTCTTCTCCAATGCATGAACGTGAAAAGTGAAAGTGAAGTCTCTCAGTCGTGTCTGACTCCACGACCCCATGGACTGAAGCCTACTGGGCTCCTCCGTCCATGGGATTTTCCAGGCAGGAGTACTGGAGTGGGTTGCCATTGCCTTCTCCGAGACAACATGGGTGAACCTTGAAAACATATTGCTGAGTGAAGCATTATGCTGAGAAGTCAGAAGTGAAAGGTCTCATGTCGTGGGATTCCATTTATTTCAAGTTTCCAGAGCAAGCAAGTCCATGGAGATACAAAGCAGGTTTAGTGGTTGCCAGTAGTGAGGATGAGGGACAAGGTGTGACTATTCATGGGCACCAGGTCTCCTTTTGGGGTGATGAAAATGTTCTAAAATAGACAATGGTGGTGGTTGTACAACCTCATGGGTATACTAAAAACCAGTGAATTTTACACTTAAAAGGGGTGAATTTTATGGTTTGTAAACCTCTCAGTTTTTAAAATGTAAAGAAGAAAAGGGGTGGGAGGAGGGCAGAAATCCAGCAGGGTGATGGCCTCGCAGTGTGCAGGGAATGGGGTCAGAGGTGGGGCTCAGGGCCATGGCCACGACTCTGATTTTGCCTGACAGCCTGCATTTTATTCCCACAACTTTTGTCCACGACCTTGTGGAATTTCGCCTTTGGCCTTCCTGTGGTTCATTAGCAAGGTGGCATCTCTGGTTCTGCCATTTTCGCAGGTCCGTGTGCTCCAGATGCGCTCAGCCCCACCACGTGCTCGCGCGTGAACTTGATCTCGCGCGTGAACTTGATCTCGCGCGCTCTTGTTTCCGGCTTCCTCTGTGCGCTCCGCCATTGCTGTCCACAGCCTTATGGTCACCCTGTGCCCATTTTTTAGTGCCTCTGGCTCTGTGCCAGGTTCAGTTCTGAGCTTTCCTTTCCACAACTCAGATGAGGATTGATGTCGAGACCCAGCACCAGTCCCCACGGCTGGGTTTTCATCTTCCAGTCCAGTGCCTGGCACCGAGCTGGTGTCCAGGGGGTATTACGTTGCTGGCAACCTTTCCTCAGAAGTGGATCCTTAAAACGGGAAAGTCTGTCTTGGATATTCATGTGGGTTAGTAGCTATGTGAATCAATAAAAGAGTGGGATGAGGCAGCTGTAAATGTGTGGGCGAACTCGAGGGCTGCAAGTGTCAACAGCCACAGGGGCGGTGAAACCCACTTGTGTGTTTGTCCCCACCACGCAGGGGGCTCTGAGAAGCTACCCCTCCCACCCCAGCTTAGAACATGGAGGATCAGAAAGGGATGCCACAGCAGAGAGAGGCAGAGCCAGGGCTTGAACCCTGGCCTCCTGGCTCTCTGAGCTGCTGAGGGCTGGTATCTGCTTTGCTCTTCTGGGGCACTGTGCTTGGTGATGTGAGCAGGGAAGGGAGAGAAGAAGCCCCACGTGATGCAGGCATAGCTAATCCTAGCAACACTGTGGTGCTGGGCTGCCCTTCCCATGCACTTTTATTTACAGGGCACCTTTGTCCAGATCAGTCAGTTGCTACCTGTCTGTTCTCATCTGATTATTTCTGCTGGTCTCTTTGTTAGAAGGCACACCTTTAAAATCCGGGAAGGGGATTGGTTTTATTCTTACAAGACAGAATCTCCCACTGAAGTGACCCAGCTGAGGACTGGGGACTGAAATGCTTCTAAGCTCCTAAGATAGATGGGCAGAGGCTCCTCATTTACTCAAGAAATGTTTATTGAGTGTGGGTAGTGTGTCAGGCACCGTTCTGGGTCCTGGAGATGTCCTCCTAGGGGACAAAATGCCTGTCCTCCTCGTGTAGGGATGAGCAGACTGCAGGAGCCCTAAAGGATGTCATTCTGAGCCATTCAACTCTTGTTTTACACCCAGTAATAATAAGATAATTACATGCCCCTCTAGCCTGTGGCAAGTCACAAACAGAGTGGCTGGTAGAGGAAGGCGTATTGAACTTGCCCACTGAAGCTGGTGTTCTTGTCTTTGGAGTTCTGTTAGAATTTAGCCCTTAAGTTGTTAACATAGCCTACTTCTTCCTCTTTACCCTGTTAGCTAGATGATTCTAGGTCCTCCTTCAAGACCGAGATCAAACATAGGGGCCTCTGTGAAGCCTGCCCTGATCACTGCCCCCAGGCAGAGTTAATATCTTTATTTCTTTGATGTTCCCTATTTCTTTGATGTTCTCGCCTGCCCTGTGATGCCTTGTGGTCATGGTGCTAACTTCACTGTATTCACATGCTTAGTTTTTCTTTTTTTGCCCTGCTAGCTTGTGTATTCTTGAAGGGTTTGGATTGTATCTTATTCAGCAGTCTTTGAACCACACATTGTCAACAAGTGTTTGTCAAACGACCTAACAGCAATGGAGTGACTGAAGTCGCTCAGTCGTGTCCGACTCTTTGCGACCCCATGAACTGTAGCTCACCAGGCTCCTCCGTCCTTGGGATTCTCCAGGCAAGAATACTGGACTGGGTTGCCATTTTCTTCTCCAGGGGAACTTCCTGTCCCAGGGATCGAACCCAGGTCTCCCGCATTGCAGGCAGACGCTTTAACCTCTGAGACACCAGGGAAGCCACAGCAATGGAAGAAATAGGAAAACTATAGGAGAATGCAGAGCATGTACCCCAGGGCATTTAGTGCTCAGGCAATCAGGCACTGAATCCTTCAGTCTCCAGAGTGTCTCCATGTCAACCATACCCTGTACTCACAGCCTCCAGGAACTGGTTGCAACCACTGGTTCTCTAAGTCAGGAGATGTAGTTGGATGTAGCACACCGACTTCCATTTAAGGAAGTAAAAGTAATCATTAAAAAAAAAAAGAAAGTTCTGGTGCTTTGTCACTGGGGGAAAACCTTCAGCTGTCCTGATGGTTTCAGTCTCCAGATCGGGTCCTTTCCTGAGGGTTCTACTGAAGTAATCATCTTTCTTTTCCTCTGGCTATCCTGTACTCCATTTTCTTGTGTTCTGTGTCAGACTAGGAAAGCGGGGTCATTCATTTCACAAAAATCCAGTGGGAAAGGAATCATTTGAGATATCTCCTGCTTTGAGGAAGGGTGGGACAAAGAGTCAGTGTGCATGGGCTGTGAGAGCTCATATGCAAGGGCTGTGTACACATCCGTGGAGCCCTTGTCCTCTGCGTCAGAGAGAGGGGCTGTTTCCCCCCTTCCAGGTCCTCGTCTGTGGCCACCTGGGCTCCCTGTCCGCAGCCCACTGGAAATGATGCAGCTGTGGCTTCTGTCCAGCTGTGCCTCTGCCCCAGGCAGCAGGATGTTTGAATTTTTTCCTGTTTCCTTTCATGCTCACTCTGGGGAGCTTGCTCGGTTGAAGCTGACAGCTCAGCTTTTTGGTGTGTGGGTTGTTTTCTTCCTTACTGAACCTTGTTTGCATAACTTCTTAGGGAGTCTATATAAGGTAAGGGCAGCTTCAGCCCGACTCTGGGGCAATTTCCTGCTGTCTCCTTCCCCCTTTCTTTTGTCTTGCTCTGAACTTCAGTGTTGGGTGGAAATTATGAAATGGTTACTTCTCTCTCTTTTCTTTCTGTTGACTGGTAGATGGTTTGTTGGGTGCCTGCTATGTGCTTGGCACTGGAGGTGTGACATGAATTGGACAGGTATGGAAGCAGCTAAAAATATCAAAGGACGTGCCCCCAGCCTTTTGCTTAGGTTCCATAGGGAGTTTACTAGGCTATTTTGGTGGTGAGGCAGTTTTTTGGGTTTTTTTTTGCTTGCTTGTATTTCTAGTTATTCTACACCTCGTATGTGTTTTGTGTGTAATGAAAAAAATTGCTCAAAACGTTTGCAAAAGTGTGAGAGAGTCACCCTGCTTGGCTCATGGTAGCGTCTCCGTTTCCTCGGGGTTTTGTCCTCTGGCCAGTGCCAGCTGTGGAAAGAGGCAGAGGGGAAGACAGGTCTTTTGGGGAGGAAGATGAGGGCCCTGGATCAATGCGGATCCTATGTCAGGGTCGCCATGGCGAGAATACTGAGTGTGACGAGTCAGACTCTGCCCCTCAGTGATTCCGAACCTTAGGAGATTTCCAGTGTGGCTGGGAGGTGTGGAGGAGCGCAGGGAGTCCTCGAGAGCTTGGTGGGGATTGTGTGCCGTTCATAGTTTTTGGGAAGATTTTTAGAGCAGCTTATCCCTGAGGCCTTGGTGATTCCAGAGACACCTGACCTCCCTTTTTCTTTCACTCTTCCCATGCCCTCTGTGGTCACGTCTCTCTCTTTGTATCACGCTATTCCCTTCATATCCCCTTACAGGATCGAGGAGGAAGATAGAGGAGGGAGGGGGAGGAAGGGGCTGCAGAGATGAGGGCACTTAGTGACCACTGCTGGTGTTTCTGAGCACAGTTCCACCAGGCAGCATCCCAAGAACTTTACACGCAGTGACTTTATGCTGCAGATTGATATACTTAATATGTGACAGCGAGAAGCCTTGAAAAGAGGAACAGGACTTTGAACCAAGTGGCCCCTGTCTGGGGTCTCTAGGTCCTGGGGGTCCCTTAGGGCTGTGGGATTGGCTGGTGCAGGAGATGTTTCACACTTATAACCCATCCTTGACCTGTGGTGAGGCTACATAGACCAATGAAAGGGTCAAGTTCTTTGGAGAGGGGACTTCTATTAACACCCTATAAGGACTATCTCTTCATGGACAAGACTCTTCCTGGGCGGGAAGGGGAGGGTGTCCACAGCCCTGAATCGAGGCCACCACAGTGAGGTCCCAAAGGCATTGCCCAGAGGGCATTGACAGTCCTCGGGGACGGGGCTCCCAACCTTGTTTTGTCATTGGTTGACGGCTCCCCTGAGATGGGGCTCTGTGTGGTTTTGTGATGCATTTGGGAATCCTTGTTAGTGATGGCTTATGTCAGTAGACACGCAGAGGTCACAGAAAAGCTCTGTTACTAGTGCCACGATTCAGTAGCCCTTTTTCTAGAGACCACTTTTCTTTGTCTTGGGCTGTGGGATTCGAGGGGAGGGAGAGTCTCTGGGAGACAGTCCTGGTGGTCTTTGATGGTGAGATGCTCAAGGAACCATGCCTCTAATTCTATAAATTACAACATTGAGAAGACAGACCATACAGGAAGCTTCTTTATATGCTCACTTCCTTAAAATCAAAGAGTGTGGGTGGGGAAGATGCGGGTTGGGCTGAACTCTGTGCATTTCAGCTTTTCCGCCCACGAGGCTCTTGTCTCACCCTCTTTCCCAGCCAGGGGAGAGCAGGTCCTCCGAGCTGAAAACCCCATCTTCTGCTCTCCTCACCCCATCCTCTAGGTCAGTGGTTCTCAGGCTATGGAGGCATAAGAATCTCCCCCAGGATCTCTTTTAAACTCACTTCTGTTTAAAAATGGCCCCATTCCTAGAGTTTCAGAATTCATGGTCTAACAAGTTCCTGGGAAATGATGTTGCTGCTGGTCCGAGGAACACACTTGGAGAGCTGCTGCTCTAGATGGAACCAGGGAAAAGAGATGTTTGGTTTCTTGTCACTTCACCTCTCTGAGCCTCAGTTTCTCTATCTGTGAAGTGGGATTGTGGGCAGTGCTGACCAGAAGGAGAGGCTGTGATGAGAAAATGTGCAGTCACACATAAATGCTTAGGATGGCACCTGCCAAGCAGCAAGCACTCAGGGAACAGTTTCTGTTATCTTCAGGGCCCTCGTTGATCTTATCTGTGCCCCCTAATGCTTGGCACACAGTAGGCTGTCAAGAAATCTTCATGAGACGAGCGGTTCCACAACCATGTGCCTAGGAGGGCCCCTACTTTGAGACTCAGCAGAGTGAACGTTAATTGGTGGATGCAGAAAGCCAGCTCAGAGGCTGGAAGGCAAGGAGGCTATCCCCTAGGGTTTGGCAGTGGAGGCCACTGTGGACCTCATTTCACCAGACAGGTGGGGAGAGAAATATAGTCACCAGCCCCATCAGCCAAGCCTTTCACACTCTTTCTTTTTCATTTAATCCTCAATATGCCTTATGAGATATATGTGACCCATTTTGCAAATGAGGAAATTGAGGCTTAGAGGCATTCAGGAATCTGGTCTTATCACAGAGCTGGGACAGAGTGGAGATGAGTTTCCAGTGGATTCCAAAACTTGAACTCAACCCAATGCTGTAGACCAGAATGTTGAAACTGAATGGTTCAGGGGGCAAGCAGACGTAGACAGCTGTTCCGGGACCTCTCAGAGGGGGCTCAGGGTGTGTCCTCTGATGTGAATTCAGGGCCTGGGTCCCCCCATTGGGGTTATCCAGAGCTGCACCTCGACTCCTCTACGCCCTCAACTCCAGACTGAAAAGATGTGCCACTGAATCCCCCGAGTGCCACCCCGGGGGTGGCTGTAACCTCGGGACCAATCTTCTAGCCAAGTTTGCCATCCTAGTATGTAGGCACCATCACAAACATTCACACTCATGCATGAGCATGCACACACACACAGACGGGCGCAGACAGACACGCTTCATATACATGTATGTGATGAGGTCAAGCTCTCCTTTCCAGGTGATACACCCGTGCGCACATCCGTGTTTGATCTACTCAGTTTGTTCAGAGGAGGGAAGTTAGTGACTAAATGAGAACTTCCTCCTGCACTGAGTAGCTGGAGGTCAGATGGGCTGAGAACCTTCTTCAGGAGGCATGGGTGCTGGAGGTCTGTGTGGGCAGCTATGCAGAGGTCTCCCCAGACCAACAGGTTTTTCACGTCAGACTTTCCGCTGACTTTTCAGTGTCATGCCACATCCCGAGCAGCGGACATTTGTAAGCAAAATGTGACCCTCAGATTTTCAAGAATGTCAGCAATCTTCTTGGCCAGACCATTGTCAGATAAGCACCAAACAGCACCCAGGACAGTGGTCTCTCCTGCTGTGATAATATAAATGACATTGGCCTGCAGTTCTGGAAGATCTTACAGCTGGCTGTGTCCTCTGGGGTGGGGGTAAGGCGTCTGTCCTGTGACAGGTCCTAGGCTGGTACTTGGGACACACGATTTGTAACTTTCTCAGTGGCTTTGGCCGGTGACGGAGCAGCTGGGATCCAAGTGTGGTCATGGGATCCAAACATCCAGACTGACCAATGAGGTAAAGGGAAATAGAGGGGTTGCTGTGGAAACAGGCTGCAAGTTCTTTTGCTGGTGTTGTCTTGGCATTAGCAAGTCAGGAGGCATCAGATGTGTGGTCTGCCTCCCTCTCAAGTCAACGCTGCAATTTAATTAAACACTTTGGAACTGCTTCTCCTGTTCCTCCAGTAACACTACTCAGAAGAGCATGCTGGCTTCCCAAACACAGCCTCCAGTGCCGGGAAATACCGGGGAACAAAAGAGCTCCTGTACCAGCCGTGCGTGGCTGTGTGAGTTTCAGTTCCTCAGCCCCACCAGCCCTATTTCCTGTGCTCACACCTCACCCACAGCTCCACTCCAGGGAGAAGGTTCTACCGGGTCGGGCCAGACAGGTTCCACAGCATCCCATTTTATCCTCATGGCTGATGTAGAAGAGAGGTATAAAATCACCTAATTTGGAAACATCCCAAAAGTCCATCAGTGGGTGCATGGATGAATAGAACAGAGTGTGGTCCATCCATACAATGGAGTATTATTCAGCCTTAAAAGGAATGAAGTACCAGAATTCCCTGGTGGGGCAGTGGATAGGAATCTGCCTGCCAGTGCAGGGGAGTTCAATCCCTGGTCTGGGAAGATCCCACACGCTGCGGACTGACATGCTGTGTGCCACAGCTGCTGAGCCGGAGCTCTAGAACCTGTGAGCTGCAACTGCTGAAGCCGGCAAGCCCTAGAGTCAGCACACTGCAACTGCTGAGTTCTGTGCACCTAGAATCTGCTCCGCAACAGGGGGGACGCACTGTGATGAGAAACCTGCACACCACAATAAAGAGTAGCTCCTGCCTGCCGTTATTGGAGAAAGCCTGTGCAAAGCCATGAAGACCCAGCGGAGCCAATAAATAAAACCTTCAAGCTATTTAAAAAAAAAAAGGAATGAAGTGCCCATCATGCTGCCACATGGATGAACTTTGCCAACATGCTGAGCTGAAAGAAGGCAGAATGTCCAGAAAAGGCAAATCCAGGGACAGAAAGTAGCTGAGTGGTTGCTTAAGACTGGGGGATGGGGGGAAGGGTGAGGCGTGATGGCTGGTGGGTAGGGGGTTCTTTTGGGGGGGCGATGCAGATGTTCTCGAATTAGACTGTAGTGATGATGGCACCATATTGCATATGTCCTAAGTGCTACTGACTTGTATGCTTTAAAATAGTTAAAATGGTGAATTTTTTGTGGTGTGACGTTTACTTCCGTAAAAGAAAGAATAGGGAGGACCAAAAATCACCCTATTTTTCAGATGAGGCCAACTGAGGCTCAGATGTTTGATAATTAAGTCAGGTTCCTCAGGGAGTTAGAGGTGGCACTCATGTGGTCTCCTGTTCCCAGACTTCTCCTTCCTCATTTCCCATAGCCAGTCGGTCACTTGTTTGGTTGCTAAGTCATATCTGACTCTTTGCGACCCCATGGACTGCAGCACACCAGGCTTCCCTTTCACTATCTCCCTGAGTTTGCTCAAACTCATGTCCATCAAGTCAGTGATACCATCCAACCATCACATTGTCTGTCACCCCATTCTCCTCTTGCCCTCAGTTTTTCCCAGCATCAGGGTCTTTTCCAGTGAGTCAGCTCTTTGCATCAGGTGGCAAAGTATTGGAGCTTCAGCTTCCGCATCAGTCCTTCCAATGAATATTCAAGGTTGATTTCCTTTAGGATTGACGTGTTTGATCTCCTTGCAGTCCAAGGGACTCTCAAGAGTCTTCTCCAGCACTACAGTTTGAAAGTGTCAATTCTACAGCGCTCAGCCTTCCTTATGGTCCAGCTCTCACATGCATACATGTGAGACATATATATAGGTCACTAAGCCATGTTAATTTGGCCCATGAAGTGTCCCTGAGACCCGTCTCTCTTCTCTGTCCTCACCGCTTTGTCACCCACTGACCCCTGTGGTCAGGTCCTGGGACAAGCTCCCACCACCCTCCCGTGCCCAGGTTGGGGGGCGGTTTCCCTAAAGGAGGAGGGCTGGGCAGACACACCTGAGACACACCTTGGCTCCAGGCTGGCTTGTCCTTGGTGCATCACCTTGGGCATGTCACACGACCTCCTGGCTTCATCTCCCAAATAGTGGTTTGGATGTAGATGGTGGTGACCACGATGCCCCCCCATGGCCCGCCTCCCCGCATCCTTATGAAGACCTGATGAATACTGACCCATAAACTGAAGGGTGCTGTGTCTGCGTGAATGGCAATTATGATCTGTTTCCTTTAAGAAAGCCTGGATACAGAGTTTGAATCTGGAGTCCGTGCCCTGTCGAGTGCTGTGTCTTAGCTCCCCTGGGTCAGATGGTTCCCTGCTAGACTGCCTGGCTTGTTGTCTAGGATAAACTTGGGCTCTGAGGTACTAACCAGCCAGTGTGGACTGTCTCCATCACACCCAGAGGGCTGGTGGTCTTGGTGGCTCAGACAGTAAAGCTTCTGACTACAATGCCGGAGACCCGGGTTCAGTCCCTGAGTTGGGAAGATCTCCTGGAGAAGGAAATGGCAACCTACTCCAGTATTCTTGCCTAGAAAATCCCATGGACGAAGGAACCTGGTAGGCTACAGTCCATGGGGTCGCAAAGAGTCGGACATGACTGAGCGACTTCACTTTCACTTTATACTTTGTGTGGGATTCCACATGGAGGCACCTGGAATGATTCTAGGATCAAGACGCCTTGGTTTGTGTTTGTTTATTTATTTATTGGCTGCGCTGGGTCTTTTGCTGCCTGAGAGCTTTCTCTAGTTGGAGAGAGCGGGGGGTACTCTTGAGTTGCATTGCTGGGCTTCTCATTGCGGTGGCTTCTCTAGTTGGAGAGCACAGGCTCTAGGCCACAGGGGCTTCAGTAATTGCGGCACAGGGGCTCAGTAGCTGCAGCTCACGGGCTCCAGAGTGCAGGCTCTGTAGCTGTGGTGAAGAGGCTTAGTTGCGTCTTGGCATGTGGCATCTTCCCAGAGCAGGATCAAACCTGTGTCCCCTGCATTAAGCAGGTGGATTCTTAACCACTGGACCACCAGGAAGCCCAAGATGCCTTGGTTTTAAGAAAGTAAAGTCGCGAAACCTGAAAGCATGATCCTTTGACTAACAGCATCAGTATGACCTCGGAGCTAGTTAGGAATGCAGACCCCAGGGTCCAGTCCTAGACCTGCCGAATTGGAATCTGCACTTAAGCAAGATGTCAGGTGATTCAGATACACACAGTGCTTGGGAAACATAGCTCCATGTGTCACTGGGTCCCTGAGAAATCCTAAAGTCAGCAAGGAAAAGCCGTTTGAGAGCATGAGCTGAGTCAAGGGGCAGGTACAGGATGATTAACCCCAAACCAGTAGCACCGACTTGATGGACACGAGTTAGTGATGGACGGGGAAGCCTGGCGTGCAGCAGTCCATGGGGTCACGCAGAGTCGGACATGACTGAGCGACTGAACTGACTGAGCAGCAACCTGCGTCCCGGCCATCACCAGGGAGGGGCTGAATCGAGACTTCACTGATAACTGCAGTTGACATGTGAACTGTTTAGGGGTTAATCTGAATAAGGATATGTGATGCCCTCAACTAAAAGGGCTGGATTTTGGTGCAAAACTGAAAGGGGTCCTGATTAAACGGGGACATAAAGTATGTCTGGAAATTGGAAATTGGTGCTCACCTGGCTGCGTCTGGGGGTGGTCTGTTCCCCAGGGAACACTGGGTAACGGCTGGAGACATTGTTGGTTGTCATCCTGGGCTGAGGGATGTGATACTGGCATGGAGGGGGCAGAGGCCAGGGTTGCTGCCCAGTCCTCCAATGGATGAGATGACCCTACCAGGAAGACCCACCCAGCCCCAAATGACCAGAGTGCCGAGGTGGAGACAGACACATGCGCGCACGCGCGCACACACACACACACACACACACACACCCCCTCCATGTAACAAGCATAACACACCTAGTGGCAAAATGCTCAGAATTCTTTGTTGGCCTAATTGTCTGGCCACAATCTAAGAATGCCCAGGGGCCCCAAGCTGAATCACAGGCCAGAAGCAGGGCCACTGTCTTTGTTCCCTGCCCCCAGCTTGGTTCCTCTCTCTCTACTGTGTGGCTTTCCTGTTCCAAATAGGGCCTCAAAGATTTGGGATAAAAACAGTTGACAACCTTTGCTCCCTGAATCAGATTCAGAATTTGAGGCATGACTGTCTGAGGGGAGGGCAGGGTGGTGGGTGTGGCAGCCAGAGAGGCCTGGGCTCCCTCTGCCTGTGCAGCCTCGGGAGCGTTCTGGGCCCCTTCTGCGCCTCTGCCTCCCGTCTGCGAAGTGGGCATCTCCACCTGCAGCCCTGTTGTTGGGATCGAAGGAGGGAACGGTGGCTCCTTCTTTGTTGCTCTGGGTGCCCTTGAGGTTCAGAGCCCTGCCTGGGGGTATGGATCTGGGTGTTCTAACCGAGCCCCATGCCCTCCTTTTGCTGTTGGTGCAGATGACGTCCGATTGTTTGCCTTTGTGCGCTTCACCACGGGGGACGCGATGAGCAAGAGGTCCAAGTTCGCCCTCATCACATGGATCGGCGAGAACGTCCAGTGGGCTGCAGCGCGCTAAGACCGGCACTGACAAGACCCTGGTGAAGGAGGTGGTGCAGGTAACCATCTTTGTGTTCTCTTAGGGTCTGGGGGATGGGGGTCACATTCCACAAAGCATCACCATCCAGTAGGGACACAAGGGGCTGGCTTGGCTCCTTGGTCCATGACTTTGAACGTGTCATGCTAAGTCCCTGGACCACTAACAACACTGGTGAGAGATACCCCAGATTGCTTTCTGGGTACGGTAGCTGCATTTGTGATCCTGACCACTGAATACTAAAAACATGGTGGCTGGTGTCTACCTTTCTGGGTGGGGCAGGCAGCTCATGGAGAAGGAGGCTGGAGGAATGACCAAAATGGCGCCACTTCCTGGGGGTGATGGAGGGCTTCCAGCGTGGCCATGAGGACACAAAGGGAGAGTTCACGAGTGCCTGCTGAATGGTGTCTAGCACACAGTAGGAGCGCAATGACACTTGATGAATGAATAAATGTCAATCACATGGGCACCAGCAGGGGTTTAAAGATGACTTTGATGACCTTAGAATGACAAAGGCTGCATCAGCAATGGCAAAGATCCCTAGACTGAGTAGCTGGGCGCTGGTGGCAGCTGATTTAGTCCTGTGTCCCTATTAGACTAGAGGAAGAGGGGAAAATAGGGTAACCTGTGTTTTGTCCCTGAGTTTCCCATTTTAAAGTTTTTTATTTTTGCATTCTGGACACAACAAAAATTGACACTATTGGAAATTTCCAAAGCAGGTCATTTGAAGCTAGGGCATCGGGTCATGCTGAGAAAAAAAAAAAAAATCCAAATTCTAGGGCATCCTTGGTGGCTTAGTGGTAAAGAATCTGCCTGCCAGTGCAGGAGACATGGATTCAGTCCCTGGTCCGGGAAGGTCTCACATGTTGTGGAGCAACTGAGCCTGCACACTGAAACTATTGAGCCTGGACTCTAGAGCCGGGAAGCGACGACTGCCGAAGCCTGCGCGCCCCAGAGCCCGCACTCCTCAGCAAGAGAAGCCCTCACACCACAGCTAGGGAGCAGCCCTGGCTCCCCGCAGCCAGAGAAAAGCCCACGCAGCAGTGAAGACCCAGCATGCCCTGAGGAAGCAAGTCAATAAAATCATTAAAAAATCCAAATTCCAGAACGATAGACTGGGGCAAGGAGGTGGAGGGGAGAGGGTTTTCTCCCTACCAAAGGGATCTCCATCTTGTAGAAGGATTTCCCAAAACCCATGATAGGGGGTGGATGGCTAACTGGTACAGGGTTTCCTTAGAGGTGATGAAAATATTCTAAACGGTTCTAAAATCTGTAGTGTTGGTTGCTCATATCTGAGAATATACAAAAAGCCATTGCATCCTAAAAAATAAGAAACACACACACAAAAAAATCTGCCAAGTGCAGTGTGGTGTCCTGGATTGGACAAACTGGTGAAATCTAGAAAAGCTGGTGAAATCGGAATGAAGTCTGGGGTTTAGTTAGTAGTCATGTTCCAGTGTTGGCTTCCTGGCTGTGATAAACATGCCACGGTAACTTAAGATGTTCACAATTGTCAAAATGGCTGTGGGGTACGTGGGAACTCTTGGTGCTATCTCTTGCAACTTTCCTCTAAATCCACAACTATCTCCAAATAAAACTTCTGTTAAAAAGTAATAATAGGAGAGAACTCCTATTATTCCATTATTACGGCCGATTTTTCTTCTCTCCTCCCAGTTCTGTGGGTGAGCACACTCCCCTCTGCATTGCTACCATCACAGCCTGTGAATCACACCTAATCAGCTTCTTTTCCCTAACATAACGTAATGACATAAATTATGTGTCTGTAGAGTCTTTGTAATGAACGTTTTTCTGGCTGCCGACCTTCCAGTTTCGCAAGTGTACTGTGATGGATTGAAAAGTCCCCTTGGTGTTGGCCTCTTGAGTTGCTTCCCATTTTTATTGTTATAAATAATACGTTCCAACCAACATTTTAACGCGTGCAGCTCCTTCCCGCCCTACACTGAACTTGTTTCTTTAGCGCGCCCTTTCAGGAGGGGGAGTGTCCGGAGTTAACAGGGGTGAGAATCCCTTTAAAAGGAATAGGCTAGGACTTCCCTGATGGCCCAGTGGTTAGGACTCTTCACTTCCTATGCAGGGGGCACAGGTTCAATTCCTGGCCAGAGAACTAAGTTCCCATATGTACTGGTGTGGCCAAAAATAAATAAAATGAAACTTTAAAATATTCAAGCCAAAAATTAAAAAATACCTATATATTGCATATTTTTTTAAAAAAGGTATAGGCTGTCAAATTACCTCCTAAAGGGCTAGCACTATGCCTGGGAAGTGGTAAATGTTCCATAAATGTCATTCACTTCCTAGCCTAATCAGCATTACCAGCGAATACTGCAGCTGGCACCCTGTCCAGCCCTGGCACCCTTTCTTTGGGCAGCCGCCTGCTCAACCCCTCGGGCTGTTTTTCTCCTGGACAGTTGGAGGCTTTAATGGTTAACCAGCTTTCAAGGGTCTCCTTTGTGGCAATAGAATGGAAAATGCAGAAGAATGCATGTCCACGATCAGAGGTCTCCCGCTGGACTTCACCATCCACGCGTAGCCCTCTCATCAGCCAGCTCTGCATGGCCAGAAGAACAGCACAGACTGGGAGAGGGTGTTTGCTGGGGCGCGCCCAGTGGGGGCGGTCTTTGAATCTTGCAGAACTCCTGTTTTCTTTCCATTTTTAAGACTGTGGTAAAATGGAATGACATGAGATGTTAGCCCTTTTAGTGTGCCATTCAGTAGTGTGACATACATTTAGTGTTGGGCGCTCACCACCATTGTCCAAAAATTCCAGAGCTTTTAAAAATCACCCCCAAAGGAAACTCTGTCCCTATTAGCAGTCTGCAGAGTTCCTGTTACATCTAAAACTCTTCTCAGTTTGGTGAAATGGGCAGAGAGTGGTTTGGGGAAATATGATTCTTTGGTGGAAAGACTTCAGTTGGGAGTATTGGTTATAATTCATTTGTTTGTAAACTCTAACATATTGCAGCCAAACGGGAATTGCTTGGCCCTCTGAACTAGGAATTGCAGGGGTTGCCAGCTTATGGTGTGGCTGGATCCAGAGCTGAAGCCGCAGCTTCTTTTCTTTCTCTTTTCTCTGTGTGTGGCCCCAGGTGGCCTCTGTGCAGCAGGAGAAGTGGTCCAGGCCTGGTGGCTGTTCTGGGTCTTGAGCCCAGGGGAAGAGAGAGTCCTCCTCCCTCCGTGTCACTCATTCCCTTACAGTGATCCAGTTGGCCCAGCTGAGGCCACATGCACGTCCTGTGGGGCCAGGAGGTGTGGAGCCTCATGACTGGCAGCTCCGGACTGATTCCAGTTGTTAAAAGAAAAGGATGCTGGTATATGAAGAGCTTAGCTGATGCTTGCTTGATCTTGAGCTGCAGGTGCAATGTGATATTTTGACCATTACCTTTTGCATTTCCC